>CM061069.1:129572695-130772695 GCA_030762895.1 Sophora flavescens
ATTTTTGCAAATTTTTTGCATTTTTTAAAATTTTTCATGTTGCATTCATATAGGCATAGTTTTGCATGATCACATGATTAGATTGCCATTTGCTTAGAGTTTGCATCCAATTGTGAGAATTTGGTGCCAAATAAATTGTGATAGTGAATTTTTGAACCCAATTTTTTATTCTTGTGATAAGGCTAAAAATAAAAATTCTTGAGATGATCTTTTGATAGTTGATAATTAGCATGTGGTTCCTTAAATTTGTGTTTCTCACTGATTTCTGAACTACTAACTGTGAGATTTTTGAGCCAAAAAGGGGTACTCACTAAATCTACCCCATTCTTTGTGATAGAGTGTTTTATTCCTCTTGGATTGTATTCTCTAGAACTTGACTTGAAACCGTTTTGAAACATAAAAATTTTTGAAAACATTTTTGAAAATGATTGAGGCACTAGGTATTTTTCCGGCCTTCCGAGCTTTGATTGATTAAATGCTACCCCTTAGTTGCCCAATTTTGAGCCTAAAAGAATAAAATACTTTTCTTCGTACCTTGGATTATTTTGATGTATAATGCTTGGTATGACACTGGTCGCGCTGTCGCCACGCGCCAAAAAGGAAAAGCGGGTTTAAAAGTATAGTATAGTGCGACAACTCGGATGTCGTCTCTAAGGACTCTGAGAATATTACTTTTCACAAAAATAAGTTTTTGGGGGGGGTTTGGATTGGAATGCAATTAAGAAACAAATAAAACAGAGCAATCAGAGACAAAGCAGTTGAAAAGGGTTTATCAGTTATCAAACAACGATTAATCTACTGTCAAGGATTCCCAACTATCCCTGGTTAATGTAATCCCAAGCCCTAAGTAGGTTCTAATCCCCTTCCGGTTGTAATAGTAATTTACAAGCGAAACTACTACCACAGATACATGTCCCTATTCCCGAATTAAGCAAACGGATTAAGCCCTTCGTGAACTAAGCGAACACGAAATGTACACACGCAAATTAAGCAGATGCGATTAATTATAGGAACATGATATCACCAGAGATAAATCAATACAATACAGTATACTCCTGAATTAAGCAAACAGAAATACAAAGTATGGTATTGAAAAGGGAAAAGCAATTGAAATAGGGATTACATAACCTCAAGTATATAGGATCCTCAAACAGTAGATTAATCCTAGGACTTAGTGCTCCATAGCAATAACGAAATCACAAAGAAAAAAATGTATATCAGAAAGTGAGATGAGCAAAAGTCCCTACAAAATATTCAGAACAGCCTTTTATACAATTTCAGAATTCAGAAGGCTCGCGAGGCGAACAACCATTCGCGAGGCGAATTTCATGAACTGTCAGCAACCCTTGGCATTCTCGCGAGGCGAATTTCTGCTCGCGAGGCGAGGATATGAAGAGTTTTCTCCTTACGCCCGTTATGGCCATCAGGCCCCAACCGTGATGCTCTCTGACTTCCAGACTCGCGAGGCGAATTGCTGCTCGCGAGGCGAGACTCTTCAACTTCAAAACTGCCACGGCCATGACCTTCTTCACGGGCAAGCCGTGATCGTCTCTGACTTTTCAGGGCTGGGTGACTCGCGGGGCGAGACCTTCTTCGCGAGGCGACCCAGAGACTTAGCAATTTCTTGGAACAGTCAGGCTTCGGGGTCGCGAGGCGAGCATGGCTTTCAGGGGCGAATCCCTTTTATTTATTTTATCAAATTATACTTAACCTTCAAACATGGAAATAATCATAAGTTTTTTATTTTGACTTAAAAATTGATAAATTAAATTAAAACTACTCTAGAGACTCAATACCTTGCTTGAGGACAATCTAATCTAATTTGGGTGAAAATACGATATAATTTGCACAAAACCCTGGTCATACTAGCTATAAAACTAGATGAGCCAGAGGCTTATCAAAATACCCCAAACTTAAACTTTGCTTGTCCCCAAGCAAACTAAGACTCAAAAATCAAAAAGACTCGGGACACGGCAAGCTTAAAAGATTCAACCAACATTGCACAAATTCAAGCAACTTCAAAGACAATTTTTCTTCATTGTTTCCCCCTTTTCAAACAGAGCAATCCCCACATTCATTTATTCCAAACAATTGAGAGTTTCATCATGAAAACAATCAGAAATCTAAGCAGGGGATCTAAGTCACACACAAAAGGGGGATCACCAAATCCAAACAACTGCCTTCCTCACAAGGGCATTATTTGTTCACTCAGTCACTCAGTTTATGTCAGGCTAACAACTTGCACTCAGTTTCACTTTTCAAGTACACTTCCCACAAATTTGCTTTTCATCTCAAAATGGTTCCCACAGAGAACATGCAAGCAACATCAGAAGGTCTTTATTGGGTTGTAATGGGGCCTGGCTAAGGGTAGGATATACAAAAGGAACTAAGCTGAAGACCCTAGGAACTAAGAGAGCATGAACTATATTTACACATAGAAATTCACTTAAGCTCCTTTCTTTATTTTTTTCTTTACACTTCTGGGTGGCTACAGCTCTTTTTATTTCTTTTTGGCATTTTTTTTTTTTTTTTTTTTTTTTTTTTTTTTTTTCATTTGTACACTTTTTTTTTTTTTTTTTTTTTCAATCCCAACAACATTTTACACCACGCAGCCACCCCAAACTTTAGTTTCTTGCACCCATTCTAAGATTACATGCTCTCCTAATCCTAAGATCGGGTTAACATGGTTTTCCAGATTTTAGGGCTTATAACATTAGGTTATCAAGAATTAACAAGGCTAATAGGCTCAAAAGGGCTAACTAGGGAACATGCATTAGGAATTGGTTTATTCAGGCCAAGTAGCTATTTACAAAGAAACTGCCTAAATCATTTGCTACACACATATAATCATGCAAACCAAAAAAGAGATTCAATCAAATCCAGGGAAGTGCAACTTGAAAGTGATTTTCACACATTTTAAAACATGTTGGAGGCTCAAAACCTCACCTGGACGTTATTTGCAAATTATTTGAACAGAGATACTATCCCTAGTGTGTGCTCCCTATCACCCCAAACTTATCATTCATCATGCTATCATAACAGAATCCCAAGGTTCAGTTTTCAATTTCACATGGGAATCACAAAAAATTTTCAAATTTTTCAGCCTAGGGGGAATCATCACATATCAATCATGCAAGCAATCTGTGCAACATCAATCAAAATCTAACAAACTTGCCAATCAAAAGACTCAACACACAAATGCTCCTGAGCTTCTCAAATTATTCAGGAGCTTTTATTCAAAGAAAAGAAAACTTTATTCTAATTCCCTCCCCCACACTTAAAACATGCATTGTCCCCAATGAACAACAAAATTATAAGATCATAGTGAGGGAAAGGAAAAGAGTACTCCCTGATCAAGTGCAGTGTAAGCGGGAGCTGTCACCTGGATCCCATTCCTTGCAGTCTAAGTCCAAAGAGGTAGAGAGGGCCTCCAGTGCTCCTTCATCTTCTTCATGTTTCTCATCCACTGCACTGACAATCTTATCACCTGCTAAACATGCAGCAATCTCAGCACAAACCACAAAATGGTTAGCGTTAGTACAATCAAGAAAAGAAAGAATATCATCACAGCCCAATGAATTAAGTTGAGAATTTGAAAACAAGTTCTCATGGTTATCATCAATAGTCTCAGATACCAGCTCAATGTGGAATTCATTGTGCTGTTCCGCTGGATGTTTCATGGCATCAAATATGTTGAACTTTGCAACTATATCCCCAAACTTCATAGACATGGTTCCATCACCCACATAAATGTTAGTCTTGGCTGTCTTCATGAATGGCGGCCCGGGATGATTGGTGATTTCTTGGAATGTGTCTACTTTGCCATGTCCAAGATGTAGAAATCAGTGGGAAGATCGGATCATCAACTTGCACTAGTACATCTTCCACCATTCCCATGGGCGGGGCACAGTCCTGTTGGCCAATCGAATGGTGATACCGTGTACTTCAAAGGACCAAGATCCAGTTTGTTAAAGATGGAGGTAGGCATGACATTGATAGATGCTCCCAAGTCCAACATGCAGTTTTCAAACTTCTTGTCCCCAATAGTGCATGGGATAGTGAAGGTGCCTGGATCCTTGCACGCCGGTGGAGCGTGCACGAGTGAAAGCAACAACTTCTTCCCGGCTTAGACTGGATAAGCGCCGAGACATTTCTTCCCAAGTCAACCCTCTCATTAGTCTTCATCTTCCTCTTGTTGGTGCATAGGTCCTTGAGAAATTTTGCATATCCGGGCACTTGCTTGATCATATCCAACAGAGGGATATTAACACCAACCTTTCTTAACACATCAAGAATTGCCTTCTCTTTATCTTCACCACCACTCTTCAAATTTTTCTGGATTCGTGTGGGAATGGAATGGGTGGTTTATACACTCTCTCGTTTCAACTTCAACCGCCGGCTCAGGAGTAACTTCAACGAAGAGGCTCGGGGAGTAGCCTTCATAGTTTCTTCATTCTTTCCGAAGTGGCCTCAACAACCTTTCCAGACCTCGAGAGATATAGAACTCACATTGGGATTGGAGGCATTAGGATTGATCACCTGGTCTGTCGGGTGGCCTGGGTTGTTCTTTGACCTTGCTTTATATTATTTATGTCTCAGTAGCCATCTGTCCAATCTGTGTATGCAATGCCTGAATACTCGCTTCCGTTCTCTGCTGAAATTGTGCCTGTGAGGCCTCGGAACGTGCCTGGAATCTGTAGATTTTGTGCAGCCATTTGTGCAGCCATTTTATTGAGCATGTCATCTACCAAGGTCCGGAGGGTCTTGAAGTGGTCACCGGAGGATGATTCTCGAGGTGCCATCGGTTGTTGGGATGAGTTCCCATACCGCAGATTAGGATGATTACTCCAGCTAGGATGGTACCTATTTGTTGAAAGATCTCGGAATGTTGTATCTGCTCTCCGGTTATTGCCCCGATTATACCGATGGATCGCAAAGGCTTGAGGTGATTCAAGAATGACCCTCCTTGCAAAATAGGACAAGCTTCATATGGGTGCTCAGGAGAACTGCACATGCCACACAACACCGCAGGCTGAACCCTATCCATCACCAATTTCTCTACCAAGGAAGTGAGCCTGTCAATTCTATCATCACTGTCATGGCTGGAAGAGGAAGTGCGGACCTCATGTACACCTCTAGTCTCAACAGAATTTCTTCTTGTAGTGAATTGCTGGGAATTCATCGACATGTTCTCAATAAGTTGCTTAGCAGCAGCTGGGGTCTTGTCAACCAATGCTCCCCCACTAGCAGCATCCAAAATATTCCTATCCATAGGCTGCAATCCTTCATAAAAATATTGGATGAGGAGCTGTTCAGAAATTTGGTGCTGGGGGCAACTAGATGTCAACTGCTTGAACCTCTCCCAATACTCAGCTAGCGACGCATTTCCTTGCCTTATTCCACAGATTTCTTTCCTAATTGCAGCGGCTGCGGGAGGCGGAAAATATTTCTCCAGGAAGAGCTTCTTCAAGTCGTTCCATGTGGTAATGGAATTGGCGCAAGGTATAAAAGCCAATCTTTTGCAGCTCCCGGAGTGAGAATGGAAAAGCCTTCAACTTGATATGATCCTCGCCATTACTCCTTCCGGCCTCAAAGTTGTGGGAGCGGACAACTTGGAACTCCTTCAAGTGCTTGTGTGGATCTTCGCTCCGCAAGACCATTAAATCTTGGCAACAAATGGATTAGCCTGATTTTAACTCAAAAGGTGTGTCAACACCAGGATAAGCAATGCACAAACCATTATAATACACATCAGGGGCAGCAAGCTTCCTCAAAGTCCTTTGGTCTCCCATTTTTTCAAAAGCAGTTGTAAAATTGGTATCACTACTAGTGCTAGCCCGAAATTCCCTACGGAGTGTGTGCAATGTTCTTTCAATTTTAGAGTCAAAATCACACAGTTCAGGGCAATGAGACCTAGTAGCCAGACCAATTCAAAACAAAACAGAAAATAAAAGAAATAAAAGAAAATAAAAAAACAAATTGAGAAAAATAACAACTCAGAGTCCCCGGCAACGGCGCCAATTTTTGGTCGCTGCATTGCGCCACGCGCCAAAAAAGGAAAAGCGGGTTTAAAAGTATAGTATAGTGCGACAACTCGGATGTCGTCTCTAAGGACTCTGAGAATATTACTTTTCACAAAAATAAGTTTTTGGGGGGGGGTTTGGATTGGAATGCAATTAAGAAACAAATAAAACAGAGCAATCAGAGACAAAGCAGTTGAAAAGGGTTTATCAGTTATCAAACAACGATTAATCCATCGTCAAGGATTCCCAACTATCCTTGGTTAATGTAATCCCAAGCCCTAAGCAGGTTCTAATCCCCTTCCGGTTGTAATAGTAATTTACAAGCGAAACTACTACCACAGATACATGTCCCTATTCCCGAATTAAGCAAACGGGATTAAGCCCTTCGTGAACTAAGCGAACACGAAATGTACACACGCAAATTAAGCAGATGCGATTAATTATAGGAACATGATATCACCAGAGATAAATCAATACAATACAGTATACTCCTGAATTAAGCAAACAGAAATACAAAGTATGGTATTGAAAAGGGAAAAGCAATTGAAATAGGGATTACATAACCTCAAGTATATAGGATCCTCAAACAGTAGATTAATCCTAGGACTTAGTGCTCCATAGCAATAACGAAATCACAAAGAAAAAAATGTATATCAGAAAGTGAGATGAGCAAAAAGTCCCTACAAAATATTCAGAACAGCCTTTTATACAATTTCAGAATTCAGAAGGCTCGCGAGGCGAACAACCATTCGCGAGGCGAATTTCATGAACTGTCAGCAACCCTTGGCATTCTCGCGAGGCGAATTTCTGCTCGCGAGGCGAGGATATGAAGAGTTTTCTCCTTACGCCCGTTATGGCCATCAGGCCCCAACCGTGATGCTCTCTGACTTCCAGACTCGCGAGGCGAATTGCTGCTCGCGAGGCGAGACTCTTCAACTTCAAAACTGCCACGGCCATGACCTTCTTCACGGGCAAGCCGTGATCGTCTCTGACTTTTCAGGGCTGGGTGACTCGCGGGGCGAGACCTTCTTCGCGAGGCGACCCGGAGACTTAGCAATTTCTTGGAACAGTCAGGCTTCGGGGTCGCGAGGCGAGCATGGCTTTCGCGGGGCGAATCCCCTGTTCTTTATTTTCTCAACTTCTACTTAACCTGAAAACAAGGAAATAAGCATAAGTGTATTATTTTGACTTAAAACTTGCTAAATTAACTTAAAACTACTCTAGAGACTCAATACCTTGCTTGAGGACAATCTAATCTAATTTGGGTGAAAATACGATATAATTTGCACAAAACCCTGGTCATACTAGCTATAAAACTAGATGAGCCAGAGGCTTATCAGACACCTTTTAAAGTATTGCAAAAAAGGGTAAAAAGGTAGTTTGAAAAAAGTATGGGATGAGAAAGTTAGAAAATATTTCTCTTGAATGGAAAATCTCCCCTTCTCCAAATAAATAAAATAAAATAAACAAAAATAAAAAAAATATGGAGAAGGGGATGACAAAAAGAAAGTGAGAAATAGAAAGAAAAAAAAAAGAAAGAAAGAAAGGTGGAAAAGTGAACAAAAGCCCAAAAAGGTATTTTAGAAGGTGTTATGCTTTGCATTGTTGATAATTTGTTTAACCCTCTTGAATTTCCTTTTCTTGATTTCCCACCTAAAGATTAATCCCATGGCCTCGTTACAACCAGAATAAAAGACCTCTTGATTCTTTTGTGTTTTCATTAATAAAGTAGAGATTTGGTTAATAGTCAAGATTTTGGTAGAATACCTTCCTTGAGGAAATTGAGCGAATTGTCATATGCCCTTAAACACTTGAGTGAGGTGAGAAGAGTGCCTGGATCAGTGAGAATATGAATTTAAATAACCTAAGCTTCTAATTGGACTTGAAATCGATTATCTCTTGGGGATTTATTGAATATGCATGTCACTTGGATTAGTTACTCGGGATCTTGGTTCATTATCCATGATCTGATTATTTATATCTTTTGGCCTTAGTGATTGCTTGAGGACAAGCAAAATCTTAAGCATGGGGTGATTTGATGAGTGTGATTTCACCTTATATTTGTTTATCATTTTACATGCATTTTCATATAGTTTAGGCATTCTTCATTTGATTTTTTGTTAATTTTTACTTTGGAACGGGTAAGGCGGTTTTGTGGTGTTGTTTTGCAGAAATTAAAGGATAAATGCTCAGGATCAACATGATGGAGTTTGGATGAAGATGAAGCTTTAAAAGTGAAGAAAATGAGTCAAACAGAGCCCATCACGGCCTAGCCGTGATGACAATCACGGCCATGATCAAGCAAAACTGAAAAAGAAAGAAGACTGAAGTCAGAACTGGTCACGACCAATTGGTTTAATTGGGCACGGTTTTTGTAACCCGAGAGGGAGCTTAAACTATCTGAGGATAAATTTGCCTTCAAGGTATTTTCGATATTAACAAGGGTTAATCAATTTAGTAACATAAACGATCTTGTTGGTAACCCAAATTCATAGGAATCCATTTACATCTGAATAACTATAAATAGATTTACTTTCTTTTTATTTGATTCTGATTTTGACTTGTCTCCTATTTCAAATATCAAAAACCTTTTAAAAATCCTTTTCATAGTCCGGTTTTATCGATTTAATAACTAGTTGAGATTAGAGATCACGGTCTCTGTGGGATTGATATCTTTTTATTACTTGGCGACAATCCGGAACACTTGCCGGATCGCACGTGCACTCGCACGACATCACCCCCTTGTAAGGATCCCCCTAGAAAGGATCCCTTGGTTAACACATGACCTCTTGCAAGGATCCAATGGTTATACCACGACCCATTTGCAAGGATCCCATGGTTAACCCGTGACCCCTTTGCAAGGATCCCATGGTTAGACCATGACCCCCTTGCAAGGATCCCACGGTTAGACTATGACCCCCTTGCAAGGATCCCATGGTTAAACCATGACCCCATTGCAAGGATCCCCCAAGAAAGGATCACATGGTTAACCAATTACCCCCTTGCAAGGATCCCATGGTTATACCATGACCCCCTTGCAAGGATCCCTTGGTTAACCCATGACCCCGTTGTAAGGATCCCCTCGAAAGGACCAGATGGTTAACCCATGACCCCTTACAAGGATCCCATGGTTAGACAAGACCCCCTTGCAAGGATCTCATGGTTAACCCATGACCCCATTCCATGGATCCCATGGTTAACCCATGATCTACTAGAAATATCCCCCTAGAAATGGCACCATGGTTAACACATGACCCCGTTCAAGGATCCCATGATTAGACCATGACAAGCCTTGGATTGATCCCATGGTTAACTCATGACCCCCTTGCAAATATTCCCCTAAAAAGGATCCCATGGTTAACCCTAGATCCCCTTGCAAGGATCACATGGTTACACCATGACCCCCTTAAAAGGATCCCATGGTTAGACCATGACCCCCTAGCAAGGATCCCATGGTTAACCCATGACCCCTTATAAGGATCCAATGGTTAGGCCACGACACCCTTGCAAGGATCCCATGGTTAACCCGTGACCCCTTTGCAAGGATACCACGGTAAAACCATGACCTTCTTGCAAGGATCCCATGGTTAGACCATGACCCCCTTGCAAGGATCCCCCTAGAAAGGATCCCATGGTTAACCCATGACCCCTTGCAAGGATCCAATGGTTAGACCACGACCCCCTTGCAAGGATCCCATGGTTAACCCGTGACCCCCTTCCAAGGATCACCCTAAAAAGGATCCCGTGGTTAACCCATGATCCCCTTGCAAGGATCCAATGGTTACACATTGACCACTTTGCAAGGATCTCCCTAGAAAGGATCCCATGGTTAACCCATGACCCCCTTGCAAGGATCCGGTGGTTAGACCATGACCCCCTTGCAAAGATCCCATGGTTAACCCATGGACCCTTTCCAAGGATCCGATGGTTAACCAATGACACACTTGTAAAGATCACCCTAGAAAGGATCCCAAGGTTAAACTGTTACCCCCTTGCAAGGATCCAATGGTTAGATCGTGACCCACTTGCTGGGATCCCATGGTTAACCCATGACCGCCTTGCAAGGATCCTTGGTTAGACCATGGCCTCTTGTAAGGATCTCATGGTTAACCCGTGACCTGATAGTGTGATTTCACATCATAATTCTTGTACACTTCTGCATGCATTTTCATATAGTTTAGTTATATTTAAATTGAATTCTATTAGTTTTTACCTTGGTACGGGTGAAGCGGTTTCTTGGTGTTGTTTTGCAGGAATTTAAGGAAAAATGCTCAAAATTAGCCATGATGGAGCTTGGATGAAGACAGAGCTTGAAGAGTGAAGAAAATGACCCAAGCAGAGCCCATCACGGTCGTGATCGAGCAATAATTGAGAAGAAAGAAGGCAAAAGTCAGAAGTTGTCATGGCCTATCCGTGATGCCCATCATGGCCGTGACATGTTAATTGAGTCAGAACCCTCCTAGGCAGAATCTTTCACGTCCTAGCCGTGATGCCCATCACGGCCGTGACAGACCAATTGGTGAAAGCAGAAGCTATCACGGCCTAGCCATGATGAGTGTCACGGCCGTGACAAACATATTTTGAAAGCGCGTCCAAGGCAGAAAGCGTCACGGACTGGCCGTGATGGCCATCACGGCCGTGACGCGAATCCTAATCTATAAAGAGGCACAGGCATAACAGAAGAAAACAGTTTTGAAACCCTCAAACACTCTCTTTGAACCAGGGGCAGCTGCACAAGGATTCCATGGAGTCTCTTCTCTTCTTCATCTCTATTTCTTTGATTTTGGCTATGATCATGAGTAGCTAAACTCCGATTATTGGGAATAGATGTAACTATTTATGAATTCTCCATGTATTTGATTTAACCTTGTAATATAGTTTTTGCTTCATTATGAGTGATTGATTTCCATGCTTAATGCTTGTTGTGGCGTGATCCCCCATGACTTGATTATTGTTTTGGTATGCAATTGGAAAATTCGTATTAGAACCAGAACTGAAATCAACCACCTAGTAAACCTTGTATCTAGGAATGGATTTAGGTTTGTTAGCAATCGTGTAATCCTTAATCTTAATGCAAATTCATTAATCTAGGTCACCTAAGGAATTAGGGTCTATTAGTGGATTTAGGCTCTTGATATTTGAGGAATCAGGGCTTGAGTAATCTAGTGGATTGATTGTCATATTTGAAGTAGAAACTGTTTACTAGTCATTTCATTGCATGGGGATGAAGTTTAGTGAACTTAATCCCAACACCTTTTTATATATTTGAAGAATCCTTTTCTCTGTCTTCCGAGTGTTTGATAGAAATTCTCAAAGAACTTTTCCTTTGATTTTGTTTGTTTTGGGCTTGATAATTAGTATAGAACTCCCTTCAATCCAAATATCCGATTAGATAGTAATTGATTCGGTACGTGCTAGTACTTGTACGACTAGGTATACTTGCCTAGATTCATGTCAACAAGTTTTTGGCGCCGTTGCCGGGGATTGTGTTTCAATATTAGAATACCCATTTCGATTACTAATTTAAGCAAAAAAAAATTATGTTATCTGTTTCTGTTTGTTGTGATAGGTTTTTCTGTTTTATTTGTTGTTTGTGTGTTGTCATTTACTGCTAACACTCTTGGTTGCTAGACTGTTTGTGCATGCGAGGTACTATCCCGGCTGACCAACTCCTCTACGATCCTGAGATAGAAAGAACAGCTAGGGAGAATCGGAGGCAAGCAAGAGAGCAGAAACTGTCAGAACAACAAGAAGAAGAACAAGAGACTTCCACCTCTCAAGTTCATCAAGAAAGACTCAAGATGGCAGGCAATGTTTAAAATGCTCCACCACAGAGGACACTTGGTGACTATGCCAATACAAATGTCAATCGGCATGTCACTAGCATAGTGAGGCCTCCAGTGAACTACGCAAATTTTGAAATCAAGCCAGCTTTCATCAATATGGTTTCACAAAATCAATTTGCCGGGTTGGAGAAAGAAGATCCTAATAGTCATGTCTCCAACTTCCTGGAGTTGTGTGATACGGTGAAGATAAATGATGCTTCCGATGATGTAATTCGCCTAAGGTTGTTTCGTTTCTCTCTAAGAGATAGAGCCAAGTCTTGGCTCCAATCTCACCCAAGGAGGAGCATCACTACATGGGATGACTTAGAGGCAAAATTTCTGGCAAGATTCTTCCCCACCTCAAGATTTGTGAAGACAAGGGGCGATATCATAAGCTTTGCTCAACAAGAAGGTGAGGCTCTTCATGACACATGGGAAAGGTTCAAAGGCTTACTCCAAAGATGTCCAAATCATGGGTTTGATGATCTTACTCAAATGCAAACATTTTGCAATGGATTGAGTCCGTCAACCAGGTATATGTTGGATGCCTCAGCTGGAGGTTCCATGAACACAAAGACAGCGGAGGAAGCATTGATTTTGATAGAGGCTATGGCATCTAATGACTATTTGATGCATCATGATCGGGGTCCCACATCAAGGAGGGGAGTGTTGGAGTTGGACTCACAAATTGCACTTTTGGCTCAAAATAAAATTATGACACAACAACTTGAGTCCATCACCAAGCAACTAGCTCAACTCCCACAACAACTCCAAACTGTTCAAGGGACAACCATGCCACCTCAAGAAGTAATGAGATGTGATTTTTGTGGAGGAGATCATGATAATGGAAGATGTGAGGCACCACCTAGTTCCCATGAGGAAGCCAATTATATGGGGAACTATGGGCGACAAGGCAACAACCAATACCCTAACAACTACAACCAAGGGTGGAAAAATCAAGCAAATTTTGGTTGGAAACAAGATGTTGGACAAGCAAGCAAGCCTCTTCCCACACAGCCGCCTCAAGACCGTACTTCAATCTTGGAGAACACCCTCAATTAGTTCATGAAAATGTCCATGTCAAACCAGAAAAACACCGATGCTTCTATAAAGAACTTGGAGGTTCAAGTTGGACAGATTGCAAAGCAACTAGCGGAGCAATCTAGCAGCAGTTTTTCAGGTAATACTCAAACTAATCATAAAAAGCATTGTAAGGCTATTGTTTTGAGGAGTGGTAAAAGTCTTGAGGAAGAGAGTGGTGAGCCTTTGGTGAAAAATCAGAGGGTTGATGAAAAAACAGAGTTGAGTACTGAGTAAAAAGAGGAACAAGGCAAAGAGGTTGTAGTAGAGGAGGAAGAAAAAAATAATGAAAAAGACAAGAGGGAGAAGCTAGTGGATGAGAATTCAATTTTGAGGAGGAGTAAAAGTTAGATTTTGAAAGATGGAGACGAGCCTCAAGAGATCCCCTCTTATGTGAAGTTGTCGTATCCTCATTTGAGCAAGAAAAAGGAGAAGGAAGAACAGTTTGCCAAATTTCTTGACATCTTCAAGAGGTTACAGATTAACATACCCTTTGCTGAAGCACTAGAGCAAATGCCCACTTATGCAAAGTTCATGAAGGAGTTGCTCACGAAGAAAAGAAAGTTCAAAGAATGTGAGACTGTTGCCTTGACAGAAGAGTGTAGTGCGATACTTCAAAGGAAGCTACCTCCAAAGCTTAAAGATCCTGGTAGTTTTACAATCCCTTGCACTATTGGGAGTGTTGCTATTGGGAAGGTCTTATGTGACTTGGGAGCAAGTATCAATTTGATGCCGCTTTCAATTTTGAACAAGCTTGGAGGTGGTGAGGTGAAACCAACAAGGATGGCATTGTAACTAGCCGATAGATCAATCAAGCGTCCTTATGGTATCTTGGAAGATGTCTTGGTTAAAGTGGATACGTTTATCTTCCCAGCGGATTTTGTGATATTAGACATGGAGGAGGATGTAGAAGTTCCACTTATATTGGGGAGACCTTTTCTAGCAACTAGTCGTGCTTTGATAGATGTACAAAAGGGCCAACTCCGACTCAGAGTGCAAGATGAAGAGGTTACTTTCAATGTGTTTGAAGCTATACATCACCCGAGTGATGAAGAGAATTATTTCCGCATGCACATTGTGGATGTAGTGGCTAAAGAAGTCATTGCACAACAGCACCATTCCTCTACTCTTGAGAAGGTAATCATGAACTCTATTGAAAATCTTGATGAGGAAGAGGAGAAGGAAATAGAAGACTGTTTGTGTGATCTGGAAGCTCAACCCAAGAAACTTGCTGTCAACACTAAGAAAGAAGAGCTCAAAAAGGATGAAGTCCAAGAGAAGCTCGAGTTAGAGCTTAAGCCTCTACCTCCCCACTTGAAGTATGTATTTCTTGGTGAGAATGATGAAGACCCTGTCATAGTGAGCAATGTATTGTCCAAATTGGAAGAGGAGAAACTTGTTAGGGTGCTTCGAGAGCATAAAACTGCTATTGGATGGTCCATCTCAGATTTGAAAGGTATTAGCCCCACGTTTTGTATGCACAAGATCATGATGGAGACTGAATTTAAACCGGTGGTCCAACCACAAAGGAGGCTCAATCCTACAATGAAAGAAGTGGTAAGGAAGGAGGTACTGAAACTCCTTGAAGCTGGAATGATCTATCCGATTTCTGATAGTGCTTGGGTGAGTCCGGTACAAGTGGTTCCAAAGAAAGGTGGAATGACCGTCGTGCACAACGAGAAGAATGATTTGATCCCAACTAGAACGGTCACCGGTTGGCGAATGTGTATAGATTACCGGAAGCTAAATCAAGCTACTAGGAAGGATCACTTCCCACTTCCATTCATGGACCAGAGGTTTGAGAGGTTGGCCGGGCAAGCTTACTATTGTTTCTTGGATGGTTATTCGGGTTATAACCAAATTGCGGTTAACCCGGAAGACCAAGAGAAAACTGCCTTCACAAGCCCTTTTGGAGTTTTTGCCTATCGGAAGATGCCTTTCGGTCTTTGTAATGCACCCGCAACATTTCAAAGGTGCATGCTTTCCATTTTCTCTGATATGGTAGAAAAATACATTGAAGTTTTCATGGATGATTTTTCTGTTTTCAGTTCCTCTTATGATAATTGTTTGTATAACCTTGCTGCTATGTTAAAGAGGTGCATGGACACCAATTTAGTCTTAAATTGGGAGAAGTGTCATTTTATGGTGCAGGAAGGCATTGTGCTTGGGCACAAAATTTTAGCTAAGGGGATCGAAGTGGATAAATCCAAGATTGATGTGATTGAGAAACTACCTCCACTAGTTAATGTCAAGGGTGTGAGGAGTTTTCTTGGGCATGCAGGCTTTTACCGGCGATTCATCAAGGACTTCTCAAAGATAGCCAAGCCGTTGTGTGGCCTTTTGAACAAGGACACTCCATTTGTGTTTGATACTGCTTGTCTTACCTCTTTTCAAATTTTGAAAGACAAGTTGATCACGGTTGAGTCACCGACAAGTGTACCGGGTCGTCGTAAGTAATAAAAACACGGTAAGAATTTACCGAGGTCGAACTCAGGGATTGGGCTACCAATTCTACCAATTCGTGAGAAAGTAGATGCGTTTGGTCAAGCAAGGAAAGTGGTTGAGGAGAGGGAGAGAGTATAGGATCACAATTTAAATTAACGAATCAAATAAAGCTAAGGTATTAAAATCTGAAATTAAAATATCTAAGGTCTCAAATCCACCTACCCAATCATGCATAGTACCCAAGTGATGATGATTCCTTCCCTAGGTTCAATTACAATGTCAACCAGGACCCCCAAATTCTCCTAAATCCACTGTCGTGCTCGATAGGACGTATTCAACGATTGGATTAATTACTTACTAGGTCTCATATCCCAATCATCAAACTCTATTAAATATGGTTCCTATAAGGTTGCACCGATCTCCTATTCACTCTTGTGCAATATTCGATCAATGTTCCCAATTCAAGTTATAAAACGCGAATTGCCTCCTAAGCCTCAACACGTTTAACTAGTCAATCACGCAAGCATATGATCAACACAACAAATTCAGAATTGGAAAACATTAATTGAGAAAAGGGAGAGAAACATACATCACATCGAACTACACCGCCATGGGTGGTTTCATCGATCCCTTAGACGAGGGGATTAGTTCCTCATGCTCGTAACAACGCACAAGCAATCGACCATAATCACCATTGTAAAATAAGAGAATAAAAGAAGGAGACGCAGCTCCAGAGAACAAGAATTCGTCCCAAAACGCTACAAAACAGTGGAGAACCAAAAAGCTCCAGTTTCTGCCCTAAAACAACAATATATAGATTTCAGACTCTGCGCGCTCACGTGGCGAGCATCCTCTCGCGACGCGAATATTAAAAATGGTGCGCTTTCAAATTGGACTCTCGCGAGGCGAGAGCAAGTTTCGCGAGGCGAGACTTCAAATCCTAGTCTGTCACGGTCGTGACCTTTGTCACGGCTAGGCCGTGATAGTCTCTGTCCTCCAGGGTCTTCAGTCTTCGCGAGGCGAGACAGAAATGATGACTGTTGCTGTTCAGCTGGTCTTCAGGCTCGCGAGGCGAGCAGCCTCTCGCGGGGCGAGTATCTCCAGAATGGAAATTTCCATTGTTTTCTTCATTTTCCTTGACTCTAGAGCTTCACTTCTACCCTGAAACAACAAAAGAAAATGAAAAGCGTAATTCTATTCAAAATAAACTAAAAACAACAAAAAATGCCTAGAACGAGTCAAAGTCTAACTTAGGAGCAAAACAAGGCCAAATTTGGGCGAAAACGAGATTGAACTCGAATAATTAGCACATAAACCACAGTGTTACTAGTTATAAAACTAGATAAGCCAGAGGCTTATCAATCACTGCTCCCATTCTTGTTGCACCCAACTGGGAGTCACCTTTTGAATTAATGTGTGATGCCAGTGACTACGCAGTTGGGGCAGTTTTGGGACAGCGGAGGGAAAACTTTTTCCATGCCATTCACTATGCTAGCAAGGTTCTCAATGAGAACCCAATAAATTATGCAACAACTGAAAAAGAGTTGCTGGCCATAGTGTTTGCATTGGAAAAATTTTGTTCATACTTGATTGGTTCACAAGTCATTGTTTTTACTGATCATGCTGCAATTAAATATTTGTTGACTAAGTTAGATTCAAAACCAAGACTCATAAGGTGGATTCTATTGTTGAAAGAATTTGACTTAGTCATTAAGGATAAAAAGGGCAGCGAAAATTTGGTGGCTGACCACTTATCTCAGCTAGTGAATGAAGAAGTTGCTGCCAAAGAAAAGGGCATTCGGGATGAGTTCACGAATGAGGCCTTATTTCTGGTGCATGAAAGACCATGGTTTGCCGACATGGAAAATTTCAAGGAAGCCAATATTGTTCCAGAGCACCTCACTTGGCAACAAAAGAAGAAATTCTTCCGGGATGCCAACCATTTCATGTGGGATGACCCATTTCTATTCAAGGTTGGACCAGATGGCTTATGGAGGAGGTGTGCTAGTCAAGAGGAAGCAAGGAAATTATTGTGGTATTGCCATAACTCTCCATATGGTGGACATTACAATGGGGATATGATAGCTGCAAAGGTCCTCCAATCTGGGCTCTTTTGGCCCTCAATCTTCAAGGACTCTTACAATCATGTGAAGAGTTGTGACAAGTGCCAAAGGACTGGGAACATTTCAAAAAGGGATGAGATGCCACTGCAAAACATATTGGAGGTTGAGATATTTGATTTCTGGGGCAAAGACTTTATGGGTCCACTTCCACCTTCATTCTCCAATCAATATATCTTGGTGGCGGTGGACTATGTTTCTAAATGAGTGGAGGCCACTGTAACACCGAAAAATGATGCCCAGACAGTGATTAAATTCATCAAGAAGAACATTTTTGCCCGGTTCGGTGTCCCAAGGGTCCTTATAAGTGATGGGGGATCTCACTTTTACAACTCACAACTGAGAAATGTGTTGACCAAGTATGATGTGAGGCATAAGGTGGCATCTCCCTATCATCCGCAAACAAATCGACAAGCGGAGGTCTCTAACCGGGAGATTAAGCGGATTCTGGAAAAAACAGTGGCCACCTCAAGAAGAAATTGGGCAAGGAAGCTTGACGATGCCTTGTGGGCTTACCGGACCGCACTGAAAACTTCTATGGGGTTATCTCCGTTTCAGATGGTCTATGGGAAGGCATGTCATCTACCCGTAGAGTTGGAGCATCGAGCCTTTTGGGAATTGAAGTTCTTGAATTTTGATGCCACTCTGGCAGGTGAGAAAATAGTCAATCAACTGCATCAATTAGAGGAGATGCGCCTTAATGCATATGAGAATGCAGCTATTTACAAGCAGCGAGTCAAGACCTACCATGACAAGAAGATCATGATGAAAATATTCCAGCCGGGACAACAAGTTTTATTATTCAATTCTCGGCTGAGATTGTTTCCGGGCAAATTGAAGTCTAAGTGGTCGGGACCGTTCACTGTCAAAGAAGTCTCATCTCATGGAGCTGTAGAAGTGGAGGATCCTACGTCAAAAAGAACCTTCAAAGTCAATGGACAAAGGCTCAAGGCCTACTTGGGTGGTGACATCGAGAGATTGATCTCAGCTGTGCGCCTTCATGATCCTTGAGATCACCTACCCGTCAAGCTAGTGACGTTAAAGAAGCGCTTATTGGGAGGCAACCCAAGTTCTCTTTCCCTTTTATTTTCGTTTTTGAATTTGACTCTTGAATAATTTGAGAAGATCAAGAGATTTGTTAATAGATGTGTTAAGTGTTTTCAGGGTAAGGAGGAAGGAGAAGCAAAAAGGGCAAGAACAAGAAAGCCAGGGAGACCAGAAAGGATGAGCCAGCCAGGGAGACCAAAAAGGGCCGTGATGAGCCAGCCAGGGAGACCAGAAAGGATCACGGCCCAGCCGTGATCCCCATCACGGGCGTGATGAGGGAGCCCTGAAGATCAGAGAGCATCACGGCCTGGCCGTAATGGGGCTCACGGCCGTGACAGGCTACCCCTGTGGACCAGAATTGATCACGACCTGCCCGTGATGATGCTCACGGCCGTGACACAATTTCCAACAAGTTTCTGACTAATCCTGTTAGCCAACACCTGCTACCGCCTCGGTAAGTCGTTTCATTTTTATCCTCTCTCCGGCTTGATTGTTTACATTGGGGACAATGTAAATTTTTAAGCTTGGGGTAAGGGTACTTTTGCATACGTGTGCATTTTGCATGTTGCATTCATATAGGCATAGCTTTGCATGATCACATGATTCGATTGCCCTTTGCTTAGATGTTGCATCCGATTGTGAGAACTGAGTGCCAAATAAATTGAGATAGTGAACTGTTGAACCCAATTTTTTATTCTTGTGATAAGGCTACAAATAAAAAATTTTCTTGAGATAATCTTTTGATAGTTGATAATTAGTATGTGGTTCCGTAGATTTTTGTTCCTCACTGACTTTTGAACTACTAAAATGTGAGATTTTGAGCCAAAAAGGGGTACTCACTAAATCTACCCCACTCTTTGTGATAGAGTGTTATTCCTCTTGGTCTGTATTCTCTAGAACTTGACTTGAAATCGTTTTGAAGCTTATAAATTTTTTGAAAACATTTTTGAAAATGATTGAGGCAATAGATATTTTTCCGACATTCTGAGATTTGATTGACTAAATGCTACCCCTTAGTAGCCCAATTTTGAGCCTGAAAGAATAAAATACTTTTATTGGTACCTTGAATTACTTTGATGTATGATGCTTGATAGGTGACCTTCTAAAGTATTACACAAAGGGTAAAAAGGTAGTTGAAAAAGTATGGGATGAGAAAGTTAGAAAAATATTTCTCTTGAATTGAAAATCTCCCCTTCTCCAAAATAAATAAATAAATAAATAAATAAAAGAAAAAGAAATATATGGAGAAGGGGATGACAAAAAGAAAAGTGAGAAATAAAAGAAAAGGAAAGAAAGAAAGGTGGCAAAAGTGAATCGAAACCCAAAAAGGTATTTTAGAAGGTGTCATGCTTTACAATGCTTGATGATTTTGTTTAGCCCTTTTGAAATTCCCTTTTCTTGATTTCCCCACCTAACGATTAATCCCATGGCCCCGTTACAACCAAAGAGAAATACCTCTTGATTCTTAATTGTTTTCATTAATAAAGTAGAGAATTGGTTGATAGTCAAGCCTATGGTAGAATTCATTCCTTGAGGAAAATGGAGCGAATTGTCA
This sequence comes from Sophora flavescens, assembly GCA_030762895.1. Taxonomy (NCBI): domain Eukaryota; kingdom Viridiplantae; phylum Streptophyta; class Magnoliopsida; order Fabales; family Fabaceae; genus Sophora; species Sophora flavescens. The sequence goes on from CM061069.1 coordinate 129,592,791, forward strand.
TATATCCCTAAACACTTGAGTGAGGTGATAAAGAGAGCCAAGCAAATGAACAAGCCTGGGGTGATCTTCAGGTGAGAAAGAGTGCCTGAATCAGTGAGAATATGAGTCTAAGAAACCTAAGCTTCTAATTGGACTTGAAACTGATTGTCTCTTGCTGAATTATTTGAAATGTCTGTTACTTGGATTATTTACTCGGGTTCTTGGTTCAGAATCCATGTTCTGATCATTTATCTCTTCTGGCCTTAGTGATTGCTTGAGGAAAAGCAAATGAATAAGCTTGGGGTGATTTGATAGTGTGATTTCACATCATAATTCTTGTACACTTCTGCATGCATTTTCATATAGTTTTGCATATTTAAATTGAATTATGTTAGTTTTTACCTTGGAACGGGTGAAGCGGTTTCTTGGTGTTGTTTTGCTGGAATTTAAGGAAAAATGCTCAAGATTAGCCATGATGGAGCTTGGATAAAGACAACTTGAAAAGTGAAGAAAATGACCCAAGCAGAGCCCATCATGGCCTAGCCGTGGTGACCATCACGACCATGATCGAGCAATAATTGAGAAGAAAGAAGGCAAAGTCAGAAGCTGTCACGGCCTAGCCGTGATGCCCGTCACGGCCGTGACAGACCAATTGGTGAAGGCAGAAGCTATCACGGCCTAGCCGTGATGAGTGTCACGGTCGTGACAAACATATTTTGAAAGCGCGCCCAAGGCAGAAAGCGTCACGGCCTGGCCGTGATGGCCATCACGGTCGTGACGCGAATCCTAATCTATAAAGAGGCACAGGCAGAACAGAAGAAAACAGTTTTGAAACCCTCAAACACTCTCTTTGAACCAGGGGCAGCTGCACAAGGATTCCATGGAGTCTCTTCTCCTCTTCATCTCTATTTCTTTGATTTTGGCTATGATGATGAGTAGCTAAACTCCCATTATTGGGATTAGATGTAACTATTTCTGAATTCTCCATGTATTTGATTTAACCTTGTAATATAGTTTTTGCTTCATTATGAGTGATTGATTTCCATGCTTAATGCTTGTTGTGACGTGATCCCCCATGACTTGATTATTGTTTTGGTATGCAATTGGAAAATTCGTATTAGAACCAGAACTAAAATCAACCACCTGGTAAACCTTGTATCTAGGAATGGATTTAGGTTTGTTAGCAATCGTGTAATCCCTAATCTTAATGCAAATTCATTAATCTAGGCCACCTAAGGAATTAGGGTCTATTAGTGGATTTAGGCTCTTGTCATCTGAGGAATCAGGGCTTGAGTTATCTAGTGGATTGATTGTCATATTTGAAGTAGAAACTGTTTACTAGTCATTTCATTGCATGGGGATAAAGTTTAGTGAACTTAATCCCAACACCTTTTATATATTTGAAGAATCCTTTTCTCCGTCTTCCGAGTGTTTGATAGAAATTCTCAAAGAACTTTTACTTTGATTTTGTTTGTTTTGGGCATGATAATTAGTATAGAACTCCCTTCAATCCAAATACCCTCTTAGATAGTAATTTATTCGGTATGTGTTAGTACTTGTCACAGTCCTCGTGGGAACGATAAACGGTCTCACCACCGTATTACTTGTACGACTAGGTATACTTGCCTAGATTCGTGTCAACATGACCCTCTTGCAAGGATCTCATGGTTAGACCATGACCCCCTTGCAAGGATCCGATGGTTAACCCAAGACCCACTTGCAAAGGTCCCCCTCGAAAGGATCCCGTGGTTAACCCCTGACCCCCTTGCAAGAATCCAAGGGTTTACCCACGACCCCCTTGCAAGGATCCCCCTAGAAAAGATCACATGGTTAAACCATGACCCCCTTGCAAGGATTTCATTGTTAACCCATGACCCCATTGTAAGGATCCCCCTAGAAAGGATCCCATGGTTAACCCATGACCCCCTTGCAAGGTTCCAATGGTTAGACAATAACCCCCTTGCAAGGATCCCATGGTTAACCCATGACCCCCTTGTAAGGATCCCCCTAGAAAGGATCCAATGGTTAACACGTGACCCCTTGCAATGATCCAATGGTTATACCACGACCCCCTTGCAAGGATCCCATGGTTAACCCGTGACCCCCTTGCAATGATCCCATGGTTAGACCATGACGCCCTTGCAAGGATCCGTTGGTTAACCTATGACCCACTTGTAAAGATCACCCTATAAAGGCTCCAATGGTTAGTCCATGACCCCCTTGCAAGGATCCCATCATTAGACCATGACCCCCTTACAAGAATCCCATGGTTAACCCATGACCCCATTGCAAAATTCCTCCTAGAAAGGATCACATGGTTAACCCATTACCCCTTGCAAGGATCCCATGGTTAGAAAGACCCCCGTGCAAGGATCTCATGGTTAACCCATGACCCCCTTCCAAGGATCCCATGGTTAACCCAAGATCTACTTGTAAGTATCCCCCTAGAAAGGGTACCATGGTTAACACATGACCTCCTTGCAAGGATCCCATGGTTAGACCACGAACCGCCTTGGATGGATCCAACGGTTAACCCATGACCCCCTTGCAAATATCCGCCTAAAAAGGATCCCATAGTTAACCCTAGATCCCCTAGCAATGATCATATGGTTACACCATGAATCACTTCCAAGGATCCCATGGTAAGACCATGACCCCATGCAAGGATCCCATGGTTAACCCATGACCCCTTGCAAGGATCCAATGGTTAGAAAATGACACCCTTGCAAGGATCCCATGGTTAACCCATGACCCCTTTTCAAGGATACCATGGTAAGACCATGACCCCCTTAAAAGGAACCCATGGTTAACCCACGACTCCCTTGCAAGGATCCCCCAAGAAAGGATCTCATGGTTAACCCATGACACCCTTGAAAGGATCCCATGGTTAGACCATGACCCTCTTGCAAGGATCCCATTGTTAACCAAAGACCTACTTGAAAATATCCACCTAGAAAGGATTCCATGGTTAACCCAAAATCCCTTTGCAAGGATCCCATGGTTAGACCATGACCCGCCTTGGAAGGATTCCACGGTTAACTCATGACCCCATTGCCTGGATCCCCCTATAAAGGATCCCATTCTTAACCCATGATCCCCTTGCAAGGATCCCATCGTTATACCATGACCCCCTTGCAAGGATCCCATGGTTAGACCATGACCCCCTTGGAAGGATCCCCGTAGAAAGGATCCCATGGTTAACCCATGACCCCATGCAAGGATCCAATGGTTAGTCCACAACCCCCATGCAAGGATTCCATGGTTAACCTGTGATTCCCTTACAAGGATCACCCTAAAAAGGATCCCATGGTTAACCCAAGATTCCCTTGCAAGGATCCAATGCTTACACAATTACCACTTTGCAAGGATCCCCCTAGAAAGGATCCCATGGTTAACCCATGACCCCCTTGCAAGGATCCGATGGTTACACCATGACCCCCTAGCAAAGATCATGTGGTTAACCCAGGGCCCCTTTGCAAGGATCCGATGGTTAACCAATGACACACTTGTAAAGATCGCCCTAGAAAAGATCCCATGGTTAACCCATGACCCCCTTTCAAGGATCCAATGGTTACATCGTGACCCCCTTGCTAGGATCTCATGGTTAACCCATGACCCCATTGCAAGGATCCCCATAGAAAGGATCACATGGTTAACCCATTACCCCCTTGTTTAACCCATGACCCCTTTGCAAGGAACCCCTAGAAAGGATCATTGCAAGGATCTCGTGGTTTGACAACAACACCCTTGCAAGGAAACCATAGTTAAACCATGACCCCCTTGCAAGGATCCCAAGGTTAACCAATGATCCCCTTTTAAGGTTCCCCTTAGAAAGGATCCCATGCTTAACCCATGACCCCCTTGAAAGGATCCTATGGTCAGACCATGATCCTTTTGCAAGGATCCCATGGTTAACCCGTGACCTACTTTCAAAGATCCCTTTAGAAAGGATACCATGGTTAACCCATAACCCCATGGAAGGATCCTAAGGTTAGACCATGACCCCCTTTCAAGAAACCCATGGTAAACCCATGACCCCTTGCAAGGATCCTCCTACAAAGGATCCCATGGTAAACCTAGGACCCTCTTGCAAGTATCCCCCTAAAATGGATCACATGGTTAACCCATAATCCCCTTGCAACGATCCCATGATTATAGCATGACCCCCTTGTAAGGATCCCTGTAGAAAGGATCCCATGGTTAACCCATGACCTCTTGCAAGGATCCAATGGTTAGACCACGACCCTCTTGCAAGGATCCCATGGTTAACCCGCGAACCCCATGCAAGGATCTCCCTAAAAACGATCCCATGGTTAACCCTTGATCCCCATGCATGGATCCCATGGTTATACCATGACTCCTTTGCAAGGATCCCCCTAGAAAGGATCCTATGGTTAACCCATGACCCCCTTGCTAGGACCCAATGGTTAGACAGTGGCCCCCTTGCTAGGATCCCATGGTTAGACCATGACGCCCTTGCAAGGATCCCTTGGTTAACCCATGACCCCCTTGAAAGGAACCCCTAGAAATGATTATTGCCAGGATCTCATGGTTTGACCATAACCTCCTTGCAAGGATCCCATGGTTAACCCATGACCCCCTTGCAAGGATCCCATGGTTAACCAATGACATCCTTTTAAGGATCCCCCGAGAAAGGATCCCATGGTTAACCCATGACCCCCTTGCAAGGATCCCATGGTTAGACCATGACCCATTTTCAAGGATCCCAAGGTTAACCTATGACCAACTTTCAATGATCCCCCTAGAAAGGATACCATTGTTAACCCATAACACCTTGGAAGGATCCTATGGTTAGACCATGACCCCCTTATAAGAACCCCATGGTTAACCCATGACCCCTTGAAAGGATCCTCCTAGAAAGGATTCCATGGTTAACCTATGACCCCCTTGTAAGGATCCCCCTAGAAAGGATCATGTGGTTAACCCATGACCCCCTTGCAAAGATCCTATGGTGAGACCATGACCCCCTTGCAAGGATCGTATGGTTAACCCATGACCCCCTTGCAAGGATCCCCTAGAAAGGATCCCATGGTTAACCCATGACCCCATTGCAAGGATCCTATGGTTATCCCATGACCCCATTGCAAGGATCCACCTAGATAGGATACCATGGTTAACCCATGACCCCCTTGCAAGGATCCCAAGGTTAGACCATGACCCACCTTGGAAGGATCCCATGGTTAACCCATGACCCTCTTGCAAGTCTCCCCCTAAAAAGGATCCCATGGTTAACCCATGATCCCCTTGCAAGGATCCCATGATTATAGCATGATCCCCTTCCAAGGATCCCTATAGAAAGGATCCCATGGTTAACCCATGACCCCTTGCAAGGATTTAATGGTTAGACCACTACCCCCTGGCAAGGATCCCCTGGTTAACCCATGACCCCCTTGCAAGGATCCCCCTAAAAACGGTCCCATGGTTAACCCATGATCCCCAAGCAAGGATCCCATGGTTATACCTTGATCCTTTTGCAAGGATCCCTCTAGAAAGGATCCCATGGTTAACCCATGACCCCCTTGCAAGGATCCGATGGTTAGACCATGACCCCCTTATAATGATCCCATGGTTAGCCCAGGACCCCCTTGAGAGTATCTCATGGTTAACCCATCACCCACTTGTAAAGATAGCCCTATAAAGGATCCCAAGGTTAACCCATGACCGCCTTGCAAGGATCCAATGGTTAGACCGTGACCCCCTAGCTAGGATCCCGTGGTTAACCCATGACCTCATTGCTAGGATCCCGTGGTTAACCCATGACCTCATTGCAAGGATCCCCCTAGAAAGGATCAGATGGTTAACCCATTACCCCATTGCAAGGATACCACGGTTAGAGAATGACCCACTTGCAAGGATCCCTTGGTTAACCCATGACTCCCTTAAGGAACCCCTAGATAGGATCGTTGCTAGGATCCCAAGGTTAGACCAAGACCACCTTGCAAGGATCCTATGGTTAGACCATGACCCCCTGCAAGGATCCCATGGTTAACCAATGACCCCCTTTCAAGGATCCCCCTAGAAAGGTTCCCATGGTTAACCCATGACCCCCTTGCAAGGATCCCATGGTTAACCCATGACCCCCTTGAAAGGATCCTATGGTTAACCCATGAGCCCCTTGCAAGGATCCCCTTAGAAAGGGTCTCATGGTTATCCCATGACCCCCTTCCAAGGATCGGATGGTTAGATCATGACCCCCTTGCAAAGATCACATGGTTACCCAATGACCCCCTTGCAAGGATCCCCCTAGAAAGATCCCCGGGTTAACCCATGACCCCCTTGCAAAGATCCTATGGTGAGACCATGAGCCCATTGCAAGGATCCTATGGTTAACCAATGACCCCCATGCAAGGATCACCTAGAAAGGATCCTATGGTTAAACCATGACCCCCTAGCAAGGATCCCATGGTTAGACCATGACTCCTTGGCAAGGATTCCATGGTTAATCCACTACACCCACGCATGGATCCCATGGTTCACCCATGACCCCCTTGCAAGGATCCCATGGGCAACCAAGACCCATTTGCAAAGATCTCCCAAGAAAGGATCCCATGGTTAAACCATGACCCCCTTGCAAGGATCCCATGGTTAGAGCATGACCCCTTCAAAGGATTGAATGGTTTGACCATGACCCCCTTGCAAGGATCCCATTTTTAACCTGAGACCCCCGTGCAAGAATCCCATGGTTAGACCACGACCCCGTTGCATGGATCCGACGGTCAACCCATGACCCAAGTGAAAGGATCTCCCAAGAAAGGATCCTATGGTTAACCCATGATCCCCTTGCAAGGATCCCGGGGTTAGACCATGAAACCCATGCAAGGATCCCATGGTTAACCCATGACCCCCTTGTAAGGATTCACCGAGAAAGGATCCCATGGTTAACCTATGACCCCTTCCAAAGATCCAATGGTTCGACCACGACCCCCTTGCATGGATCACATGGTTAACCTGTGACCTCCTTGCAAGGATCACATGGTTAGACCACGACCACCATGCAAGGATCTGATGCTTAACCCATGAACCACTTGCAAAGATCCTCGTAGAAAGGATCCCATGGTTAACCCATGACCCCCTTGCAAGGATCCCATGGTTAGACCATGACCCCATTGCAAGAATCCCAGTGTTAACCCATGATCCCTTTGCAAGGATCCCACTAGAAAAGATCACATAGTTAATCCATGACCCCCTTGCATGGATTACACGGTTAACCCATGACCCCCTTAAAAGGATCCTCCTTGAAATGATCCATTGGTTAACACGTGACCCCATTGAAAGGATCCTATGGTTAGACCATGACCCCCTTGCAAGGATTCGATGGTTAACTCATGACCCACTTGTAAAGATCGCCCTAGAAAGGATCCCATGGTTAAACCGTGACCCCCTTACAAGGATCCCATGGTTTGAACGTGACCCCCTTGCATGGATCCCATGGTTAACCCATGACCCCCTTGGAAGGATCCCCCTAGAAAGGATAATTGGGTTAACCCATTACCCCATTGCAAGGATCCCATGGCTAGACCATGACCCCCTTACAAGGATCCCTTGGTCAACCCATGACCCCCTTGCAAGGATCCCCAAGAAAGGATCACAGAGTTAACCCATGACCCTTGAAAGGATCCCATGGTTAACCCATGATCCCTTGCAAGGATCCCATGGTTAAAACATAATATATTTCCAAGTATCCCATGGTTAACCCATGACCCACATGCAAAGATCCACCTAGAAAGGATACCATGGTTAACCCATAACCCCTGGCAAGGATCCCATGGTTAGACCCTGAGCCGCTTGCAAGGATCGCATGGGTAACCCATGACCCCATTGCAAGGATTGTCCTAGAAAGGATTTGATGGTTAATGACCCCCTTGCAAGGATCCCCCTAGAAAGGATCCCATGATTATCCCATGACAAGGGGGTCATGGTTAGCCCATGACCCCATTGCAAGGATCGCATGTTAGACAATGACCCCTTTGCAAGGATCCCATGGGTAACTCATGATCCCCTAGAAAAGATCTCCCTAGAAAGGATCCCATGGTTAACCCATGACCCCCTTGCAAGTATCCCAAGGTTAGACCATGACCCCATTGCTAGGATCCCAAAGTTAACCTATGACCCCTTTGCAAGGATCCCCATGGAAAAGATTACATGGTTAACCCATGACCTCCTTGCAAGGATTCCATGGTTAACCAATGACCCCCTTATAAGGATCCCCATAGAAAGGATCCATTGGTTAACCCATGACCCCCTTGCAAGGTTCCCATGGTTTAACCATGAACCCTTGCAAGGATCCCCCTAGAAAGGATACCATGGTTAACCCATGACCCCTTGCACGGCTCTAATGGTTAGACCACGACCCACTTGCAAGGATCCTATGGTTAGACCATGACCCCTTTGCAAGGATCCCTTGGTTAGACAGAGATCCCCTAGCAAGGATCGATCCCATGGTTAACCCATGACCCCCTTGGAAGGATACCCCTAGAAAGGATCACATGGTAAACTCATTACCCCCTTGCAAGGATCCCATGGTTAGACTGTGACCCCCTTTCAAGGATCACCCAAAAAAAGGATCCCATGGTTAGACCAGGACCCCCATGCAAGGATCCCTTGGTTAACCCATGAACCCCTTGCAAGGACCCCCTAGAAATGATCACTTGGTTAACCCATGACCCCTAGAAAGGATCCCATGGTTAGACCATGACCGCCTTGCAAGGATCCCAGGGTTAACCCATGACCCTCTTGCAAGGATCTCTCGGTTAACCAATAACAGCCTTTCAAGGATCCCTCTAGAAAGGATCCCATGGTTAACCCATGACCCCTTGCAAGGATCCCATGGTTCGACAATGACCCTTTTGCAAGGATCCCTTAGGTAACGCAGACCCACTTGCAAAGATCTCCCTAGAAAAGATCACATGGTTAACTCATATCCCCCTTGCAAGGATCCCATGGTTAGACCATGAACCCCATGCAAGGATCCCATGGTGAACCCATGACCACCTTGTATGGATCCCTCTAGAAAGGATCCCTTGGTTAACCCATGATGCCTTCCAAGGATCCAATGGTTAGACCACGACCCCCTTGCAAGGATCCCATTGTTAACCCGTGACCCCTTTGTAAGGATCCCATGGTTAGACCACACCCCTTTGCAAGGATCCGAGGGTTAACCAATTACCAACTTTTAAGTATTCCCCTAGAAAGGATCCCATGGTTAACCCATGACCCCTTCCAAGGATCCAATGGTTAGGCCACGACCCCCCTGCAAGGATCCCATGGTTAACCCATGACCCGCTTGCAAGAATCCCATGGTTAGACCACGATCCCCTTGCAAGGAATCGATGGTTAACCCCTGACTCACTTGCATGTATCCCCCTAGAAAGGATCCTAAGGCTAACCCATGATCCCCTTACAAGGATCCGATGGTTAGACCATGAACCCCATGAAAGGATCCTATGGCTAACCCATGACACCCTAGTAAGGATCCCCCTAGAAAGGATCCCTTGGTTAACCCATGACACCTTCCAAGGATCCAATGGTTAGACCACGACTCCCTAGCAAGCATCCCATGGTTAACACGTGACCTCCTTGCAAGGATCCCATGGTTAGACCACCACCTCCTTGCAAGGATCCGATGGTTAACCCATGACCTATTTGCAAAGATCCCTCTAGAAATGATCCCATAGTTATCCCTTGACCCCGTTCCAAGGATCCCAAGGTTGGACCATGACCCCTTTGCAAGGATCCCATGGGTAACTCATGACCCACTAGCAAGGATCTCCCTAGAAAGGATCCCATGGTTAACCTATGAACCCCTTGCAAGGATCCCATGGTTAGACCCTGACCCCCTAGCAAGGTTCCCACAGTTAATCCATGACCACTTTACAAGAATCCCCATAGAAAAGATCAGATGGTTAACCCATGACCTGCTTGCAAGGATTCCATGGTTAACCCATGACCCCCTTACATGGATCCCCCTAGAAAGGATCCCTTGGTTAACCCATGACCCCCTTGCAAGGATCCCACGGTCAGACCATGACCTCCTTGCAAGGATCCCCCTAGAAAAGATCCTATAGTTAACCCATGACCGATTGCAAGGATCTAATGGTTAGACCACGACCCCTTTGCAAGAATCCTATGGTTAGACCATGACCCCATTGCAAGGATCCCAATGTTAACCTATGACCCCTTTGCAAGGATCCCCATGGAAAAGATTACATGGTTAACCCATGACCCCCTTGCAAGGATTCCATGGTTAACCAATGACCCCCTTATAAGGATCCCTATAGAAAGGATCCATTGGTTAACACATGACCCTCTTGCAAGGTTACCATGGTTTAACCAAGACCCCCTTGCAAGGATCCCTCTAAAAAGGATACCATGGTTAACCCATGACCCCTTGCATGGCTCTAATGGTTAGACCACGACCCCCTTTCAAGGATCCTATGGTTAGACCATGACCCCTTTGCGAGGATCCCTTGGTTAGAAAAAGATCCCCTAGTAAGGATCCCACGGTTAACCCATGACCCCCTTGGAAGGATACCCCTAGAAAGGATCACATGGTAAACTCATTACCCCTTGCAAGGATCCCATGGTTAGACCGTGACCCCCTTTCAAGGATCACCCAAAAAAAGGATCCCATGGTTAGACCAGGACCCCCATGCAAGGAGCCCTTGGTTAACCCATGAAACCCTTGCAATGGTCCCCTAGAAAGGATCACTTGGTTAACCCATGACCCCTAGAAAGGATACCATGGTTAGACCATGACAGCCTTGCAAGGATCCCATGGTTAACCCATGACCCTCTTGCAAGGAACTCTCGGTTAACCAATGACAGCCTTTCAAGGATCCCTCTAGAAAGGATCCCATGGTTAACCCATGACCCCTTGCAAGGATCCCATGGTTCGACAATGACCCTTTTGCAAGGATCCCTTGGGTAACGCAGACCCACTTGCAAAGATCTCCTAGAAAAGATCCCTTGGTTAACCCATATCCCCCTTGCAAGGATCCCATGGTTAGACCATGAACCCCATCCAAGGATCGCATGGTGAACCCATGACCACCTTGTATGGATCCCTCTAGAAAGGATCCCATGATTAACCCATGATGCCTTCCAAGGATCCAATGGTTAGACCACGACCCCTTACAAGGATCCCATTGTTAACCCGTGACCCCTTTGCAAGGATCCCATGGTTAGACCACACCCCTTTGCAAGGATCTGATGGTTAACCAATGACCAACTTGTAAGGATTCCCCTAGAAAGGATCCAATGGTTATCCCATGACCCCTTCCAAGGATCCAATGGTTAGGCCACGACCCCCTTGCAAGGATCCCATGGTTAACACGTGCCCCGCTTGCAAGAATCCCATGGTTAGACCACGACCCCCTTGCAAGGAATCGATGGTTAACCCCTGACTCACTTGCATGTATCCCCCTAGAAAGGATCCTAAGGCTAACCCATGATCCCCTTACAAGGATCCGATGGTTAGACCATGAACCCCATGCAAGGATCACATGGCTAACCCATGACACCCTTGTAAGGATCCCCCTATAAAGGATCCCATGGTTAACACATGACACTTTCCAAGGATCCAATGATTAGACCACGACTCCCTTGCAAGGATCCCATGGTTAACACGTGACCTCCTTGCAAGGATCCCATGGTTAGACCACCACCTCCTTGCAAGGATCCGATGGTTAACCCATGACCCACTTGCAAAGATCCCTCTAGAAAAGATCTCACAGTTATCCCTTGACTCCGTTCCAAGGATCCCAAGGTTGGACCATGACCCCTTTGCAAGGATCCAATGGGTAACTCATGACCCACTAGAAAGGATCTCCCAAGAAAGGATCCCATGGTTAACCCATGACCCCCTTGCAAGGATCCCATGGTTAGACCATGATGTTGGTGTAAGCCCTAGAGGCCAATGTATTTCTTTAGACTTACATTTGTATCTTGCTATTATATATATATGATATGAGGCATTCCAGTTTATTGTGTTACTTGTTTAAACATAATAAAGTCCTTAGAATGGAAATTTCAGTTTAATAGAATATCAAGTATATGACTTGATCGTGAGACACTATTGAACAATGAAATCCTATTCTTAAATATCCGTAGTCAAGTATTTTATTAATAAGGACAATAATAATACAGTTGAGACTATTATGTGTGCAGACTGATGACCACATCTCACGGGTCATAGATATGAGATATCGAGTTGCCACATAGGTACACATTAAGGTAATGGTGTACTGGATTGACCCGCCATGAGAACACTACATGGAGCGTTATGTGAGTGTCATAAGTAGTTCTCATAGTGACAATGGTGTATGCAATCCTTCGACCTGAAATCACTACGATCCCTACATGAAGAGTCGTGTGCTTTAATATCGTCAAACGTCATCTGTAATAGGATGATTATAAAGACGGTCATTGGGCATACCACGAGCCATGCAGAGGGATGTGAGTGACCTAGATGGAATTTGTCCCTCCTACATGACAGGAGTAATATCTGTGGTCCCCCGATAGAGAGTGAGATCAGTAAATGCATGGCCATGCTGAAAGGAGTCAATATGAGATATTGACCTCATTTGTTGTTAAGTCTACTCGGGTATCAGGGAACATGATATTGAACCATACAAGGGTGACACATTCTATGCCTTATGTTCAATATAGATATATGGACAAAGGGATAATAATGCACATGAATATTTGTCACGTAAAGGTTTCGTCAAATCATCGACTTTCTCACTACTTAGGTAGCAGTGATGTATTGCTAGATACCACTCCATTGTTTGTAATATTAAATGGGATTTAATGTTACTACTAACGTTTTGGGAACCTATAGGGTCACACACATAAGAGCGGATTAAAAGAAGCATTAAAAGGAGAGTTGGACTTTCCTATTGGGCCTAGCGCATAGTACATGGGCTTAGGTCAAGTGCTGCTCACTAACTCACTTAAGGAGGCGCTACTATAAGTAGAACACTTAAGTTGTTGTGCACACAAGGTTGATACCCTAGCCGCACAAAGAGAGTAAGAGTGAACAGTAAGCCTCGGTTTTGAAGCTAGCACTGCAAGACAGAGACGCTTCAGGTTCGTGACGTTGGACGTTCACGGAGTCCGCTCGTGTGGATACCTCTGGAGACACCGTTCATGCGGTGTTCGTGATAGACGAATTTCAACCAACAGCCATCGCTTCAAGAGGTAAACTTTCTAATCATGAATCATGACCATTCGCATGGATCCTTCGATGGGAATTTTTCCGCTGCGTTTTATTTTGTTTTATACGCAAATTCCCAACACATGACCCCCTAGCAAGGATCCCACAGTTAACCCATAACCTCTTTGCAAGAATCCCCATTGAAAAGATCACATGGTTAACCCATGACATGCTTGCAAGGATTCCATGGTTAACCCATGACCCCCTTACATGGATCCCCCTAGAAAGGATCCCTTGGTTAACCCCTGACACCCTTGCAAGGATCCCACGGTTAGACCATGACCTCCTTGCAAGGATCCCCCTAGAAAGGATCCTATGGTTAACCCATGACCCATTGCAAGGATCTAATGGTTAGACCACGACCCCCTTGCAAGGATCCTATGGTTAGACCAGGACCCCCTTACAAGGATCCAATGGTTAACCCATGACCCACTTGTAAAGATCTCCCTAGAAAGCATCCCATGGTTAACCCATGACCACCTTGCAAGGATTCCATGGTTAGACCGTGACCCCCTTGCAAGAATAACTTGGTTAACCCATGACCTCCTTGCAAGGATCCCCCTAGAAAGATCATATGGTTAACCCATTACCCCCTTGCAAGGATCCCATGGTTAGACCATGACCCCCGTGAAAGGATCCCTTGGTTAACACATGACCCCCTGTTAGACGAATCTGGGCAAGTATACCCAGTCGTGCAAGTAATACGGTGGTAAGACCGGTTTATCGTATCCACGGGGATTGGATGTCAACTACCAATTCGTAAACTCAGCAACTATCTAGACTAAACAGAGAAATCAAGAGAATTCAAAATAAACAAAAGAAAAGAAATAAAATCTTTTTGTCTTTTTATCGAACACTTGGAGTGCAGAAATGATATGTTGGGACCAGACTTCACCAACCCTCTATCTCATGCAATACCAGGACTAGATACCTCCCATTCATGCTTCAGATATTAAAATCAATCCACTAAACTACTCAAGTCCCGATCTCTCGGATGACAAGAGCCTAATTCCACTAATAGACCCTAATCTCTTAGGTGGCCTAGATTAATGAAATTGCATTAGGATTAGGGATTACGCGATTACTAGCAAACCAAACTCCATCTCTAGATGTAAGGGTTACTAGGTGATTAATTCCAATTCCGGTTATAATATGAACGTCTCCATTACATACTAAAACACAAATCGAGTCATGGGGGTGCTAGCCACAACAAGCATTAAGCATAGAAAAATAACCACTAATACGAAGGCATAAACATAGAATAATCAGTGAAGATAAATACATGATTATCAGTTGGCTACATCTAATCCCAACAACAGGGATTTAACTACTCATAAAAAGAGAATACAAAGAAACATAGATGAAGGAAAGAAGGGATTCCATGGGAGTAATCCTCCAGAAGCTGCCTCTGACTCAAGAAAATCACGCCCCTCCTGGTCTCTCTCTGAGAGAATAATATCTCCTCTGTCCAAGTCTCTGAGAGAATTATATCTCTTTCAATGGTGCTGCCTTTTGGCCTCCTTGTCATAACTGACGCTGCCCCTTGGTCTTTTGTATCCATCTAGCAATAAATTCCAGATTTTTAATCTTTGATTTCTCAATCTGCATCTTTTGATTTCTCATGCGGGTCCCTTGTGCATTTAATTCATGTTGCTGACAGTTTATTTCCTTGATTCACGTTACTTTTCTATTCTCACTTTCACATTGCAAATCACTTTGTCTTCTCTTTAGCCTTAATTAACGTGGACCCCTTTGGACTAATTGATTTCAATTGTCATAAACCAACAATTCCTTCTTTGTCTCATTACTTTTCATTACTGCCTTATCTTTATTTTTATTCACATAACTGTCCCATTTCAATCTTCCACATTAATAACGCAGCTGTTAAACTTTTCCATTCAATACTCTTTATTTTTTTCTCATCCAGCAACCTTAACTTTCATGTTGAACCTCTCTCAAATGCCACTTGAGATTCCAATTCATAATTCACTCTTGATTTATGCTATCCTTTCTTCATTTTTAAAGCTCCAACTTAATTCAGGCTCCATCATGGCTCATTTTGGGCATTTTATCTTTAATTTCTGCAAAACAACACCACCACACCGCCTTATCCGTTCCAAGGGAAAACTAACTAAAAATAAAATAAAGAATGCCTAATCTATATGAAAAAATGCATGCAAAAGTGTACAGAAAACATGATGTAAAATCACACTATCACCCCCTTTCAAGGATCCCCAAGAAAGGATCACAGGGTTAACCCATGACCACTTGCAAAGATCCCATGGTGAACCCATGACCCCCTTGCAAGGACCCCATGGTTAACCAGTGACCCCCTTTCATGGATCCCCCTAGAAAGGATCCCATGGTTAACCCATGACCCCCTCGTAAAGATCCCATGGTTAAATCATAAACCCTTTGCAAGGATCCCATGGTTAACCCATGACCCGAATGCAAAGATGCCCCGAGAAAGGATAGCATGGTTAACCCATAACCCCTTGCAAGGATCCCATGGTTTGACCATGACCCCCATTCACCTCCTAGAAAGGATTACATGGTTAACCAAGGACCCCCTTGTAAGGATCCGCCTAGAAAGGATCCCATGGTTATCCCGTGACCCCCTTGCAAGGTTCTAATGGTTAAATCATGATTCCCTTGAAAAGATTACATGGTTAACCCATGACCCCCTTGCAAGGATCCCTCTAGTAAGATCCCATGGTAAACCCATGAAACCCCTGCAAAGATCCTATGGTGAGACCATGACCCCATTGCAAGAATCCCATGGTTAACCCATGAGCCCCTTGCAAGGGTCCCCCTTTAAGGATCCCATGATTAACCCATGACCTCCATGCAAGGATCACATGGTTAGATCTTGACCCCCTTGCAAGGATCCCATGGTAAACCCATGACCCCTTTGCAATGTCCCCCTAGAAAGGATCCCAAGGATAACCGATGACCCCCTTGCAAGGATCCTTGGTTACACCATGACCCCGTTGCAAGGATCCCATGGCTAACCCATGACCCCCTTGCAAGGATCCCCTGGAAAGGATCCCATGGTTAACCCCTGAACCCTTTGTTAGGATCCCATGGTTAAACCATGACCCCCTTGCAAGGATCCCATGGTTAACCCATGACCCCCTTGTAAGGATCCCCATAGAAAGGATAATATGGTTAACTTATTACCCCATTGCAAGGATCCTATGGTTAGACCATGAGCCCCTTGCATGAATCCCTTGGTTAACATATGACCCCCTTGCAAGGATCCCCAAGAAAGGATTACAGGGTTAACCCTTGACCCCTTGCAAGGATCCCATGGTTAAACCTTCACCTCCTTCTAGGATCCCATGGTTAACCCATTACCCCCTTGCAAAGATCCCTTGATTAGCCCATTACCCCCTTGAAAGGATCCCATGGTTAATGTCAGTGGTCGTACACAGGTCAAAATAATATAGTAATTAAAAAAAATTGCAGTACAAGGCAAAACAACCTTGGTCGTCTCACGAGTATCTTTAAAATTATTAGCCAATCAAGAATGTTAGAGAAAGGAGGTTTGCAAAATTCGTTGGGAGAAAACAAATTGCAATTAAAAAAAGAAATTCAATTAATTATAAACATCAATCCAAGACGTCAAGTTCTTTGGTAGAATTCGTCATTGATCCAAAAGATATAAATTCGTTTGCCCTCCTCCTCTATTAATTTGAAATATACTACATGAAAATGTAGGGTTTAAACAATAAAATTGGAGTCACAATCGCAATCCCTAATAATGTTGATTTATGTACAAATTCAATTAACCTAGGTTACCAATCGGTTCTCTAATCTCTATTATATTTTTGGATTAATCAATCCTAATTCCTAATTCCATTTCAATCATGAAAATTGAATCTACATCTAATCAGACATAGATCAAACGTAATCACACTCACAACACAGAAATCATAATTGAAAGAAGAGAAAAGGAGAAGAAGCAATTGAAAAACAATTACAAGTAACGAACTCGGAATTCAAACCAAATTACTTGAATGTCTAGGATGGATAAAAGGTTTAGCATTCCATAGTCATCACCATTGCGGAAGCTTTAACAACAAAACATCCAACAAAGTGCAGAAAACTAAAAAGAGGAGAAGAGAGGGGAAGAGAATTCCAAAACTTCTAAAAACAAGGATTACAAAAGTGTCTAATTTTCATCACTATGACTTGTGCGGCTGTAAACTGATATTTATGCTTATTAATCCTGACCTATCCCTAGACCAAATTTAGGGTATCCAAATAAGATTTCTAACAAGGTATAATATGCCTTAATTGGGCTTAAGATGAGTAAGTTAGGCCCATTTAAGTGAAGGAACATCATGGACTGCGCACTGATCCGCACTAGAGAACTCGGGACCCAATTTAGCCTTAAATTTGGCCTAATTTGACAATTCTTGTGAAACCAAAAATTGTAGGTCTCTTCCTTATCTTTCTAGGGACAGCACGATCACCAAAATCCAATATCTGTAGCTCTAGTTATGCTCTGCGCAAGGCAACAAGGTCAGGATGAATGAAAAATCTGAAAATTAACAATGTTTAACAATTAAGCCCAATTAAGCCCAATAATGTAAAACTCAGCCAAATCACCAATATTAAACACATGTAACAATTAATTAGGCCAATTATACACACTAAAAGGTAACTCAAAAATGAGTTATCAAATTCCCCCACACTTACTCTTTTTGCACTCCTGAGCAAAACTCAAAAATTGAATTCCTAAAAACTTTATGAACACAACAAACACACTTATCAATGAATCCCAAGAATGGACAAGAGTGAGCAAGACACAAACATTCAAAGCATCGAGGAATCAAAACAATCATGAATACGTCCTTAACATCTCAAGCAAATAAGAAGGCAATTCAAATCAAAGATGAATTAAAAGTGGTAGAGTCCTCACTAGGCATACTATCTAACTCTCAAGTGTTTAATGTTTGTGTTTACGCTTAAGGCATATCATGAATGCTAACACTACCATAAGTTTGACAAGCCTCTAACTTCCACCACTTGAAACACATGCACATAAAGATCAAAAGGACTTTTTCAAGGTTGTAATGGGGCTAAGGTATAGGTGGATACAAGAAAGGATGTTAGCTATAAACCAAAGAGACTAGAGGAGCAATGGGGAATGAGTTTAAATAAACATGCAAATTTATCCCAAGAAACACAATTCAATGATAACGAACAACACTTTGTCTCTGTTGAACTTTTTCTTCCTTTTGTACTTTCACTCAATTGCACTTTCACATTACATTACAATTTACTTCTCTCTTTTTTTTTTTTTGCACTTTGCCACTCCAATCAATTAAGCCACAAACTATTGCATAGACCCCACACTTATTTAAGCATCCATTCCCAAAACAATTTCAAAACTCCTTTATTCCCTAAGGTTTGGGTCATATCATTGTTTTTCACTTTTAGGCTAGTAATGAGCTATAAAACAAAGAGTGGGATAAATAGACTCAAAGGGCTATCAAGGGGATAATTTTAATGTAGGCTTATTTGGATAGTAGCATAAAAACAAAGAAGGCCTAAATCATCTCAATACATTCATGTGAACAAGAGCCTTCAAAGAGTCAAGTCAAGTTCTAGAGTAATTAACAATCATGAGTGAAATCACACAAAAAAGAAAAGCATGGAACAATTGCAGTTCATCCATGTATAGGGCTAAAAAACTCACAAGGGTTAATTCTACCACAAAAGATTCAAAATTAATTTCAATGCCAACTTATTACACTAGAAATGCAAGAATTTCTCCATATCAAGTTATGAAACCTCTTAACCAAGAATGAAACAAATCACTCACAACTCACACAAACTTAAAAAATTCACTGAAAAGCATGCAGCAAGACTAAAAAAAACAAAAACAAATAATATTTTTATTCTTATTTTATTTATATTTTTAAGATTCTAAAAACAAGAAACCAAACAAAATAAAAATCCTAAAACACTAAAACACTTCCCCCCACACCTAAATCACACATTATCCTCAATGTAAGCACAAAGACAATAGATAAGGAAAAAATGCAATTAAAAGTAAAAGGGGAAGGACTCCCTCATCAAGGTGCGAAAATCTGCATTTCAGGAAAGGTGGGCTTGTCCAAGGACAACTCCTCTACATGCTCCTCAACCAATATGGGGCTCTCATGAAACTGCTTAAGATGGTGGCCATTAACCTTGAAACTCTTGTCAGTGGTCTCATTTTTAATCTCCACTGCACCATGGGGAAAAACATTCGTAACAACAAAAGGACCATCCCATCTGGAGCGAAGCTTTCCGAGCATGAGCTTGAGGCGAGAATTAAACAAAAGCACATTTTGGCCAATGGAGAACTTTTTCCTGGAAATCATTTTGTCATGAAAATGCTTAGTCTTCTCGTTGTAGATCTTAGAATTCTCATAGGCCTCCAAACGGAGCTCCTCAAGTTGTTGTAACTGAAGCTTCCTCACTAAACCAGCTTGCTCAAAGGCTAAGTTACAACATTTCACTGCCCAGTATGCACGATGCTCGATTTCCACAGGTAGGTGACACGTTTTACCAAAGACAGCCCAAAAGGGAGACATTCCTATAGGTGTCTTGTAAGTGGTCCTATGAGCCCAAAGAACATCCTCAAGACGACGGCTCCAATCCTTTCTATTTGGCTGCACAACCTTCTGTAAAATTCTCTTGATTTCCCTATTAAAGACTTCGGCCTGCCCGTTGGTTTGAGGATGATAAGCTGTGGCAACTCTGTGAACTACCCCATACTTTCGAAGCAAAACCTCCATGGTCCTATTGCAGAAATGACTCCCTGGGTCACTGATGATAGCTCGAGGCACACCAAACCTGCAAAAGATATTAGACCTGACAAAATCTGCAACAACTCGAGAATCATTAATTAGTCTTGGTGGTCTTGGCCTCCACCCACTTAGAGACATAATCAACTGCATGTAAGACATATGAATAACCAAAAGAAACAGGAAAGGGGTCAATAAAATCTATACCCCAAACATCAAATACCTCACAGAAAAGAATAGGTTGTTGTATGGCTATCCCCGCTCTCTAGCACTGCTCACAAGTCATAGAAACTTGATGCGCATCCCTGAAAATGGTGGGCCAATAAAATCTAGAGTCCAGCACCGTCCTAGCTGTCCGCTGTGAACTAAAGTGCCCTCCTATAGGGGAGGCATGACAGAAATGAAGCACATACTGGATCTCATGGTCAGGTATGCATCTGCGAATTACCTGGTCACTACAAAATCTCCACAAATATGGATCATCCCACACATAATATTTTGTATCACCTTTTAGTTTAGCAATCTGTGATTTAGATGCATGAGAGGGAACAATAGACGCAACCAGGTAATTAACTATATCAGCAAACCAAGGGTTAGTATCATGCAGCTACATAAGCCGCTCATCTGGAAAATCATCCCTGATAGGTAAAACCTCAGCCTCTCTCTCTATCCTGCTCAAATGATCAGCTACCAAGTTCTCTGCCCCACTCCTATCTCTGATTTCTATGTCAAATTCTTGAAGGAGAAGCATCCAACGAATTAATCTAGGCTTAGCATCCGGCTTCTTCAACAAGAATTTCAATGCAGCATAGTCAGAGAAATCAATCACTTTAGAACCGAGTAAATAGGAGCGAAATTTATCCAATGCGAAAACAATTTCCAAAAGCTCATTTTCAGTAGTGGTGTAGTTGGCCTGGACTGCATCTAAAGTTCTAGAGGCATAAGCTATGACATGGGAGATCTTGCCAACTCATTGGGCTAAACCAGCTCCAAGTGCAAAGTTTGAGGCATCACACATCAGCTCAAAAGGAAGCTCCCAATTAGGTGATTGGATGATAGGAGTGGTGGTGAGTCGCCTCTTCAACTCATTGAATGCATCCTGGCAAAGATTGATCAAAGACAAACTCTACATCCTTCTGTAAAAGCTTGGACAAGGGCAAAGCTATCTTGCAGAAATCCTGGATAAACCTCCTGTAAAAACCTACATGGCCAAGAAAGGAACGCACCTCCCGCACAGATACGGGGTAAGATAAAGAAGCAATAACATCTAACTTGGCCCTATCTATCTCAATGCTTCTGCTCGACACTAAATTCCCTAGGACAATTCCTTCTGCCACCATAAAATGACATTTCTCATAATTCAATACAAGGTTAGTTTTAATACACCTATCCAGAACTCTAGACAGACTTTGTTGGCATGCATCAAATGAAGAACCATAAACAGTGAAATCATCCATAAACACCTCCATGCAACTCTCTAAAAGATCATAAAATATACTCACCATACACCTCTAAAAGGTACCTGGAGCGTTGCATAAGCCAAATGGCATCCTCCTGTAAGCAAAAGTGTCGAAAGGACAGGTGAAAGTGGTTTTATGTTGGTCCTCCGGTGCAATGTGAATCTGAAAATACCCTGAGAATCCATCCAGAAAACAATAATGGGATTTTCTAGCCAACCTTTCAAATACTTGATCAATGAAGGGCAAAGGGAAGTGGTCTTTGAGAGTGGCTTGGTTAAGCTTCCTGTAATCTATGCAAACTCGCCAACTATTATGCACTCTAGTTGGGACCAACTCATTATTCTAATTTTCCACAACAGTTATCCCAGTCTCCTTAGGGACCACCTGAACAGGACTAACCCACTCATTGTCTGATATAGGGTATATGATCCCGGCTGCTAATAGCTTGCTGACTTCTTTCTTGACCACATCAAGAATGGTAGGATTTAGTCGCCTCTGTGGCTGCCTTACTGTTCTAGCATCATCCTCTAAAAATATCCGGTGCATGCATGTAGAAGGACTAATCCCTGGAATATTAGCTAAAGTCCAGCCAATTACTTTTTTGTGACCCTTCAAAATCTGCAACAACTTCTCCTCTTGGTCTGGTTGGAGATTGTTCGCTATAATCACTGGCATCTTGTGATTAACCTCTAAGTAAGCATATTTCAGGTGCGCAGGTAGAGGCTTCAACTCTAAAATTGGTGGCTGCTCAATAGAAGACAATAGTGTTCCCTCTATTGCTGCTGCTGCTACATCACAACCTGCATTAACATTATCTATAGCAACATTTATTTATGCACAAATAGCACACACATCAGATTTATCACATGTATAAGGGGAGCAATCTAAATCATTAATTTCAGGAAATTCAGAATTTAAATTTGCATAATCATCAACTAGCAAATCAATGACATCAAGATATAAAAGAGAATGATCTTCCATGGGATGTTTCATGGCATCAAATATGTTGAACTGCACAATATCATCACCAAACTCCATAGAAAGAGTCCCTGCATGCACATCTATCTTGGTCTTTGTTGTCTTCAAGAATGGCCTCCCTAAAATCAATGATGTTCCATGACTAGAGGACTCATCCTCCATGTCCAGAATGTAGAAATATGCTGGAAATATCAACTCATTAACTTGAACCAGCACATCTTCAAGTACTCCGGCTGGATGTGTTGTGCTTATATTGGCTAGTTGAATCACTACACCAGTTGGCTTCAAATCTCCAAGCTTCAATGACCTAAAAACTGATGTAGGCATGACATTTATGGAAGCACCTAAATCCAGCATTGCATTCCTAAATGTGGAGTTGCCTATGGTACAAGGGATGGTGAAAGTGCCTGGATCCTTACATTTTTTAGGCATACTAGACTGAATTAGTGCAGAAACATTTCTGCCCATGCTTACTTTCTCATCACCCTTCAGCTTCCTTTTATGGGTTCATAACTCCTTAAGAAACTTTGCATACTTGGGAATCTGTTTGATGGCATCTGATAGGGGAATATTCACCTCTACCTTCCTAAAATTTTCCAACATCTCTGTATCTACCTCGGCTTGTGGTACTTTCCTTGGTTGAGATGTTCTGTTTGGGAAAGGTAATGAAGGCCTTCTTTCCGAATCTGCTGCAGCACTTGAATTTTCTGATTTTTCTCCTACAACATGTTTTTCTTCAACTTATTTCCCTGCAACTGTTTTGCTTGTTGCATTACTTTTTCCTTCTTTACTTCTAATACTATATTCACTTTCCTACAATTCCAGCTCCTTGCCACTTCTCAAGGTAATGGCACTCACATTTCCCTTTGGATTAATAACTGACTGAGACGGAATTTGACCAGATCCTTCTGACTGCAATTTATTAACAGTAGTAGCCAGTTGTCCAATCTGTGTTTGCAGGTCTTGAATGGTGGTATTGATATTCTGCTGGAACTGAATGTTGCTAGTTGCCATCTGTTTCATCAAATCCTCCAATGAAGGTCCAACACTAGTGTTCTGCATAGGTTGCTGCATATTCTGTTGTTGCCTAAAAGGAGGTGGTTGGTACTTGTTGCTCGAACATGTTGCCTGAAATCTCTGCTATTGTTGCACATTTTGATGCCCAGGACCATATTTCAGATTAGGATGATCTTTCCATCATGGATTGTACCTGTCAGAAAATGGATCATAATTCTGCTACTGCTGAGATCTATATGGCTGTCCTCCAGTGAACATTCCAGCCACTACAGCTGATTCATGAACACCTTGATTAGTTTCTTGAAGTGTAGGACACATGTCTGTAGGGTGATCTGTTAAGGTGCATATGCCGCATCCTTTGGGTAGGCATTGATTTGCTGCATTAACTTGTTGGTGTTGTCTGATGGCTAACTGTCTAACAAGAGAAGTAAGCTCTGTGATTTTATTTTCCAGTCTCTGATTATCTGTAGTAATGTTCACCTCATGCACTCCCTTAGCTGGCATTATAGATCTTGAACCAAACTGTTGGGAGTTCTCTGCCATATTTGTAATCAGATTTCTGGCTTCCACAGGTGTCTTGTCCATCAATGCTCCACCACTTGCTACATCAACTATACTTCTATCCATTGGCATTAGTCCTTCATAGAAATACTGGATGAGAAGTTGCTCACTAATCTGATGGTGGGGACAGGTTGCACATAACTTCTTAAACCTCTCCCAATACTCATATAACGTCTCTCCAGAAAACTGCCTGATGCCACAAATTTCTTTTCTGATTGATGTTGTTCTGGATGCAGGAAAGAACTTCTCCAAGAAAGATTTCTTCATGCCAACCCAGCTAGTAATTGAACCAGGATGAAGGTAGTACAACCAATCCTTTGCTGCAACATCTAAAGAGAATGGAAATTCTTTCAATTTGACATGATCTTCAGGAACTCGTTGTGGTCGCATAGTAGAGCACACAACATGGAACTCCTTAAGATGCTTGTGAGGGTCCTCACCTGAAAGACCATGAAACTTGGGCAACAAATGGATTGAACCAGATTTAAGCTCAAATGGTGCATCCAAATCAGGGTATTGAATACACAAAGGTTGATATGCGACATCAGGTGCAGCCAATTGTTTTAGTGTTATGTTATTTGGATTAGCCATGTTATCAGCACTAAATTCAGAAACCGAATCACCAATATAAGATGCAAAATTTGAACTAGAATCAAATGCAGAGTCACTTAATTCACCCAAGTCACTATCTACTTGATTATTTGGTGCAAAACTGTGATTAATAACCCTCCTATTGACTCTATTCAATCTATGATATGTTCTATCTATTTCAGGGTTATAAGCAAACAATTCACCTGGATCAAACCTAGTCATGCATAATGCAAACAGAATAAGGAAGCATAACAATTTAGAAAATACCAACAATGTCCTACGCTAAAATGAAAAACAAATTGAGAAACCGTACCAAATAAAATCAAAAAATTTCAAAAAACACTACAGAAAATCCCTAAAAAACAAATAAAGTACACATAAATTTTTTTGGATTTGTTTTAAAAATAAGAAAAATTTAAAAAATTGAAAAACTGGTCTAAACGATGGAATTTTGGATATTTACACCCAAATTTCATAGCAATCTGATGAAGTTGACCGAAAAACAATTTTTGATATGAAGGGCAAAACTGTCACTCCTAAATCAGGAGACCAATCATTGTACGATTCCAAGGCCACAATCTGAAAAATAGAGAAAACACTATGATAAAACGTCAGTTATAAACTAAAGTAAGAAGGGTTCTTGAATTGGCTAATCGACATCAAAGATCCCCGGTAACGGTGCCAAATTTGATCCGTGGTCGTACACGGGTCAAAATAATATAGTAATTAAAAAAAACTGCAGTACAAGGCAAAACAACCTTGGTCGTCTCACGAGGATCTTTAAAATTATTAGCCAATCAAGAATGTTAGAGAAAGGAGGTTTTCAAAATTCGTTGGGAGAAAACAAATTGCAATTAAAAAACGAAATTCAATTAAATAAAAACATCAATCCAAGACGTCAAGTTCTTTGGTAGAATTCGTCATTGTTCCAAAAGATATAAATTTGTTTGCCCTCCTCCTCTATTAATTTGAAATATACTACATGATAATGTAGGGTTTAAACAATAAAATTGGAGTCACAATCGCAATCCCTAATAATGTTGATTTATGTACAAATTCAATTAACCTAGGTTACCAATCGGTTCTCTAATCTCTATTATATTTTTGGATTAATCAATCCTAATTCCTAATTCCAATTCAATCATGAAAATTGAATCTACATCTAATCAGACATAGATCAAACGTAATCACACTCACAACACAGAAATCATAATTGAAAGAAGAGAGAAGGAGAAGAATCAATTGAAAAACAATTAAAAGTAAGGAACTCGGAATTCAAACCAAATTACTTGAATGTCTAGGATTCATAAAAGGTTTAGCCTTCCATAGTCATCACCATTGGAGAAGCTTTAACAACAAAACATCCAACAAAGTGAAGAAAACTAAAAAGGGGAGAAGAGAGGGGAAGAGAATTCCAAAACTTCCAAAAACAAGGATTGCAAAAGTGTATAATTTTCATCTCTCTGACTTGTGCGGCTGTAAACTGCTATTTATGATTGTTAATCCTGACCTAACCCTATACCAAATTAAGGCCCTCTGAATAAGCTTTAAAACAAGGTATCATATGCCTTAATTGGGCTTAAGATTAGTAAGCTAGGCCCATTTAAATGAAGGAACATCATGGACTGCGCACTGATCCACGCCAGAGAACTAGGGACCCAATATAGCCTTGATTTTGGCCTAATTTGACAATTCTTGTGACACTTGAAATTTTATGTCTCTTCCTTATTTTTCAAGGAACAGGAAGATCACCAAAATCCGATATCTGTAGCTCCAATTATGCTCTGACCAAGGCAACAAGGTCAGGATGTGTGAAAAATCCGAAAATTAACAATGTTCAACAATTAAGCCCAATAATGTAAAACTCGGCCAAATCACCAATATTAAACACATATAACAATTAATTAATTCAAGTATACACACTAAAAGGCAACTCAAAAATGAGTTATCAGTTAAACCATAACCCCCTTGCAAGGATCCCATGGTTAACCCATGACCCACATGCAAGGATCCTCCTAAAAAGGATCATATATTTAACCCATAACCCTCTTGCAAGGATCTCATGGTTAACCAATGACCCCCTTGCAAGGATCCTCCAAGAAAGGATCATATGGTTAACCCATTACCCCATTGCAAGGATTCCATGGTTAACCCATGACCCCCTTGCAAGGATCCCATTGTTAACCCATGACCCCCTTGCAAGGATCCCCCTAGAAAGGATCATATGGTTAACCCATGACCCCCTTGCATGGATCTCATGGTTAGACCATGCCCCCTTGCATGGATCCTGGTGTTAACCCATCATCCCTTCGTAAGGATCCCCCTAGAAAAGATCACATGGTTAACCCATGACTCCCTTGCAAGGATTCCATGGTTAACAAATGACCCCCTTACAAGGATCCCCATATAAAGGATCCCTTGGTTAACCCATGACCCCCCTGGAAGGTTCCCATGGTTAACCAATGACCCCATTTTATGGATCCCCCTTGAAAGGATCCCATGGCTATCCCATGATCCATATGCAGAGATCCCCCTAGAAAGGGTACCACGGTTAACCCATAACTCGTTTCAAGGATCCCATTGTTAGACCATGACCCCCTTGCAAGGATCCCATGGTTAACCCATGACCCCCTTGCAAGGATCCTCCGAGAAAGGAATCCATGGTTAACCCATCACCCCCTTGCAAGGATCCCCCTAGAAAGGATCCCTTGGTTATCCCATGACATGGGGGTCATGGTTAACCCATGACCTTATTGCAAGGATACCCCTAGAAAAGATCTCATGGTTATCCGTTGACCCCCTTACAAGGATCCCATGGTTAAACCATGACCCCTTTGCAAGGATCCCATGGGTAACCCATGACCCACTAGCAAAGATCCCCCTAGAAAAGATCTCATGGTTAACTCATGACCCCCTTTTAAGGATCCCATGGCTAACCCACGACACCCTTGCAAGGATCCCATGGTTAACCCAAAACCCCCCTGCAAAGATCTTATGCTGAGACCATCCCCCACTTACAAGGATCCCATAGTTAACACATCACCCCTTTGCAAGGATCCCCTAGGTAGGATCCCATGGTTAACACAAGACCCCCTTGCAAGGATCCCATGGTTAGACTATGACCCCCTTGAAAAGATCCCATGCTAAACCCACGACCCCCTTGCAAGGATCCCATGGTAAACCCATGAACAACTTGCAAGGATCCCCATACAAAGGATCCTATTACTAACCCATGATCCCTTTTCAAGATTCCCAAGGTTAGACCATGAACCCCATGCAAGGATCCCATGGTTAACCTATGACACCCTTGTAAGGATCCCCCAAGAAAGGATCCCATGCTTAACCCATGACCACTTCCAAGGATCCAAAGGTTAGACCACGACCCCATAGCAAGGATCTCATGGTTAACCCGTGACCCCCTTGCAAGGATCCCATGGTTAGACCACGACCCCTTTGCAAGGATCCGATGATTAACCCATGACCCACTTGCAAAGATCCCCCTTGAAAGCATCCCATGGTTAACCCATGACCCCCTTGCAAGGATCCCACGGTTAGACCATGACCCCCTAACAAGGATCCTAGTGATAACCCATGACCCCTTTGCAAGGATCCCCATAGAAAAGATCACATGGTTAACCCATGACCCCTTTGCAAGGACCCATGGTTAGACCATGACCCCCTTGCAAGGATCCCCCTATAAAGGATCCCATTGTTAACCCGTGACCCCATGCAAGGATCTAATGGTTAGACCATGACCCCCTTGCATTGATCCTATGGTTAGACCATGACCCCCTTGCAAGGATCCGATGGTTAATCCATGACCCACTTGTAAAGATCACCCAAGAAAGGATCTCATGGTTAACCCATGACCCCGTTGCATGGATCCACATAGAATGGATCATATAGTTAACCCATTACCCCCATTGCAAGGATCCCATGGTTAGACCATGACCCCCTTGCAAAGATCCATTGGTTAATACATGACCCCTTGCAAGGATCCCCAAAGAATCCCAGGGTTGACCCATGACCCCTTGTAAGGATCCCAAGGATAACCCATGACCCCCTTGCAAGGATCCCATGGTTAACCAATGATCCCCTTTAAACGATCTCCATAGAAAGGATCCCGTGGTTAACTCATGACCCCCTTGCAAGGTTCCCATGGTTAGACCATGACCCCCTTGTAAGGATCCCATTGTTAACTAATGACCCCTTTGCAAGGATCCCCCTAGAAAAGTTCACATGGTTAACCTATGACCCCCTTGCAAAGATTCCATGGTTAACCTATGACCCCCTTACCAGGATCCCCCTAGAAAGGTCCTATGGTTAACCCATGACCCCTTAGCAAGGAACCATGGTTAGGTCATGACCCCCTTGCAAGGATACCCCTAGAAAGGATCCCATGGTTAACCCATGACTCCTTGCAAGGATCTAATGGTTTGACCATGATCCCCTTGCAAGGATCCGATGGTTAACCCATGACCCACTTGTAAAGATCGCCTTAGAAAGGATCTAACGGTTAACCCATGACCCCCTTGCAAGGATCCCCCTAGAAAGGATCATATGGTTAACCCATTACCCCCTTGCAAGGATCCCATGGTTAGACAATGATCCCTTTCAAGGATCCCCTGGTTAACCCATGACCCCATTGCAAGGATCCATGGACTAATCATGGAACCTTCCATAGCCGTGGAACATAGAGGAAGCATTTCAGAAACCAGTTGAAAGATTCATGGTCAGGCCGTGGAACATTCCATGGTCGTGGATCTCGAAGAACCTATGTTGCGCAGAATTTTTGAGGAGCCAGAACGATCATGGCCAGGTGACAGGCGCGCGACGCGATGCGCGCGTGCGATTCCGACAAGTGTACCGGATTATCGCCAAGTAATAAAAGATATTGATCCCACAGAGACTGTGATCCCGAATCGCAACTAATCGTGAAATTGGTAGATCTGGACTGTATAAAGGTTTGTATTTTGAAATGATTTTGAATTTTGAATTAAGAGATAAACAAACAGAAAACAAATAAGATAGGAAGTAAACTGTTTATGGGTATTTAGATCTAAATGGATTCCTAGGGATTTGGGTTACCTACGAGGCTGTTTATGTTACCAATCTAATTTACCCTTGTTAATTAACGAAATTGCCTTGAAGGCGAGTTTATCCTCTAATAGTTTAAGCTCCCTCTCGGGTTACAAAAACCGTGCCCAATTGACCCAACCCCTACTCTCGTGGTAGTCGATCTCAGATTGGACCGTTTGCGGTTCGTGACAACTCGTTGATCCTCGAGGGACGGCTTCTAACTCTCGTGATTTCAGTCCCAAGTCTGACTCTATAGATCCGACACCTAAGTTCAGCGCTAGGTTCCTCCTTAGAATGTCTATGACACGCAAACAAGTGGCCACCGAATTTACGAGTGATTCAAACACTAGAAATCAGATCTAAAACAAGATCGTAATTAACAAAGATTTTACATCAAATTAACATCCTAAACAAATCTCGGGCATAGCCCCAATCCCTAGAAATAAACTACTACTCAAGCCTTGCCATGGAGATGACAAGCTTGGTTGACAACATCATGAAAATTACAAATCAGAATGGAGAGGAGGAAGAAGAAGATAGATCCTAAAATGTAGCCTAAGTAGTAGCCAAAAGTCTATGTGTATGTGTCTGTTCTTCTGCCTCTGCCTGGTCCCTATTTATAGATGTGGGAAGTTAGAATCCCAATCTAACTCAAATTCTGATCCAATTCGGTTGCTTCAGGTCCAAGTAATGGGCGTCACGGCCGTGATGGCCATCACGGCTAGGCCGTGACGGCTTATGCCTTTGGCAATTCTGCAGAATTCAGATCCTTCGCGATGCGAAAGTCTGCTCGCGACGCGAGCCTTCATTTTATAGTCCGTGATAGGAATTACGGCTAGGCCGTGACAGTCTGACTTGTGGGTGTTTTTGGTCACGGCCGTGATGGTCATCACGGCTTGGCCGTGACCGGTTCTGACTTCAGTCTTTCTTCCTTCTCAGTTTTGCTCGATCATGGCTGTGATGGGCTCTGTTTGGCTCATTTTCTTCATTTTTCAAGCTCCATCTTCATCGAAACTCCATCATGGTTGATCTTGAGCATTTTACCCTTGATTTCTACAAAACAACACCACGAAAACCGCCTTACCCGTTCCAAAGGAAAATTAACCAAAAATCAAATTAAATATGTCTAAACTACATGAAAATGCATGCAAAATGATAGACAAAGATGATGTGAAATCACACTCATCAAATCACCCCAAGCTTAAGATTTTGCTTGTCCTCAAGCAATTACTAAGGCCAGAAGATATAAATAATCAAAGCATGGATAGTGAACCAAGAACCCGAGAAGCTAATCCAAGTGACAGGCATATTCAATAAGCACCCGAGAGATAATCGATTTCAAGTCCAATTAGAAGCTTAGGTTCATCAAATTCATATTCTCACTGATTCGGGCACTCGTCTCACCTCACTCAAGTATTTTAGGGTATATTACAATTCGCTCAATTTCCTCAAGGAAAGTATTCTACCATAGGCTTGACTATTAACCAAATCTCTACTTTATTAATGAAAACACATAAGAATCAAGAGGTCTTTTCCTTTGGTTGTAATGTGGCCATGGGATTTATTGTTAGGTGGGGAGATCAAGGAAAGGGAAATTCAAGAAGGCTAACAAATATTCAATCATTGCTAAGCATGACACCTTCTAAAATACCCTCTTTTGGGCTTTGATTTACTTTTCCACCTTTCTTTCTTTCTTTTTATTTTTATTTCTCACTTTCTTTTGTCATCCCCTTCTCCATTTTTTTTTTGTGTTTATTTCATTTCATTTATTTGGAGAAGGGGAGATTTTTCTAGCTCAAGAGAAATATTTTCCAACTTTCTCATCCCATACTTTTTCAAACTACCTTTTTACCCTTTTTGTAATACTTTAAAAGGTGCCATACCAAGCATTATTCATCAAAACATTTCATGGTACCAAGAAAAGTATTTTAATCTTTTAGGCTCAAAATTGGGCAACTAAGGGGTAGCATTTAATCAATCAAAGCTCAGAAGGCCGGAAAAATACCTAGTGCCTCAATCATTTTCAAAAATGTTTTCAAAAATTTTCAAGTCAAGTTCTAGAAAATACAATCCAAGAGGAATTAAAACACTCTATCACAAAGAATGTGGTAGATTTAGTGAGTACCCCTTTTTGGCTCAAAATCTTACATTTAGTAGTTCAAAAATCAGTGGGAAACACAAATTTAAGGAACCACATGCTAATTATCAACTATCAGAAGATCATCCCAAGAATTTTTATTTTTAGCCATATCACAAGAATAAAAAAAAAATGGGTTCAAAAATTCACTATCTCAATTCATTTGGCACCAAGTTCTCTCAATTGGATGCATATTCTAAGTGAGGGGCAATCTAGAGAATGTGATCATACCAAACTATGCCTATGTGAATGCAATATGAACGCAACAATGCAAAAATGCAATGAATATGCAAAAGTACCCCTACCCCAAACTTAAAAACTTACATTGTCTCCAATGTAAATAATCAAGTCGGATAGAGGAGAAAAATAGGAACAACTCACCGAGGTGGTAGCGGGTGTTGGCTCACATTCCAGTCAAAACTTGGGTGGAAATAGCATCACGGCCGTGAGGCTTATCACGGGCAGGCCGTGATCAATTCTGTCTTCAGGAGTTGCCCTGTCACGGCCGTGAGCTGCATCACGGCTAGGGCGTGATGCTCTCTGACTTTATTTCTTTCTTGCTCTTCTTCCCTTCCTTCCTTCTCAACCTTAAAACACTAAACAAATCTATTAATTTATGATTTTTGCCTCTTGATCTTCTCGAATTATTCAAGAGCTTAATTCAAAAACAAAAGGAAAAGGGAAAGAAAACTTGGGTTGCCTCCCAAGAAGCGCTTGTTTACGGTCCTAAGCTTGACCATACTTCCTTCAATCAACCGGGGTCGACTGGGCGTAGAAGTGCAGGAACACTTCTCTTCCACGGAACTCCTTCTAAAAGCCAATTTTGCTTATACGGCCAGTTGCGCTTCTGCTTCGCTCTTTTCATTCGGAGCTTCCTGACCTTCCTCTCTCCCGGCGAAAGTTTTGCTTCCGCATGATCAGCAACTCCAACTTCGTCACCACTGGGTGCATCATCAGCCATGCATATCTTTGGAGTTGCTTCCATGACGAGCTCTTTCTTTACCACTGGAGACGTTATATCGATCCTGCACACATGGCTCTCAAAAGGAGGGTTGTTATAGGAGTTAGTAAATTCAAAATCGACCATACCTTCCTCTACATTTAGAGAGAGTTTACCATTCCTTACATCTATTACTGCTCCAGCGGTGGCCAAGAATGGCCTTCCTAAAATGATGGGGAATTCAGAATTCCCTTTCATATCCAATACCAGGAAATCGGTAGGGATGAAGAATTTCCCTACCTTTACAGGAACGTTCTCTAGTATGCCTAGAGGAGTCCTAGTTGAGCCATCCGCAAATTGTAAGGAGAATTTGAATGGTCTCAACTCTTTTGTTCCCAACCTTTCCAAGATAGTGAGCGGCATCAAGCTCGCACTAGCCCCTAAGTCACATAAGGCTTGGTCGATTTGCATTTGTTTAATTGAGCAAGCGATAGAGAAGCTACCTGGGTCTTTTAGTTTAGGAGGCATATTAGATTTTTTCATGACATTTGGCTCCTCAGTTAAGCTCTTAGTTTCTACTTCCACTTGCTTTCTCTTGACCAACCTTTGTGGGAAAGGTATCGGGGGTTGGTACGGTGGTGGATGGACATACTTTGGTTCTGGCTCTTCATCTTTGCTCATGTCCTCCTCCGGTTCCACGTCCTTTTCCCCCACCCCAAGCTTATCATCCCTCAAGTGTATGGCATTACAATGCTCAATAGGATTAGCTTCGGGTTGACCCGGGAACGTACCCTTAGGTCTAGTGTATGTGCTGGCTTGTTGGGCAATCTGGGTTTCTAGCATCTTGTTATGGATTGCTAAGTTGTCTACCTTAGATGCTAGCTCCTTTATTGCCTCGTTCATTGCCCTTCCTTGTTGTCTAAACTCCTCATTTTGTTTTGTTTGGGTTTCCACAAAACTTTCCAATAAAGACTCGAGTTTAGACTGCTGTACTTAAGGATACCCCGGTGCGGGTTTCCTATTACCTTGGCCCCCTTGCATGGATCCTGGTGTTAACCCATCATCCCTTCGTAAGGATCCCCCTAGAAAAGATCACATGGTTAACCCATGACTCCCTTGCAAGGATTCCATGGTTAACCAATGACCCCCTTATAAGGATCCCCATATAAAGGATCCCTTGGTTAACCTATGACCCCCCTGGAAGGTTCCCATGGTTAACCAATGACCCCATTTCATGGATCCCCCTTGAAAGGATCCCATGGCTATCCCATGATCCATATGCAAAGATCCCCCTAGAAAGGGTACCACGGTTAACCCATAACTCGTTGCAAGGATCCCATTGTTAGACCATGACCCCCTTGCAAGGATCCCATGGTTAACCCATGACCCCCTTGCAAGGATCCTCCGAGAAAGGAATCCATGGTTAACCCATCACCCCCTTGCAAGGATCCCCCTAGAAAGGATCCCATGGTTATCCCATGACATGGGGGTCATGGTTAACCCATGACCTTATTGCAAGGATACCCCTAGAAAAGATCTCATGGTTATCCGTTGACCCCCTTACAAGGATCCCATGGTTAAACCATGACCCCTTTGCAAGGATCCCATGGATAACCCATGACCCACTAGAAAAGATCCCCCTAGAAAAGATCTCATGGTTAACTCGTGACCCCCTTGCAAGGATCCCATGGCTAACCCACGACACCCTTGCAAGGATCCCATGGTTAACCCAAAACCCCCCTGCAAAGATCTTATGCTGAGATCATCCCCAAC
Organism: Sophora flavescens; assembly: GCA_030762895.1. NCBI lineage: Eukaryota > Viridiplantae > Streptophyta > Magnoliopsida > Fabales > Fabaceae > Sophora > Sophora flavescens. Next base: position 129,627,343 of record CM061069.1, read on the forward strand.
TTACAAGGATCCCATAGTTAACACATCACCCCTTTGCAAGGATCCCCTAGGTAGGATCCCATGGTTAACACAAGACCCCCTTGCAAGGATCCCATGGTTAGACTATGACCCCCTTGAAAAGATCCCATGGTAAACCCACGACCCCCTTGCAAGGATCCCATGGTAAACCCATGACCCCCTTGCAAGGATCCGATGGTTAACCCATGAACAACGTGCAAGGATCCCCATACAAAGGATCATATTACTAACCCATGATCCCTTTTCAAGATTCCCAAGGTTAGACCTTGAACCCCATGCAAGGATCCCATGGTTAACCTATGACACCCTTGTAAGGATCCCCCAAGAAAGGATCCCATGCTTAACCCATGACCACTTCCAAGGATCCAAAGGTTAGACCACGACCCCATAGCAAGGATCTCATGGTTAACCCGTGACCCCCTTGCAAGGATCCCATGGTTAGACCACTACCCCCTTGCAAGGATCCGATGATTAACCCTTGACCCACTTGCAAAAATCCCCCTTGAAAGGATCCCATGGTTAACCCATGACCCCCTTGCAAGGATCCCACGGTTAGACCATGACCCCCTTACAAGGATCCCAGCGATAACCCATGACCCCTTTGCAAGGATCCCCCTAGAAAAGATCACATGGTTAACCCATGACCCCCTTGCAAGGACCCATGGTTAGACCATGACCCCCTTGCAAGGATCCCCCTAGAAAGGATCCCATTGTTAACCCGTGACCCCATGCAAGGATCTAATGGTTAGACCATGACCCCCTTGCATTGATCCTATGGTTAGACCATGACCCCCTTGCAAGGATCCGATGGTTAATCCATGACCCACTTGTAAAGATCATCCAAGAAAGGATCTCATGGTTAACCCATGACCCTGTTGTATGGATCCACAAAGAATGGATCATATAGTTAACCCATTACCCCATTGCAAGGATCCCATGGTTAGACCATGACCCCCTTGCAAAGATCCATTGGTTAACACATGACCCCTTGCAAGGATCCCCAAGAAAGAATCCCAGGGTTGACCCACGACCCCTTGTAAGGATCCCATGGATAACCCATGACCCCCTTGCAAGTATCCCATGGTTAACCAATGATCCCCTTTAAACGATCTCCATAGAAAGGATCTCGTGGTTAACCCATGTCCCCCTTGCAAGGTTCCCATGGTTAGACCATGACCCCCTTGTAAGGATCCCAGTGTTAACTCATGACCCCTTTGCAAGGATCCCCCTAGAAAAGTTCACATGGTTAACCCATGACCCCCTTGCAAAGATGTTGGTGTAAGCCCTAGAGGCCAATATACTTCTTTAGACTTACATTTGTATCTTGCTATTTCATATATATATATGATATGAGGCATTCCAGTTTATTGTGTTACTTGTTTAAACATAATAAAGTCCTTAGAATAGAAATTTCTGTTCAATAGAATATCAAGTATATGACTTGATCGTGAGACACTATTGAACAATGAAATCCTATTCTTAAATATCCGTAGTCAAGTATTTTATTAATAAGGACAATAATAATACAATTGAGACTATTATGTGTGCAGACTGATGACCACATCTCACGGGTCATAGATATGAGATATCGAGTTGCCACATAGGTACGCATTAAGGTAATGATGTACTGGATTGACCCACCATGAGAACACTACATGGAGCGTTATGTGAGTGTCATAAGTAGTTCTCATAGTGACAATGGTGTATGTGTTGGACGAATCTGGGCAAGTATACCCAGTCGTACAAGTAATACGGTGGTAAGACCGGTTATCGTATCCACGGGGATTGGATGTCAACTACCAATTCACAAACTCGGCAACTATCTAGACTAAACTATTTATCAAGAGAAAGTAAAACAAACAAAAGAAAAGAAATAAAATCTTTTTTTTGTCTTTTTGGGGACTTTTGACAAACACTTGGAGTGCAGAAAGGATATGTTGGGACTAGACTTCACCAAACCTCTAACTCATGTACTATCAGGACTAGATACCTCCCATTCATGCTTCAGATATTAAAATCAATCCACTAAATTACTCAAACCCCGATTCCTCAGATGGCAAGAGCCTAAACCCACTAATAGACCCTAATTCCTTAGGTGGCCTAGATTAATGAATTTGCATTAAGATTAGGGATCATGTTATTACTAATAAACCTAGTTCCATTCCTAGATACAAGGCTTACTAGGTGATTAAATTCAATTCCGGTTATGATACGAACGTCCCCATTGCATACCAAAACACAAATCAAGTCATGGGGGTGCTAGCCACAACAAGCATTAAGCACAGAAAAATAACCACTAATACGAAGACATGAACATAGAATAATCCGTCAAGATAAATACATAAACATAGGTTTGATTACATCTAATCCCAACACAGGGATTTAACTACTCATAAAACAAAGAAAACCAAACCAGAGAAATAGGAAGGAAGAGGAGAGAAGAGCCCCCATGGGAGCTTTCCTTCTTCTTCAAAGCAATCCCTCTTGGCTCCCTTCTAGGGTAGAAACCCTAGCCCAGCTGCAGCCTCCAAATGCCTTCAAATGGACCCTCAAAACTCCCTTTGTTCTGTCTGCTGCGTTCTTATTTATAGGTTCTTGCTCGTCACACGCCAGTGATGGCCATCACGGGCTGGCCGTGACGCTGCTCGGCCCAAGGCGTGTTTGCACAAAATGAAGTCTCGCGAGGCGAGCTAGGTTTCGCGCCGCGAAACCCTAATTTTCTGTTGGTCACGGCCGTGATGTCTATTACGGCAGGCCGTGACAGTCTCTCGACTTTTGCCTTCGCTCCGCTTGATCACGGCAGTGATGGTCATCACGCCGGCCGTGATGGGCTCTGTTTGGCTCATATTCTTCACTTTTCAAGCTCTATTTCATCCAAGCTCCACCATGACTGATTTTGATCATTTTTACATTGAATTCCTGCAAAACAACACCAAGAAACCGCTTCACCCGTTCCAAGGGAAAATCTAACTAAAATCAACTAAAGAATGCCTAATCTATATGAAAAATGCATGCAAATATGTACAGGAAACATCATGTAAAATCACACTATCAAATCACCCCAAGCTTATTCAATTGCTTGTCCTCAAGCAATCACTAAGGCCAGTAGAATAAACAGAACATTGATAGTGAACTAAGAACCCGAGTAAATGATCCAAGCAATAGGCAATTCAAACAATTCAGCAAGAGACAATCAATTCAAGTCCAATTAGAGGCTTAGGTTCCTTAGACTCATGTTCTCACTGATTTGGGCACTCTTTCTCACCTGAAGCTCACCCCAAGCTTGTTCATTTGCTTGGCTCTCTTTCTCACCACTCCTGTGTTTAGGGGAATAAGACAATTCACTCAATTTTCCTCAAGGAATGAATCCTACCATAGGCTTGACTATCAACCAAATCTCTACTTTATTAATGAAAACAATTAAGAATCAAGAGGTCTTTACTTTGGTTGTAACGTGGCCATGGGATTAATCGTTAGGTGGGGATAACAAGAAAAGGACATTTCAAAAGGCTATATAAACATCAAGCATTTGCAAAACATGACCTTCTAAAATACCTTCTTGGGTTTTCAATTTATTTTTCCACCTTTCTTTTCTTTCTTTTTCTTTTTATTTTTCACTTCTTTTTGTCATCCCCTTCTCTATTTATTTTTCTTTTTTTCTTTTCTTTTTCTTTTATTTGGAGAAGGAGAGATTTTTCAACTCAAGAGAATTATTTTTTCTGATTCTTTTCCCAAACTTTTTCAACTACCTTTTTTTTCCCTTTTGTAATACTTTAGAAGGTCCCTATCAAACATATTTATCAAAACATTTCAGGGTACCAAGAAAAGCATTTTATTCTTTTGTAGGCTCAAAATTGGGCAACTAAGGGGTAGCATTTTATCATTCCAAGCTCAGAAGGCCAGAAAAATACCTATTGCTTCCATCATTTTCAAAAATGTTTTCAAAAATTTTTAAGCTTCAAAATGGTTTCAAGTCAAGTTCTAGAGAATAACAAACCAAGAGGAATAACACTCTAACATAAGGAATGGGGTAAAAGTTTTAGTGAGTACCCCTTTGGCTCAAAATCTCACATTTTAGTTCAAAATCAATGAAAAACACAAGTCCACAGAACCATATGCTAATTATCAACTATCCAAGATTATCTCAAACATTTTCATTTGCAGCCATATCACAAGAATAACAAATTGGGTTCCACAATTCACTATCACAATTTATTTGGCACTTAGTTCTCACAATTGGATACAAAATCTAAGCAAGGGCAATCTAATTGTGTGAACATGCAAACTATCATGCAAAACTATATGAATGCAACATGCAAAATGCAAATGCAAAATACCCCTACCCCAAGCTTAAGAATTTACATTGTCCCCAATGTAAACAATCAAGATAGAGAGAGGAGAAGAAAAATAAAATAAAGCAAAATAAAAAATGGAACGGCTTACCGAGGTGGTGACGGGTGTTGGCTTTCATTTCAGTCAGAAACTGCTTGAAAGTTGGGTTGCTTTTTCTTGTCATCTTGCTCTTCCCTCCTTCCTTCTTACCCTGGAATCACTTGGCAATTTTATTAGTAAAAGAAAACTCTTGAGCTTCTCAAATTATTCAAGAGTTTAAAAATCAAAAATCAAATCTAACTAAACAAAAAGGAAAAAGGAAAAGGAAAAGAAAAATTGGGCTGCCTCCCAATGAGCGCTTCTTTATTGTCACTAGCTTGACTTATTAAAAAGCATCACCTGGCTCCTCCTCCCGGATCAAATGGAAATTGGGGCGGTGATTGTAGCAGTAATATAATTTTATTTTCAATTCCACCCAGCCATTGGGTGGAAACACCATTGACCTTTTTAACTAAATTAATGCACTTACTTCCTAGCGGGTCAAATGGCATTTGCACCAAGAAGTTTGAAAAACATGGGGAAGGGACTAGTTTACCAATGTCCACACATGCATGCAAGCCGACATATTTGTCCAATGCAGAAAAATCAAACTGCTCAGCAAGCATGGTGGATTCCCCTACCACTTCGTCTTCATCTTGAACTCTCCCCCAAACCAGATTTTCCTCAAATTGGGCTTCAGGTGACTTTTGTACTAACTGTTTGCAAATCTCCTCAACTTGCGTTTTGAAGTTCTCGCCGCACAGTTTGACACGTCACAGTTGGCTCTTGCCTTGGCCTCAGAGGTGGATAGCTCTTGGGAATACTATTCTAGAGCAGCTTTCAACGGTGTTTGTTCCTTCCATTCCCATTCCTCCTCATGCTTCATTATCACACTATAAGCTTGTGCATGAGGGCAGTGACGTCCCCAGAGCCCGTAGTCTCCCAAGACTACATTGGGCCCAAAGTGGTATTTTGTAACTCCATCCAAGGTGGGAAAGTAATAAGTCTCCATTTGTTGCATCCACCTTGTACAAACACAACTCAAAACAAAAAGATCAAATATATACAGAAAATAAAAATAATAAAAATGTCTAAATTAGTTGCCTCCTTTGTTACTGTTGATATTGGCAAACCAAAAACTTGTTGGACGAATCTGGGCAAGTATACCCAGTCGTACAAGTAATACGGTGGTAAGACCGGTTATCGTATCCACGGGGATTGGATGTCAACTACCAATTCACAAACTCGGCAACTATCTAGACTAAACTATTTATCAAGAGAAAGTAAAACAAACAAAAGAAAAGAAATAAAATCTTTTTTTGTCTTTTTGGGGACTTTTGACAAACACTTGGAGTGCAGAAAGGATATGTTGGGACTAGACTTCACCAAACCTCTAACTCATGTACTATCAGGACTAGATACCTCCCATTCATGCTTCAGATATTAAAATCAATCCACTAAATTACTCAAACCCCGATTCCTCGGAAGGCAAGAGCCTAAACCCACTAATAGACCCTAATTCCTTAGGTGGCCTAGATTAATGAATTTGCATTAAGATTAGGGATCATGTGATTACTAATAAACCTAGTTCCATTCCTAGATACAAGGCTTACTAGGTGATTAAATTCAATTCCGGTTATGATACGAACGTCCCCATTGCATACCAAAACACAAATCAAGTCATGGGGGTGCTAGCCACAACAAGCATTAAGCACAGAAAAATAACCACTAATACGAAGACATGAACATAGAATAATCCGTCAAGATAAATACATAAACATAGGTTTGATTACATCTAATCCCAACACAGGGATTTAACTACTCATAAAACAAAGAAAACCAAACCAGAGAAATAGGAAGGAAGAGGAGAGAAGAGCCCCCATGGGAGCTTTCCTTCTTCTTCAAAGCAATCCCTCTTGGCTCCCTTCTAGGGTTGAAACCCTAGCCCAGCTGCAGCCTCCAAATGCCTTCAAATGGACCCTCAAAACTCCCTTTGTTCTGTCTGCTGCGTTCTTATTTATAGGTCTGCTGCTCGTCACGGCCGTGATGGCCATCACGGGCTGGCCGTGACGCGTTCTGTCCAAGGCGTGTTTGCACAAAATGAAGTCTCGCGAGGCGAGCTAGGTTTCGCGTCGCGAAACCCTAATTTTCTGGTTGGTCACGGCCGTGATGTCTATTACGGGCAGGCCGTGATGATCTCGACTTTTGCCTTCTCGCTCCGCTTGATCACGGCCGTGATGGTCATCACGGCCAGGCCGTGATGGGCTCTGTTTGGCTCATATTCTTCACTTTTCAAGCTCTATTTCATCCAAGCTCCACCATGACTGATTTTGATCATTTTTACATTGAATTCCTGCAAAACAACACCAAGAAACCGCTTCACCCGTTCCAAGGGAAAATCTAACTAAAATCAACTAAAGAATGCCTAATCTATATGAAAAATGCATGCAAATATGTACAGGAAACATCATTTAAAATCACACTATCAGTATGTAATCCTTCGACCTGAAATCACTACGATCCCTACATGAGGAGTCGTGTGCTTTAATATCGTCAAACGTCATCTGTAATAGGATGATTATAAAGACGATCATTGGGCATACCACGAGCCATGCAGAGGGATGTGAGTGACCTAGATGGAATTTGTCCCTCCTACATAACAGGAGTAATATCTGTGGGCCCCCTGATAGAGTGAGATCAGTAAATGCATGGTCGTCTTGAAATGAGTCAATATGAGATATTGGCCTCATTTGTTGTTAAGTCTACTCGGGTATCAGAGAACATGATATTGAACCATACAAGGGTGACACATTCTATGCCTTGTGTTCAATATAGATATATGGACAAAGGGATAACAATGCACATGAATATTTGTCACAGAAAGGTTTCACAAATCATCGACTTTCTCACTACTTAGGTAGCAAAGTGATGTATTGCTAGATACTCACATCGTTTGTAATATTAAATGGGATTTAATATTACTGCTAACGTATTGGGAACCTATAGGGTAACACACAAAAGAGCGGATTAAAAGAAGCATTAAAAGAAAGTTGGACTTTCCTATTGGGCCTAGCGCATAGTAGATGGGCTTAGGTCAAATGTTGCTCACTAACTCACTTAAGGAGGTGATACTATAAATAGACCACTTAAGTTGTTGTGCCCACACGGTTGATAACCTAGCCGCACAAAAGAGAGTAAGTGTGAAAAACAAAGTCTTGATTTTGAAGCTAGCACTGTGAGACAGAGACGCTTCGGTTCGTGACGTTGGACGCTCACGGAATCCGCTCGTGTGGATACCTCTAGAGACACCGTTCGTGCGGTGTTCGTGATAGACGAATTTCAACAAACAGCCATCGCTTCAAGAGGTAAACTTTCGAATCATGAATCATGACCATTCGCAGGGATCCTTCGATGGGAATTTTTCCGCTGCGTTTCTTTTGTTTTATACGCAAATTCCCAACAGTGGTATCAGAGCCGCTTGCGAAACCATGATTCTGTTACGTGGTTTGCCTGGTATGTATGATAACATGTCTGTAATGTGAATCGTTTTCTGAAAATTGTTTTTGAAAATCGTTTGCATCTGGTTTGCGAAACCTTGTTTCTGTGATTTTCGTATGTATATGATATATATGTCTATTGCATGTTTGTGTATATATGCGATATGTACATTGGTTCTGAATTCTTATTATGTTCTGCGATGGCATCAAATGTTGATGTTAAACATGATTGTTTTCAGTTCTGTGTTGGCGGCGTTAAGGGGTTTCAGACATGAAAAGTTCATGTTGTTGCGGCTGAGGTTCCAAGTGTTGAAACCGTAGCCGTCGTTCCTTGCAACGTGAAGTGTTCACGGGCCTTGCGGTTTTTGGGTTGAAAGGTTGACGCCTAGCCACCAAGGAAGCGAGGCACACTTCTGAATTCCGAATTTCCAGCAGACCCCGTGCTACCTCTGCGTAGTGTGTAATTTCAAATTCAAATTTTGAAATTTTATGTCACCATTTAATAATTATATCAATCACAATAAATGTGATTTATAGTAACATCAATTATAATAAATGTGATTTATTATATATATGTTACGGTTTCAAAATTCAGATTTTGAAATGTGATTTATATCAATCACAATAAATGTGATTTATAGTAACATCAATTATAATAAATGTGATTTATTATATATATGTTACGTTTTCAAAATTCAGATTTTGAAATGTGATTTATATCAATTACAATAAACGTGATTTGTTACAATAAATGTGATTTATGTTAATTGAATAAATGTGATTTATGTCAATTACAATAAATGTGATTTGTGGTAACAACAATTGCAATAAATGTGATTTATGTCATTTACAATAAATATGATTTATAATAAATGTGATTTGTGGTAACAACAATTGCAATAAATATGATTTATAGTAACATCTATTATAATAAATGTGATTTATTATATATATATATATATATATATATATATATATATATATATATGTTATGTTTTCAAAATTCAGATTTTGAAATCTCTAATTTATGAAATTAATAATAATAATGATTATGTGTTATTATTGGTTGTTACTATTTATTTGGTGATGTGTGGTGAATGGTTATGACCTTAGTCCTTTTACCTTTTGGTTTATATTTTGAAATACGGCCTGCGTGCCGTGCCTTTCTCTTATATTCCATATGTATCTTCTTTTCTCATCTCACTCCCCTCATATGTAAAATGAGGTTTCTGTTTATGTAATGTAATGATGGAGACAAGAAGACGCTATCACGTGGGAGATCTTGCTTGGAGAAGCTTGGACGCTCCTAGGTTTTAGTTTAGATTCTCTCATTGGCTTGGGAGAATCAATGCGTTAGGGGCCATAACCATATCACATTTATTTACCTTATATATGTATGAGATGCATGTATGTATATAGTATGTTAAAAGATGTTTAACTAATATATGTATGAGATGCATGTATGAAAATAGTAAGTTAAAGAGTTTAACAAATGATGAGATCAAGTTTTAATCAAATCCCTCAAAAGGAAATATTAAGTCACATTTAAAGGCCTTCCGATGCATGGCACTCGTCAAGACTACTATCGATTAATGTGGGTCCGCCAAAGCGGGTACCTTTATCTATAATAGTAAGGCGCGATGGGACAAATGTAATGTTCAACTCGCTATCCATTGGTTCGACTTAACTAAGCCAACTTCAATAGGATTGAAAGGCTTAGAGGCTCATAAGTTGGGCTTTAGTCCATGTGATGGATTAGAATAAGAGTTATTCACCCAACTATCCAAGAGTTGCATGAGATGCAATCGGAAAGTGTTTCCTACCTAAATAACCGAATTTTGGGTGATCACCAAAGTCGACTTAAAGCTAGGTGAAATATGGATCTTGGCCCACTAGAAAATCTTCCAACGGGATTTTCCGAATCAATGATGAGGGTCATTGTTTTGAGTAAAATAGTGGGAGGCGTATTTAATTAAAGACCTTATTAAATAACTTCATGGCATGATACTTATACTTTGCATATTTATCTCTGTAGATTACCATGGCATCAAACACATCAAGTAACCTGTCATTGCGATCCGTCCTTGAGAAGGACAAACTATCCGGAACGAATTTTCTGGACTGGTATAGAAACTTGAGGATTGCCCTCAAACATGAGAAAAATCTGTATGTTCTTGAGGAGCCTATTCCTGAGAAGCCACCGGCTTCAAGTGCCCCTAGGGCTGACAGGGATGCTTATAAGAAGCATCAGGATGACGCCTTAGACGTGGGCTGTCTTATGCTTGCTGCCATGACCTCTGAGCTGCAAAAGCAACATGAGACCATGGAGGCGTACGATATGATCGTGCACCTCAAGCTGCTCTACCAAGAGCAAGCAAGCAAGAGGAACTTCCCAAAATACCTGGAAGAAAGCAAGAAGAAGAAGGGAAGTGAGACTTCCACTTCAGGTATGTTTGTTATAGAAGTCAATTTATCTACTTCTGCATCATGGGTATTAGATACCGGATGTGGTTCTCACATTTGTACAAATGTGCAGGATCTAAACAGGAGTAGACCATTGGCAAAGGGCGAAGTCGACCTACGAGTTGGAAATGGAGCAAAGGTTGCTGCTTTAGCCGTAGGGACTTATGTATTGACTTTGCCCACTGGGCTTACTATTCAGTTAGAGAACTGTTATTTTGTGCCTGCAATTAGCAGGAATATCATTTCCATTTCTTGTTTGGACAAGATTGGTTTTTCTTTTATAATAAAGAACAAAAGTTGTTCTATTTATTTGGATAATATTTTCTATGCTAGTGCACACATGAGTAATGGACTTTATGTCCTTGATCTTGAAATGCCCATCTATAACGTAAATACTAAGAGGATCAAACCAAATGAGGTACAAAACCAACTTGGTAAAAATATTAAAGCTCTTCGATCAGATCGAGGTGGTGAATATTTGAGCCTAGAGTTTGATGATCATCTGAGAGAGTGTGGGATTTTATCTCAACTCACTCCACCTGGAACACCACAATGGAATGGTGTTTCTGAGAGGAGAAATCGAACCTTGTTGGACATGGTTCGGTCTATGATGAGTCATGCAAACCTTCCAAACTCCTTTTGGGGATATGCTCTATTGACAGCAGCTTTTACACTTAACCGTGTTCCATCCAAAACGGTAGAAAAGACACCATATGAGATATGGACCGGTAGACGACCCAGCATGTCTTTTATGAAGATTTGGGGTTGTGAAGCATATGTAAAACGTCAAGTTTCTAATAAGCTTGATCCCAAATCTGATAAATGCTTCTTTGTGGGGTATCCCAAAGAAACCAAGGGATACTATTTCTATAATCCTTCCGAAGGCAAAGTGTTTGTCGCACGGACTGGTGTATTCCTAGAAAAGGAGTTTATCTCCATAGGAACCAGTGGTAGGAAGATAGAACTTGAAGGAATTCAAGAATCACAGAGTAGTGACCTACCATTGGTGGAATAGGAGCAACCTTCACAGAATCTTTGTGGAGGAACAACCCGCCTCCAAAGAGCACAAGACCAGCGTAGGTCTAACAGATACGTCACCACTGAGAGATATGGATTTCTCATGACTCCACAAGGTGATGTATTGCTCATGGATCAAGATGAGCCTCGTGACCTACCGAGAGGCCATTACTCGGCCCGAGACCGAGAAGTGGCTTGACGCCATGAAATCTGAGATGGATTCCATGTACACCAACCATGTATGGACCTTGGTAGAGCCACCTGAAGGGGTAAAACCTATAGGGTGCAAGTGGGTTTTCAAAAAGAAAACTGACGTGGATGGTAAGGTACACACCTTTAAGGCGCGATTGGTCGCTAAGGGTTTCAAGAAAATTCATGGTGTCGACTATGATGAGACCTTTTCACCTGCTATGCGATGCTTAAATCCGTCCGGATCTTACTTGCTATCGCTGCATACCATGATTATGAGATATGGCAGATGGATGTCAAAACTGCCTTCCTTAATGGAAAGCTTCTTGAGGATGTGTACATGACTCAACCTGAAGGCTTTGACATTTCAGAGGATGCCCGAAAGGTATGTAAATTGCAGCGGTCAATCTATGGATTGAAGCAAGCTTTCAGAAGTTGGAACCTTCGTTTTGATGATGCTGTAAGACAGTACGGATTCATCAAAAATGAAGATGAACCTTGTGTCTACAAGAAGGTTAGTGGGAGCATTGTTGTTTTTCTGGTGTTATATGTAGATGACATATTACTCATTGGAAATGACATCCCTACACTACAAAATGTAAAGACATGGTTAGGGAATTGCTTCTCTATGAAAGATTTGGGTGAGGCTACCTATGTATTGGGAATCAGGATCTATAGGGATAGATCGCTGAAATTGCTTGGCCTAAGTCAGAGTACATACATAGACAAAGTGTTGAGACGCTTTAACATGCATGAATCCAAGAAAGGACTCTTGCCTATGTCACATGGTATATGCCTATCAAAGGCACAATCCCCTTCCACTCAAGAAGAAAGGGATCGCATGAGTAAGATTCCATATGCATCCGCAATTGGATCTATCATGTATGCCATGTTATGTACTTGACCAGATGTATCGTATGCTTTAAGCATAACGAGCAGGTACCGATCCTCGATCGGTGAAAGTCACTGGTCTGCTGTCAAGAGCTTCCTTAAGTACTTGAGAAGAACTAAGGATTCGTTCTTGGTATATGGAGGTGAGGAAGAGCTTGATGTAATAGGTTCCACCGATGCTAGCTTCCAGACCGATAAGGATGATTCCAGATCGCAATCTGGTTATGTGTTCTGCCTGAATGGCGGGGCTGTGAGCTGGAAAAGTTCGAAGCAGGAGACAGTTGCCGATTCTACTACAGAGGCTGAGTATATTGCTGCCTCCAATGCAGCAAAGGAGGCTGTTTGGATCATGAAGTTCATTACTGAGCTTGGTACGGTTCCTGGTATTGTGGACCCCGTTGATCTCTATTGTGATAACAATGGGGCCATTGCACAAGCTAAGGAACCTAGATCTCATCAGTGATCCAAACATATACTTAGGCGCTTCCATCTCATTCGAGAGATTATCGATAGAGGAGATGTGAAGATATGCAGAGTACCAACACTTGATAACGTTGCTGACCCACTTACGAAACCTCTTGCTCAACAGAAGCATGAAGGTCACACTAGATCGATGGGCATTAGATTGATGCCTGATTGGCTCTAGTGCTAGTGGGAGATTTTTGGTGTAAGCCCTAGAGGCCAATGTACTTCTTTAGACTTACATTTGTATCTTGCTATTTCATATATATATATGATATGAGGCATTCCAGTTTATTGTGTTACTTGTTTAAACATAATAAAGTCCTTAGAATAGAAATTTATGTTCAATAAAATATCAAGTATATGACTTGATCGTGAGACACTATTGAACAATGAAATCCTATTCTTAAATATCCGTAGTCAAGTATTTTATTAATAAGGACAATAATAATACAATTGAGACTATTATGTGTGCAGACTGATGACCACATCTCACGGGTCATAGATATAAGATATCGAGTTGCCACATAGGTACGCATTAAGGTAATGATGTACTGGATTGACCCACCATGAGAACACTACATGGAGCGTTATGTGAGTGTCATAAGTAGTTCTCATAGTGACAATGGTGTATATAATCCTTCGACCTGAAATCACTACGATCCCTACATGAGGAGTCGTGTGCTTTAATATCGTCAAACGTCATCTGTAATAGGATGATTATAAAGACGATCATTGGGCATACCACGAGCCATGCAGAGGGATGTGAGTGACCTAGATGGGATTTGTCCTTCCTACATAACAGGAGTAATATCTGTGGGCCCCCTGATAGAGTGAGACTGTAAAATGCATGGCCGTCTTTGAAATGAGTCAATATGAGATATTGACCTCATTTGTTGTTAAGTCTACTCGGGTATCGTGGAACATGATATTGAACCATACAAGGGTGACACATTCTATGCCTTGTGTTCAATATAGATATATGGACAAAGGGATAACAATGCACATGAATATTTGTCACGTAAAGGTTTCACAAATCATCGACTTTCTCACTACTTAGGTAGCAGTGATGTATTGCTAGATACAGCACATCGTTTGTAATATTAAATGGGATTTAATATTACTGCTAACGTATTGGGAACCTATAGGGTCACACACAAAAGAGCGGATTAAAAGAAGCATTAAAAGAAAGTTGGACTTTCCTATTGGGCCTAGCGCATAGTAGATGGGCTTAGGTCAAATGTTGCTCACTAACTCACTTAAGGAGGTGATACTATAAATAGACCACTTAAGTTGTTGTGCCCACACGGTTGATAACCTAGCCGCACAAAAGAGGGTAAGTGGGAACAACAAAGTCTCGATTTTGAAGCTAGCACTGTGAGACAGAGACGCTTCGGTTCGTGACGTTGGACGCTCACGGAATCCGCTCGTGTGGATACCTCTAGAGACACCGTTCGTGCGGTGTTCGTGATAGACGAATTTCAACAAACAGCCATCGCTTCAAGAGGTAAACTTTCGAATCATGAATCATGACCATTCGCAAGGATCCTTCGATGGGAATTTTTCCGCTGCGTTTCTTTTGTTTTATACGCAAATTCCCAACAAAAGATTCCATGGTTAACCTATAACCCCCTTACCAGGATCCCCCTAGAAAGGTCCTATGGTTAACCCATGACCCCTTAGCAAGGAACCATGGTTAGGTCATGACCCCCTTGCAAGGATACCCCTAGAAAGGATCCCATGGTTAACCCATGACTCCTTGCAAGGATCTAATGGTTTGACCATGACCCCCTTGCAAGGATCCGATGGTTAACCCATGACCCACTTGTAAAGATCGCCTTAGAAAGGATCTAATGGTTAACCCATGACCCCCTTGCAAGGATCCCCCTAGAAAGGATCATATGGTTAACCCATTACCCCCTTGCAAGGATCCCATGGTTAGACAATGACCCCTTTCAAGGATCCCCTGGTTAACCCATGACCCCATTGCAAGGAACCATGGACTAATCATGGAACCTGCCATAGCCGTGGAACATAGAGGAAGCATTTCAGAAACCAGTTGAAAGATTCATGGTCAGGCCGTGGAACATTCCATGGTCGTGGATCTCGAAGAACCTATGCTGCGCAGAATTTTTGAGGAGCCAGAACTGTAACACCCCGATTTTCGTTGCTTTGTAATATCGGTAATAAATATATAAATATATATTTTTATCCGAGACTTAGAAAATGATTTTTGATAAACCAAGGTCATTTCCTTGTTATACTTATTTTCATAAGGTTACGGGGAAGTTTTTGGTTGAAAATTCAGACGGAAGCTTGTCGCCGTTTTACGTGTTTTATTTGACAAGTAAAGTTTACTGCTCAGAAAACCTAATTTTAACTCGTGAACGAGATGAAAAATGTTTTTATTGTATTTACTACGATACTGGGAGTTTTGAAAAATTTAGCGTAAAAATTAAAATATTATATTTGTTGCGGGCGTATACGTCGAGATTATCTCTAGGAAAATCCTACACCAGATGAACCCGGAGTCGGCAATGGAGCTGAGATAATGGATTTGACCGACTTGACGAGCATTTATGACGAGCTTATCTGAGTCATAATGGCCATAATGGCGCATTTATGGCAAAGGGAATTTTTGCTATGAAATGACCATTTTACCCTTGTCTTTTTATGACAATTACAAGCCATGCCATTGGAAAATTTGACCAAATCCAACCCAAAACCCACGGCTCCTTCTTCCATTCCAAGAATTTGGACACCACTTTTTCCTAACCATAAATGAGCATTGATGTTAAGTGGATGAGTCATAGGCAAAGTCACACTCTCATCATTATCCCGAAACTGCCACGAAATTATGACTCTTATATGTTCTGAATATCGAAAAACTTTCTACATGAAAGTTGTTCATCTTTCTCTCCTTTCCAACGACATAAAGATCATCAAAAACGGACAAGTATATTGGGAGATATGTCCAAATTACCGAAACTGCTCTAAATCTTCATCATCTTCATCTTTCTCTCTAAACTTCTCTAGAATACTTAGAAAACCAAGGTTTATTAACCATGATTTGCAAACCAAGATATTTTCTCCCTAATATGTGGTGTAGGAGGCAGCCACATCTCTTCAAAATTTAGGACCACATATTTTATTAACCATGATTATACATAAAACCCTAGTTAGGTTACTATTAACTATAGTTAAGTTATTATATTATTTTCTAACTTAACCTTGATCAAATAAACTCAACAATGGTTCTTTTATCTCATCAAACCACACATTTTCTCCTCACACCCACCTCTAAACCGTGCCCATCATCCACACTTGGATCATTTTCACTCATTTTCCAACTTCATCATTTTGTCTCTCTCAAAACTTCATGTTCTTCATTTTCTCTCACAAGTTCTTCACTTGTTCTTCACTTGTTCTTCATTTGTTCTTCACTTATTCATCATTTATCTCTAACTTAGAAACATAATCTCATGATTCTTCATTCATGAAACTTGTTCCTTAGATCAATAACCTTCACTTGATCCATTTTGTTCTTGAATCCATGAACTTTCAAGTTCATCTTTTCTTTTCTTCAAATTCGGCCCATACCCATATATAACCATCCAAACCTTGTTCTGATCTTCTAAGATCATATTCTCACTTATCTAGATGATCTAAACAATTTCTATTTCACATCTCAAGTTTTTCCCCACAAAACACAAAGAACTCCTTAGTGTTCTTGCTAAGATCATCTTTGTTCTTCAAGTTCTTGAATAAATCTTTTTATTCCAAGGTGAGGAATCTCTCTCTTAATCTTGATATTTTAAGGTTTTCTATTCACAACTTTTATGGATTTATGCTTGTGTTCATCATGTTCTTCATATGAGTCAAAGTTCTTGAAGCTTTCTTCAAAAATTCATAACTAATTCTAGAAAAATCCTTTTGACATGAAACCAATTTCTATGATCTAGATATAATCCCTACTTTATTTATCCAAGATCATGTGATCAAAATCATTCTCCTTCCCTATTAACCCTTAAGGGCCGAACCTAGGTAGGAAAATGGGTTTGGTGTTTTGTTGTTTGTTTTGAAAGTTAGTACTTGACTTATGTTCTATAATACATATATAGCTTAAATCCAAGAGCTTGAATCCAAATAAATTTCCTAGCTTATTTTCCTAATATGGGCCGAAACCCTAACCCTAAAGGTTAGAGGATTTTGTTTCAAATTTTAGTCTTGTAATAAGTAATCTATGTTAGTTAAGACTCTAGTAATTAGGATCCAAAAGATGACATTAAGAAGATAACCCTAAACCTATTTTATAAGTCTTGGCCGAACCTAGCCCTAAAGTGTCATAGATGGTGGTTAGTTGATTAATTATAGTTATGATTGTTTGAATGAAGGTGGTTGTGTTAACTCGTGGCGGGATAACGAGGATCGTCGTGTACGTGTTTCCGGTGCAAACTCAGGTGTGGGAAAGAATCATTCTACCGTCGGAATCGATAAGTAGCATATTATATAATAATTGTGTAGGGCGACCTAAACCCTACTAGTAGTTGAGTAACCGACAAGACAAAAATCACATTGGAAACCTTTTCTGTAAAACAAATGGTGATTCGGGGATTGTAGGTTTATCGACATTAAGGTTGATTTTATGATGTTGAGGATGTGTGGCTTTATTACTTATTTGAGTTGATTGTGATATGTTGGTTGTGATAATTTGCTATATGTGATATTTTATGATATTTGAATATTTTGTTGATATTGTGTTATGCATGATCTGCCTGGTTTGATAAATTGCTTAGTTGATTTTAAGGAAAGATATATATTTCTCGGAGGTATTTTGTTTGGGTGAGAGTTTTGAATATGAATTAGACGTGCCTAGCTATTATTTTATAAAAGTGATGTGATATAGAATGTCAGTGGAGGTTATGAGGAAAAGCTTGAGGTACTAGGTTGTTATTGATAAAAGTCAGTGAGAATCATATGTTGCATTGTTGTTCATAACCGTGTATTTGAGATACACGAGGTCCAAAGTTCTCGTGGACCGTTCCAAATTAGAATTTAAGTTGTGCAGCTATAGTGTCATTGCTTTGCATGAGCACCCTTGACTGAGTTGAGAGAGAGAACCAGGGTGTGCACCGGCGGTACTGTGCAGCTATAGTGTCATTTCTTTGCATGAGCATTCTCACCATGGATGTGAATGTGCACCGGCGTGGGGAACGTGTCACTTGGACGACTGATTGACATTCCTAACGAGGGATGTGTGACAGGATTAGCAGTGGCCACGTCAGCATAAAGGTTCAGTTGCGTGAGTTGGAGGGTAGAGGATGATATAGTGAATTGAGGATGATTGTTGAGTTTGAGTGATGCGTGTTTGTGACTATTATTGTATTATATGCTATGAATCTTTTCCACTTATGATGATAGAACTGTTTCTTATCTCCCTATTTCTGTATTTTTGTGTATGTCTACTTTGTTACGTTAGAAGGCCAGATGGACGAATATGTTGCGGAGGAGATGGATGGAACCCTGTACGAGACGGAGGTGGTGGAGGAGTTGAATGACATTCCGTATGAAGCTGACGCTGGAGAACAACCGACTGATCCTAATAATATAGTGTAGTAAGTTTAGGTCCAGTGAGTCATATATGACGTTTTTGTTTTCCGTTAGTATAAGCAGTTTGTTTTAAATAAGTACCTGTGTGGGATCCTACTGAGAGGATACCCTAATCAGTGTTGTGTAAAATAAAGGATACTCATGTGTGTATTTATGTAAAATAGTTTGGTGTGTTTTATATCTGCATAAGTTATATAATTATTAATTAAGTTTTAAGATTTACGTATTTTCAACGTTAAGCGCGCGATTAAGTAAATAAATAATTAAGGATTTAATGTAATAATACAATGGGGCACAACGGGGTGTCACAAGAACGATCATGGCCAGGTGACAGGCGCGCGACGCGATGCGCGCGTGCGATTCCGGCAAGTGTACCGGATTGTCGCCAAGTAATAAAAGATATTGATCCCACAGAGACTGTGATCCCGAATCGCAACTAATCGTGAAATTGGTAGATCTGGACTGTATAATGGTTTTGTATTTTGAAATGATTTTGAATTTTGAATTAAGAGATAAACAAACAGAAAACAAATAAAATAGGAAGTAAATTGTTTATGGGTTTTTAGATCTAAATGGATTCCTAGGGATTTGGGTTACCTACGAGGCTGTTTATGTTACCAATCTAATTTACCCTTGTTAATTAACGAAATTGCCTTGAAGGCGAGTTTATCCTCTAATAGTTTAAACTCCCTCTCGGGTTACAAAAACCGTGCCCAATTGACCCAACCCCTACTCTCGTGGTAATCGATCTCAGATTGGACCCTTTGCGTTTCGTGACAACTCGTTGATCCTCGAGGGACGGCTTCTAACTCTCGTGATTTCAGTCCCAAGTCTGACTCTATAGATCCGACACCTAAGTTCAGTGCTAGGTTCCTCCTTAGAATGTCTATGACACGCAAACAAGTGGCCACCGAATTTACGAGTGATTCAAACACTAGAAATCAGATCTAAAACAAGATCGTAATTAACAAACATTTTACATCAAATTAACATCCTAAACAAATCTCGGGCATAGCCCCAATCCCTAGAAATAAACTACTACTCAAGCCTTGCCATGGAGATGACAAGCTTGGTTGACAACATCATGAAAATTACAAATCAGAATGGAGAGGAGGAAGAAGAAGATAGATCCTAAAATGTAGCCTAAGTAGTAGCCAAAAGTCTATGTGTATGTGTCTGTTCTTCTGCCTCTGCCTGGTCCCTATTTATAGATGTGGGAAGTTAGAATCCCAATCTAACTCAAATTCTGATCCAATTCAGTTGCTTCAGGTCCAAGTAATGCGCGTCACGGCCGTGATGGCCATCACGGCTAGGCCGTGACGGCTTATGCCTTTGGCAATTCTGCAGAATTCAGATCCTTCGCGACGCGAAAGTCTGCTCGCGACGCGAGCCTTCATGTTATAGTCCGTGATAGGAATTACGGCTAAGACGTGACAGTCTATGACTTGTGAGGGTTTTTGGTCACGGCCGTGATGGTCATCACGGCTAGGCCGTGACCGGTTCTGACTTCAGTCTTTCTTCCTTCTCAGTTTTGCTCGATCATGGCTGTGATGGGCTCTGTTTGGCTCATTTTCTTCACTTTTCAAGCTCCATCTTCATCCAAACTCCATCATGGTTGATCTTGAGAATTTTACCCTTGATTTCTGGAAAACAACACCACGAAAACCGCCTTACCCGTTCCAAAGGAAAATTAACCAAAAATCAAATTAAATATGTCTAAACTACATGAAAATGCATGCAAAATGATAGACAAAGATGACGTGAAATCACACTCATCAAATCACCCCAAGCTTAAGATTTTGCTTGTCCTCAAGCAATTACTAAGGACAGAAGATATAAATAATCAAAGCATGGATAGTGAACCAAGAACCCGAGAAGCTAATCCAAGTGACAGACATATTCAATAAGCACCCGAGAGATAATCGATTTCATGTCCAATTAGAAGCTTAGGTTCATCAAATTCATATTCTCACTGATTCGGGCACTCGTCTCACCTCACTCAAGTATTTTAGGGTATATTACAATTCGCTCAATTTCCTCAAGGAAAGTATTCTACCATAGGCTTGACTATTAACCAAATCTCTACTTTATTAATGAAAACACATAAGAATCAAGAGGTCTTTTCCTTTGGTTGTAATGTGGCCATGGGATTTATTGTTAGGTGGGGAGATCAAGGAAAGGGAAATTCAAGAAGGCTAACAAATATTCAATCATTGCTAAGCATGACACCTTCTAAAATACCCTCTTTTGGGCTTTGATTTACTTTTCCACCTTTCTTTCTTTCTTTTTATTTTTATTTCTCACTTTCTTTTGTCATCCCCTTCTCCATTTTTTTTTTGTGTTTATTTCATTTCATTTATTTGGAGAAGGGGAGATTTTTCTAGCTCAAGAGAAATATTTTCCAACTTTCTCGTCCCATACTTTTTCAAGCTACCTTTTTACCCTTTTTGTAATACTTTAAAAGGTTCCATACCAAGCATTATTCATCAAAACATTTCATGGTACCAAGAAAAGTATTTTAATCTTTTAGGCTCAAAATTGGGCAACTAAGGGGTAGCATTTAATCAATCAAAGCTCAGAAGGCCGGAAAAATACCTAGTGCCTCAATCATTTTCAAAAATGTTTTAAAAAATTTTCAAGTTTCAAAATGGTTTCAAGTCAAGTTATAGAAAATACAATCCAAGGGGAATTAAAACACTCTATCACAAAGAATGGGGTAGATTTAGTGAGTACCCCTTTTTGGCTCAAAATCTTACATTTAGTAGTTCAAAAATCAGTGAGAAACACAAATTTAAGGAACCACATGCTAATTATCAACTATCAGAAGATCATCCCAAGAATTTTTCTTTTTAGCCATATCACAAGAATAATAAAAAAAATTGGGTTCAAAAATTCACTATCTCAATTCATTTGGCACCATGTTCTCACAATTGGATGCATATTCTAAGTGAGGGGCAATCTAGAGAATGTGATCATACCAAACCATGCCTATGTGAATGCAATATGAATGCAAAAATGCAATGAATATGCAAAAGTACCCCTACCCTAAACTTAAAAACTTACATTGTCTCCAATGTAAATAATCAAGTCGGATAGAGGAGAAAAATAGGAACAACTCACCGAGGTGGTAGCGGGTGTTGGCTCACATTCCAGTCAAAACTTGGGTGGAAATAGCATCACGGCCGTGAGGCTTATCACGGGCAGGCCGTGATCAATTCTGTCTTCAGGAGTTGCCCTGTCACGGCCGTGAGCTGCATCACGGCTAGGGCGTGATGCTCTCTGACTTTATTTCTTTCTTGCTCTTCTTCCCTTCCTTCCTTCTCAACCTGAAAACACTAAACAAATCTATTAATTTATGATTTTTGCCTCTTGATCTTCTCGAATTATTCAAGAGCTTAATTCAAAAACAAAAGGAAAAGGGAAAGAAAACTTGGGTTGCCCCCAAGAAGCGCTTGTTTACGGTCCTAAGCTTGACCATACTTCCTTCAATCAACCGGGGTCGACTGGGCGTAGAAGTGCAGGAACACTTCTCTTCCACGGAACTCCTTCGAAAAGCCGATTTTGCTTATACGGCCAGTTACGCTTCCGCTTCGCTCTTTTCATTCGGAGCTTCCTGACCTTCCTCTCTCCTGACGGATGTTTTGTTTCCGCATGATCAGCAACTCCAACTTTGTCACCACTGGGTGCATCATCAGCCATGCATATCTTTGGAATTGCTTCCATGCTGAGCTCTTTCTTTACCACTGGAGACGTTATATCGATCCTGCACACATGGCTCTCAAAAGGAGGGTTGTTATAGGAGTTAGTAAATTCAAAATCGACCATACCTTCCTCTACATTTAGAGAGAGTTTACCATTCCTTACATCTATTACTGCTCCAGCGGTGGCCAAGAATGGCCTTCCTAAAATGATGGGGAATTCAGAATTCCCTTTCATATCCAATACCAGGAAATCGGTAGGGATGAAGAATTTCCCTACCTTTACAGGAACGTTCTCTAGTATGCCTAGAGGAGTCCTAGTTGAGCCATCCGCAAATTGTAAGGAGAATTTGAATGGTCTCAACTCTTTTGTTCCCAACCTTTCCAAAATAGTGAGCGGCATCAAGCTCGCACTAGCCCCTAAGTCACATAAGGCTTGGTCGATTTGCATTTGTTTAATTGAGCAAGCAATAGAGAAGCTACCTGGGTCTTTCAGTTTAGGAGGCATATTAGATTTTTTCATGACATTTGGCTCCTCAGTTAAGCTCTTAGTTTCTACTTCCACTTGCTTTCTCTTGACCAACCTTTGTGGGAAAGGTATCGGGGGTTGGTACGGTGGTGGAGGGACATACTTTGGTTCTGGCTCTTCATCTTCGCTCATGTCCTCCTCCGGTTCCACGTCCTTTTCCTCCACCCCAAGCTTATCATCCCTCAAGTGTATGGCATTACAATGCTCAATAGGATTAGCTTCGGGTTGACCCGGGAACGTACCCTTAGGTCTAGTGTATGTGCTGGCTTGTTGGGCAATATGGGTTTCTAGCATCTTGTTATGGATTGCTAAGTTGTCTACCTTAGATGCTAGCTCCTTTATTGCCTCTTTCAATGCCCTTCCTTGTTGTCTAAACTCCTCATTTTGTTTTGTTTGGGTTTCCACAGAACTTTCCAATAAAGACTCGAGTTTAGACTGCTGTACTTAAGGATACCCCGGTGCGGGTTTCCTATTACCTTGGCCCCCTTGCATGGATCCTGGTGTTAACCCACCATCCCTTCGTAAGGATCCCCCTAGAAAAGATCACATGGTTAACCCATGACCTTATTGCAAGGATCCGATGGTTATCCCATGACATGGGGGTCATGGTTAACCCATGACCTTATTGCAAGGATACCCCTAGAAAAGATCTCATGGTTATACGTTGACCCCCTTACAAGGATCCCATGGTTAAACCATGACCCCTTTGCAAGGATCCCATGGGTAACCCATGACCCACTAGCAATCATCCCCCTAGAAAAGATCTCATGGTTAACTCATGACCCCCTTGCAAGGATCCCTTGGCTAACCCACGACACCCTTGCAAGGATCCCATGGTTAACCCAAAACCCCCCTGAAAAGATCTTATGCTGAGACCATCCCCCACTTACAAGGATCCCATAGTTAACACATCACCCTTTTGCAAGGATCCCCTAGGTAAGATCCCATGGTTAACACAAGACCGCTTGCAAGGATCCCATGGTTAGACTATGACCCCCTTGAAAAGATCCCATGGTAAACCCACGACCCCCTTGCAAGGATCCCATGGTAAACACATGGCCCCCTTTCAAGGTTCCGATGGTTAACCCATGAACAACTTGCAAGGATCCCCATACAAAGGATCCTATTACTAACCCATGATCCCTTTTCAAGATTCCCAAGGTTAGACCATGAACCCCATGCAAGGTTCCCATGGTTAACCTATGACACCCTTGTAAGGATCCCCCAAGAAAGGATCCCATGCTTAACCCATGACCACTTCCAAGGATCCAAAGGTTAGACCACGACCCCATAGTAAGGATCTCATGGTTAAACCGTGGCCCCCTTGCAAGGATCCCATGGTTAGACCACGACCCCTTTGCAAGGATCCGATGATTAACCCATGACCCACTTGCAAAGATCCCCCTTGAAAGGATCCCATGGTTAACCCATGACCCCCTTGCAAGGATCCCACGGTTAGACCATGACCCCCTTACAAGGATCCCAGTGATAACCCATGACCCCTTTGCAAGGATCCCCCTAGAAAAGATCACATGGTTAACCCATGACCACCTTGAAAGGACCCATGGTTAGACCATAACCCCCTTGCAAGGATCCCCCTAGAAAGGATCCCATTGTTAACCCGTGACCCCTTGCAAGGATCTAATGGTTAGACCATGACCCCTTTGCATTGATCCTATGGTTAGACCATGACCCCCTTGCAAGGATCCGATGGTTAATCCATGACCCACTTGTAAAGATCACCCAAGAAAGGATCTCATGGTTAACCCATGACCCCGTTGCATGGATCCACATAGAATGAATCATATAGTTAACCCATTACCCCATTGCAAGGATCCCATGGTTAGACCATGACCCCCTTGCAAAGATCCATTGGTTAACACATGACCCCTTGCAAGGATCCCCAAGAAAGAATCCCAGGGTTGACCCATGACCCCTTGTAAGGATCCCATGGATAACCTATGACCCCCTTGCAAGGATCCCATGGTTAACCAATGATCCCCTTTAAACGATCTCCATAGAAAGGATCCCGTGGTTAACCCATGACCCCCTTGCAAGGTTCCCATGGTTAGACCATGACCCCCTTCAGTGTTAACTCATGACCCCTTTGCAAGGATCCCCCTAGAAAAGTTCAGATGGTTAACCCATGACCCCCTTGCAAAGATTTCATTGTTAACCTATGACCCCCTTACCAGGATCCCCCTAGAAAGGTCCTATGGTTAACCCATGACCCCTTAGCAAGGAACCATGGTTCGGTCATGACCCCCTTGCAAGGATACCCCTAGAAAGGATCCCATGGTTAACCCATGACTCCTTGCAAGGATCTAATGGTTTGACCATGACCCCCTTGCAAGGATCCGATGGTTAACCCATGATCCACTTGTAAAGATCTCCTTAGAAAGGATCTAATGGTTAACCCATGACCCCCTTGCAAGGATCCCCTGGTTAACCCATGACCCCATTGCAAGGATCCATGGACTAATCATGGAACCTGCCATAGCCGTGGAACATAGAGGAAGCATTTCAGAAACCAGTTGAAAGATTCATGGTCAGGCCGTGGAACATTCCATGGTCGTGGATCTCGAAGAACCTATGCTGCGCAGAATTTTTGAGGAGCCAGAACGATCATGGCCTGGTGACAGGCGCGCGACGCGATGCGTGCATGCGATTCCGACAAGTGTACCGGATTGTCGCCAAGTAATAAAAGATATTGATCCCACAGAGACTGTGATCCCGAATCGCAACTAATCGTGAAATTGGTAGATCTGGACTGTATAAAGGTTTTGTATTTTGAAATGATTTTGAATTTTGAATTAAGAGATAAACAAACAGAAAACAAATAAAATAGGAAGTAAACTGTTTATGGGTTTTTAGATCTAAATGGATTCCTAGGGATTTGGGTTACCTACGAGGCTGTTTATGTTACCAATCTAATTTACCCTTGTTAATTAACGAAATTGCCTTGAAGGCGAGTTTATCCTCTAATAGTTTAAGCTCCCTCTCGGGTTACAAAAACCGTGCCCAATTGACCCAACCCCTACACTCGTGGTAGTCGATCTCAGATTGGACCCTTTGCGTTTCGTGACAACTCGTTGATCTTCGAGGGACGGCTTCTAACTCTCGTGATTTCAGTCCCAAGTCTGACTCTATAGATCCGACACCTAAGTTCAGCGCTAGGTTCCTCCTTAGAATGTCTATGACGCGCAAACAAGTGGCCACCGAATTTACGAGTGATTCAAACACTAGAAATCAGATCTAAAACAAGATCGTAATTAACAAAGATTTTACATCAAATTAACATCCTAAACAAATCTCGGGCATAGCCCCAATCCCTAGTAATAAACTACTACTCAAGCCTTGCCATGGAGATGACAAGTGTAACACCCCGATTTTCGCTGCTTTGTAATATCGGTAATAAATATATAAATATATATTTTTATCCGAGACGTAGAAAATGATTTTTGATAAACCAAGGTCATTTCCTTGTTATACTTATTTTCATAAGGTTACGAGGAAGTTTTTGGTTGAAATTTCAGACGGAAGCCGGTCTGCCGTTTTGTGTTTTCGCTGAAAGTAAAAGTTTACTACTCAGAAAACATAATTTTAACTCGTGAACGAGATGAAAAATGTTTTTATTGTATTTACTACGATACTGGAAGTTTTGAAAATTTTAGCGTAAAAATTAAAATATTATATTTGTTGCGGGCGTATACGTCGAGATTATCTCTAGGAAAATCCTACACCAGATGAACCCGGAGTCGGGAATGGAGCTGAGATAATGGATTTGACCGACTTGACGAGCATTTATGACGAGCTTATCTGAGTCATAATGGTCATAATGGCGCATTTATGGCAAAGGGAATTTTTGCTATGAAATGACCATTTTACCCTTGTCTTTTTATGACAATTACAAGCCATGCCATTGGAAAATTTGACCAAATCCAACCCAAAACCCACGGCTCCTTCTTCCATTCCAAGCATTTGGACACCACTTTTTCCTAGCCATAAATGAGCATTGATGTTAAGTGGATGAGTCATAGGCAAAGTCACACTCTCATCATTATCCCGAAACTGCCACGAAATTATGACTCTTATATGTTCTGAATATCGAAAAACTTTCTACATGAAAGTTGTTCATCTTTCTCTCCTTTCCAACAACATAAAGATCATCAAAAACGGACAAGTATATTGGGAGATATGTCCAAATTACCGAAACTGCTCTAAATCTTCAACATCTTCATCTTTCTCTCTAAACTTCTCTAGAATACTTAGAAAACCAAGGTTTATTAACCATGATTTGCAAACCAAGATATTTTCTCCCTAATATGTGGTGTAGGAGGCAGCCACATCTCTTCAAAATTTAGGACCACATATTTTATTAACCATGATTATACATAAAACCCTAGTTAGGTTACTATTAACTATAGTTAAGTTATTATATTATTTTCTAACTTAACCTTGATCAAATAAACTCAACAATGGTTCTTTTATCTCATCAAACCACACATTTTCTCCTCACACCCACCTCTAAACCGTGCCCATCATCCACACTTGGATCATTTTCACTCATTTTCCAACTTCATCATTTTGTCTCTCTCAAAACTTCATGTTCTTCATTTTCTCTCACAAGTTCTTCACTTGTTCTTCACTTGTTCTTCATTTGTTCTTCACTTATTCATCATTTATCTCTAACTTAGAAACATAATCTCATGATTCTTCATTCATGAAACTTGTTCCTTAGATCAATAACCATCACTTGATCCATTTTGTTCTTGAATCCATGAACTTTCAAGTTCATCTTTTCTTTTCTTCAAATTCGGCCCATACCCATATATAACCATCCAAACCTTGTTTTGATCTTCTAAGATCATATTCTCACTTATCTAGATGATCTAAACAATTTCTATTTCACATCTCAAGTTTTACCCACAAAACACAAAGAACTCCTTAGTGTTCTTGCTAAGATCATCTTTGTTCTTCAAGTTCTTGAATAAATCTTTTTATTCCAAGGTGAGGAATCTCTCTCTTAATCTTGATATTTTAAGCTTTTCTATTCACAACTTTTATGGATTTATGCTTGTGTTCATCATGTTCTTCATATGAGTCAAAGTTCTTGAAGCTTTCTTCAAAAATTCATAACTAATTCTAGAAAAATCCTTTTGACATGAAACCAATTGCTATGATCTTATAATCATCTCTATTTTCATCATCTAGAAGCATAAGATCATGAGAAATTTCTTACCTTGAATTCTGGTCATGGCCGAACCTAGGTTAAAGTTGTGTTCTTAGGTTTTGTTTCAATTTCATGTCTTGATTCATGATTCAATCCTTTTGTATCTTGCTAGTTCTTGTATTCAAGTATATAGAAGATCAAAAATCAAACTTGAGCCTATTTGTTTCTTCAAAAACCGAAACCCTAGGTTTGAGTACTTAATGGTTTTGTGATTCAAAAGTTGTTTGTAATCCTTGAATCCAACTCTAAACTTTCTATGTTGATTAAATCCAAGAGTTGAGGAAATTTTAAAATTTCTAGGCTAAAAATCTTGAGAAAACCGAACCCTAGTTCTTAAAACTAGATGAGTTTAATTCATGTTCTTGGTTCATAACCATGGTTTAAGTGATTAATCATGCTTAAGTAACTTATGGATCATTAATCCTTCAGTTAATCAAATTTTCAACTTCCTAACCTAGATAATTGGTTGAAGCCTAAACCCTAACCATAAAGGTTAGAGTATTTTGTTTCAAATTTTAGTTTTGTAATAAGTAATCTATGATAATTAAGACTCTAGTAATTAGGATCCAAAAGATGACATTAAGAAGATAACCCTAAACCTATTTTCTAAGTCTTGGCCGAACCTAGCCCTAAAGTGTCATAGATGGTGGTTAGTTGATTAATTATAGTTATGATTGTTTGAATGAAGGTGGTTGTGTTAACTCGTGGAGGGATTACGAGGATCGTCGTGTACGTGTTTCCGGTGCAAACTCAGGTGGGGGAAAGAATCATTCTACCGTCGGAATCGATAAGTAGCATATTATATAATAATTTTGTAGGGCGACCTAAACCCTACTAGTAGTTGAGTAACCGACAAGACCAAAATCACATTGGAAACCTTTTCTGTAAAACAAATGGTGATTCGGGGATTGTAGGTTTATCGACATTAAGGTTGATTTTATGATGTTGAGGATGTGTGGCTTTATTACTTATTTGAGTTGATTGTGATATGTTGGTTGTGATAATTTGCTATATGTGATATTTTATGATATTTGAATATTTTGTTGATATTGTGTTATGTATGATCTGCCTGGTTTGATAAATTGCTTAGTTGATTTTAAGGAAAGATATATATTGCTCGGAGGTATTTTGTTTGGGTGAGAGTTTTGAATATGAATTAGACGTGCCTCGCTATTATTTTATAAAAGTGATGTGATATAGAATGTCAGTGGAGGTTATGAGGAAAAGCTTGAGGTACTAGGTTGTTATTGATAAAAGTCAGTGAGAATCATATGTTGCATTGTTGTTCATAACCGTGTATTTGAGATACACGAGGTCCGAAGTTCTCGTGGACCGTTCCAAATTAGAATTTAAGTTGTGCAACTATAGTGTCATTGCTTTGCATGAGCACCCTTGACTGAGTTGAGAGAGAGAACCAGGGTGTGCACCGACTCAGCATCTGTGCAGCTATAGTGTCATTGCTTTGCATGAGCATTCTCACCATGGATGTACACCATGGATGTGAATGTGCACCGGCGTGGGGAACGTGTCACTTAGACGACTGACTGACATTCCTAACGAGGGACGTGTGACAGGATTAGCAGTGGCCACGTCAGCATAAAGGTTTAGTTGCATGAGTTGGAGGGTAGAGGATGATATAGTGAATTGAGGATGATTGTTGAGTTTGAGTGACGCGTGTCTGTGACTATTATTGTATTATATGCTATGAATCTTTTCCACTTATGATGATAGAACTGTTTCTTATCTCCCTATTTCTGTATTTTTGTGTATGTCTACTTGGTTACGTTAGAAGACCAGATGGACGAATATGTTGCTGAATAGATGGATGGAACCCTGTACGAGATGGGGATTGTTGAAGAGTTGAACAACGTTCCGGATGAAGTTGACACTGAAGAACAACCTATTGATCCTAATAACATAGTGTAGTAAGTTTAGGGCCAGTGAGTCATATAAGACGTTTTTGTTTTCTGTTAGTTATAAGAAGTTTGTTTAAATAAGTACCTGTGTGGGATCCTAATGAGAGGATACCCTAAACAGTGTTGTGTAAAATAAAGGATACTTATGTGTGTATTTATGTAATATAGTTTTGGTGTGTTTTGTATTTGTAGAAGTTATATGATTATTATTTAAGTTTTAAATTTTTACGTATTTTCAATGATAAGCGCGCGATTAAGTAAATAAATATTAAGGTTTTAATTTAATAATACAATGGGGCACAACGGGGTGTCTCATTTGGTGGTATTAGAGCAGTTCGATTCTAATCGGACTGTGAGGTTTAGGATGTTGTTACTGGCCGTGTCTAGTTGAGTCCACATCGGATTTTAACTATGCTTAGAAGATGGGTAGTGTGTCCGAATCCGACGTGATAAATAACCTTAGTGTGGCATATGGTATTTATATACCTGTCTATGTAGTATTATATGTCATACTGATGAGAGAGGATGATTTCTGTTACAGAATCATGGCTAAGGGAAGAAGAAGTCCGATTATTAGTAGCGATAGAACTCCTGAGGGAACCATTGGAGGTGACAATGGTGAGGTTAATCCTAATGGAAATGGAGGAGAGTCATCTGCGACTCCCAATATCATGGAAACGATAGCTGCTACCTTGCTATTTCAAACACAGCAGAATACGAAGATGCTACAAATAAACAAAGAGCAGCAGGTACTGCA
The DNA here is from genome assembly GCA_030762895.1 of Sophora flavescens. Classification (NCBI taxonomy): domain Eukaryota; kingdom Viridiplantae; phylum Streptophyta; class Magnoliopsida; order Fabales; family Fabaceae; genus Sophora; species Sophora flavescens. Next base: position 129,657,994 of record CM061069.1, read on the forward strand.
GAATCAAATAACAGCCATTGAAACTGAGGAGGCAGAATTGATTATTTTCCTAAAAGGGAAGCCACCACAGTTCCGAGGGGACTATGACCCAAAGAAGGCAGAATTGTGGGTACAAGAGATAGAGAAGATATTTGACACTATGCGCTGCATGGAGGGGAGGAAAGTGACTTATGCTGCATACATGCTAACTGGAGAAGCAGAGTCTTGGTGGAGAGGTAAGATAAGATTACTGGAGTTAGAGGGTAGGATTATATGCTGGCAGTTGTTTATTGAATGCTTCTTCGAGAATTATTTTCCGAATGTAGTCCGACGTGCGAAGGAGAGGAAGTTTACTAGTCTCCGACAAGGAAACATGACTGTAGGCGATTATGTATCACGCTTTGAGGCTCTGATTAAGTTTTCAGAATTCTATCAGAGATTCCCAGATGACGATTGGCGGTGTAGAAGGTTTGAAGAAGGATTGCGACATGAGCTGCGAAGAGCTGTAGTGTATTTAGATATTCAATGTTTTCCGGAGTTGGTTGATAGTTGCAGTGCTATAGACAGCATAGACTAGAGGCAAGATGCTGAGCTGAAACAACCAAGAAGTGGAGGCCCTAGTTGATCAGGTTCTCCAAGGAGGGTAGAGAGTGGTTCTCAATGGAGATGGGGACCATATACTAAACCAGTGCCGACAGTTGCACCAACACTAGTTGTTAGATCGGATCAACAACAACAAGTCTATGCTTGCTTCGGATGCAGAGGATTGTATCATATTAGAGATTGCACGGAAAAACCTAGTTGTTTCCATTGCGGTAAACCAGGTCATTATGCTCGTAAGTGTAGACAGAGAAATAGGCAGCAGACTGTAGCTGCTGGTAAAGGAGATGGAAGTTATGGAGGTGAAGCTAGGAGAAGAGATCCAGGAGCAGGTCAGTAGCCGCAGAAGAGCTTAGCTTGATTCAGATGCGGAGGACCTCATCATGTTAGAAATTGCAAGGAGAAACCTAGTTGCTTCCACTGTGGAAAACCTGGTCATATAGCTAGAGATTGCGGATAGTGGGTCACTGGGAGAGTGTTTACAGTGAAGGGAGTTGAACCTTCTCATTCTGCAGATTTCATATAAGGTATGTGTTTGACATCAGTGTCATATAGTTGTTAATAATATGACATTTATTGTAAACACTTGTCGATGATCTTACGGAAGTGGAAATCGTGTTCTTGGTGGGAAAGTCTGAAGATGGTGACGGAATCCGTAAGTTTTGTTAGTTAGTCGGTTGTGGTTTTCCTGCTTGTTTAAAATCAAGTACAGTGAAAGTATAGATTGTTGTGGGATAATTGGTATTAAGGGAACTTTATCTTAAGTGCTTGATATATTTGGATAGTATGGGTAGTCCTTGAAAATAATAAAGAGATAACGAATTAGTTTGGAGTTTAGCTAGTATAGGATTGATTTGGTTGAAGCTTTGTAGCCTTTTATTTTGAGATAATGTTTATAATGATATGTTGTTCTTGTTTAAATGGTGAGTTAGGATTTCACCTTAAGCTCTAATGGTTATGGATTACAATTAAGACTTGATTGAGCAACATATAATCTAGGTATAGTACCTAAGTATTGTTTCCCTATAGTAGGATAAATAGGAAGTGATGGGAGTTTTGAGATATAGATATGACTGGTAAGATTAAGATCAGTATCAGTGAGTGAGACCATTATTATAAGTCAAATGTTGATCGAGGCATAGTATCATTATGGAACCTAGGGAAATGATTAATGTTCGTAGTTAAGATGGATTGTATGAGTTTGGGAAGAGTAAACGAAAGTGTATATAGTAATTTCACCTCAGTTGAATATGAGCTTTCACCTAAGTTGAATATGAGCAGAAAAGATGATTTTCGATGTAAATTGAGGTTACTAGAGAAATTCAAATTTGTTAAGTTAGATAATCCTAACAGGTGTTGTTCTTTTGATTTTATCTTACGTAATGTTGAGATGTTTATTTGGAGACTTGAAAGGTGTGATTTTGATATAATCTAGAATAGTGAAATACATTTTAAGGAACTAAGACTGTGATTGGATACATGAAGTAGGAAGTTAGGGTAGTTTGATTTCGATGTTAATTGTAGAAGTTAGATGTTGAAATTGATTGTGGTGTTAATTGCGGTTAATTGTAGAAGTTAAATGTTGGAATTGATTGTGGTGTTAATTGCGGGAGTTAGATGTTGAAATAAAGTTCTCTAGTGGATCAGTAGTAAGAAGAATGAAATGATTAAGTCTTAATTATGTCCTTCAAGGATGATAGATCAAGGTGAAACGTTAAGGACAATGAATATAATGTAGTGATGGATTGTTTTGAGGATAAATAGAACGATATAAGAATGAATTTTGTTATGAAGCTACCACTGTCACCTAGGGGAAAAACAGCGATGAGAAATATATTGTTGGAGCTTTAGATTAAGATAAGATTACAATATGATGTCTAGTGTTGAGTTAAGAAATTCCGAGGACGGAATTTTTTTCTAAGAGGGGTAGTAATGATACACCCCGATTTTCGCTGCTTTGTAATATCGGTAATAAATATATAAATATATATTTTTATCCGAGACGTAGAAAATGATTTTTGATAAACCAAGGTCATTTCCTTGTTATACTTATTTTCATAAGGTTACGGGGAAGTTTTTGGTTGAAATTTCAGACGGAAGCCGGTCTGCCGTTTTCTGTGTTTTCGCTGACAGTAAAAGTTTACTACTCAGAAAACCTAATTTTAACTCGTGAACGAGATGAAAAATGTTTTTATTGTATTTACTACGATACTGGATGTTTTGAAAAATTTAGCGTAAAAATTAAAATATTATATTTGTTGCGGGCGTATACGTCGAGATTATCTCTAGGAAAATCCTACACCAGATGAACCCGGAGTCGGCAATGGAGCTGAGATAATGGATTTGACCGACTTGAAGAGCATTTATGACGAGCTTATCTGAGTCATAATGGCCATAATGACGCATTTATGGCAAAGGGAATTTTTGCTATGAAATGACCATTTTACCCTTGTCTTTTTATGACAATTACAAGCCATGCCATTGGAAAATTTGACCAAATCCAACCCAAAACCCACGGCTCCTTCTTCCATTCCAAGCATTTGGACACCACTTTTTCCTAGCCATAAATGAGCATTGATGTTAAGTGGATGAGTCATAGGCAAAGTCACACTCTCATCATTATCCCGAAACTGCCACGAAATTATGACTCTTATATGTTCTGAATATCGAAAAACTTTCTACACGAAAGTTGTTCATCTTTCTCTCCTTTCCAACGACATAAAGATCATCAAAAACGGACAAGTATATTGGGAGATATGTCCAAATTACCGAAACTGCTCTAAATCTTCATCATCTTCATCTTTCTCTCTAAACTTCTCTAGAATACTTAGAAAACCAAGGTTTATTAACCATGATTTGCAAACCAAGATATTTTCTCCCTAATATGTGGTGTAGGAGGCAGCCACATCTCTTCAAAATTTAGGACCACATATTTTATTAACCATGATTATACATAAAACCCTAGTTAGGTTACTATTAACTATAGTTAAGTTATTATATTATTTTCTAACTTAACCTTGATCAAATAAACTCAACAATGGTTCTTTTATCTCATCAAACCACACATTTTCTCCTCACACCCACCTCTAAACCGTGCCCATCATCCACACTTGGATCATTTTCACTCATTTTCCAACTTCATCATTTTGTCTCTCTCAAAACTTCATGTTCTTCATTTTCTCTCACAAGTTCTTCACTTGTTCTTCACTTGTTCTTCATTTGTTCTTCACTTATTCATCATTTATCTCTAACTTAGAAATATAATCTCATGATTCTTCATTCATGAAACTTGTTCCTTAGATCAATAACCATCACTTGATCCATTTTGTTCTTGAATCCATGAACTTTCAAGTTCATCTTTTCTTTTCTTCAAATTCGGCCCATACCCATATATAACCATCCAAACCTTGTTTTGATCTTCTAAGATCATATTCTCACTTATCTAGATGATCTAAACAATTTCTATTTCACATCTCAAGTTTTTCCCCACAAAACACAAAGAACTCCTTAGTGTTCTTGCTAAGATCATCTTTGTTCTTCAAGTTCTTGAATAAATCTTTTTATTCCAAGGTGAGGAATCTCTCTCTTAATCTTGATATTTTAAGGTTTTCTATTCACAACTTTTATGGATTTATGCTTGTGTTCATCATGTTCTTCATATGAGTCATAGTTCTTGAAGCTTTCTTCAAAAATTCATAACTAATTCTAGAAAAATCCTTTTGACATGAAACCAATTGCTATGATCTTATAATCATCTCTATTTTCATCATCTAGAAGCATAAGATCATGAGAAATTTCTTACCTTGAATTCTGGTCATGGCCGAACCTAGATTAAAGTTGTGTTCTTAGGTTTTGTTTCAATTTCATGTCTTGATTCATGATTCAATCCTTTTGTATCTTGCTAGTTCTTGTATTCAAGTATATAGAAGATCAAAAATCAAACTTGAGCCTATTTGTTTCTTCAAAAACCGAAACCCTAGGTTTGAGTACTTAATGGTTTTGTGATTTAAAAGTTGTTTGTAATCCTTGAATCCAACTCTAAACTTTGTATGTTGATTAAATCCCAGAGTTGAGGAAATTTTAAAAAATCTAGCCTAAAAATCTTGGGAAAACCGAACCCTAGTTCTTAGAACTAGATGAGTTTAATTCATGTTCTTGGTTCATAATCATGGTTTAAGTGATTAATCATGCTTAAGTAACTTATGGATCATTAATCCTTAAGTTAATCAAATTTTCAACTTCCTAACCTAGATAATTGGTTGAAGCCTAAACCCTAACCATAAAGGTTAGAGTATTTTGTTGAAATTTTAGTTTTGTAATAAGTAATCTATGATAGTTAAGACTCTAGTAATTAGGATCCAAAAGATGACATTAAGAAGATAACCCTAAACCTATTTTCTAAGTCTTGGCCGAACCTAGCCCTAAAGTGTCATAGATGGTGGTTAGTTGATTAATTATAGTTATGATTGTTTGAATGAAGGTGGTTGTGTTAACTCGTGGCGGGATAACGAGGATCGTCGTGTACGTGTTTCCGGTGCAAACTCAGGTGGGGGAAAGAATCATTCTACCGTCGGAATCGATAAGTAGCATATTATATAATAATTGTGTAGGGCGACCTAAACCCTACTAGTAGTTGAGTAACCGACAAGACCAAAATCACATTGGAAACCTTTTCTGTAAAACAAATGGTGATTCGGGGATTGTAGGTTTATCGACATTAAGGTTGATTTTATGATGTTGAGGATGTGTGGCTTTATTACTTATTTGAGTTGATTGTGATATGTTGGTTGTGATAATTTGCTATATGTGATATTTTATGATATTTGAATATTTTGTTGATATTGTGTTATGCATGATCTGCCTGGTTTGATAAATTGCTTAGTTGATTTTAAGGAAAGATATATATTGCTCGGAGGTATTTTGTTTGGGTGAGAGTTTTGAATATGAATTAGACGTGCCTCGCTATTATTTTATAAAAGTGATGTGATATAGAATGTCAGTGGAGGTTATGAGGAAAAGCTTGAGGTACTAGGTTGTTATTGATAAAAGTCAGTGAGAATCATATGTTGCATTGTTGTTCATAACCGTGTATTTGAGATACACGAGGTCCGAAGTTCTCGTGGACCGTTCCAAATTAGAATTTAAGTTGTGCAACTATAGTGTCTTTTCTTTGCATGAGCACCCTTGACTGAGTTGAGAGAGAGAACCAGGGTGTGCACCGGCGGTACTGTGCAGCTATAGTGTCATTGCTTTGCATGAGCATTCTCACCATGGATGTACACCATGGATGTGAATGTGCACCGGCGTGGGGAACGTGTCACTTGGACGACTGACTGACATTCCTAACGAGGGATGTGTGACAGGATTAGCAGTGGCCACGTCAGCATAAAGGTTTAGTTGCACGAGTTTGAGGGTAGAGGATGATATAGTGAATTGAGGATGATTGTTGAGTTTGAGTGATGCGTGTCTGTGACTATTATTGTATTATATGCTATGAATCTTTTCCACTTATGATGATAGAACTGTTTCTTATCTCCCTATTTCTGTATTTTTGTGTATGTCTACTTGGTTACGTTAGAAGACCAGATGGACGAATATGTTGCTGAGTAGATGGATGGAACCCTGTACGAGACGGAGATTGTTGAAGAGTTGATCGACGTTCCGGATGAGGTTGACACTGAAGAACAACCTATTGATCCTAATAACATAGTGTAGTAAGTTTAGGGCCAGTGAGTCATATAAGACGTTTTTATTTTCTGTTAGTTATAAGAAGTTTGTTTAAATAAGTACCTGTGTGGGATCCTAATGAGAGGATACCCTAAACAGTGTTGGGTAAAATAAAGTATACTTATGTGTGTATTTATGTAATATAGTTTTGGTGTGTTTTGTATTTGTAGAAGTTATATGATTATTATTTAAGTTTTAAATTTTTACGTATTTTCAACGATAAGCGCGCAATTAAGTAAATAAATATCAAGGTTTTAATTTAATAATACAATGGGGAACAACGGGGTGTCTCAACAAGCTTGGTCGACAACATCATGAAAATTACAAATCAGAATGGAGAGGAGGAAAAAGAAGATAGATCCTAAAATGTAGCCTAAGTAGTAGCCAAAAGTATATGTGTATGTGTCTGTTCTTCTGCCTCTTCCTGGTCCCTATTTATAGATGTGGGAAGTTAGAATCCCAATCTAACTCAAATTCTGATCCAATTCGGTTGCTTCAGGTCCAAGTAATGCGCGTCACGGCCGTGATGGCCATCACGGCTAGGCCGTGACGGCTTATGCCTTTGGCAATTCTGCAGAATTCAGATCCTTCGCGACGCGAAAGTCTGCTCGCGACGCGAGCCTTCATTTTATAGTCCGTGATAGGAATTACGGCTAGGCCGTGACAGTCTCTGACTTGTGGGGGTTTTTGGTCCATCACGGCTAGGCCGTGACCGGTTCTGACTTCAGTCTTTCTTCCTTCTCAGTTTTTCTCGATCATGGCTGTGATGGGCTCTGTTTGGCTCATTTTCTTCACTTTTCAAGCTCCATCTTCATCCAAACTCCATCATGGTTGATCTTGATCATTTTACCCTTGATTTCTGCAAAACAACACCACGAAAACCGCCTTACCCGTTCCAAAGGAAAATTAACCAAAAATCAAATTAAATATGTCTAAACTACATGAAAATGCATGCAAAATGATAGACAAAGATGATGTGAAATCACACTCATCAAATCACCCCAAGCTTAAGATTTAGCTTGTACTCAAGCAATTACTAAGGCCAGAAGATATAAATAATCAAAGCATGGATAGTGAACCAAGAACCCGAGAAGCTAATCCAAGTGACAGGCATATTCAATAAGCACCCGAGAGATAATCGATTTCAAGTCCAATTAGAAGCTTAGGTTCATCAAATTCATATTCTCACTAATTCGGGCACTCGTCTCACCTCACTCAAGTATTTTAGGGTATATTACAATTCGCTCAATTTCCTCAAGGAAAGTATTCTACCATAGGCTTGACTATTAACCAAATCTCTACTTTATTAATGAAACCACATAAGAATCAAGAGGTCCTTTCCTTTGGTTGTAATGTGGCCATGGGATTTATTGTTAGATGGGGAGATCAAGGAAAGGGAAATTCAAGAAGGCTAACAAATATTCAATCATTGCTAAGCATGACACCTTCTAAAATACCCTCTTTTGGGCTTTGATTTACTTTTCCACCTTTCTTTCTTTCTTTTTATTTTTATTTCTCACTTTCTTTTGTCATCCCCTTCTCCATTTTTTTTTTGTGTTTATTTCATTTCATTTATTGGGAGAAGGGGAGATTTTTCTAGCTCAAGAGAAATATTTTCCAACTTTCTCGTCCCATACTTTTTCAAACTACCTTTTTACCCTTTTTGTAATACTTTAGAAGGTGCCATACCAAGCATTATTCATCAAAACATTTCATGGTACCAAGAAAAGTATTTTAATCTTTTAGGCTCAAAATTGGGCAACTAAGGGGTAGCATTTAATCAATCAAAGCTCAGAAGGCCGGAAAAATACCTAGTGCCTCAATCATTTTCAAAAATGTTTTCAACAATTTTCAAGTTTCAAAATGGTTTCAAGTCAAGTTCTAGAAAATACAATCCAAGAGGAATTAAAACACTCTATCACAAAGAATGGGGTAGATTTAGTGAGTACCCCTTTTTGGCTCAAAATCTTACATTTAGTAGTTCAAAAATCAATGAGAAACACAAATTTAAGGAACCACATGCTAATTATCAACTATCAGAAGATCATCCCAAGAATTTTTATTTTTAGCCATATCACAAGAATAATAAAAAAAAATTGGGTTCAAAAATTCACTATCTCAATTCATTTGGCACCAAGTTCTCACAATTGGATGCATATTCTAAGTGAGGGGCAATCTAGAGAATGCGATCATACCAAACTATGCCTATGTGAATGCAATATGAATGCAACAATGCAAAAATGCAATGAATATGCAAAAGTACCCCTACCCCAAACTTAAAAACTTACATTGTTTCCAATGTAAATAATCAAGTCGGATAAAGGAGAAAAATAGGAACAACTCACCGAGGTGGTAGCGGGTGTTGGCTCACATTCCAGTCAAAACTTGGGTGGAAATAGCATCACGGCCGTGAGGCTTATCACGGGCAGGCCGTGATCAATTCTGTCTTCAGGAGTTGCCCTGTCACGGCCGTGAGCTGCATCACGGCTAGGGCGTGATGCTCTCTGACTTTATTTCTTTCTTGCTCTTCTTCCCTTCCTTCCTTCTCAACCTGAAAACACTAAACAAATCTATTAATTTATGATTTTTGCCTCTTGATCTTCTCGAATTATTCAAGAGCTTAATTCAAAAACAAAAGGAAAAGGGAAAGAAAACTTGGGTTGCCTCCCAAGAAGTGCTTGTTTACGGTCCTAAGCTTGACCATACTTCCTTCAATCAACCGGGGTCGACTGGGCGTAGAAGTACAGGAACACTTCTCTTCCACGGAACTCCTTCGAAAAGCCGATTTTGCTTATACGGCCAGTTGTGCTTCCGCTTCGCTTTTTTCATTCGGAGCTTCCTGAACTTCCTCTCTCCCGGCGAAAGTTTTGTTTCTGCATGATCAGCAACTCCAACTTCGTCACCACTGGGTGCATCATCAGCCATGCATATCTTTGGAGTTGCTTCCATGCTGAGCTCTTTCTTTACCACTGGAGACGTTATATCGATCCTGCACACATGACTCTCAAAAGGAGGGTTGTTATAGGAGTTAGTAAATTCAAAATCGACCATACCTTCCTCTACATTTAGAGAGAGTTTACCATTCCTTACATCTATTACTGCTCCAGCGGTGGCCAAGAATGGCCTTCCTAAAATGATGGGGAATTCAGAATTCCCTTTCATATCCAATACTAGGAAATCGGTAGGGATGAAGAATTTCCCTACCTTTACAGAAACGTTCTCTAGTATGCCTAGAGGAGTCCTAGTTGAGCCATCCGCAAATTGTAAGGAGAATTTGAATGGTCTCAACTCTTTTGTTCCCAACCTTTCCAAGATAGTGAGCGGCATCAAGCTCGCACTAGCCCCTAAGTCACATAAGGCTTGGTCGATTTGCATTTGTTTAATTGAGCAAGCGATAGAGAAGCTACCTGGGTCTTTCAGTTTAGGAGGCATATTAGATTTTTTCATGACATTTGGCTCCTCAGTTAAGCTCTTAGTTTCTACTTCCACTTGCTTTCTCTTGACCAACCTTTGTGGGAAAGGTATCGGGGGTTGGTACGGTGGTGGAGGGACATACTTTGGTTCTGGCTCTTCATCTTCGCTCATGTCCTCCTCCGGTTCCACGTCCTTTTCCCCCACCCCAAGCTTATCATCCCTCAAGTGTATGGCATTACAATGCTCAATAGGATTAGCTTCGGGTTGACCCGGGAACGTACCCTTAGGTCTAGTGTATGTGCTGGCTTGTTGGGCAATCTGGGTTTCTAGCATCTTGTTATGGATTGCTAAGTTGTCTACCTTAGATGCTAGCTCCTTTATTGCCTCGTTCACTTCCCTTCCTTGTTGTCTAAACTCCTAATTTTGTTTTGTTTGGGTTTCCACAGATGACTGCTGTACTTAAGGATACCCCGGTGCGGGTTTCCTATTACCTTGGCCCTCTTGGAACTCTTGGTTCAGAGTATTGCTGTAGTTGCCGTAGGAGAGGTAAGGGTTGTTCTTCTTGGATGTAGGGATTTGGGGGAGCATAATTGGGCAGCTTCGGGTTTGTGTCGTAGAAGTTGTGACAAGCGTTCACATTTTCCCCCGAAGTGCCGGATCCATGAGCAATTCCTCGTGGGCACTCCATGATGTCGTGTCCCTGCATTCCACAAATCTCACAAACAATGTTAGTAGCACCTATTGCACTCACATTAGCCCTTTCAAGCCGATCAAAACGTTTATTCAGTGAGTCTATTTTTGACATTATAAGATCAGTGCTATTAACTTCAAACTTACCCCCCGAAATCTTGTTCGGGTTATTACCTCTTTCCGAACCCCATTGGTGGTAGTTGGTGGCGACATTCTCAATGATGTTGAATGCCTCAGTCAGAGGCCTATTCATAAATGCTCCACCAGCTACAGAATCAAGTGACACCTTTGAAGAGTAGTCCAATCCGTTGTAGAAGGTGTGCACCAGTAACCACCTCTCGAGTCCACGGTGCGGGCAAGACTCCAGCAGTCCCTTGTAGCGATCCCAAGCTTCTGATAAGGATTCTCCGTCTTTCTGGAAGAAGACGGTGATCTGGGTTCGTATATAGGCCGTCTTGGATGGAGTGAAGAATTTCTCCAAGAACGCCTGTTCCAGTTGGTCCCAAGTAGTCAAGGTGTTGGCGGGCAATTGCTTTAGCCAAGCCTTTGCCTTTCCAGTCAGAGATGAGGGGAATAACCTTAAGCGTATAGCATCGACCGGTGCACTATGAATCCTAATTGCATCGGTGAACTCCAAGAATGTTTCTACGTGATCAGTCGGGTCCTCCGAGGGCAATCCTCCGAATTGATGCTGCCTAATCATTTTGATTAGCATAGGCGATATAGTGTAGTTCTCCGCCTCAATCTCTGGCCTGGCAATCCCAGTTCGCAAGCCCCTAGCATTTGGGGCTGCGTAGTCCTTCAACGGTTTCGTATCCGGTTGATTCGCCATGAGTGGAATGGGACTCAACCTTTCTCTCTCTCTTTGTAGCTTCCTACGTCTATGGAAGGTCCTCTCGATTTCTGGATCAACCTCACTAAGGCTCCCAAGACTTAGGGATCTTTGCATATAACACACAGAGAGATGGATACACTAGAAGGAAAGAAATTTTGATTTTTTTTCCAGATATAAAAAATTAAATAAAAAGAAAAGGTCCATAAAAATCAATTTAAAAATTAAATTGAGATTCGAAAACGCACAGTCCCCGGCAATGGCGCCAAAAACTTGACAGGCATGTGACGCGATGTGCACGTGCGATTCCGACAAGTGTACCGGATTGTCGCCAAGTAATAAAATATATCGATCCCACAGAGACTGTGATACCGAATCGCAACTAATCGTGAAATTGGTAGATCTGGACTGTATAAAGGTTTTGTATTTTGAAATGATTTTGAATTTTGAATTAAGAGATAAACAAGCAGAAAACAAATAAAATAGGAAGTAAATTGTTTATGGGTTTTTAGATCTAAATGGATTCCTAGGGATTTGGGTTACCTACGAGGCTGTTTATGTTACCAATCTGATTTACCCTTGTTAATTAACGAAATTGCCTTGAAGGCGAGTTTATCCTCTAATAGTTTAAGCTCCCTCTCGGGTTACAAAAACCGTGCCCAATTGACCCAACCCCTACTCTCGTGGTAGTCGATCTCAGATTGGACCCTTTGTGTTTCGTGACAACTCGTTGATCCTCGAGGGACGGCTTCTAACTCTCGTGATTTCAGTCCCAAGTCTGACTCTATAGATCCGACACCTAAGTTCACCGCTAGGTTTCTCCTTAGAATGTCTATGACACGCAAACAAGTGGCCACCGAATTTACGAGTGATTCAAACACTAGAAATCAGATCTAAAACAAGATCGTAATTAACAAAGATTTTCCATCAAATTAACATCCTAAACAAATCTCGGGCATGGCCCCAATCCCTAGAAATAAACTACTACTCAAGCCTTGCCATGGAGATGACAAGCTTGGTTGACAACATCATGAAAATTACAAATCAGAATGGAGAGGAGGAAGAAGAAGATAGATCCTAAAATGTAGCCTAAGTAGTAGCCAAAAGTCTATGTGTATGTGTCTGTTCTTCTTCCTCTGCCTGGTCCCTATTTATAGATGTGAGAAGTTAGAATCCCAATCTAACTCAAATTCTGATCCAATTCGGTTGCTTCAGTTCCAAGTAATGCGCGTCACGGCCGTGATGGCCATCACGGCTAGGCCGTGACGGCTTCTGCCTTTGGCAATTCTGCAGAATTCAGATCCTTCGCGACGCGAAAGTCTGTTCGCGACGCGAGCCTTCATTTTATAGTCCGTGATAGGAATTAGGGCTAGGTCGTGAGAGTCTCTGACTTGTGGGGGTTTTTGGTCACGGTCGTGATGGTCATCATGGCTAGGCCGTGACCGGTTCTGACTTCAGTCTTTCTTCCTTTTCAGTTTTGCTCGATCATGGCCGTGATGGGCATCACGGCTAGGCCATGATGGGCTCTGTTTGGCTCATTTTCTTCACTTTTCAAGCTCCATCTTCATCCAAACTCCATCATGGTTGATCTTGAGCATTTTACCCTTGATTTCTTCAAAACAACACCACGAAAACCGCCTTACCCGTTCCAAAGTAAAATTAACCAAAAATCAAATGAAATATGCCTAAACTACATGAAAATGCATGCAAAATGATAGACAAAGATGATGTGAAATCACACTCATCACCAGGCCGTGGAACATTCCATGGCCGTGGATCATGTGCGTCAGAATTGTAACTGCCATGTTATTGCCTTTTATTGAGGGAGGAGTGGTTACAAACAAGGGGAGAGGATAAAAACGAGGTGTGGGAGCTTGAAAATGGGCAGAAGAACAATTTAGAGAACACTACAGAACACAAAGGAACACTAAGAATCAAGGTATTTTAAAAGAGAAAAGTGATGGACATCAAGATTCTCAGCGGAAACTCTCGAAGTTATTTTCCTTCTCCTATTTTGTATTTTGTTAAACGATTCTGGGCAAGTATACCCAGTCGTGCAAGTAATACGGTGGTAAGACCGGTTTATCGTATCCACGGGGATTGGATGTCAAGTACCAATTCGCAAACTCGGCAACTATCTAGACTAAACTGAGACTTCAAAACAAGCGAAAGAAAAGAAATAAAATCTTTTTGTCTTTTTGGGGACTTTTGACAAACACTTGGCGTGCAGAAAGGATATGTTGGGACTAGACTTCACCAAACCTCTAACTCATGTACTATCAGGACTAGATACCTCCCATTCATGCTTCAGATATTAAAATCAATCCACTAAACTACTCAAACCCCGATTCCTCGGATGGCAAGAGCCTAAATCCATTAATAGACCCTAATTCCTTAGGTGGCCTAGATTAATGAATTTGCATTAAGATTAGGGATCATGTGATTACTAATAAACCTAGTTCCATTCCTAGATACAAGGCTTACTAGGTGATTAAATTCAATTCTGGTTATGATACGAACGTCCCCATTGCATACCAAAACACAAATCAAGTCATGGGGTTGCTAGCCACAACAAGCATTAAGCACAGAAAAATAACCACTAATACGAAGACATGAACACAGAATAATCAGTCAAGATATATACATAAACATAAGTTTGATTACATCTAATCCCAACACAGGGATTTAACTACTCATAAAACAAGGAAAACCAAACCAGAGAAATAGGAAGGAAGAGGAGAGAAGAGGCTCCATGTGAGCTTTCCTTCTTCTTCAAAGCAACCCCTCTTGGCTCCCTTCTAGGGTTGAAACCCTAGCCTAGCTGCAGCCTCCAAATGCCTTCAAATGGACCCCAAAAAACTCCTTAGTTCTGTCTGCTGCGTTCTTATTTATAGGTCTGTTGCGCGTCACGGCCGTGATGGCCATCACGGGCTGGCCGTGACGCGTTCTGTCCAAGGCATGTTTGCGCAAAATGAAGTCTCGAGAGGCGAGCACTATGTTCGCGACGCGAAAACCAAAATTTCTGGTTGGTCACGGCCGTGATGTCTATTACGGGCAGGCCGTGACAGTCTCCGACTTTTGCCTTCTGCTCTGCTTGATCACGGCCGTGATGGACATCACGGCCAGGCCGTGATGGGCTCTGTTTGGCTCATATTCTTCACTTTTCAAGTTCTATTTCATCCAAGCTCCACCATGGCTGATTTTGATCATTTTTACATTGAATTCCTACAAAACAACACCAAGACACCGCTTCACCCGTTCCAAGGGAAAATCTAATAAAAACCAAATAAAGAATGCCTAATCTATATGCAAAATGCATTCAAAAGAGTACAGGAAACATCATGTAAAATCACACTATCATATTTCACCTCTAGTATTTTGAATGTTACTTTGGATTTCTATGGATTTTATTCTGAATATGTTTGAGTAGTTTCTTTATTCTAGGATGAGGGATTAGCCCAATTGTTGTTGACAATGTCTTGATATTTTCTCTCCCTAATCTATAAATGATGTCCATGATTCAGTTTTTGTACACCAACTGTTTGTGAATATGTGGCCACATGTTTTACATGATTATTGAACTTAAGGGATGAACTGAAAGGTGAACCTTAATTTTAGAACTCTAAAACTGAACTTGAATTGTTAATCACGAAAAGTAGATTAACTTTACTTGAAGCAATTCTTGAATTATCATTGTTCTTAATGGGTTCATCATAATTTGAATGCCATGAAAACAGGTATTGGATTATTTTGGGCACGTTATCGTATTCTCAAAGGGAACGATAATTAATTAGGATAATTCGCTTTAATAGATAATTCAAATGAATAAGGGGATGATTTTGTTATAGACGTGTCGATAATATTATGGTCAATCCCGATTCCTTGAGCTTTTTATAAATTGTTTTCCTTAGTCAACTCTTTTGCCTTATAAATTTTGTTCATTTGAAATTATCTTTTTCTTGGTTACTTTGATATCTTGAAAAATTTATATGCCTAGATAATCATGATTGTGTGTAATTGGTACACAACAACACGGTCCCAGGGGAACGATATTTTACTACTTCGCAGAATCGTGCACTTGCGATTTACACAACAACCCCCTTGCAAAGATCACATGGTTAACCCATGACCCCCTTGCAAGGATCCCCCTAGAAAGATCCCATGGTTAACCAATGATCCCCCGGCAAAGATCCTATGGTGAGAGCATGACCCCTTGCAAGGATCCCTTGGTTAACCGATGACCCCCTTGCAAGGATCCCCTAGAAAGGATCCCATGGTTAACCCATGACCCCCTTTCAAGGATCCCATGGATAAACCATGACCCCTTTGCAAGGATCCCATGGTTAACCCATGACCCCCTTGCAAGGATCCCCCTAGAAAGGATGTCGTTGTTATCTCATGACCCCCTTGCAAGGTTCCAATGGTTAGATCGTGATTCGCTTGCAAAGATCACATGGTTAACCCATGACCCCCTTACAAGGATCCCCCTAGTAAGATCCCGTGGTAAACCCATGACCCCCACTGCAAAGATCCTATGGTGAGACCATCACCCCCTTGCAAGGATCCCATGGTTAACCCATGACCCCCTTGCATGGATCACATGGTTAGACCATGAACCCCTTGCAAGGATCCCAGGGTAAACCCATGATCCCCCCTGCAATGATCCCCCTAGAAAGGATCCCAAGGTTAACCGATGACCCCTTTGTAAGGGTCCTTGGTTAGACCATGATCCCCTTGCAAGGATCCCATCGCTAACCCATGACCCCCTTGCAAGGATCCCCAAGAAAGGATCCCGTGGTTAACCCATGACCCCCTTGATTGGATCCCATAGTTAGACCATGACCCCCTTGCAAGGATCCCATGGTTATCCCAAGACCCCTTTGCAAGGATCCGCCTATAATGGATCCCATGGTTAACCCATGTCCCCTTGCAAGGATCCAACGGTTAGGCCACAACCACGTTGTAAGGATCCGATGGTTAACCCATAACCCTCTTGCAAGGATCCCATGGTTAGACCATGACCCCCTTGCAAGGATCCCATGGTTATCTCATGACCCTTGATGAGTGTGATTTCACCTCATATTTCATTGGCATTTTGCATGCATTTTCATATAGTTTTGGCATATTTTATTTTATTTTTTTGTTAGTTTTTACCTTGGAACGGGTAAGGCGGTTTTGTGGTGTTGTTGTGCAAGAATTGGGGATTAAAATGCTCAAGATTAACCACGATGGAGCTTGTATGATGATAGAGCTTTAAAAGTAAAGAAAATGAGCCAAACGGAGCCCATCACGGCCTAGCCGTGATAGCCATCACAGCCATGATCGAGTAGAGTTGAAAAGAAAGAATGGAAAAGTCAGAGCTGGTCACGGCCAGGCCGTGATGTCCATCACGGCCGTGACATGTCAGCTAAACCAGACCCTCACAGGCAGAACTGATCACGGCCAGGCCGTGATGGTGGTCACGGCCGTGACAAACCAACCAGTGAAGCAACCTCCAAGGCAGAATCTGTCACGGCCTGGCCATGATGCCCATCACGACCGTGACGCGAAATATATGGATCTTTAGAAACTGATTTGATCTGAATTTGTGATTGATTGGGATTCAAGTTACCCTAATCTATAAATAGAGCACTTAGGCTCGAAAATAGGGGACTTTTGGGGGCTGCTATCTTAGGCAAAATTAGGATTTTCTCTTCTTCTTCTTCTTCTCTTCTCTTAGGTTTTCATTCATGTTTTTTGTTAATCAAGCTTGCCATGATCATGGCCATGCTTGAGTAGTATTTTATTTCTAGGGATTGGGATATGCCCAAGATCTGTTTTATGTTATGAATTGATGTTTTCCCTTTGTTAATTTAGATTTCGCTTCGATTTGGTTTCTATCGCATGAATTACTTGTGAATCTGGTGCGCACTTATTTACATGTCATAGATACTCTAAGGAGGAACCTAGCGGTGAACTTAGGTATTGGATCTATATGAATCAAACTTAGGACTTAAATCACGAGAGTTAGAAGCGGTCCTTCGAGGGTTCACGAATTGTCACAAAACTTAAAGGGTTCAATTTAAATTCAATTACCACGGGAGTAGGGGTTGGTTTAATTGGGCACGGTTTTTGTAACCCGAGAGGGAGCATTAACTTATTTAGGATAAATTCGCCTTCAAAGAAATTTTGATAATTAACAAGGCGTAGTCGATTTGGTAACATGAACAATCTTGTTAGTAACCCAATTCCTAGGAATCTCTTTAGATTTGAAAAACCCCAAATTGATTTACTTTCCTAATTTAATTGATTGCATCCTCAAAAATCTGATTTTCAAGTTATTTCTTATTACAAAAATCAAATCATTTCAAAATCCTTTTTATATAGTCCAGTTTAATTGGTTTAATAGTTAATTGTTATTTGAGATCACGGTCTCTGTGGGATCGATCTTTTTATTACTTGGCGACGAATCCAGTACACTTGTCGGAATCCACACATCAAGTTTTTGGCGCCGTTGCCGGGGACTGTGCTTTCTTGAATCTCAGTTTAATTTTTAAATTGATTTTTCTGGACTCTTTCTTTTTAATTATCTCTTTTTTTAAAAAAAAATCTCTTTTCACTTATCTCTTTTCCTTTCTAGAGTATCTATCTCTCTCTTATAGGTGTTTTTCTCTTTTATGCAAAGATCCCTAAGTCTTGTAAACCTTATTGAGGTTGACCCCAAAATCGAAAGGACCTTTCATAGACGTAGGAGACTACAAAGAGAGAGGGAGAGGTTGATTCCCATTCCACTCATGGCGAATCTACCGGATAGAAAACCACTGAAGGACTACGCAGCCCCAAATGCTAGGGGTTTGCGAACTGGGATTGCTAGACCAGAAATCGAGGCGAAGAACTACACTATACCACCTATGCTAATTAGCATGATTAGGCAACATCAATTCAGAGGATTACCCTCGGAGGACCCGACCGATCATCTAGAGACATTCCTGGAGTAGTTCACCGATGCAATTAGGATTCATGGTGCCCCGATTGATGCTATACACTTGAGGTTATTCCCATCCTCTCTGACTGGAAAGGCAAAAGCTTGGTTGAAGCAAGTGCCCGCTAATACGTTGTCAACTTGGGACCAACTGGAGCAGGCATTCTTGGAGAAATTCTTCCCTCCATCCAAGACTTCTTACATACGAACTCAGATCACCGGCTTCTTCCAAAAGGACGGAGAATGCTTATCTGAAGCTTGGGATCGCTACAAAGGGTTGCTGGAATCCTGCCCACATCATGGGCTCGAGAGGTGGTTATTAGTGCATACCCTCTACAATGGATTGGATTACTCTTCAAAGGTGTCACTTGACTCCATAGCTGGTGGAGCCTTTATGAATAGACCTCTGACTGAAGCACTCAATATCATTGAAAACATAGCCACCAACTACCACCAATGGGGTTCAGAAAGAGGTAATCACCCAAAAAAGCTTTCGGGGGTAAGTTTGAAATGAATAGCATTGATCTAATTATGTCTAAATTTGTCTCATTGAATAAACGCTTTGATCATCTTGAAAAGGCTAATGTGAGTTCAATAGGTGCTACTAATGTTGTTTGTGAGATTTTTTGAATGCAGGGACATGACATAATGGAGTGCCCACATGGTATTGCTCCTGGATCCGGTGCTTCGAGGGAACAAGTGAATTCTTGTCACAATTTCTATGACACAAACCCAAAGTTGCCAAACTATGTTCCCCCAAATTCTTAAAACCAAGGAAGGAAGAATAGCCCTTACCTCTCCTACGGGAACTACAACAACACGTTGAACCACGAATTCCAGGAAGGCCAAGTTAATAGGAAACGCGCATCGGGGTATCCTCAGGTACAAAAGTCTAGACTTGAGTCTCTTCTGAAAAATTTTGTTGAAACTCAAACAAAGCAAAACGAAGAGTTTAGGCAACAAGGTAGGCCAGTCAATGAGGCAATAAAAGAGTTAGAATCTAAGGTAGATAACTTAGCCATCCATAATAAGATGTTGGAAACTCAGATTGCCCAACAAGCAAGTAAATATACCAGAACTAAGGGTACGTTCCCAGGACAACCCGAAGTTAATCCCAATGAGCACTGTAATGCTATATACTTGAGGGATGATAAGCTTGGGGTGGTTGAAAAGGATGTGGAATGTGAGGAGGACATGAGTGAACATATAGAGATAGAACCAAAGTATGTCCTTCCACCACCATACCAACCCCCAATACCTTTCCCACAAAGGTTGGTCAAGAAAAAGCAAGTAGAAAAAGAAACTAAGAGCTTAATTGAGGAGCATAATGCCATGATAAAAACTAATATGCCTCCTAAACTAAAAGATTCAGGAAGTTTCTCTATTGATTGCTCAATTGGAGAAGTGAAAATAGACCAAGCCTTATGTGACTTAGGGGTTAGTGTGAGTTTGATGCTGCTTACTATCTTTGAGAGGATTGGAACCAAGAAATTGAGTCCATCCCAATTCTCTTTACAATTTGCAGATGGCTCAACTAAAACTCCTCTAAGCATACTAGAGAATGTTCCCATAAAGGTAGGGAAATTTTTCATTCCTACCGATTTCATGGTGTTGGACATGAACGGGAATTCTAAATTCCCTATCATTCTAGGAAGGCCATTCTTGGCCACAGCTGGAGCAATAATAGATGTAAAGAATGGCAAGCTCTCTCTGAACGTAGAGGAAGGTAGGGTAGATTTTGATTTGACTAACTCATATAACAAATTAACAACCCTCCTTTTGAGAGTCACGTGTGTTGGATCGAGATAATGTCTCCAGAGGTGAAGGAAGAGCCTAATATGGAACGAACTCCCAAACTTAGCATGACGAATGATGCACCAAACGGTGAAGAAGTTGGAGTTGCTCATCATGTGGAGTTAAAACTTCCACCGGGAGGAAGTAAGGCCATGAAACTCAAAGTGAAAACAGCAAAGCGAAAGCACAATTGGTCATATGAACAAAATAGGCTCTTTGAAGGACTTCCATGGAAGAGAGGTGTTCTTGCACTTCCAAGTCCAGCTGATCCCGATTGATTGAAGGGAGTATGGTCAAGCTTAAGACCATAAATAAGCACTTCTTGGGAGGCAACCCAAGTTTTCTTTCCCTTTTCATTTTGTTTTTGAATAATTTGAGAAGATTAAGATAAGACAGATCACTAATTGATGGTTTTGCCAAGTATTTTCAGGTTATGAAAGCATTAAGAGCAAAAAGGCAAGGAAAAATAAAGTCTGAATTGATCACGCCCTGGCCGTGACATGTTTTCTAGCAGCTCTATGACTGGCATTTTAGCCAACACCCTCCACCACCTCGGTGAGTTATTCCATTTTTCTCTTCTCTCCGACTTGATTATTTACATTGGTGACAATGTAAGTTTTTAAGCTTAGGGTAGGGGTATTTTTGCAAAAAAAATTTGCATTTTTGCATTTTTCATGTTGCATTCATATAGGTGTAGTTGTGCATAATCACATGATTAGATTACCCCCTTGCTTAGAGTATGCATCCAATTGTGAGAACTTGGTGCCAAATGAATTGAGACAATGAACGTTTGAACCCAATTTTTGTATTCTTGTGATGGGCTAAAAATAAAAATACTTGAGATGATCTTTTGATACTTGATAATTGGCATGTGATTCCTTGGATTTGTGTTTCTTGTTGATTTTAAACTACTAAATGTGAGATTTTTGAGCCTAAAAGGGGTACTCACTAAATCTACCCCATTCTTTATGATGGAGTGTTTTATTCCTCTTGGATTGTGTTCTATAGAACTTGACTTGAAACCGCTTTGAAACTTAAAAAATTTTGAAAACATATTTGAAAATGATTGAGGCACTATGTATTTTTCTGGCCTTCTGAGCTTTGATTGATTAAATGCTACCCCTTAGTTACCCAATTTTGAGCCTAAAAGAATAAAATACTTTTCTTGGTACCTTGATTTATTTTAATGAATGAAACTTGGTATGACACCTTTTAAAGTATTGCAAAAGGGTAAAAATGTAGTTTGAAGAATAAATTGTGGGATGAGAAAGTTAGAAAAATATTTCTCTTAAGTTGAAAATCTCTCCTTCTCCAAACAAATAAAATAAAATAAACAACAAAAAAAATGGAGAAGGGGATGAGAAAAAGAAAGTGAGAAATAAAAAGAAAAAAAGGGAGAAAAGTGGAAAGGTGAATTAAAGCCCGAAAAGGTATTTTAGAAGGTTATCATGCTTTGCATTGTTTGATATTTTGTTTAGCCTTCTTGAATTTTCCTTTTCTTGATTTCCCCACCTAACAATTAATCCCATGGCCCCATTACAACCAAAATAAAAGACCTCTTGATTCTTATTTGTTTTCATTAATAAAGTAAAGATTTGGTTAATAGTCAAGCTTATGGTAGAATACCTTCCTTGAAGAAATTGAGCGAATTGTCATATACCCTTAAACACTTGAGTGAGGTGAGAAGAGTGCCCGAATTAGTGAGAGATATGAATTTAGGGAACCTAAGCTTCTAATTGGACTTGAAATTGATTGCCTCTTGGGTACTTATTGAATATGCCTGTTACTTGGATTAGTTACTCGGGTTCTTGGTTCACTGTCCATGCTCTGATTGTTTATCTTGTCTGGCCTTAGTGATTGCTTGAGGACAAGCAAAATCTTAAGCTTGGGGTGGTTTGATGAGTGTGATTTCACCTCATATTTCATTGGCATTTTGCATGCATTTTCATATAGATTTGGCATATTTAATTTGATTTTTTTGTTAGTTTTTACCTTGGAAAGGGTAAGGCGGTTTTGTGGTGTTGTTGTGCAGGAATTGAGGATTAAAATGCTCAAGATTAACCATGATGGAGCTTGCACAAAGACGGAGCTGAAAAGTAAAGAAAATGAGCCAAACAGAGCCCATCACGACCTAGCCGTGATGGCATGATCGAGTAGAGCTGAAACGAAAGAATGGAAAAGTCAGAGCTGGTCACGGCCAGGCCGTGATGTACATCATGGTCATGACATCTCAGCTGAACCAGACCCTCACAGGCATAAGTGATCACGGCCAGGCCGTGATGGTGGTCACGACCGTGACAGACCAACCAGTGAAGCAACCTCCAAGGTAGAATCCGTCACGGCCTGGCCATGATGCCCATCACGGCCGTGACGCGCAATATATGGATCTTTAGAAACTGATTTGATCTGAATTTGTGATTGATTGGGATTCAAGTTACCCTAATCTATAAATAGAGAACTTAGTCTAAAAAATATGGGACTTTTGGGGGCTGCTATCTTAGGCAAAATTAGGATTTTCTCTTCTTCTTCTTCTCTTCTCTTAGGTTTTCATTCATGTTTTTTGTTAATCAAGCTTGCCATGACCATGTCCATGCTTGAGTAGTAGTTTTATTTCTAGGGATTGGGGCTATGCCCAAGATCTGTTTTATGTAATGAATTGATGTTTTCCCTTTGTTAATTTCGATTTCGCTTTCGATTTGGTTTCTATCGCATGAATTACTTGTGAATCTAGTGCACACTTATTTGCATGTCATAGATACTCTAAGGAGGAACCTAGCGGTGAACTTAGGTATTGGATCTATAGGAATCAAACTTAGGACTTAAATCACGAGAGTTAGAAGCGGTCCTTCGAGGGTTCACGAATTGTCACAAAACTTAAAGGGTTCAATTTAAATTCAATTACCACGAGAGTAGGGGTTGGTTTACTTGGGCACGGTTTTTGTAACCCGAGAGGGAGCATTAACTCATTTAGGATAAATTCTCCTTCAAAGCAATTTTGATAATTAACAAGGGGTAGTCGATTTGGTAACATGAACAATCTTGTTGGTAACCCAATTCCTAGGAATCTCTTTAGATTTGAAAAACCCCAAATTGATTTACTTTCCTATTTTAATTGATTGCATCCTCAAATATCTGATTTTCAAGTTATTTCTTATTATAAAAATCAAATATTTTCAAAATCCTTTTTATATTGTCCAGTTTAATTGGTTTAATAATTAATTGTTATTTGAGATCACCGTCTCTGTGGGATCGATCTTTTTATTACTTGGTTTAACCCATGGTTAGACCATGACCCCCTTGCAAGGATTCCATGGTTAACCCATGCCTCCCTTGCAAAGATCCCCCTAAAAAGGATCCCATGGTTATCCCATGACCCCATTGCAAGGTTCCATTGGTTAGATCATGATTTCCTTGCAAAGATCACATTTTTAACCCTTGACCCCTTTGTAAGGATCCCCCTACTAAGATCCCATGATTAACCCATTACCCCCTGAAAAGATCCTATGGTGACACCATCACCCCCTTAAAAGGATCCCATGGTTAACACATCACCCCCTTGCAAGGATCCCATGGTTAGACTATGACCCCGTTGCAAGAATCACATGGTAAACCCATGACCCCCTTGCAATGATCCCCCTAGAAAGGATCCCATGGTTAACCGGTGACCCTCTTGGAAGGATTCTTGGTTAGACCATGACCCCCTTGCAAACATCCCATGACTAACCCATGACCCCCTTTCAAGGATCACCTAGTAAGGATCTCATGGTTAACCCTTGACCCCCTTGATAGGATCCCATGGTTAGACCATGACCCCCTTGCAAGGATCCCATGGTTAACCCATGACCCCGTTGTAAAGATCCCCCTAGAATTGATCCAATTTTTAACATGTGACCCCGTTCAAGGATCCCATGGTTAGAAAATGACCCCCTTGCAAGGATCCGATGGTTGACCCATGAACCACTTGCAAAGAACTCCCTCACAAGGATCCTAAGGTTAACCCATAACCCCCTTGAAATGAACCCATGGTTAGACCATGACCCCCTTGCAAGGATCCCATGGTTAACCCATGAACACCCTACAAGGTTCCTCCTAGAAAGGAGTCCATGGTTAATCCATGACCCCATTGCAAGGATCCCCCTAGAATGGATCTCATGGTTATCCCATGACCACCTTGCAAGAATCCGATTGTCAGATCATGACCCCTCTGCAAAGACCACATGGTTAACCCATGATCCCTTTGCAAGGATCCCCCAAGAAAGATCATATGGTTAACCAATGACCCCCTGCAAAGATCCTAAACTGAGACCATGACCCCCTTGCAAGGATCCTATGGTTAACCGATAACCCCCTTGCAAGGATCCCCTAGAAAAGATCACATGGTTAACCCATGATCCCCTTGCAAGGATCCCATAGTTTGACCAAGACCACTTTACAAGGATCGCATGGTTAATCAATGACCCCTAGCAAGGATCCCATTTTTAGGACATGACCTCTTTGTAAGGATCCCATGGGTAACCCATAATCCACTTGCAAAGATCCCCCAAGCAAGGTTCCCATGGTTAACCCACGACCCCCTTGCAAGGATCCCCCTAGAGAGGATCATATGGTTAACCCATGACCCCCATGTAAGGATCCCCCTAGAAAGGAACCAATGGTGAACACATGACCCATTCTAAGGATCCAATGGTTAGACCACGACTCCCTTTCAAGGATCACATGGTTAACCCGTGACCCCCTTGCAAGGATCCCATGGTTAACCCATGACCCACTTGCAAAGATCCCCGTATAAAGGATCCAATGGTTAACCTATGACCCCTTGAAAGGATCCCAATGTTGACACATGACCCCTTAGCAAGGATCCCCCTAGAAAAGATCACATGGTTAACCCATGACCCCCTAGAAAGGATCCCATGGTTAGACGATGACCCCCTTGCAAGGATCCCATGGTTAGACCATGACCCCCTTGCAAGGATCCCATAGTTAACCCATGACCCCCTTGCAAGGATCCCATGGTTAACCCATGACCCCCATGTAAGGATCCCCATGCAAGGATCCAATGGTTATACCAAGACCCCCTCGCAAGGATCCCATGGTTAACCCGTGACCTCCTTGCAAGTATCCCATGGTTAGACCACGACACCCTTGCAAGGATTCGATGGTTAGCACATGACCCACTTGAAAAGATCCCCTAGAAAGGATCAGAGTGTTAACCCATGACCCTTTTGCAAGGATCCCCATATAAAAGATCAAATGGTTAACTCATGACCCCCTTGCAAGGATTCCATGGTTAACCCACGACCCCCTTACAAGGATCCTTGACACGCTGTCGTAAACGTGTCAAAAAGCGAGTGGTTTGTAAAAACTGTAGTTAGGGCGCGACAACTTGAGTATCGTCTCACAATGACTCTTGGATTGTTATTCACAGAAAAGTCAATTTTGGGGGGGTTTTGGATTTGAAATTAAATTAAGAAAAAAACAGTTAAGAAAATAATGCAAATAGGTGGTTGTCAATAATTGAAACGACTAATCTACTGCTCTCGGTTTCCCACTATCATTGGTTCATATAATTCCAAGCCCTAAGCGGATTCTAATCGCTTTTCGATTGTAGCGACAATTAACAAGAGAAACCAACACTACACGATATATGTTCCTAATTCCCGAATTAAGCAAACAGGGTGAAGCACTCGTGAATTAAGCAAACACGATTGAACACACACGAATTAAGCAAATACGATTTAGTATAGGAACATAAAATCATCGAAACAAATCAATACCTATTCTATACAATCCTGAATTAAGCAAACAGAACATATAGCATAGTTATTGAAAGAGAATAACAATGAGTTTGGGAATTACAGAACCTGTAGTGTCAATGGAACCCGATTACAAATATGACAAAAACCTAAAAGTGTAATGTAAACAATGAAAACTGGATGGATTTCTGTGTCTTCTGCGCTTCTATTTATAAAGAGGCCGCGCGTCACGGCCGTGATGGCCGTCACGGCCAGGCCGTGACCACTGCTGTCAAGGGCGCGCATTCAAATTCTGGTCTGTCACGGTCGTGATACCTGTCACGACTGGGCCGTGATCGCTTCTGACTTTCAGGTTCCTCTCATCACGCCCGTGATGGCACTAGTGGAAAATATACATTAGACGGTAAAGGTTTACGTCAGTTAACCAAAAACTAGACGTTAAAAAGGGGGCGGTGGCAATTTTGTTAATATCAGACTTCATTAATTCAATTTTAACGTCAGTTGTTTTAAGGACTGACGTTAAAGGTTATTTTAATAATTTTTTTATCTAGTATACGTACCTTTCCGCATTGCCTTCCTCAAAGTTTCAGTTTCACAATTGCTTTGATGTTTTGTGTTTCTGTTTTGAAAACTAAAATATATGTGCGATGTATAAGTTGAATCAATAACCCAAACCGGATCTCATTCATGAAGTGTAATACAGACTGATACAGAAGATTGAAAGGGTTTAAAATCCTATAAAAAGTTACATTGAAAGGGTTTAAAATCCTAAACATTAAAGCTGCATCCTATCAGAGAGTTTTATGAAATATGCCAAAGGGAAAACTATACTCCGAAGACCTCAGAAAACTGGGGGGCATGAAAGAGCACAAGAGAGGCAAAAACAGGTGCACTAGATCTGTTTCAAGCAAAGGCAGTGGTTCTAGAGACTTCTATGATGGTCACTTGCTGCCAAAGCTGAGGTTTTGGAACTGTGATGCCCGAGCACCTGATTTGCCCTCCAGCAGCTGATTCTCCAGAAGGATGATAAGGTGAGCAACTCACATAATGTGGTTTACACAAGATTATCACCCATGTAATGTGATTTACACAACCTCAGAAGTTGTTTGACCATTAAGACAAAGATCTTTGAGTCTAGGAATAGGAAGAAAGAGTGATGAAGTTAATCTCCATGGCAGAGCCATATTGTGAAGCCGAAAATTAAAAGGATGGAAGGAAGCTATTTATAGGAGCAGGGGATGAAGTTACTAAGCTATTCTGATTTTCTTCAAAACTTATCTATAAACTTAATGCTCATTAAGAGGATTAAGTTACAAGGTGCATGGGTAAGTAGCACAGTAGTCAAAGGAATGAATGTTTTTGCAGATATCTATACACTTTTAACGTCAGTTGTTTAAAAAACTGACGTTAAAAGTGTTTTTAAAATAAAAAATATTTATTGTTAACGTCAGTTTTTTATACAACTGACGTTAAAAGTGTGATTTTTACTTCAGTTAAATAAATAGCTGACGTAAATAATCCTATATATTATAAACGTGCAGAATGAATATTGGAAATAATGTAATTAATATACGGGAACTTGACAGTCATAAATTAAGTTGACGTTAAAAATGAGGTGGTGGCAGTTTGTAAATATTAAATCACTATTTGCGTCAGTTCTATAACTAACTGACGTAAATAATTATGAAACTCATTTCATTGGTTGTCATGTCCCTGTTGTCCCTCTTAACGTTGATCACTCCATATAGTGCAGTTTATTTCTAAACCTTTTTTTTAAACAAGTTTATTTTTAATTTTTATTAATTAGCTTGAATTAGTAAACAAATTCTTGTGTAAATTAAAATAAATAAACACTTAACATAAAACAAGTTATATGTATAATCAAATCGTATCTCATTGAAGCGATTCATAAGTTAAAATTACATGATTAAAAAAAAAATCTGCAACATAGCCCTAAAATATAAAAAAGTTTCTGCTTCAACATTATTTCCTTCTCAGTCCTGTCATCAGAAACTCCAATGGATGCATCACCTCCCTCACTTGAATTCCATGATGCAAAGTAAATCCTCAGTCACTAGCAGCGAAAGCAAAGTGAAATGGATCTTTGCATCTTTCTTCTTCACTGGAATTCCTTGATGCATCATCTTGAATCCACAGTCACTTGCTTCCAAAGCAAAGTGAAAGGGATGACGAGGATGAAATAAAGTGAGAGAATCACATTACGTGATTCACCCAACCTTACCATCCATGTTATGTGATTTACACAACCTCAGAAGTTGTTTGACCATTAAGACAAAGACATTTGAGTCTAGGAATAGGAAGAAAGAGTGATGAAGTTAATCTCCATGGCAGAGCTATATTGTGAAGCAAAAAATTAAAAGGATGGAAGGAAGCTATTTATAGGAGCAGGGGATGAAGTTACTAAGCTATTCTGATTTTCTTGAAAACTTATCTAAAAACTTAATGCTCATTAAGAGGATTAGGTTACAAGGTGAATGGGTAAGTAGCACAGTAGTCAAAGGAATGAATGTTTTTGCAGAAACTATTAAACCTTTAACGTCCGTTGTGTAATACAACTAACGTTAGAAGTGTGAGTATTTTTAACGTCAGTTTCTTAAGACAACTGACGTTAGAAGTGTGAGTGTTTATTAGTTTTTGCAGAAACTAATAAACTTTTAACGTCCGTTGTGTAATACAACTGACGTTAGAAGTGTGAGTGTTTTTAACGTCAGTTTCTTAAGACAACCGACGTTAAATATATGACCTTTAACGTCAGTTTTTTCTAACAACTGACGTAAAATGTTGTTTTATTTTGATTATAACGTTTACACCCGCGCGGCTTCTGCGCTTCTCTGTACGTCTCTTTTCTCTTTTCATCACACTCAACCCTCACTCTCAACCCTCACTCTCACTCTCACTCTACCCTAATCGCGAGCTCATCTCCACCGCAACCACCGCGAGGGCTTATTCGCCACCACTGTGAGGTACACTCTTAACCCCTAACTCTATCTTTCCCGCTCATTCTTTGCAATAACTTGACATCTCTCTTTCCCCTTCCCGCGCACTAACTCTCCTTATCCCTCTGCTCTCAGTAACCACATCGAATGTTGGCCACCACCAGAGCTTCCCACCCACCACCACGCGAGCGCCTATTTCTGTTGAGTCTTTAGGGCACATTTTTTTATTTTTGGTTTTGAGTGTACGTTGAAACTGTAGTCTCAGTAGTTGAAACTTGAAACTGTGAGTTTGAGTTGTTTGGAATGTCTCTATTTTTGGTTTTGAGTGTATGTTGAAACTGTAGTCTCAGTAGTTGAAACTTGAAACCGTGAGTTTGAGTTGTTTGGAATGTCTCTATTTTTGGTTTTGAGTGCATGCATGTTGCTCTGCTGGTTGATCTGTCACGGCCGTGATGCTCATCACGGCTAGGCCGTGATCAGTTCTGCAATTGAGGTTCTGGTTCAGTTGGCATGTTACGGTCGTGATGGACATCACGGCCAGGCCGTGACTAGTGCTTGGCAATCTTCAAAAACTATAGTTTTCAATCTCCCGTATTGTCCTTATATTGGATAGATGTTTTGTATATCTACAGGACCTATCCTGTTATTTTTATTTATACTTCTGTATTTATTTTGAGTTATAACCTATGTTAATACATATATATTGTTTCTGAATAGGCATACATATGGATCAATCGAATAGCCCGCATGCACGGGAGGACACTGTGGGGGCTTTGGAGGACCCGATCACACCTACGCCTGATTCTAGTGTAAGTTTACATGTTATATACTATCTTTAGTCCTTATTTATAATGTAAGTTTATAATGTTACAACCCTCTATTTTATCAATTTTTTTGTCCATACATACATCACAGGCTCATAGGAAACGGGGTAGAGGAGCCACCACGTTGAAGAAACTAGAGAAGGACAGGCAGAGCTGACAGAAGCTTGAGGTGTACTTCGATGCTAATCTAAATGCCCAGGGACCCCGTGCTAAAGAATTTAATAAGTGGGTGTTTCTACAAGCAAAGCAGCACGTAAGCATCAACTACAGCCACCGGAATGACGTTCCACAGAACGTTAAGGATCAGATTTGGGAGGCTATCATGGTATTTTACCTTTACATTCATTTGATTTACATTATTAGATAATTATCCGAGTTATAATCCATCCAGTTGTTATGTATTTAATGTGTAGGTAGCTTGGACTGTGCCAAATGACGAGGATCATCGTCATAAATGTATGAAAATGGCATCAAAGCGTTGGAATGGGTTCAAGCATGATCTTACCAGGTACTATGTATCTGGGAAGAAGCGGCTTGATAAAATGTTCTTGGATTATCCCTGGATTGATCAGGATACTTGGGATATGTTTGCCAGGAGTCGACAGGATAGATAATTTCAGGTTGGTTGATTAAGTTAATTTTGTATGCTTATTATAGATCATTTAACTGTATTTAATTATGTGTTTTTGTTTGAATAGGCTAAGGCAAATAAGGGTCGGCAGAATCAGGTGAAGAACGTCCACCACCACACCATGTCTCAGGGTGGGTGCCGGACTCGGATCGAGCAGATGATGGAGGATAGGCTGAGGGCGAAGCAGGAAGAGCACTCTGCTAGGATTGAAAGAGGAGAGGTGCCTTAGGGCACACCATTAAGTCCTCCATCGGACATCGACCGCGAGGATGTCTGGTTAGCCGGTCGCATGACAAAGACGGGATCTTTTAAAGTTGATGCCACTCGCGAAGTGGCAGATAAGATTGTAAGTAAATAATTAACTTGATTTCAATTGATATTTGTATAGATATTTGCAACACTTTTCACTTGCACTTTTTTTCATTTTTTTTCATTGTAGATGGATCTTAAAGCACAATCCTCCCAGGGCGCATTCGTCCCTTCTGGACGGCGGGACGTCTTGATGACTGCTCTAGGCAAGAAAGACCATCCTGGTCGGGTTCTCGGTGTTCCTGGGAACGTGACCATCAAAGAATATTATGGCAAGTCTGCTTCACGAAATGGGTGGTCAATGAAGCATCAATTTTGGCTGACATTACTCAACACCTCATGTCCAACCCAGCTATTACAACACATCTGATGCAAGGCTTAATATCCAACCCGGAATTCAAGCAGGCGCTTGCCAAAGAGCTTTCCTCCGTCGGTACATCCCAGGACACCGCAGGGCATGCCAGCCCTTCACATGTGAGCACAAAATAGAGTTTTAGTAGGGCACATGTGGAGGACGATGAGTTGGCAGCTAGGGAGCAGGAGTTCGAAGTCCAACGCCATGAGCATGAGTTGGAAATGAAAAGGCGTGAGCTTGAGTTGGACTCCAAACGACGTGAGCTCGAAATGTTAACAAAGGTATGTATTCATTATTAATGTCCAAATTAGTCAAATAATTACTTGTGTTTTTTTAATTATCAACAACTTATCTAATTTATTTTTCCTAAACTGAAGGCCAAGTCGACGTCGGTGTCGCTGTCACATATCACTCGTTTGTTCTCACTTGGTGAGGATTATGCGTTTGAGATTTTTGAATGTCCATTGGAGCACGATGGATGGGTGGCACGCCCAGATCAACGGATGATATTTACCTTCTGTGGTGACGATCTCGGGAACGTCTGGATGAACAACAATGTTTTGAGTCTCTGGTGCACATAAGTTAATTTTAATTTTATAACTTATTTATTTTTGGTATTTTTCCATTTAATAATTTATTTTAATTTCAATATATATATATATATTATGTAATTAACATCCACACCTTTTCATATCTTAGGTATCTCCATCGTCTTCAGCTTGATAAGGGCATTGCATCAGTTTACGGCTTCTTAGATCTGTCAGTCCTTCTGCCCCAATTCTTTGATGGCGATGGATTAAGTAAATACATAGGGAACTTGTTGGGAGACAATCGGAAAGAATTATATCTAACTCTCTACTGTATGAAAAACCATTGGCAGTTGTTCGTACTTCACCCGTCTAGGCATACTGTCATATTCTTCTGCTCTCTCCACCAAGATCCGCCACCGAAGGTGGTGGAAGCTGTAAATAAGAAACTAATCTTAAATTTAATTTATGTTTTAATATCAGTTGTTTTTAGTTTATTACACACATGATATATGAATTTGTTAATTGATCGACATGATTATTTGTTTATGATAGCGCGCTGAAGGTGAGAAGCATAAGTTGCGCCAACGGGAGAAGTAGGGCTTCTAAGGCTAAAGCAAATCCTGTATGGAACATCCTCAAGGTTTGGTAGTTTATTTATCAAATAATTAATATTATAATTACTAATTTATATGTATATTCAACTGACGTTGAAATTAATTTTGTTGGTAGTCTCGATTTATAAATGACGGGTGGTCGTGCGGCTATTATGTGATGCTTCATATGCTGAACATAGTCTCCACATCTATTACGGATGGATGGATTAAGGTAATATTTAAAAAACTTGTTAAATTATATATTATAGTTTTGAAGATGACTTGCATTGATGTTATTGTTATTATTTGAACGTGTGTAGTGATGTGCGCTGCGGAGGCGCGCTCGTACGATTCCGGCAAGTGTACCGGAATGCCGTCAAGTAATAAAAGATATCGAACCCACAGAGACTATGTTCTCGAATCGCAATCGGTTTTCGAATCAATTAGATCTGGACTTTTTAGAGGGTTTTGAAAAAGGTTTTGAATTTGAATTAAGATGTAGTTGAGCAGAGAACAATTAATTCCTAGGGATTTGGGTTACCTTTGAGGCTATTTATGTTGCTAATCTGATTTACCTTTGTTGATTACCGAAATTGCCTTGAAGGCGAGTTTATCCTCTAATAGCTTAAGCTCCCTCTCGGGTTACAAAAGCCGTGCCCAATTGACCCGACCCCTACTCTCGTGGTAGTCGATCCCAGATTGGACCCTTTGCGTTCTGTGACAACTCGTTGCTCCTCGAGGGACGGCTTCTAACTCTCGTGATTTCAGTCCCAAGTCTGACTTCTATAGGTCCGACACCCAAGTTCACCGCTAGGTTCCTCCTTGGAATGTCTCAGTCATGCAAATAACCTAAGTTCACCGCTAGGTTCCTCCTTAGATCATCCGCATCTCACAAACCAGTGGCCGCCGGGCTTTACGAGTGAAATACCCTAGAAATCCTAAGTTCACCGTTAGGTTCCTCCTTAGAACGTCTACGTCACGCAAATAAGCGGTTGCCGAATTTACGAGTGGTTAACACACTAGAAATCAGATCTAAAACAATAACGAAATCAACAACGATTTTACATCAAATCAACATCATTTACAAACCTCGGGCAGAGCCCTAGTCCCTAGAAACAACTACTACTCCAGTCTTGCCATGGAGATGACAAGCTGGGTTGACAACATAATAGAAAATCAGAAATCAGACAAGAGAGAAGAAGAGGAGTCTATGCCTAAGTCCTAGTTGTTATGGATCATCCAATGTGTGATGTGTTCTCAGATCTGATGCCTTGATCCTTATTTATAGAAATGGGGAAGTTAGAGTCCCAAACCAACTCAAAATCTGATCTATTTCGATTTCTTCAGGTCCAAGTAATGCGCGTCACGGTCGTGATGGCCATCACGGCCAGGCCGTGACGGTCTCTGCCTCTGGCACTTTTGGAAAAACCAGTCTTCTCGCGAGGCGAGAATGAGCTCACGTCGCGAGCCCTCTGTTATGGCCCGTGATGAATTTCACGGCTGGGCCGTGATGTGCTCTGACTTGTGGTGGTTTTGGGTCACGGCCGTGATGGCTATCACGGCGAGGCCGTGACAGACTCTGACTTTAGCCTTTCTTCTTTTTCAGTTTTGCTTGATCATGGCCGTGATGGGCATCACGGCTAGGCCGTGATGGGCTCTGTTTGGCTCATTTTCTGCAGTTTTAAAGCTCCATCTTCGTCCAAACTTCATCATGGTTGATCTTGAGCAATTTACCCTTGATATCTGCAAAACAACACACGAAAACCGCCTTACCCGTTCCAAAGGAAAATTAACCTAAAATCTAATAAAAATATGCCTATACTACATGAAAATGCATGCAAAATGATAGACAAAGATGATGTGGAATCACACTCATCAAATCACCCCAAGCTTAAAACTTTGCTTGTCCTCAAGCAATTACTCAGGCCATATGATAATTCAATCAAAGCATGGATAGTGAACCAAGAACCCTAGAAGCTAATCCAAGTGATAGGCATATTCAATAAGCACTTAAGAGACAATCAATTCTAGTCCAATTAGAAGCTTAGGTTTTTTTCAAGTTCATGTCCTCACTGATTTGGGCACTCATCTCACCTCACTCAAGTGTTTTAGGGTTTATGACAATTCACTCCATTTCCTCAAGGAAAGTATTTTACCATAGGCTTGACTATTAACCAAATCTCCACTTTATTAATGAAAACACTTAAGAATCAAGAGGTCTTTTCCTTTGGTTGTAATGTGGCCATGGGATTTATTGTAAGGTGGGAAAATCAAGGAAAAAGGGAATTTCAAGAAGGCTAGAAAAATTATAGAACATTGCAAAGCATGACACCTTCTAAAATACCTTTTAGGGGACTTTGATTTACTTTTCCACCTTTCTTCCTTCTATTATTATTTTTTTTTCTTTTTCTTTTCATTTCTCACTTTCTTTGTCATCCCCTTCTCCATTTTTTTTTCTTTGTTTCATTTTTATTTGTTTGGAGAAGGGGAGCTTTTTAGCTCAAGAGAAATATTTTCATCCCATTCTTTTTCCAACTACCATTTTGCCCTTTTTGTAATACTTTAAAAGGTGCCATACCAAGCATTATTTATCAAAGTAATTCAAGGTACCAAGAAAAGTATTTTATCTTTAGGCTCAAAATTGGGCAACTAAGGGGTAGCATTTATCATTCAAAGCTCGGGAGGCCGGAAAAATACCTAGTGCCTCAATCATATTCAAAAATGCTTTCAAAAATTTTTAAGTTTTGAAATGGTTTCAAGTCAAGTTCTAGAAAATACAGTCTATGAGGAATTACAACACTCTAGCACAAGAAATGGGGTAGATTTAGTGAATACCCCTTTTGGCTCAAAATCTTACATTTAGTAGTTCAAAAATCAGTGAGGTACACAAGTCTAAGGAACCACATGCTAATTATCAACTATCAAATGACTATCTCAAGAAATTTCATTTTTTAGCCATATCACAAGAATAATGAAAAATTGGGTTCGAAAATTCACTATCTCAATTCATTAGGCTCCAAGTTCTTACAATCGGATGCATGTTCTAAGTGAGGGGCAATCTAGATAATGTGATCATACCAATCTATGCCTATGTGAATGCAATATGAATGCAACAATGCAAATGCAAAAATAAATACCCCTACCCCAAGCTTGATTACTTACATTGTCTCCAATGTAAATAATCAAGTCGGAGAGAGGAGAAAAATGGAACAACTTACCAAGTCGGTAGCGGGTGTTGGCTTCACATTCCAGTCAAAACTTGGGTAGAAATTGTATCACGGCCGTGAGGCTCTTCACGGGCAGGCCGTGATCGTTTCTGGTCCTCAGGAGTTGCCCTGTCACGACCGTGATCTACATCACGGCTAGGCCGTGATGCTCTCTAGCCTTGGCATCCTACTCATCACGCCCGTGATGGTTGTCACGGCTAGGTCGTGATCCTTACTGTGCTCTTGTTTAGTTCATCACGGCCGTGACAGTGATGGCCTCTGACTTTATCTTTTTTATGCTCTTCTTCTCTTTCTCAACCTGGAAACACTAGACAAACCTATTAATGATATTTTTGCCTCTTGATCTTCTCAAATTATTCAAGAGGTTAATTCAAAAACAAAAGGAAAAAGGGAAAGAAAAACTTGGGTTGCCTCCCAAGAAGCGCTTATTTATGGTCTTAAGCTTGACCATACTTCCTTCAATCAACCGGGGTCGGCTGGGCGTAGAAGTGCCGGAACACTTCTCTTCCAAGGAACTCCTTCAAAAAGCCGTTTCTGCTCATACGGCCAATAATGCTTCCGCTTCGCTCTTTTCTCTCGGAGCTTCCTAGCCTTCCTTCCTTCCGGCGGAAGTTTTGTTTCCGCATGGACAACAATTCCAACTTCACCACTGGGTGCATCTTCAACCATGCATATCCTTGGGGTTGCTTCCATGCTAAATACTTTCTCTACCGCTGGAGACGTTACATCAATTCTGCACACATGGCTCTCAAAAGGAGGGTTGTTATAAGAGTTAGTCAACTGAAAATTTACCCTACCTTCCTCTACATTTAGAGAGAGTTTACCATTCCTTACGTCTATTACTGCTCCAGCGGTTGCCAAGAATGGCCTTCCTAAAATGATGGGGAATTTAGAATTCCCTTTCATGTCCAATACCAGGAAATCGGTAGGGATGAGAATTTTCCCTACCTTTACAGGAACATTCTCTAGTATGCCTAGAGGAGTCCTAGTTGAGCCATCCGCAATTTGTAAGGGGAATTTGAATGGTCTCAACTCTTTGCTTCCCAACCTTTCCATGATAGTGAGGGACATCAAGCTCGTGCTAGCCCCTAGGTCACATAAGGCTTGGTCAATTTGCAGTTGTTCGATCGAGCAAGAGATGGAGAAACTACCTAGGTCTTTCAGTTTAGTAGGCATTTTAGTCTCCACATCTACTTGCTTTTTCCTGACCAACCTTTGTGGGAAAGGTATCGGGGGTTGGTACGGTGGTGGAGGGACATACTTCGGTTCTGGCTCTTCTTTTTCGCTCGTGTCCTCCTCCGGTTCCACCTCCATTTCAGCTACCCCCACCCCAAGCTTATCATCCCTCAAGTGTATGACATTGCAATGCTCATTGGGATTTGCTTCGGGTTGCCCCGGGAATGTACCCTTAGGTCTCGAGTACGTGCTGGCTTGTTGGGCAATTTGTGTTTCTAGCATCTTGTTATGAGTTGCTAAGTTGTCTACCTTAGATGCTAGATCCTTTATTGCTTCACTCACTGCCTTTCCTTGTTGTCTAAACTCCTTATTCTGTTTTGTCTGAGTTTCAACAAAACTTTCAAATAAAGTCTCGAGTTTAGATCTTTGTACCTGAGGATACCCCGGTGCTGCTCTCTTATTACCTTGACCCTCTTGGAACTCATGATTAAGCGTGTTGCTGTAGTTGCCATAGGAGAGGTAAGGGTTGTTTCTTCTTTGGTTGTAGGGATTTAGGGGAGCATAGTTGGGCAGCTTCGGGTTCGTATCATAGTAGTTGTTACAAGAGTTCACTTGTTCACCCGAAGCGCCGGATCCATGTGGGCATCCCATCATGTCATGTCCCTGCATTCCACAAATTTCACAAATAGTGTTAGTAGCACCTATTGCACTCACATTAGCTCTT
Organism: Sophora flavescens; assembly: GCA_030762895.1. Classification (NCBI taxonomy): domain Eukaryota; kingdom Viridiplantae; phylum Streptophyta; class Magnoliopsida; order Fabales; family Fabaceae; genus Sophora; species Sophora flavescens. Next base: position 129,695,070 of record CM061069.1, read on the forward strand.
TCAATCTTATCTAATCGTTTATTTAGTGAGTCAAATTTAGAAATAATCAGATCAATGCTACTTACTTCAAACTTACCCCCCGAAATCTTGTTCGGGTTATTACCTCTTTCGGATCCCCATTGGTGGTAGTTGGTGGCGACATTCTCGATAATGTTGAATGCCTCAGTGAGAGGCCTATTCATAAACGCTCCACCGGCTGCAGAATCTAGTGACACCTTCGAAGAGTAGTCCAATCCGTTATAGAAGGTGTGCACTATTAACCACCTCTCGAGTCCGTGATGTGGGCACGACTCCAGCAGTCCCTTGTATCGATCCCAAGCTTCCGATAATGATTCTCCGTCTTTCTGGAAGAAGCCGGTGATCTAGGTTCTTATGTAGGCCGTCTTGGATGGAGGGAAGAATTTCTCCAAGAACGCCTGCTCCAGTTGGTCCCAAGTAGTCAAGGTATTAGCGGGAATTTGCTTAAGCCAGGCCTTCGCCTTTCCAGTGAGAGATGAGGGGAACAGTCTCAAACGCACAACATTGACTGAGGCTCCATTAATCCTGATTGCATCGGTGAACTCTAAGAATGTTTCTATATGATCGGTCGGGTCCTCCGAAGGCAATCCTCCGAATTGATGTTGCCTAATCATGTTGATTAGCATGGGCGGTATGGTATAGTTTTCCGCCTCAATCTCTGGCCTTGCAATCCCAGTTCGCAAGCCTCTCGCATTTGGGGCTGCGTAGTCCTTCAAAGGCTTCGTATCCAGTTGATTCGCCATGAGTGGAACGGGACTCAACCTTTCTCCCTCTCTTTGTAGTCTTCTACGTCTGTGGAAGGTCCTCTCGATCTCCGGATCAATCTCACTAAGGCTCCCAAGACTTAGAGATCTTTGCATATAACACAGAGAGAGATGGATACAATAGAAGGAAAAGAAATTTTTGATTTTTTTTTTTTAAAAATATTTCAGAAATAAAAAACAAAAAGAAAAGGTCCAGAAAAAGTCAATTCAAAATTTGAATTGAGATTCGAAAAGGCACAGTCCCCGGCAACGGCGCCAAAAACTTGATGTGCGCTGCGGAGGCGCGCTCGTGTGATTCCGGCAAGTGTACCGGACTGCCGTCAAGTAATAAAAGATATCGAACCCACAGAGACTGTTTTCTCGAATCGCAATCGGTTTTCGAATCGATTAGATCTGGACTTTTTAGAGGGTTTTGAAAAAGGTTTTGAATTTGAATTAAGATGTAGTTGAGCAGAGAACAATTAAAACAGAAAAACAAATCTTTTTGGGGTTTTCGATTTAAACGGATTCCTAGGGATTTGGGTTACCTTTGAGGCTGTTTATGTTGCTAATCTGATTTACCTTTGTTGATTACCGAAATTGCCTTGAAGGCGAGTTTATCCTCTAATAGCTTAAGCTCCCTCTCGGGTTACAAAAGCCGTGCCCAATTGACCCGACCCCTACTCTCGTGGTAGTCGATCCCAGATTTGACCCTTTGCGTTCCGTGACAACTCGTTGCTCCTCGAGGGACGGCTTCTAACTCTCGTGATTTCAGTCCCAAGTCTGACTTCTATAGGTCCGACACCCAAGTTCACCGCTAGGTTCCTCCTTGGAATGTCTCAGTCATGCAAATAACCTAAGTTCACCGCTAGGTTCCTCCTTAGATCATCCGCATCTCACAAACCAGTGGCCGCCGGGCTTTACGAGTGAAATACCCTAGAAATCCTAAGTTCACCGTTAGGTTCCTCCTTAGAACGTCTACGTCACGCAAATAAGCGGTTACCGAATTTACGAGTGGTTAACACACTAGAAATCATATCTAAAACAATAACGAAATCAACAACGATTTTACATCAAATCAACATCATTTACAAACCTCGGGCAGAGCCCTAGTCCCTAGAAACAACTACTACTCCAGTCTTGCCATGGAGATGACAAGCTGGGTTGACAACATAATAGAAAATCAGAAAAGAGAAGAGAGGAGAAGAGGAGTCTATGCCTAAGTCCTAGTTGTTATGGATCATCCAATGTGTGATGTGTTCTCAGATCTGATGCCTTGATCCTTATTTATAGAAATGGGGAAGTTAGAGTCCCAAACCAACTCAAAATCTGATCTATTTCGGTTTCTTCAGGTCCAAGTAATGCGCGTCACGGCCGTGATGGCCATCATGGCCAGGCCGTGACGGTCTCTGCCTCTGGCACTTTTGGAAAAACCAGTCTTCTCGCGAGGCGAGAATGAGCTCGCGTCGCGAGCCCTCTGTTATGGCCCGTGATGAATTTCACGGCTGGGCCGTGATGTGCTCTGACTTGTGGTGGTTTTGGATCACGGCCGTGATGGCTATCACGGCGAGGCCGTGACAGACTCTGACTTTAGCCTTTCTTCTTTTTCAGTTTTGCTCGATCATGGCCGTGATGGGCATCACGGCTAGGCCGTGATGGGCATCACGGCTAGGCCGTGATGGGCTCTGTTTGGCTCATTTTCTGCAGTTTTAAAGCTCCATCTTCATCCAAACTTCATCATGGTTGATCTTGAGCAATTTACCCTTGATATCTGCAAAACAACACACGAAAACCGCCTTACCCGTTCCAAAGGAAAATTAACCTAAAATCTAATAAAAATATGCCTATACTACATGAAAATGCATGCAAAATGATAGACAAAGATGATGTGGAATCACACTCATCATGTAGGCATTTAACGACCAATCGCCTATTCAAGAAGATGAGTTAAGAGACTTGAGGATGCACTTCGCTGAATTCTTCTTCAAGTATGAGGCTGAAAAAGGAATTGACAAGATACCTCCGCAATACTTAGATAAATAGTTTTTTTGTTAGACTTTAGAAACTAATTAATAACATGTATATATATATATCCTTAGATTGGTAGTTTTGTTTTTTAGACATTGGAACTAAAATTTATTTATATATATACATGGGTTTTGGTTTTAAGTCCCCCCATTGTTCCATTTTTCCTTTGCAATTCTGCAATGTGTGTGATATTATGTGTTATTGGGATATTTACTGAATGCAGGGATAGCCGAGGGGGGTGATATTTTAAAACTGAATTAAACAAAAACTATTAACGTCAGTTGTATCAAACAACTTACGTTAATAGTATTTTATAAAATATACAGTGCACTATTAACGTCAGTTGTCTATTACAACCGACGTTAAAATTAAACCTTTAACGTCAGTTCTTTATAACCACTGACGTTAGTTTTAACAAAATTAACGTCCGTTGTCTTAAAGAACCGACGTTAATAGTTACAAAATTAACGTCAGTTGTTGAAAAAACTGACGTTAATTTTTACAAAATTAACGTCAGTTCTCAACTGACGTTAATATATTAACTATTAACGTCAGCATTATTTACGTCAGTCAGTATTCTGACGTAAAAAATCAATTTTAACTGACGTAAAAAACGCTTATTCCCTTTTTGCTCTTTTTATTGACCTGAAAAACAAGAAATAGCAGTAAATTCTTTATTTGACTCAAAATCAACTAAAATACCCTAAAACTACGTTAGAGACTCAAAATGTTGCTTGAGGACAATTACATCCAAATTTGGGCGAAAACGAGATTAAACTCGAATAAAAACTATGGTCTTACTAGTTAAAAACTAGTCGAGCCAGAGGCTAATCAAAATACCCCAAACTTAAACTTTTCTTGTCCACAAGCAAACTAAAACTCGAAAAACTCAAACTTGGCAAGCTTAAAGGATTCAATCAATTCCGCACAAACTTCATGCAAATTCAACAAAACAATTTTTCCTCAATGTTTCCCCCCTTTTGTAACAATGTAACCCCCACATTCATTTACTTTAAAACATTGAGAATTTCATCATTCATGCAATTATTAATCTAAGTTGAGGATCCAAGTTACAGACAAAAGGGAGATCACCAAATTCAAACAATCGCCTTCCTCACAAGGGCATTTAATGTTTCACTCATTCGCTCAGTTTGTCTAGGCTATGAATTCTTCACTCAATTTCACATTCCAAGAGCACTTCCCATGGATTTGATTTTCATCTCAAACAAGGTTCCCACGAAAACATGCATGCAACATCAAAAGGTCTTTTAAAGGTTGTAATGGGGCCTGACTAGAGGTAGGATATTCGAAGCTACTAGGCTTAAATCCCTAGGAACTAAGAGAGCATGAGCATTTAGACACATTGAACTTCCACTCAAATTCCTTTTTCCATTTTTCTTTATGTTTTTGGGTGACTACAGTCGTTTTCTTCCAATACCCTTTTTTTGACATTTTTGCACTTTTCTCTTCTTTTTTTTTTTCCTTTTTTTTTCTTTCTTTTTTGCCTTTGGCTCCAACCTTTATTTTTTTTTCTTTTTCTCAATCCCAAACAACACGTCATATCCTTGTAGCCACCCCAAACTTAGCTTCTTGCAAACCTTGTCTTGCCAAGCATCCATGCTCTCCTAATCCTAAGATCGGGTTAACATGGTTTTTCCAGATTTTAGGCTCATAACAGAAGGTCATCAAGAAACAATAGGCTTGTTAGGCTCAATGTGTCTAACTAGGGAACATGCATTAGGAATTGGTTCTTTTCAGGCCAAGTAGTTAATTCAAAGAAAATTGCCTAAATCATTTGATGCAAACACATAGACATGCAAACCATGAAGAGATTCAAGCAAATTCGGGTAAGTGCAGCTCAAAAGTGATTCACACAATTAAAAACATGTTGGAGGCTCAAATCCTCACCTGGACATTTTTGCAAATTGTTTGACCGAGATTCAATCCCTAGTGTGTACACCCCTTCACCCCAAACTTATCATAAATCATGCAATCACAATAGAATATCTCAAAGTTCAATTTTCAATTTATCAAATGGGGATCAAATTTTCAATTTCAAAACCTAGGGGGGAATCATCAACAGTCAACACATATCATGCAATCTATCTATGCAAAATTCAATCAAAATTCCAATACGCTTGCTGACACAAGACTCACACACATACTCTTGATCTTCTCAAATTACTCAAGAGCCAAAAGAAAACAAAACAGAAATAAAGCAAGGATAATTAAAAAGGAAAAGGTTTAGAGAAAACTCATGGGGGCGGTTCCACCGGGATCCCACTGTCTGTGATACAGCAGCCAAGGAATGCCCAAAATGCAATATGATCCTCCCGGATCCCATGGTATGCAGCAAAAGCATGACAGTGGGTGCTTGTCAATTGTGGTGACTCCGCCAAGTGCAGCGGACTTCTCACTCCCTCTCGGGTCGAAGATGGCCTCCTTGTCAACAAAGTCCTCCTAATAAAAATGGGATTCAACCTCTTGGACTGGCCATAGTGCCTTCATGTTCAAGGATGCAAAATCCAGTCTCTCAGGCAGAGGCTTGAACTCCATCACTGGTTGTTCCACAGTGGGAGGTGATAAACAAGCGGAGAGGGTTACTGGTGCTGCTTCGACTTCTGCACAATCTTCATTCACTGCATTATCCAATCCATCACCTGCTATACATGCAGTAGTCTCAGCACACGCCACACAAAGGTTAGTGTTAGCACAATCAGCACATATAGTACAACAAACAAAATAAGAAAAGGCTTGAATGTCTGGATATTCAACACACAGTTCATCAATAATAGTGTTCTCGACATCATTGTTAAAATCATGTTCAAAAGAAGTATCATCAAGAACAACTATTTGTGAATCTGTATGTTCTTCAAGGAGACGTTGAGTTTGCAGTGTGGTCAAGGCGGAGACAATTTGACCAATTTGAGTGGCCAAATCCTGAAGACTTGCTTCTGTCCTCCGTTGGTATTCAAGCATGTCTTGGGCCATTTGCTGCTAGCTTACTGCCATTTGATGCATCAAAGAAGCTGTCTCGTCCAAGATGCCACGATCTCCACCATGTTGGCCAGAATAATCATTCACTCCAAACATGCCAAAATCACTACTAGATTCATAGCCTCCAGCAAAGTTAGGATAATATATGCATGGTGGTGGCTCATCAAAGTTAGGATAATATATGCATGGTGGTGGCTCATAATCAACATTAGGCATATAACCATGCATGTAATTATCCATGGGAAGTACTAAGATTCACAACCAGACAAAGCAGCCGTAACTAATACAGCAATGCAAAAAAAAATATTATTTTATTTATTTTATTTTCTGTTAATAACAAGAGTCCCCGGCAACGGCGCCAATTTTGACACGCTGTCGCACACGCGTCAAAAAGCGAGTGGTTTGTAAAAACTGTAGTTAGGACGCGACAACTCGAGTATCGTCTCACAAGGACTCTTGGATTGTTATTCACGGAAAAGTCAGTTTTGGGGGGGTTTTGGATTTGAAATTAAATTAAGAAAAAAACAGTTAAGAAAATAATGCAAATAGGTGGTTGTCAATAATTGAAACGACTAATCTACTGCTCTCGGTTTCCCACTATCATTGGTTCATATAATTCCAAGCCCTAAGCAGATTCTAATCTCTTTTCGATTGTAGCGACAATTAACAAGCGAAACCGGCACTACACGATATATGTTCCTAATTTCCGAATTAAGCAAACGGGGTGAAGCAATCGTGAATTAAGCAAACACGATTGAACATACGCGAATTAAGCAAACACGATTTAGTATAGGAACATAAAATCATCGAAACAAATCAATACCTATTCTATACAATCCTGAATTAAGCAAACAGAACATATAGCATAGCTATTGAAAGAGAATATCAATGAGTTTGGGAATTAGAGAACCTCTAGTGTCAATGGAACCCGATTACAGCAGATTAATCCAAGGAGATTAGCTCTCCATTACAAATATGACAAAAACCTAAAACTGTAATGTAAACAATGAAAACTGGATGGATTTCTGTGTCTGTTGCGCTTCTATTTATAAAGAGGCCGCGCGTCACGGCCGTGATGGCCGTCACGGCCAGGCCGTGACCGCTGTTGTCAAGGGCGCGCATTCAAATTTTGGTCCATCACGGTCGTGATACCTGTCACGGCTGGGCCGTGATCGCTTCTGACGTTCAGGTTCCTCTCATCACGCCCGTGATGGGTATCACGACTGGGTCGTGATTCTTTCTGACTTCCAGTGTCTTCTCATCACGCCCGTGATGTGTATCACGGCTTGGCCGTGATGGCTTCTGCTTCAAGAGTCCTTCCCTTTTTGTTCTTTTTATTGACCTGAAAAACAAGAACTAGCAGTAAATGCTTTATTTGACTCAAAATCAACTAAAATACCCTAAAACTACTTTAGAGACTCAAAATGTTACTTGAGGACAATTACATCCAAATTTGGGCGAAAACGAGACTAAACTCGAATAAAACCTATGGTCTTACTAGTTAAAAACTAGTCGAGCCAGAGGCTGATCAATCCTCCGTGAAAGGATTCCTTGGTTAACCCATGACCCCCTTGCAAGGATCTCATATTTAGACCATGACCCCCTTGCAAGGATCCCCCTAGAAAGGATCCCATGGTTAACCCATGACCCCTTGCAAGGATCTAATGGTTAGACCATGACCACCTTGCATGGATCCTATGGTTAGACCATGACTCCCTTGCAAGCATCCGATGGTTAACCTATGACCCACTTGTAAAGATCACCCTAGAAAGGATCTCATGGTTAACCCATGACCCCCTTGCAAGGATCCCCTGGATAACCCAAGGCCTCCTTGCAAGGATCCCCTTAGAAAGAATTATATGGTTAACCCATTACCCCCTTGCAAGGATCCCATGGTTAGACCATGACCCCCTTTCAAGGATCTCATGGTTAACCCATGACCCCCTGACGCGCTGTCGCGCACGCGTCAAAAAGTGAGCGGTTTGTAAAAATATTTAGTTAGGGAGCGACAACTCGAGTATCGTCTCACAAGGACTCTTGGGTTGTTGTTAACAGAAAAAGTCAGATTTGGGGGGTTTTGGATTTGAAATTAAATAAAGAAAACAAAGCAGAAAACTATGGAAACTAAATAACTATCAAATAGCTAAAAACGATTAACCTACTGTTCTCGGTTTCCAACTATCATTGATTCATATAATTCCATGCCCTAAGCGGATTCTAATCTCTTTTCGATTGTAACATCAATTAACAAGCGAAACCGATGCTACGAGACATATGTTCCTAATTCCGAATTAAGCAAACGGATGAAGCCCTTCGTGAATTAAGCAAACACGAATTGAACGCACGCGAATTAAGCAAACGCGATTAAGTTTAGGAACACACAATCATCGAAACAAATCAATACATACTCTATACAATTCTGAATTAAGCAAACATAACATATAGAACAAATATTGAAAGAGAATAGCATTGAGTTTAGGAATTACAAAACCTCAAGTGGCACTGCGAACCGGTTACAGCAGATTGATCAAAGGAGACTAGTTCTCCATCACATAGGGAACACAAAACTCTAAACCTAAATTCGCAGTCGTCCTAATCTAAAAGAAAAGAAGATGATAAAAGAGATGATAGATTCAGTTCTACCCTAAAACAGATATAAATACAGATTCTGGGTTACGCTCGCTCGCGAGGCGAGACATTATTCGCGAGGCGAATATTATGAATAGCTCTTCAATGTTTGGCTTTCTCGTGAGGCGAGACGAGGATTTGCGTGGCGAGACTTAAAATTCCAATCTGTCACAGCCGTGACCTTCATCACGGCTAGGCCGTGATGGTCTCTGTCCTTCAGGGTTGGATTTCTCGCGGGGTGAGACAGTGATTCGCGGGGCGAGACAGAGAGGATGACATTTCTGGCACAGTGAGGCTTCAGGCTCGCGAGGCGAGTAGCCTCTCGCTGGGCGAATAACTCCAGAATTGCTTCTCTTTATTAACCTGAAAACAAGAGGTAGCAGTAAGTGCTTTATTTGACTCAAAATCACTAAATTAACCTAAAAATACTTTACAGACTCAAAATGTTGCTTGAGGACAATCGAGTCTAATTTGGGCGAAAACGGGATATAATTAGCACAAAACCACGGTCATACTAGTCATAAAACTAGATGAGCCAGAGGCTGATCAAAATACCCCAAACTTAAATTTTGCTTGTCCCCAAGCAAACTAAAACTCAAAAAGGACTCAAACTTGGCAAGCTCAAAGGTTCAATCAAATTCACACAAATTTCATACAATTTCAACAAAACAATTTCTCTTCAATATTTCCCCCCTTTTCAACAATGCAATCCCCACATTCATTTACTTTAAACAATTGAGAATTTCATCATTCATGCAATCAGTAATCTAAGCAAGGAATCCAAGTTACACACAAAAGGGAGATCACCAAATTCAAACAATCTCCTTCCTCACAAGGGGGTTTAGTGTTTCACTCAATCGCTCAATTTGTCTAGGCTATCAACATTTCGCTCAGTTTCACTTTTAAGAGCACTTCCCATAAATTTGATTTTCATCTCTAACAAAGTTCCCACGAAAACTTACATGCAACATCAAAAGGTCTTTAAAGGTTGTAATGGGGCGTGGCTAAGGGTAGGATATTCAAAGATACTAGGCTTAAGTCCCTAGGAACTAAGAGAGCATGAACAATTCATCACACCGAATTTCCACTCAAGTTCCTTTTTCCATTTTTCTTTTTGCTTTTGGGTGACTACAACCTTTCTCTTCCAATACCCTTTTTGACAATTGTTTTCTTTTTTTTTCATTTTTCTTTCTTTTTTCTCTTTTTTTTTCTTGCCCTTTGGCTCCAACCTTTATATTTTTCTTTTTCTCAATCCCAAACAACATATCATATCCTTGTAGTCACCCCAAACTTAGTTTCTTGCAACCCTTGTCTTGTTAAGCATCCATGCTCTCCTAATCCTAAGATCGGGTTAACATGGTTTTTCATTTTTAGGCTTATAACATAGGGTCATCACGAATTAATAGGCTAATTAGGCTCAAAGGGGCTAACTAGGGAACATGCATTAGGGACTGGTTCAATTTAGGTCAAGTGGTTATTTACAAAGAAAATTGCCTAAATCATTTGATGCAAACACATAAACATGCAAGCCATGAAGAGATTCAAGCAAATTCGGGAAAATGCAACTCAAAAGTGATTCACACAGTTAAAAACATGTTGGAGGCTCAAATCCTCACCCGGACATTTTTGCAAATTGTTTGATCGAGATTCTATCCGTAGTGTGTGCATCCCTTCACCCCAAACTTATCATAAATCATGCAATCACAATAGAATATCTCAAAGTTTAATTTTCAATTTCAAAACCTAGGGGGAAAATTATCAATGGTCAACAAATGTCATGCAATCATCTATGCAAATTCAACAAAACCCAATCAAGCTTGCCGGCACAAGACTCAACACACATACTCCTGATCTTCTCAAATTATTCAGGAGCTAAAAGAAAACAAAACAAAAATAAAGCAAGGATAATTAAAAAGGGAAAAGGGTTTAGAAAAAACTCATTTGGGCAGTTCCAGCGGGATCCCATTGCTTGTAACATAAGACCCAAGTGAGAGCCAAAGGACGGAAGCTCATTCCATGCTTCCACAACTTGCAGCCTTGATATGGGAGTGAGCACTTGACAGTTATGGTGACCTCGCCAAGTGCGGCGGACTTCTCACTCCCTCTTGGGTCAAAGTTGACCTCCTGGTCAACAAAGTCAACAAAATCCTCCCAATAAAAGTGGGGTTCAACCTCTTGGACTGGCCATAGTGTCTTCATATCCAAGGGTGCAAGATCCAGTCTCTCAGGCAGAGGGTTGAACTCCATCGCTGGTGGTTCCACAGTGGGAGGTGGCAAACAGGTAGAGAGGGTCTCTGGTGCCGCTTCAACTTCTGCACGATCTTCATTCACTGCACTGACAAATCCATCACCTGCTATACATGCAGAAATCTCAGTACACACCACACAAGGGTTAGTGTTAGTACAGTCAGTACATATAGTACAACAAACTGAATCAGAAAAGGCTTGAATGTCTGGAAATTCAACACATAGTTCATCAGTAATAGTGTTCTTAACATCATTATCAAAATCATGTTCAAAAGAAGTATTGTCAAGAACAACTATCTGTGAATCTGTATGTTCTTCAAGGAGACGTTGAGTTTGCAGTGTGGTCAAGGCGGAGGCAGTTTGATCAATTTGAGTGGCCAAATCCTGAAGACTTGCTTCTGTCTTCCGTTAGTATTCAAACATGTCTTGTGACATTTGCTGAAGACTTGCTTGGAATTGAAGATTGTGTTCTGTCATCTGTTGTTGCACCAAAGAAGCTAACTCATCCAGGTTGGGTTGGACTTCATTTACTCCAATCATGCCAAAATCACTACTAAACTCATAACCTTCAGCAAAGTTAGGATAATATATGCATGGTGGTGGCTTATAATCAACATTAGGCAAATAACCATGAATGTAATTATCCATGGGAAGTACTAAGATTCACAACCAGACTGTTAATAACAACAAGAGTTCCTGGCAACGGCGCCAATTTTGACGCGCTATCGCGCACGCTACAAAAAGCGAGCGGTTTGTAAAAATATGCAGTTAGGGAGAGACAACTTGAGTATCGTCTCACAAGGACTCTTGGGTTGTTGTTAACAGAAAAAGTCAGATTTGGGGGGGTTTTGGATTTGAAATTAAATAAAGAAAACAAAGCAGAAAACTATGCAAACTAAATAACTATCAAATAGCTAAAAACGATCAACCTACTGTTCTCGGCTTCCCACTATCATTGATTCATATAATTCCATGCCCTAAGCGGATTCTAATCTCTTTTCGATTGTAACATCAATTAACAAGCGAAGCCGACGCTACGAGACATATGTTCCTAATTCTGAATTAAGCAAACGGATGACGCCTTACGTGAATTAAGCAAACACGAATTGAACGCACGCGAATTAAGCAAACGCGATTAAGTTTAGGAACACACAATCAATGAAACAAATCAATACATACTCTATACAATTCTGAATTAAGCAAACAGAACATATATAACAAATATTGAAAGAGAATAGCAATGAGTTTAGGAATTACAAAACCTCACGTGGCACTGCGAACCGGTTACAGCAGATTGATCAAAGGAGACTAGTTCTCCATCACAAAGGGAACACAAAACTCTAAACCTAAATTCGCAGCCGTCCTAATCTAAAAGAAAAGAAGATGATAAAAGAGATGATAGATTCAGTTCTACCCTAAAACAGATATAAATACAGATTCTGGGTTACGCTCGCTCGCGAGGTGAGACAATATTCGCGAGGCGAATATTATGAACAGCTCTTCAGTGTTTGGATTTATCACGAGGCGAGACGAGTATTCGCGTGGCGAGACTTCAAATTCGAATCTGTCACAGTCGTGACCTTCATCACGGCTAGGCCGTGATGGTCTCTGTCCTTCAGGGTTGGATTTATCGCGGGGAGAGACAGAGAGGATGACATTTATGGCACAGTGAGGCTTCAAGATCGCGAGGCGAGTAGCCTCTCGCGGGGCGAATAACTCCAGAATTGCTTCTGTTTATTATCCTGAAAACAAGAGGTAGCAGTAAGTGCTTTATTTGACTCAAAATCACTAAATTAACCTAAAAATACTTTACAGACTCAAAATGTTGCTTGAGGACAATCGAGTCTAATTTGGGCGAAAACGGGATATAATTAGCACAAAACCACGGTCATACTAGTCATAAAACTATATGAGCCAGAGGCTGATCACCCCCTTGCAAGGATCCCATGGATAACCCATGACCCCCTTGCAAGGATCTCATGGTTAACCAATGACCCCCTTTCAAGGATCCCCATAAAAAGGATCCCATGGTTAACCCATAACCCCTTTGCAAGGATCCCAGGGTTAACCCATGAACCACATGTAAAGATCCACCTAGAAAGGATGCCATGGTTAACCTATAAGCATTTGCAAGGATCCCATGGTTAGACCATGACCAGCTTGCAAGGATCCCATGGTTAACCCATGACCCCCTTCCAAGGATCCTCCTAGAAAGCATTCCATGGTTAACCTATGACCCCCTTGCAAGGATCCCCCTATAAAGGATCCCATGGTTAGCCCATGACCCCATTGCAAGGATCCCTCTAGAAAGGATCTCATAGTAATCCCTTGACCCGTTTGCAAGGATCCCATGGGTAACCCATGACCCACAAGCAAAGATCTCCCAAGAAAGGATCCCTTGGTTAACCCATGAGCCCCTTGCAAGGATCCCATGGTTAGACCTTGACCCCCTGGCAAGGAACCCAGTGTTAACCCAAGATCCCTTTGCAAGAATCCACCTAGAAAAGACCACATGGTTAACCCATGACCCCCTTTCAAGGATTCCATGGTTAACCAATGACCCCCTTACAAGGATAACCCTAGAAAGGATCCCCTGGTTAACCCATGACCCCCTTGCAAGGATCCCATGGTTAGACCATGACCCCTTTGCAAGGATTCCATGGGTAACCCAGACCCACTTGAAAAAATGTCCCTAGAAAGGATTCAATGGTTAACCTATGACCCCCTTGAAAGGATCCCATGGTTAGACCATGAACCCCATGCAAGGATCCCATGGTTAACTCATGGCCCCCTGATCAGCCTCGGGTTGACTAGTTTTATAACTAGCAAGACCATGACTTTTGCACTAATTATTCGAGTTTCAATCTCGTTTTAGCCCAAATTTGGATTTAGTTGTTCTCAAGCAACATTTTGAGTTTCTTAAGTAGTTTACGACATTTTAGTTAGTTTTTGTGTCAAATAAAGCATTCACTGCTATTTCATGTTTTCAGGTTAAAAAGGAAGCACTTAGAGCCAAGGGAATGAAGGAAACAATGGAAAATGGAATTATGGGAGATTCGCCTCGCGAGGCACTACTCGCCTCGCGAGCCTGAAGACCAGCCTGAACAGCAACAGTCACCCTTTCTGTCTCGCCTCACGAATCACTGTCTCGCCACGCGAGCCTGAAGGCCTGACTGTACCAGAGAATGTGTTGACGAATCTGGGCAAGTATACCCAGTCGTGCAAGTAATTCGGTGGTGAGACCGGTTTATCGTATCCATGGGGATTGGATGTCAAGTACCAATTCACAAACTCAGCAACTATCTAGACTACGAAGAGAAATCAAAACAACCAAAAGAAAAGAAATAAAATGTTTTTGTCTTTTTTGGGGACTTTTAACAAACACTTGGAGTGCAGAAAGATATGTTGGGACTAGACTTCACCAAACATCTGTCTCATGTACTATCAGGACTAGATACCTCCCATTCATGCTTCAGATATTAAAATCAATCCACTAAATTACTCAAGCCCCGATCTCTAGGATGAAAAGAGCCTAATTCCACTAATAGACCCTAATCTCTTAGGTGGCCTAGATTAATGAAATTGCATTAGGATTAGGGATTACGCGATTACTAGCAAACCAAACTCCATCTCTAGATGCAAGGGTTACTAGGTGATTAATTTCAGTTCCGGTTCTGATACGAACGTCTCCATTACATACCAAAACACAAATCAAGTCATGGGGGTGCTAGCCACAACAAGCATTAAGCACAGAAAATTAATCACTAATATGAAGCATAAACATAGAATCATCAGTCAAGATAAATACATTTTAATTAGTTTTGCTACATCTAATCCCAACAAACAGGGATTTAACTACTCATAAAAAGAGAATACAAAGAGAAAGAGAGAAGGGATGAAGCAAACTCCATAAAAGGATCCTCCAATCTTCTTACAGTCCCGGAGCAAGGAAAACATTCCCCTTCAGGGTTGGAACCCTCTTCCAGCCGCAGCCTCCAAGTGCTTCTCTACTCAAAACCTCAAAAAACTCCCCACATTCTGCCCTAAAACAGCAACTTATACCAATCTGTTCTGCGCTCGCTCGCGAGGCGAATGGCTTTTTGCGAGGCGAATATTAAAAATCTGCTGCTTCAGGAATGGAACTCTCACGAGACGAACGTCTCTCGAGACGCGAAACCGAAAAGTTGCAATTCTCTGGAACAGTCAGCTTTCAGGGTCGCGGGGCGAATCCATTCTCGCGGGGCGAATCTCCAGAATTCTGCTTGGCTCAATTTCTTCTCTTTTCAAGATCTAAATTCTTCCAAGCTTTATTATGGCCAAATCTGCACAGGTTTCCTCAATTTTTGCAAAACAACACACAAAACCACCTTCACCCGTTCCAAGGTAAAAACTAATAAAAATCAAATAAAGAATGCCTAATCTATATGAAAAATGCATGCAAAAGTATACATAAAATATCATGTAAAATCATACTATCAGAATGTCACCCTTTCGGTCTCGCGTCGCGAATCATCGTCTCGCCTCGCGAGAACCCAATTTTGAACTCGCGCCACTTTAATATTCGCCTCGCGAGAGGCTACTCGCCTCGCGAGCGGGCGCAGATCCTGAAGGATATAAATTGCTATTTTAGGGCAGATTGCAAAAACTTTTATCATCTTCCTTTTCTCTTTTGGATTGACGGCTGCGAATTAGTCTCTAGGGTTTTTATGATGTATTTGATGGAGAACTAATTTCCTTAGATTAATCTGCTGTAATCGGTTTCCATTGCCACTTGAGGTTCTGTAATTCCCAATTGATTTGCTTCTCCCTTTCAATACTATGCTATATGTTCTGTTTGCTTAATTCAGGATTGTATAGAATATGTGTTGATTTATTTCGGTGATGTTATGTTCCTATACTTAATCGCGTTTGATTAATTCGTGTGTGTTCAATCGTGTTTGATTAATTCACGAGAGCTTCACCCTGTTTGATTAATTCGGGAATTAGGAACCTATATCTCGTAATGTCAATTTCGCTTGTTAATTGTTGCTACAATCGAAAAGGGATTAGAATCTGCTTAGGGCTTGGAATTTATATGAACTGATGATATTTGGGAAATCGAGAACAGTAGATTAATCATTTTTAGCTTATTTTACAATCACTTATTTCTTAACTATTTTCTTTTAATTGAATCATTCAATCTCAAACCCCCCCAAAACTGATTTTTCTGTTAATAACAACCCAAGAGTCCTTGAGAGACGATACTCGAGTTGTCGTACCCTGACTACACTTTTTCAAACCACTCGCTTTTTGACCCGTGCGCGACAGCGTGTCAAAATTGACGCCGTTGTCGAGGACTCTTGTTGTTATTAACAGAAAATAAAAAAATAAAAAAAAAGATGCATTTCTACTAGGTCTGGTTGTGAACCTTAGTATGGATAATTATATGCAAAATTATATGCCTAATGTTTATTATGAGCCATCATGCATATATTATCCTGGCTTCACTAGAGGTTATGAGTTTAGTAGTGATTTTGGCATGTTTGGAGTGAATGATTATTCTAGCCAACATAGTGGAGGACAGGGCATCTTGGATGAGATAACTTCTTTGGTGCATCAAATGACAATACGCCAGCACCAATATTAGCCTGACCCCACACTACTCCAACTCAGTCTGGAAGAATTGGTGCAACAGATGACAGAACACAATCTTGAATCTCAACGGAGGACAAAAGCAGGTTTTCAGAAGTTGGCCGCTCAAATTGGTCACATTGCCTCCACCTCGGCTACACTACAAACTCAACATCTCCTTGAATAACACACAGATTCACAAATAGTTGTTCTTGACAATACTTCTTTTGAACATGATTTTGATAATAATGTCAAGAACACTATTATTGATGAACTTTGTGTTGAATTTCCAGACATTCAAGCCTTTTCTGTTTCTGTCTATTGTACTATATGTACTGATTGTACTAACACTAACCTTTGTGTGGTGTGTGCTGAGATTACTGCATGTATAGCAGGTGATGGATTGGATAATGCAGTGAATGAAGATTGTGCAGAAGTCAAAGCAGCACCAGTAACCCTCTCCACTTGTTTATCACCTCCCACCGTGGAACAACCAGCGATGGAGTTCAATCCTCTGCCTGAGAAATTGGAATTTGAGTCTTTAACTATGAAGGCACTATGGCCAGACCAGGAGGTTGAACCCTGCTTTTATTGGGACGACTTTGTTGACAAGGAGGTCATCTTTGACCCAAGAGGGAGTGAGAAGTCCGTCGCACTTGGCGAGGTCACCATGATTGTCAAGTGCCCACTTTCATACTTATGCTGCATGCCATGGGATCCGGGAGGATCATATTGCACTTTGGGCATTCCTTGGCCGCTGTATCACAGACCATGGGATCCCGGTGGAACCTCCCTCATGAGTCTTTCTAAACCTTCTTCTTTTTAATTATCTTCGTTTTGTTTTTGTTTTGTTTTCCTTGTTTGTGTTGCCTTGAGTCGTATGTGTGTTGAGTCTTGTGTCGGCAAGCTTGAATGGATTTTAATCAAATTTTGCATAGATGGATTGCATGATATGTGTTGACTGTTGATGATTTCCCCCCTAGGTTTTGGAATTGAAAATTGATCCCCATGTGAAAAATTGAAAATTGAACTTTGAGATATTTTGTTGTGATTGCATGATTTATGATAAGTTTGGGGTGAAGGGATGCACACACTAGGGATTGAATCTCGGTCAAACAATTTGCGGAAAATGTCCAGGTGAGGATTTGAGCCTCCAACAAGTTTTTAATTGTGTGAATCACTCTCAAGTTGCACTTTCCCGAATTTGCTTGAATCTCTTCATGGTTTGAATGTTTATGTGCTTGCATCAAATGATTTAGGTAATTTTCTTTGAAATAACTACTAGGCCTAAAAAGAACCATCCCTAATGCATGTTCCCTAGTTAGTCACATTGAGCCTAATTAGCCTATTGTTTCTTGATGACCTTATGTTATAAGCCAAAAATCTGGAAAAACCATGTTAACCCAATCTTAGGATTAGGAGAGCATGGAAGCTTAGCAAGACAAGGGTTACAAGAAAGTAAGTTTGGGGTTGCTACAAGGATATGATATGTCATTCTGGGTTGAGAAAAAGAAAAAAAAGAGTAAAGGTTAGAGCCAAAGGCAAAAAGAAAAAAGAAAAAAAAAGAAAGACACAAAAATGTCAAAAAGGGTATTAGAAGAAAATGGCTGTAGTCACCCAAAGCAAAAAGAAAAAAAAATTGGGAAAAGGAATTTGAGCGGAAGTTCAATGTATCAAAATGCTCATGCTCTCTTAGTTCCTAGGGACTTAAGCCTAGTACCTTTGAATATCCTACCTCTAGCTAGGCCCCATTACAACCTTTAAAAGACCTTTTGATGTTGCATGCATGTTTTCGTGTGAACTTTGTTTGAGATGAAAATCAAATTCATGGGAAGTGATCTTGAAATGTGAAATTGAGTGAAAAGTTGATAGCCTAGACAAATTGAGCGAATGAGTGACATATTACATGCCCTTGTGAGGAAGGCAATTGTTTGAAATTGGTGATCTCCCTTTTGTGTGTAACTTGGATCCTCAACTTAGATTAATGATTGCATGAATGCTGGAATTCTCAATTGTTTAAAGTAAATGAATGTGGGGATTGCATTGTTGAAAAAGGGGGGGGAACATTGAAGGAAAACTGTCTTGTCAAAATTGCATGAAATTTGTGCGAAATTGGTTGAATCCTTTAAGCTTGACAAGTTTGAATCTTTTTGAGTTTTAGTTTTCTTGGGGACAAGCAAAGTTTAAGTTTGGGGTATTTAGACCAGCCTCTAGTTGACTAGTTTTATAACTAGTAAGACCATGACTTTTGCACTAATTATTCGAGTTTCAATCTCGTTTTAGCCCAAATTTGGATTTAGTTGTTCTCAAGCAACATTTTGAGTTTCTTAAGTAGTTTAGGACATTTTAGTTAGTTTTTGTGTCAAATAAAGCATTCACTGCTATTTCATGTTTTCAGGTTAAAAGGGAAGCACTTAGAGCCAAGGGAATGAAGGAAACAATTGAAAATACAATTATGGGAGATTCGCCTCGTGAGGAGCTACTCGCATCGGGAGCCTGAAGACTAGCCTGAACAGCAACAGTCACCCTTTCTGTCTTGCCTCGTGAATCATTGTCTCGCCACGCGAGCCTGAAGGCCTGACTGTACCAGAGAATGTCACCCTTTCGATCTCGCCTCGTGAATCATCGTCTCGCATCGCGAGAACCCAATTTTGAACTCACGCCACTTTAATATTCGCCTCGCGAGAGGCTACTCGACTCGCAAGCGGGCGCAGATCCTGAAGGATATAAATTGTTGTTTTAGGGAAGATTCCAAAAACTTTTATCATCTTCTTTTTCTCTTTTGGATTGACGGCTGCGAATTAGTCTCTAGGGTTTTTATGATGTATTTTATGGAGAACTAATTTCCTTGGATTAATCTGCTGTAATCGGTTTCCATTGCCACTTGAGGTTCTGTAATTCCCAATTGATTTGCTTCTCCCTTTCAATACTATGCTATATGTTCTGTTTGCTTAATTCAGGATTGTATAGAATACGTGTTGATTTATTTAGGTGATGTTATGTTCCTATACTTAATCGTGTTTGCTTAATTTGCGTGTGTTCAATCGTGTTTGCTTAATTCACGAGAGCTTCACCCCGTTTGCTTAATTCGGGAATTAGGAATGTATATCTCGTAGTGTCAGTTTCGCTTGTCAATTGTTGCTACAATCGAAAAGGGATTAGAATCCGCTTAGGACTTGGAATTTATATGAACCGATGATATTTGAGAAACCGAGAACAATAGATTAATCGTTTTTAGCTTATTTGACAATCACTTATTTCTTAACTGTTTTCTTTTAATTGTATCATTCAATCTCAAACCCCTCCAAAACTGATTTTTCTGTTAATAACAACCCAAGAGTCCTTGAGAGACGATACTCGAGCTGTCATACCCTGACTACACTTTTTCAAACCACTCGCTTTTTGACCCGTGCGTGACAGCGTGTCACCCCCTTTTATGGATCCCCCTAGAAAGGATCCCATGGTTAACCAGTGACCACTTGCAAGGATCTAATGGTTAGACCACGACACCCTTGCAAGGATACTGTGGATAGACCATGACCCCCTTACAAGGATCCGATGGTTAACCCATGACCCATTTGTAAAGATCGCTCTAGAGAGGATCTAATGGTGAGACCACGACCCCTTGCAAGGATCTCATGGTTAGAGCGTGACCCCCTAGCAAGGATACCATGGTTAACCCATGACCTCCTTTCAAGGATACCCCTAGAAAGGATCACATGGTTAACCCAATACCCCCTTGGAAGGATCCCATAGTTAGACCATGACCACCTTGCAAGGATCCTCAAGAAAGGATCACAAGGTTAACCCATGACCCCTTGCAAGGATCCCATGGTTAACCCATGACCCCCTTGCAAGGATCCCATGGTTAACCAATGACCTCCTTTCAAGGATCTCCCTAGAAAGGATCCCATGGTTAACCCATGAACCCCTGATAGGATCCCATGGTTAAACCATGACCCCTTTGCAAGGATCCGATGGGTAACCCAGATCCACTTGCAAAGATCACCCTAGAAAGGATCCCATGGTTAAACCATGACCCCCTTGCAAGGATCCCATGGTTAGACCATGACCCCCTTGCAAGGATCTCATGGTTAACCTATGACTCTCTTGCAAGGATCCTCCTAGAAAGGATTCCATGGTTAACCCATGACCCCCTTACAAGGAACCCCTTAGAGAGGGATCCCATGGTTATCCCATGACAACGGGGTCATGGTTAACCTATGACCTCGATGCAAGGATCCCTCTAGAAAGGATCTCATGGTAACCACCTGACCCCCTTGCAAGGATCCCAAGGTAAGACCATGACCCATTTGCAAGGATTCCATGGGTAACCCATGACCCATTAGAAAAGATCTCCCAAGAAAGAATCCAATGGTTAACCCATGTCCCCTTTGCAAGGATCCCATAAGTAGACCAGGACCCCCTTGCAATGATCCCATGGTTAGACCATGACCCCCTTGCAAGGATCCCCCTAGAAAGGATACCATGGTTAACCCAAGACCCCTTGCAAGGATCTAGTGGTTAGACCACGACCACCTTGCAAGGATCCTAAGGTTAGACCATGACCCCCTTACAAGGATCCGATAGTTAACCCATGACCCGTTTGTAAAGATCGTTTTAGAAAGGATCTCATGGTTAACACATGAACCCATTGTAGGAATCCCATGGTCAGACCGTGACCCCCTTGCAAGGATCCCAGGGTTAACCCATGACCCCCTTGCAAGGATCCCCAAGAAAGGATCACAAGGTTAACCCATGACCCCTTGCAAGGATCCCTTAGTTAACCCATTACCCCCTTGCAAGGATCCCATGGTTAACCAATGACTCCCTTTCAAGGATCCCCCTTGAAAGGATCCCATGGTTAACCCATGAACCCCTTGCAAGGATCCCATGGTTAAACGATGACCCCTTTGCAAGGATCCGATGGGTAACCCAGACCCACTTGCAAAGAACTCCCTAGAAAGGATCCCATGGTTAACCCATTACCCTCTTGCAAGGATCTCATTGTTAGACCATGAAGCCCATGTAAGGATCACATGGTTAACTCATGACCCCCTTGTATGGATCCCCCTAGACAGGATCCCATGGTTAACCCGTGACCCTTTTGCAAGGATCCCATGGTTAGACCACGACCCCCTTGCAAGGATCCGATGGTTAACCCATGACCCACTTGTAAGGATCCCCCTAGAAAGGATCCCATGGTTAACCCATGACTCCTTCCAAGGATCCAATGGTTAGAACATGAAACCCTTGCAAGGATCCCATGGTTAAACCGTGACCTCCTTGCAAGAATCCCGTGGTTAGAACACGACCCGCTTGCAAGGATCCGATGGTATCCCATGGCCCACTTGCAAGGATCCCCCTAAAAAGGATCCAATGGCTAACCCATGATCCGCTTGCAAGGATCCCACGGTTAGACCATGAACCCCATGCAAGATTCCCATGGTTAACCCATGACCCCCTTGTAAGGATTCCCGTAGAAAGGATCCCATGCTTAACCCATGACCCCTTCCAAGGATCACATGGTTATGCAAGAGACCATTGCAAGGATCCCATGGTTAACCCGTGACCTCCTTGCAAGGATCCCATGTTTAGACCATGACCCCCTTGCAAGGATCCGATGGTTAACCCATGACCCACTTGTAAAGATCCCCTTAGAAAGGATCCCAGTGTTAACCCACGACCCGTTTGCAAGGATCCCCCTATAAAAGATCACATGATTAACACATGACCCCCTTGCAAGGATTCCATGGTTAACCCATGACCCCCTTACAAGGATGCCCTAGAAAGGATCCCTTGGTTAACCTATGACCCCTTGCAAGGATCCCCCTAGAAAGGAGCCCATGGTTAACCCATGACCCCTTACAAGGATCTAATGGTTAGTCCATGACCCCCTTGCAAGGATCCGATGGCTAACCCATGAGCCACTTGTAAAGATCGCCCCAGAAAGGATCTCGTGGTTAACCCATGACCCCCTTCCAAGGATCCCATGGTTAATCCATGACCCTCTTGCAAGAGTCCCCACAGAAACGATCATATGGTTAACCCATTAGCCCCTTGGAAGGATCCCATGGTTAGACCATGACCCCCTTGCAAGGATCCTTTGGTTAACCCATGACCCCCTTGCAAGGATCCCCAAGAAAGGAACACAAGGTTAACCCATGACCCCTTGCAAGGATCCCATGGATAACCCATGACCCCCTTGAAAGGATCCCATAGTTAATCAATGAACGCCTTTCAAGTATCCCCATAAAAAGGATCGCATGGTTAAACCGTAACCCTTTTGCAAGGATCTCCGGGTTAACCCGTTACCCACATGCAAAGATCCCCCTAGAAAGGATACCATAGTTAACCCTAACCCCTTGCAAGGATCCCATGGTTAGACCATGACCCCCTTGCAAGGATCCCCCTAGAAAGGTTACCATGGTTAACCCAAGACCCCTTGCAAGGATCTAATGGTTAGACCACGACCCCCTTGCAAGGATCCTACGGTTAGACAATGACCCCCTTGCAGGGATCCGATAGTTAACCCATGACCCATTTGTAAATATCGCTTTAGAAAGGATCTCATGGTTAACCCATGAACCCCTTGCAAGAATCCCATGGTTAGACCGTGACCCCCTTGCAAGGATCCCAGACCCATGACCCCCTTGCAAGGATCCTTCTTGAAAGGATTCCATGGTTAACCCATGACCCCCTTGCAAGGATCCCCTTAGAAAGGATCCCATGGTTATCCCATGACAAGGGAGTCATGGTTAACCCATGACCCCATTGCAAGGATCCCTCTAGAAAGGATCTCATGGTTATCCCTTGACGCCCTTGCAAGGATCCTATGGTTAGACCATGACCCCTTTGCAAGGATCCCATGGGTAACCTATGACCCACTAGCAAAGATCTCCCAAAAACGGATCCCATGGTTAACCCATGACCCTCTTGCAAGGATCCCAGTGTTAACCCATGACCCCTTTGCAAGGATCCACTAGTGCAATAAGTGTTTTTTACGTCAGTTAAAATTAATTTTATACGTCAGAATATTGTCTGACGTAAATACAGCTGATGTTAATAGTTAATATTTTAACGTCAGTTGTTTAAACAACTGTCGTTAAAAATAAAACATTTAACGTCAGTTCTTTAACACAACTGACGTTAATGTTGTTCAAACTAACGTCAGTTGTGTTAAAGAACTGACGTTAAAGGTTTTATTTTTAACTTCAGTTTCCTAATACAACTAACATTAATAGTGTACTATATATTTTATAAAATACTATTAACGTCAGTTGTTTGATACAACTAACGTTAATGAATTTTTTTAAAATTCAATTTTAAAATATCACTCCCCTCAGCTATCCCTGCATTCAGTAACTATCACAGTAACACAGAATATCACAGATATTACAGAATTGCAAACACTACCCTTAAATTTCAATATTAACAAAAAGAAAAGAAATATACAAAGGAACAATGGGGTGACTTAAAACCAAAACCCATGTATAGGAAAAACATAACTATCTACAAGTATATATATATATATATATATATATATATATATATATATATATATATATATATATATATATATAAATTTTAGTATCTAATGTCTAAAAACAAAACCTCCAATCTAAGTATATATATAAATGTTATTAATTAGTTTCTAAAGTCTAACAAAAAAATTATTCGTCTGAGTATTGAGGAGGTATCTTGTCAATTCCTTTTTCAGCCGCATACTTGAAGAAGAATTCTGCCAAGCGCATCCTCAAGTCTCTAAACTCGTCTTTTTGAAGAGGCGATTGGTCGTTAAATGCCTATAATATATAATTTAACAAGTTGTTTAAATATTACCTTCTTCCATCCATCCGTAATAGATGTGGAGACTATGTTCAGCATATGAATCATCACATAATAGCCGCACGACCACCCGTCAGGTTGAAATCGAGACTACAAACAAAATTAATTTCAATGTCAATTAAATATACATATAAATTAGTAATTATAATATTAATTATTTGATAAATAAACTACCAAACCTTGAGGATGATCCATTCAGGATTTCCTTTAGCCTTAGAAGTCCTACTTCTCCTGTTGGCGCAACTTATGCTACTCGCCTTCAGCATGCTATCATAAACAAATAATCATGTCAATTAACAAATTCATATATCACGTGTGTAATAAACTAAAAACAACTGATATTAAAACTTAATTTAAATTTAAGATTAGTTACTTATGTATTTATAGCTTCCACCACCTCCTGTGGCGGGTTTTGGTGGAGAGAGCAGAAGAATATGACAGTATGCCTAGACGGGTGAAGTATGAACAACTGCCAACGGTTATTCATACAGTAGGGAGCCAGATATAATTCTTTCTGATTGTCTCCCATCAAGTTCCCTATGTATTTACTAAATGCATCGCAGGCAAAGAATTGAGGCATAAGGATTGACGGATCTAAGAAGCCGTAAACTGATGCAACGCCCTAATCAAGCTGAAGACAATGGAGATACTAAGATATGAAAAGGTGTGGATGTTAATTACATTATATATATATATATATATATATATATATATATATATATATATATTGAAATTAAAATAAATTATTAAATGGAAAAGTACCAAAAATAAGTAAGCTATAAAATTAAAATTAACTTACGTGCACCAGAGACTCAAAACCGTGTTGGCCATCCACACGTTATCTCTGCAGGCGTGCTCGATATCACATAAGGAAAATATCCTCTGTTGATTTGGGCGTGCCACCCATCCATCGTGCTCCAATGGACATTCAAAAATCTCAAAGTCATAATCCTCACCTAGTGAGAACAAACGAGTGACAGGTGACAGCGACACCCACGTCGACTTGGCCTTCAATTTAGGAAAAATAAAATAGATAAGTTGTTGATAATTAAAAATAACACAAGTAATTATTTGACTAATTTGGACATTAATAATGAATACATACCTTTGTTACCATTTCGAGCTCACGACGTTTGAAGTCCAACTCAAGCTCACGCCTTTGCATTTTCAACTCAAGCTCATGGCGTTGGACTTCCAACTCCCGCTCCCTAGCTGCCAACTCATCGTCCTCCACATGTGCCCTACTATAACTGTCTTTTGTGCTCACATGTGAAGGGTTGGCATGTCCTGCGGTGTCCTAGGATGAACCGACGGAGGAAAGCTCTCTAGCAAGCGCTTGCTTGAATTCTGGGTTGGATAGCAAGTTTTTCATCAGATGCGTTGTAATAGCAGGGTTGGAGATGAGCTGCTGAGTCATGGATTCCAAAATTGATGCCTCATCGACGACCCGCTTTCATGAAGCAGACTTGCCATAATATTCTCTGATGGTCACGTTCCCAGGAACACTAATAACCCGACCAGGATAGTCTTTCTTTCCTAGAGCAGTCATCAAGACGACCCGCCGTCTAGAAGGGACGAATGAGTCCTGGGAGCATTGTCCTTTAAGATCCATCTACAATGAAGAAATGAAAAAATGTGCAAGTGAAAAGTGTTAAAAATATCTATACAAATATCAATTGAAATGAAGTTAATTATTTACTTACAATCTTATCTGCCACTTCGCGAGTGGCATCAACTTTAAAAGATCATGTCTTTGTCATGCGACCAGCTAACCAGACATCCTCATGGTCAATGCCTCGGGCACCTCTCCTGTTTCTATCCTAGCAGCGTGCTCTTCCTGCTTCACCCTCAGCCTATCCGCCATCATCTCCCCGATCCGAGTCTCGTACCCACCTTGAGACATGGTGTGGCGGTGGACGTTCTTCGCCTGATTCTGCCTACCCTTCGTTGCCTTAGCCTATTCAAACAAAAACACATAATTAAATACAGTTAAATGATCTATAAGAAGCATACAAAATTAACTTAATCGACCGACCTGAAATTCTTCATCCTGTCGACTCCTAGCAAACATATCCCAAGTATCCTTATCAATCCAGGGATAATCCAAGAACATCTTATCAAGCCGCTTCTTCATAGATACATAGTACCTGGTAAGATCATGCTTGAACCCATTCCAACGCTTTGATGCCATTTTCATACATTTCGTACGATGATCCTCGTCATTTGGCACAGTCCAAGCTACCTACACATTAAATACATAACAACTGGATGGATTATAACTCGGATAATTATATAATAATGCAAATCAAAAGAATGCAAAGGTAAAATACCGTGGTAGCCTCCCAAATCTGATCCTTAACATTCTATGGAACGTCATTCCAATGGTTGTAGTTGATGCTAACGTGCTGCTTCGCTTGTAGAAACACCTACTTTTTAAATTATTTAGCACGGGGTCCCTGGGGCTTTAGATTAGCATCAAAGCACACCTCAAGCTTCTGTCCGCTTTGCCTGACCTTCTCTAATTTCTTCAAAGTCATGGCTCCTCTACCCCGTTTCCTCTGAGACTGCGATGTTTGTATGGACAAAAAAATGATAAAATAGAGGGTTGTAACATTATAAACTTACATTAAAAAGAAGGACTAAAGATAGTATATAACATGTAAACTTACACTAGAATTAGACGTATGCGCGATCGGGTCCTGCGTAGGCCCCACAATGTCCTCCCCTGTATGTGGGCCATCCGACTGATCCATATGTATGCCTGTTCAGAAACAATATATATTTATTAAAATAGGTTATAACTAAAAATAAATACATAAGTGTAAATAAAAATAAATGTATACTAAGTTTAAACTACCTATATCAATATCCCTTCGTGATGATCATCACGAGTGGCATGTACATCGTCAAACTGTGTCTCCTCGATTATAGTAGGCATGTTTGTTGAAAAAGAAGGAGTCTCGGGAATATCAAGATTTGAATCTTGATTTTCATTACTACCATTATACATGCTTTTTCCTTGGAGAACCACGGACAACCTTTTGATAGAAAGATCAGTGATGTAGAACACTTGTTTTGCTTGGGAAGCCATTATGAAAGGCTCATTTATATGACCTAACTTGTTGAGGTCTACCAATGTGAACCCCAATTCATCGGTTTGTACACCACTGTTACTATCAACCCACTTACATTTAAAAACCGGCACCGTAAGCTTAGTGTAATCGAGCACCCAAATATATTCAATATATCCAAAGTAAGGTGTCGGTGCTTTAACGGGTTTTGTGTCCTTTGTACTAGAGAAGTGCATTGCTTCGGCAATGATCATAACCCCACTATTTTGCATGGTACTCTTGTTATCTTGTTCCTTTATATAAAAGGAAAAGTTATTGATGTCGTATCCGCTCCAACATATGACGTTGAAGCTAGGCCCACGTGCTAGCCATCTTACGTCATCAGAAGCAGTACCACCATCCTTAAGCATTTATTCCTTGAACCATGGTAAGAAAGTCTTGTTATGCTTGTTCAACAACCACCTTTCACTCAGTCGAGGGTTTTCTTGATTGACTTTTCTTTTATGTTCAAATAAGAAAGGTTGAACAGAATCGATGTTGTTCAATACATACAAATGTGCTTGAAGCACTTCCTCTCGACCCTTGCTATTAATTCTTAATCCATGTGTACCCTTACCTTGACATATTATCTCATCATGGCGAGGCTTAGGAACCCCTATAGGATCCGTGTTATGAAGGTAGTCCGAACAAAACTCAATAGCTTCTTCTGCAACATACCTTTGAACAATAGATGCTTCCGGACGATGAGGATTCTTCACGTACCCTTTCAAGATATTCATGTAGCACTCAACTGGGTACATCCATCTAAGAAAAACCGGCCCACATAATCTAATCTCCCTCATCAAATGAAGAATTAAGTGAACCATTATGTCGAAAAAGGAAGGAGGAAAATACATCTCCAATTGGCACAAGATTGTAGCAGCCTCAACTTCCAAGTCATCCAACATACGGTGGTCAACGACTTTGCTACATATAGAATTAAAGAATGAGCATAACCGAGTAATGGCATGTCTCACATTTTTTGGAGCAATACCACGAATAGCAACGGGCAGAAGATGTTGCATCAAGATGTGACAATCATGAGACTTTAAGCCAACCAATTTAAGATCACTAGAGACAAGCCTCTTCATATTTGAAGAGTAACCATGTGGAACTTTGATGCCCTGAAGACACCCGCAGAAACTTTGTCTCTCTTTTTTTGACAAAGTATGACATGCTGGTGGCAAACAAGTCCGCTTACCATCCTCAACAACTGGAGCTAACTGCTCTCGTATACCCAAAGCAACGAGGTCGAGACGAGCATTCACACCATCCTTTGTCTTGCCCTGAATGTTGAGAAGCGTCCCGATCACATTATCACACACATTTTTCTCCACATGCATCACATCAATGCAGTGTCTGACATCAAGCTTGCGCCAGTATGGAAGATCAAAGAATATCGACCTCTTCTTCCATATGTGTTTCTCAGCAGCTTTACTTTTCTTTTTGGACTTGCCGAATATAACATCGATGCCCTTTACCCTCTGATAAACCTGCTCTCCAATTAAGGCCGCCGGAGCTTTTTCTATCTCTTGGCATCCATTAAAAGGTTTTTTCATCTTACGATATGGGTGATCACGTCTAAGAAATCTCTGATGCCCAAGGTAAACCGTCTTCTTTCCATGATGCAATTGAGTGTAGCATGTGCCTTCTTCACATATAGGGCATGCTTTATGCCCCTTGACACTGTACCCGAACAAGTTACCGTATACTGGAAAGTCGTTGATGGTGCAAAATAACATGGCACGAAGCTTCACTAGTGGAAAATATACATTAGACGGTAAAGGTTTACGTCAGTTAACCAAAAACTAGACGTTAAAAAGGAGGCGGTGGCAGTTTTGTAAATATCAGACTTCATTAATTCAATTTTAACGTCAGTTGTTTTAAGGACTGGCGTTAAAAGTGAAGTGACTCACTTTTAACGTCAGTTCAATAAACAACTGACGTTAACAGTGAACGTTTTAACGTCAGTTCTTTATAGAACTGACGTTAAAAGTGAGTCATTTCACTTTTAACGTCAGTCCTTACATCAACAGACGTTAAAGGTTATTTTAATAATTTTTTTATCTAGTATAAGTACCCTTCCGTATTGCCTTCCTCAAAGTTTCAGTTTCACAATTGCTTTGATGTTTTGTGTTTCTGTTTTGAAAACTAAAATATATGTGCGAAGTATAAGTTGAATCAATAACCCAAACCGGTTCTCATTCATGAAGTGTAATACAGACTGATACAGAAGATTGAAAGGGTTTAAAATCCTATAAAAAGTTACATTGAAAGGGTTTAAAATCCTAAACATTAAAGCTACATCCCATCAGAGTTTTATGAAATATGCCAAAGGGAAAACTATACTCCGAAGACCTCAGAAAACTGGGGGGCATGAGAGAGCTCAAGAGAGGCAAAAACAGGTGCACTAGATCTGTTTAAAGCAAAGCCAGTGGTTCTAGAGACTTCCATGACGGTCACTTGCTGCCAAAGCTGAGGTTTTGGAACTGTGATGCCCGAGCACCTGATTTACCCTCCAGCAGCTGATTCTCCGGAAGGATGATAAGGTGAGCAACTCACATAATGTGGTTTACACAAACTTATCACCCATGTAATGTGATTTACATAAACTCAGAAGTTGTTTGACCATTAAGACAAAGATCTTTGAGTCTAGGAATAGGAAGAAAGAGTGATGAAGTTAATCTCCATGGCAGAGCCATATTGTGAAGCCGAAAATTAAAAGGATGGAAGGAAGCTATTTATAGGAGCAGGGGATGAAGTTACTAAGTTATTCTGATTTTCTTGAAAACTTATCTATAAACTTAATGCTCATTAAGAGGATTAAGTTACAAGGTGCATGGGTAAGTAGCACAGTAGTCAAAGGAATGAATGTTTTTGCAGATATCTATACACTTTTAACGTCAGTTGTTTAAAAAAACTGACGTTAAAAGTGTTTTTAAAATAAAAAATATTTATTGTTAACGTCAGTTTTTTATACAACTGACGTTAAAAGTGTGATTTTTACTTCAGTTAAATAAATAGCTGACGTAAATAATCCTATATATTATAAACGTGCAGAATGAATATTGGAAATAATGTAATTAATATACGGGAACTTGGCAGTCATAAATTAAGTTGACGTTAAAAATGAGGTGGTGATAGTTTGTAAATATTAAATCACCATTTGCGTCAGTTCTATAAATAACTGACATAAATAATTATGAAACTCATTTCATTGGTTGTCATGTCCCTGTTGTCCCTCTTAACGCAGATCACTCCATATAGTACTGCAGTTTATTTCTAAACCTTTTTTTAAACAAGTTTATTTTTAATTTTTATTAATTAGCTTGAATTAGTAAACCAATTCTTGTGCAAATTAAAATAAATAAACACTTAACATAAAACAAGTTATATGTATAATCAAATCGTATGTCATTGAAGCGATTCATAAGTTAAAATTACATGATTAAAAGATAAAAAAATTATGCAACATAGCCCTAAAATATAAAAAAGTTTCTGCATCAACATCATTTTCTTCTCAGTCATGTCATCAGAAACTCCAATGGATGCATCACCTCCCTCACTTGAATTCCATGATTCAAAGTAAATCCTCAGTCACTAGAAGCGAAAGTAAAGTGAAATGGATCTTTGCATCTTTCTTCTTCACTGGAATTCCTTGATGCATCGTCTTGAATCCACAGTCACTTGCTTCCAAAGCAAAGTGAAAGGGATGACAGGGATGAAATAAAGTGAGAGAATCACATTACGTGATTCACCCAACCTTACCATCCATGTAATGTGATTTACACAACCTCAGAAATTGTTTGACCATTAAGAACAAGATCTTTGAGTCTAGTCATAGAAAGAAAGAGTGATGAAGTTAATCTCCATGGCAGAGCCATATTGTGAAGCAGAAAAAATTAAAAGGATGGAAGGAAGCTATTTATAGGAGCAGTGGATGAAGTTACTAAGCTATTCTGATTTTCTTGAAAACTTATCTATAAACTTAATGCTCATTAAGAGGATTAGGTACAAGGTGAATGGGTAAGTATCACAGTAGTCAAAGGAATGAATGTTTTTGCAGAAACTAATAAACTTTTAACGTCCGTTGTGTAATACAACTGACGTAAGAAGTGTGTGTGTTTTTAACGTCAGTTTCTTAAGACAATTGACGTTAAATATATGACCTTTAACGTCAGGTTTTACTAACAACTAACGTAAAATGTTGTTTTATTTTAATTATAACGTTTACACCCGCGCGCCTTCTGCACTTCTCTGTACGTCTCTTTTCTCTTTTCATCACGCTCAACCCTCACTCTCAACCCTCACTCTCGCTCTCACTCTGCCCTAATCGCGAGCTCATCTCCACTGCAACCACCGCGAGGGCTTCTTCGCCACCACCGTGAGGTACACTCTTAACCCCTAACTCTGTCTTTCCCGCTCATTCTTTGCAATAACTTGACATCTCTCTTTCCCCTTCCCGCGCACTAACTCTCCTTGTCCCTCTGCTCTCAGTAACCACATCGAACGTTGGTCACCACTCGAGCTTCCCCCCCACCACCACGCGAGCGCCTGTTTCTGGTGAGTCTTTAGGGCACATTTTTTTATTTTTGGTTTTGAGTGCATGCATGTTGCTCTGCTGGCTGAAACTGTAGTCTCAGTAGTTGAAACTTGAAACTGTGAGTTTGAGTTGTTTGGAATGTCTCTATTTTTGGTTTTGAGTGTATATTGAAACTGTAGTCTCAGTAGTTGTAACTTTAAACCGTGAGTTTGAGTTGTTTGGAATGTCTCTATTTTTGGTTTTGAGTGCATGTTACTCTGCTGGTTGATCTGTCACGGCTGTGATGCTCATCACGGCTAGGCCGTGATCAGTTCTGCCTATGAGGGTCTGGTTCAGTTGGCACGTTACGGTCGTGATGTACATCACGGCCAGGCTGTGACCAGTGCTTGGCAATCTTCAAAAACTATAGTTTTCAATCTCTCGTATTGTCCTTATATTGGATATATAGATGTTTTGTATATCTACAGGACCTATCTAGTTATTTTTATTTATACTTCTGTATTTATTTTGAGTTATAACCTATGTTAATACATATATATTGTTTTTGAAAAGGCATACATAAGGATCAGTCGGATAGCCCACATGCAAGGGAGGACACCGTGGGGGTTTCGCAGGACCCGATCACGCCTATGCCTGATTCTAGTGTAAGTTTACATGTTATATACTATCTTTAGTCCTTCTTTTTAATGTAAGTTTATAATGTTACAACCCTCTATTTTAACATTTTTTTTGTCCATACAGACATCACAGGCTCATAGGAAACGGGGTAGAGGAGCCACCTCGTTGAAGAAACTAGAGAAGGACAGGCAAAGAGGACAGAAGCTTGAGGTGTCCTTCGATGCTAATCTAAATGCCCAGGGACCCCGTGCTAAAGAATTTAATAAGTGGGTGTTTCTACAAGCGAAGCAGCACGTAAGCATCAACTACAACCACTGGAGTGACGTTCCACAGAACGTTAAGGATCAAATTTGGGAGGCTATCACGGTATTTTACCTTTACATTCATTTGATTTACATTATTAGATAATTATCCGAGTTATAATCCATCCAGTTGTTATGTATTTAATGTGTAGGTAGCTTGGACTGTGCCAAATGACGAGGATCATCGTCATAAATGTATAAAAATGGCATCAAAGCGTTGGAATGGGTTCAAGCATAATCTTACCAGGTACTATGTATATGGGAAAAAGCGGCTTGATAAAATGTTCTCGGATTATCCCTGGATTGATCAGGATACTTGGTATATGTTTGCCAGGAGTCGACGGGATGGAGAATTTCAGGTTGGTTGATTAAGTTAATTTTGTATGCTTATTATAGATCATTTAACTGTATTTAATTATGTGTTTTTGTTTGAATAGGCTAAGGCAAATAAGGGTCGGCAGAATCAGGTGAAGAACGTCCACCGCCACACCATGTCTCAGGGTGGGTACCAGACTCGGATCGAGCAGATGATGGCGGATAGGGCGAGGGCGCGGCGGGAAGAGCACTCGCTAGGATTGAAAGAGGAGAGGTGCCGAGGGCACACCATCAAGTCCTCCGTCGGACATCGACCGCGAGGATGTCCGGTTAGCCTACCGCATGACAAAGACGGGATCTTTTAAAGTTGATGCCACTCGCGAAGTGGCAGATAAGATTGTAAGTAAATAATTAACTTGATTTCAATTGATATTTGTATAGATATTTGTAACACTTTTCACTTGCACGTTTTTTCATTTTTTTCATTGTAGATGGATCTTAAAGCACAATCCTCCCAGGGCGAATTCGTCCCTTCTGGACGGCGGGACGTCTTGATGACGGCTCTAGGCAAGAAAGACCATCCTGGTCGGGTTATCGATGTTCCTGGGAACGTGACCATCAAAGAATATTATGGCAAGTCTGCTTCACGAAAGCGGGTGGTCAATGAAGCATCAATTTTGGCTGACATTACTCAGCACCTCAGGTCCAACCCAGCTATTACAACACATCTGATGCAAGGCTTAATATCCAACCCAGAATTCAAGCAGGCGCTTTCCAGAGAGCTTTCCTTCGTCGGTACATCCCAGGACACCGCAGGGCATGCCAACCCTTCACATATGATCACAAAAGAGAGTTTTAGTAGGGCACATGTGGAGGACGATGAGTTGGCAGCTAGGGAGCGGGAGTTGGAAGTCCAGCGCCATGAGCATGAGTTGGAAATGAAAAGGCGTGAGTTTGAGTTGGACTCCAAACGACGTGAGCTCGAAATGTTAACAAAGGTATTTATTCATTATTAATGTCCAAATTAGTCAAATAATTACTTGTGTTTTTTTTAATTATCAACAACTTATCTAATTTATTTTTCCTAAACTGAAGGCCAAGTCGACGTCGGTGTTGCTGTCACCTATCACTCGTTTGTTCTCACTTGGTGAGGATTATGCGTTTGAGATTTTTGAATGTCCATTGGAGCACGATGGATGGGTGGCACGCCCAGATCAACGGAGGATATTTACCTTCTGTGGTGACGATCTCGGGAACGCCTGCAGAAATAACGTCTGGTTGAACAACAATGTTTTCAGTCTCTGGTGCACGTAAGTTAATTTTAATTTTATAACTTATTTATTTTTGGTATTTTTCCATTTAATAATTTATTTTAATTTCAATATATATATTATGTAATTAACATCCACACCTTTTCATATCTTAGGTATCTCCGTCGTCTTGACTTGATAAGGGCGTTGCATCGGTTCTGACTTCTTAGATCCGTCAGTCCTTCTGCCCCAATTCTTTGCTGGTGATGCATTGAGTAAATACATAGGGAACTTGTTGGGAGAAAATCGGAAATAATTATATCTGGCTCCCTACTGTATGAATGACCATTGGCAGTTGTTGGTACTTCACCCGTCTAGGCATACTGTCAAATTCTTCTGCTCTCTCCACCAAGATCCGCCACCGAAGGTGGTGGAAGCTGTAAATAAGTAAGTAACTAATCTTAAATTTAATTTAAGTTTTAATATCAGTTGTTTTTAGTTTATTACACACATGATATATGAATTTTTTAATTGATCGACATGATTATTTGTTTATGATAGCGCGCTGAAGGCGAGTAGCATAAGTTGCGCCAATGGGAGAAGTAGGACTTCTAAGGCTAAAGCAAATCCTGTATGGAACATCCTCAAGGTTTGGTAGTTTATTTATCAAATAATTAATATTATAATTACTAATTTATATGTATATTCAACTGACGTTGAAATTAATTTTGTTGGTAGTCTCGATTTCAAATTGACGAGTGGTCGTGCGGCTATTATGTGATGCTTCATATGCTGAACATAGTCTCCGCATCTATTACGGATGGATGGATTAAGGTAATATTTAAACAACTTGTTAAATTATATATTATAGTTTTGAAGATGACTTGCATTGATGTTATTGTTATTATTTGAACGTGTGTAGGCATTTAGCGACCAATCGCCTATTCAAGAAGATGAGTTAAGAGACTTGAGGATGTGCTTCGCTGAATTCTTCTTCAAGTATGCGGCTGAAAAAGGAATTGACAAGATACCTCCGCAATACTTAGATAAATAGTTTTTTTGTTAGACTTTAGAAACTAATTAATAACATGTATATATATATATATATATCCTTAGATTGGTAGTTTTGTTTTTTAGACATTGGAACTAAAATTTATTTATATATATACATGGGTTTTGGTTTTAAGTCCCCCAATTGTTCCATTTTTCCTTTGCAATTCTGTAATGTGTTGATATTCTGTTTTACTGGGATGTTTACTGAATGCAGGGATAGCTGAGGGGAGTGATATTTTAAAACTGAATTTTAAAAAAAAAATCTATTAACATCAGTTGTATCGAACAACTGACGTTAATAGTATTTTATAAAATATACAGTACACTATTAACGTCAGTTGTAATAAACAACTGACGTTAAAATTAAACATTTAACGTCAGTTCTTTATAACAACTGACGTTAGTGTTAACAAAATTAACGTCCGTTGTCTTAAAGAACTAGCGTTAATAGTTTTATGTTTAACGTCGGTTGTTTAAAAAACTGACGTTAATAGTTTTATATTTAACGTCAGTTCTCAACTGACGTTAAAATATTAACTATTAACGCCAGCTGTATTTACGTCAGTCAGTATTCTGACGTAAAAAATCAATTTTAACTGACGTAAAAAGCACTTATTGCACTAGTGCTTGAATGTCTCATAAGAATACCCATCAACTACATCAACACCTTCCACCCACAGCGTTTTCAAGTCTTCAATCAAGGGACTTAGATAAACATCTAAGTCATTTCCCGGTTGCTTTGGGCCCGAAATCATCATAGACAACATCATGTATTTGTGCTTCATGCACAACCAAGGGGGCAGGTTGTAAATTATCAACAGAACAGGCCATGAACTATCAATACTACTCATGTTACCATAAGGATTCATTCCATCCATAGCAAGTCCAAGCCTTAGGTTTCTTGGCTCATCGGCGAAATCCGGAAACATAGTATCAATATTCTTCCATTGCATAGAATCACCAGGATGACGAACCTTTCCATCACGTTTCTCATCATTATGCCATCTAAGATTCTTCGCATCTTTCGCATTGGCAAACAATCGATTGAACCTTGGAATTATTGGAAGATACCACAACACCTTCACAGGAGGACCCTTTTTTCTCACATCATCAAGATCATCATCATCATCACCACCCTTCATTTTGTATCGTGATAACCCATATTTGGGGCAATCGTGATTGTCTTTATGAACACCGGTGTACAATATACAATCATTGGGGCATGCGTGTATCTTCTTATACTCCATACCCATCGGACACAATACCTTCTGGCCTCATAGTTACGGTCAGGCAATGTGTTGTCCTCCGGAAGCAAGTCTTTCAACACTTCAAGCAATTTCGTGAAGCTTTTATCGGTCCAACCATTTCTCGCCTTCACACAAACCAATTTTAGCACCGCCGACAACCGTGTATAAGTAGTACACCCTGGATATAAAGGCTTATCCGCATCACCGCACAACCTATCATACACATGAGCTCGATGAAAAGATTCTTGTCCAATATCACGGATCATGTCCTCTACTCGATCATCCTCCATATCTACGTCAACGTCCTCACTTTGGGAGACACTTGCAGTACTACTCAACAACACATCACCATGCCATATCCATCTTGTATAACTCAAGCAAATCCCTTCACAAATCAAATGAGTACGTATATCCTTCACCATACATTTCCTCGTATTCAAACACTTGACACAAGGACAATAGAACATTCCATTACTATTAGGAACATTCCTTTGAGTAAATTCTATAAATTCTCCCACCCCTTTCAAATACTCAGCACTAGTGCACTTAAAAACCATCCAACTACGATCCATAACTAGATAGGTTCTGTAGATATACAAAACATATATCCAATATAAGGACAATACGGGAGATTGAAAACTAGTTTTTGAAATCCTAATTGAAAACAAGTTTTTGAAATCCCGTCAACCATGTATATCTTATTTGACTAACTGCCTAAAACAAAATTTCCACAGTAATCTCACATCATTCTTCTCATCAAGCAGGCAACAACACATATTAGGACTATTGCTATATCTAGTACGATAACCACTCAGTCATATAAATTGATCAAGATAGCGTGATATATACAAGTAAGGCGTTTAAAAATTATTTCAAATTTACACCATTTTCAGGTTGAGCAATGAGCAATATATTGTTGATGTCACATGCTACAAGCAACTCTAAATTTCTTCCCATTTTGAAATAGGTCATGATAGCAGAAGAAAAACAAGAGAAAACACAAAACCCATGACCAGAAATAGAGACATTCCAAACAACTCAAACTCACAGTTTCAAGTTTCAACTATAGAGACTACAGTTTCAACATACACTCAAAGCCAAAATTAAAAAAATGTGCCCTAAAGACTCACCAGAAATAGGTGCTCGTGTGGTGGTGGGGAGGGGAGCTCGAGTGGTGGCCAACGTTCGATGTGGTTACTCAGAGCAGAGGGACAAGGAGAGTTAGTGCGCGGGAAGGGGAGAGAGAGATGTCAAGTTATTGAAAAGAATGAGCGGGAAAGACAGAGTTAGGGTTAAGAGTGTACCTCACGGTGGTGGCGAAGAAGCCCTCGCGGTGGTTGCGGTGGAGAGGAGCTCGCAATTAGGGCAGAGTGAGAGTGAGAGTGAGAGTGAGAGTGAGAGTGAGAGTGATGAAAAGAGAAGAACAGAGACCTACAGAGCGAAGTGAAGAAGGCGAGCGGGTGTAAACGTTATAATCAAAAACCATCTTTAAAAAAACATTTTACGTCAGTTGTTTGTAACAACTGACGTTAAAAATAAATATTTTTTATTTAAAAATACTTTTAACGTCAGTTGTCTTAAACAACTGATGTTAAAAGTGTATAAGTTTCTGCAAAAACATTCATTCCTATGACTACTGTGCTACTTACCCATGCACCTTGTAACTTAATCCTCTTAATGAGCATTAAGTTTATAGATCAGTTTTCAAGAAAATCAGGTAGTCTTTCTTCTCTATATAAAGTACCATTCTTCTGTATCAGTCTGTAATACGCCCCCCTCTTCTTTTCCTCTATATTTCGAGTGTTTTCTATTCCTTCACAATATGACTCTATCATATTTGAGGCTTTTGTTATTTCTTCCTATACCTAGACTTAAAGGTCTCTGTCTTAATGGTCAAAAAACTTCTGAGGTTGAGTAAATCACGTAACATGGATGGTAATGTTGGGTGAATCACGTAATGCGATTCCCTCACTTTATTTCATCCCCTCATCCCTTTCACTCCGCTTTGGCTGCAAGTGACTGTGGTTTCAGATGGAGCATGAAGGAATTCAAGTGAGGGAGGAGATGCATCAATTGGAGTTTCTGAGGACAGGACTGAGAAGAAAATGACGTTGAAGCAGAAACTTTTTTATATTTTAGGGCTATGTTGCAGAAATTTTTTATCTTTTAATCATGTAATTGTAACTTATGAATCGCTTCAATGAGATACGATTTGATTATACATATAACTTGTTTTATGTTAAGTGTTTATTTATTTTAATTTGCACAAGAATTTGTTTACTAATTCAAGCTAATTAATTAAGATTAAAAATAAACTTGTTTAAAAAAAAAGTTTAGAAATAAACTGCACTATATAGAGTGATCTGCGTTAAGAGTGACAACATGGAGATGACAACGAAAGAAAGATAGGAATGAGTTTCAGATAGGAATATAGGATTATTTACGTCAGTTATTTATTTAAGTAAAGTAAAAATCACATTTTAATGTCAGTTGTATAAACAACTGACGTTAAAAGTGTTGATAATTCATGCAAATCACTTTTAACGTCAGTTCATTACACAACTGACGCAAATAGTGATTTAATATTGACAAAACTGTCACCGCCTCATTTTTAACGTCAAACATATGGTCAACTGACATAAAACTTTCCCGTATATTACATTATTTCCACTAGTGATCCACCTAGGAAAGATCACATGGTTAACACATGTCCCCCTTGCAAGGATTCACTAGTGCAATAAGTGCTTTTTACGTCAGTTAAAATTGATTTTATACGTCAGAATATTATCTGACGTAAATACGGCTGACGTTAATAATTAATTTTTTAACGTCAGTTGTTTAAACAGCTGACGTTAAATATAAAACTATTAACGTCAGTTCTTTAACACAACTGACGTTAATGTTGTTCAAACTAATGTCAGTTTTGTTAAAGAACTGACGTTACAGGTTTTATTTTTAACGTCAGTTTCCTAATACAACTGACGTTAATAGTGTACTGTATATTTTATAAAATACTATTAACGTCAGTTGTTTGATACAACTGACGTTAATAATTTTGTTTAAATTCAGTTTTAAAATATCGCTCCCCTCAGCTATCCCTGCATTTAGTAAATATCCCAGTAACACAGAATATCACACACATTACAGAATTGCAAACACTACCCTTAAATTTCAATATTATCTAAAAGAAAAGAAATATACAAAGGAACAATGGGGGGACTTAAAACCAAAACCCATGTATAGGAAAAACATAATTATCTACAAGTATATATATATCAAGGTTTACAAAACCGGACAGGCCATCGAACCGGTGAAGGCAGCGGTTCAAGGTTCAATGGTCCAACCGGGGTTGAACCGTGGTTGAACCGGTTATATATACTTCACATACAAATGTCATAACTCAACATATATAACATTCAAAATGACAAAACCAAATCAAATATGCCATCAAAGTCATCAAACCATAACATTTAAGTTCAACAAAAGTGGACAATGTTTATTGGAAAGTGGAAATTAAACAACAGATACATCAAACATCATAATATTCATTGAGGTTGACT
The DNA here is from genome assembly GCA_030762895.1 of Sophora flavescens. NCBI lineage: Eukaryota > Viridiplantae > Streptophyta > Magnoliopsida > Fabales > Fabaceae > Sophora > Sophora flavescens. Next base: position 129,735,187 of record CM061069.1, read on the forward strand.
CCTTCATATTCAAACACGTCAGCCATAGCATCTTCACTAATTTGAGTAATATCTTCACCACCACCACCACTTTGAAGTTGAATCTCTATAGCATCAAGTTCTTCATCACCTATTTAAACAACAAGCAAGTAGAAAAATAAAATTTCAACACTAAAATAATCAAGTTACATACAAAGCATGTTCGATATAATTAAACATTAACCTTTGTTGCTTCTTGATGAATCGCCAACTATTGGAATAGCACCACTATCATGATAAAGAACATTTTCAATCTCATCAATATCAAGTTCAGGAGAGGGTTCTTCATCAATCACCCAAAAATCAACTTCATCAATGGATTCATAATCAACGGGATCACGACATGCCTTCTTGTAGTGTCCCCTATAACAAAACATTACAATAGCAAAAAGCAGAATTATTATGCTTTTCAAAAAAACTAAAAGTAATGTTTCAACTTTTGACATAATGAAATTTTTATACCTATTCCTTAAACGCAAGTTATAATTAACATAAACAATATCATTCAGTCTCTGATGTTCAAGTCTATTTCTTCTCTTTGTATGGATGCGTTCAAAGACACTCCAATTTCTCTCACACCCCGAAGAAGAACAAGTTTGGCTAAGAATACAAATTGCCAGCTTTTGCAATATTGGAGCACTACCCCCATACATTCTCCACCATTCATCTACAAAACACATATTTAGTTAAATAAAACAAGAAATATACATAACTATGTAAGTTTAAAACATTATTTAAAAATTAAAACTATAAATTGGTACTCACCAGGTTGTATATCCTTTGCCACTTTAAGAGCACTTTCACGACTAAAAGATCCTTGTCTTTCACGATACACTTGCAACTCTTTAATGGCTTTGGCCACATCGGGACAAAAAGCTTGTATATCAAATAAATCAAGAAGTGCTTGCATGACACTACTCTTATCACAATACTTGTCATCATAAATGAATGCGGGGTTTAAAAAGTATGCAGCTGCATGAAGAATGCGCTTCAAGTGCTTATCCCATCGAGTCTTAAGAATATCCGTGTATCGCTTATACAAGTTCTTTCTATGCTTAAACATTTCCTTTATTGCATTTTTTGCCCTTTGCATGCCCTCATAAACATAACCAATAGAAGGTTTTTCATCCCCATCTACAATTCTTAGTAATCTAATGATGGGAGCCATAAGTTTGGCAATCATAAAACATTCATTCCAAAATTTATTATCTAAAATGATAGCACTAACAGCTTTTCCTGTTGTACCCTTTTGCTAACTTATGGCTAGTAAAGTGTTTGTCCACAACCAATGCTTGCAAATCATGGTTATGATCATGAATATTTTTCAATGTGATAAAAGTAGTAGCAAATCGAGTCGCTTCCCGGACGCATCGATTTCCTTCCAACCTTCTCTTTTTCTTAGCCAAGATAAGAATACTATATGATTGTACAGAAACACAGTTACCTTTGAAGCTTTTTTGGCAAGCTCTGCAACATGAGGCATACTAGCAACATCCTTCAAAAGGAGATTCAAGCAATGGGCAGCACAAGGAGACCAAAAAATGGTTTCATATTTTTCATGCACCAATTTACCAGCAGCTACATAGTTAGATGCATTATCTGTCACTATGTGAACAACATGTTCAACTCCAACCCATTCAATAACTTCAGAAAACATATTGCACAAAGTCGCGACATATTTCACAACATCCGATGCATCAATAGACTTCACAAATGCTATCCCTATGGAATAATAAAGTAAAAAAGCTTATCAAATAAAAATTAAATGGACTATCAAGTTTATTAAGGAATCTCAAAATTTCACAAATGTTGTACCTTTAGGACAATAAACTAGAAAGTTTATCAACGTCCTTTGTCTTTGGTCAGTCCATCCATCAGCCATGATTGTACATCCACTCTTAGCCCAATTGGCTCGATAACTTTGCACAAGCAATTGACATTCTTTCTTGCAATCTCCCAACAATTTAACCCGTAGATCATGATAAGACGGAACTTTATAACCAGGGCCAATAGCAGCAATTGCATCCGTAACTTCTTGAAAATATGGTGACTTTGTTGCATAAAATGGAATGTTAGCATCAAAAAACCATATAGCAATTGCCATCCCAGCTTTGTAACGTGCAGCCTTGCCAGATATTACACTTTTTATAGTTGGTTGAGAGCCAGGAGTTGTCCTTGGAGCAAAAGAACCACCAATTTGAACATCAGCTTTTCTTTTTCCTTTGTTGGGAGCAGAAACAGATGCAGTATTTGGGAAGGGTTGAACTTTTTGCACTTCCCCATCATTACTACCACCATATGCATCATTGAGGTCATTAGTCTTCTTTTTTTCTTTGATACCTTTCAATAACTCAATCATTTGGTGACGAACATCGTGAGGAACTTTCTTACAAGAGCTTATTTGACCAGATATACCCGCAAGATGGTGCTTCATTCTGTTTATGCCTCCTCCTCTGTAACTTATTCCACAATGAATGCAAGTGTACACATTAGTTCTCCCTTCTTTTCTAAATGCAAAATGCTCCCAAGCAGGATCACTTTTCCCACGAAATGCAATGGAGCCTTCTGCTGATTCACCATGTGATGATTGTGTATTAGGGGCATTGGTAGATAAATTAGGATTATTTTCAGGAGCATTCCCACTTGGTAATTCCTACAATAGGAACATGTTCAGCGAAAAATTAATTTTTTTTTTGCAGCAAGTCAGCAACAAGCCAACAACAAGAGTACAAGTATTTTTGGACAAGTATTCTTGGAAACCAGTCAGAAATCAGAAATCAGAAATCAGAAATCAGAATTCAGAATACAAAACTTGGAGAACACAGTACAAGTATTCATCATTGAACAAGTATTTTAGGAGAATACAAAACTTGGAGAAGAAGAGTGACATACCTGGTTCGAGTTCGACATTGATTGGAGTATTCTATTGGAGTAGGGAGAACAGGGAAGCAGAGGCAGCCAGGCAGGTAATTAGCAGAACTGCAGAAGCCTTATCAAACAAAAGACTTAATGGTCTTCTTCTTAGAAACCTGTAACGCAGTCGCAGAAGCGTCGGAGATGGAGGAAACGTGACAAAACAGCGACGGATGGCATGACGCAGGGCGGCGGATGCGAGCTCGTGTGGCGGAAAGGAGTGGCTGGGTCTCTTGGCAACAAGTGCGGTCCGGTGACGTGGTTCGAACGGAGCTCACAGCGGCAAGAAGGAAGGGTCGAAGGTCGTTTACGAAGAGGAGACGAACTGAGGAAGGTCTGTCGAGAGTCGAGACAGGGAAAATGAATTTTAGGGTTGGAACTTGGAAATAGAAACGGCGTCGTTTTGGGCCGGTTGAATTTTTTTTTTAAAAAAAAATGCAATTCCGAGAACCGGACTAGACCAGTCCGTAACCGGGTTAGGCCGGTTTCGCCGGTTTTTAACCGGTTCAATGGGTTTTTCACCGGTTCGCTATATGACCGGTTTTCCTATCTGACCGGACCGGTCAAGGTTCCGGTTCCCGGTCGGACCGGCCGGTCCGGTCCGGTTTTTAAATCCTTGGTATTACCATACTTAATCTATTTGGAATCATCAAAACTTAGAGAACTTACACATTGAATGTCTTTCAGACTTAAGAGGTCTCAACAAGTTACTGTCAATTCTATATGCTTGAACCGTTCTGTTGTTGTTCGAGATAGACATTTTCTTGAGAAAAAAAGTTTCTAGATGAGACTTAGTCTAGTCACTTTTACTTTTGATGAAAGTGATCCAGTCTGAATTTTGTCGGATTGTTGTCATTTTAAATTGTTATCTTGGAAATTCCTTGTCCAAAGAATAAATCCTCTTAAGGTTAGGAACTATTTGTTTTGTGAGTTCATAATACACTGGGAAATCCTTGTGAAAGAAGGAAATTTATTAGATGTTGGGAATTTGCGTATAAAAAAAAATAACGCAGCGAAAAAATTCCCATCGAAGGATCCTTGCGAATGGTCATGATTCATGGTTAGAAGATTTACCTCTTGAAGCGATAACAGTTGATTAAAATTGTCTATCACGAACACCGCACGAACGATGTCTCTAAGGTATCCATACGAGCAGATTCCATGAATGTCCAACGTCACGAACCCGAAGCGTCTCTGTCTCACAGTGCTAGCTTCGAAAACCGAGACCTGCTGTTCATTATCACTCTCTATGTGCGGCTAGGGTAAAAACAAAATCGTGTAGGCACAATAGCTTAAGTGGTCTACTTATAGCAGCACCTCCTTAAGTGAGTTAGTGACCAGCGTTTGACCTAAGCCCCATGTACTATGTGCTAGGCCCAATAGAAAAGTCCAACTCTCCTTTTAATGCTTCTTTTAATCCGCTCTTATGTGTGTAACCCTATAGGTTCCCAAAACGTTAGTAGTAATATTAAATCCCATTTAATATTACAAACAGTGAGCGGTATCTAGCAATACATCACTGCTACCTAAGTAGTGAGAAAGTCAGTGATTTGACGAAACCTTTCTGTGACAAATATTCATGTGCATTATTATCCCTTTGTCCATATATCTATATTGAACACAAGACATGGAATGTGTCACCCTTGTATGGTTCAATATCATGTTCCCTGATACTCGAGTAGACTTAACAACAAATGAGGTCAATATCTCATATTGACTCATTTCAGCACGGCCATGCATTTTACAGTCTCACTCTATCAAGGGCCCCACAGATATTACTCCTGTTATGTAGGAGGGATAAATTCCATCTAGGTCACTCACATCCCTCTGCATGGCTCGTGGTATGCCCAATGTCCGTCTTTATAATCATCCTATTACAGATGATGTTTGACGATATTAAAGCACATGACTCCTCATGTAGGGATCGTAGCGATTTCAAGTCGAAGGATTGCATACACCATTGTCACTATGAGAACTACTTATGACACTCACACAAAGCTCCATGTAGTGTTCTCATGGTGGGTCAGTCCAGTACATCATTACTCTAATGTGTACCTATGTGGCGACTCGATATCTCATATCCATGACCCGTGAGATATGGTCATCAGTCTGCACACATAATAGTCTCAATGTATTATTATTGTCCTTATTAATAAAATACTTGACTACGGATATTTAAGAATAGGATTTCATTGTTCAATAGTGTCTCACGATCAAGTCATATACTTGATATTCTATTAAACTGAAATTTCTATTCTATGGACTTTATTATGTTTAAACAAGTAACACAATAAACTGGAATGCCTCATATCATATATATATATATATATATATATATATATATATATATATATATATATATATATATATATATATATATATAATAGCAAGATACAAATGTAAGTCTAAGAAATACACTGGCCTCTAGGGCTTACACCGACATTAGAGTCATGGTTGTAAACATGTATTAGCTATGCATTTTTACACTCATGAACATAGTAAAGAATCTTTTTACATACTGGACATTCTTGATTCTTTTCAAATTGATACAGAACTTCTATAACTATATAATTTCTTGTGAAAGTAAGACCTTGGGATCAACGTATATAGGACACATAGTCCACAACAACGTAACACGGATCATAGATCAACATGCTTTAAAACACTAGTATCCCGACGTCTCGGTTACTAGGCTCACTTTTCAATGTTATTTTTCATTCAGTGAAATACAAATACAAAACAAAACTTCCATAACTTATCCAAGTTATCGGATATTCTCTTTTTGAATAAAAACCCTTAAAAACCTTTTTACTTGGAAATTCATTTTTAAAATTTTAAGTTATGGAAAAGCCACTCTTTTTTGGCTAAAATATCATTTTGGTCCCTTAACTTATTTTTTAGATTCAGTTTGGTCCCTTAACTTTTAAAATGTTCAATTTGGTCCCTTAATTTGTCTATGTTAACCCAAGTTAGTCCTCTCTGTCAATAAAGTCAATAACAGTGTTAAATGAGTTTCAATCTAGTCCCTTATGTTTTAAATGAGTTTCAAATTGGCCCTTTAAATTGTTAACATGTTTCAAATTGTTCCGTTAAATTGCTAACGAGATTCAAACTGGATCTTTAATTGTTAACGAGTTTCAACCTGGTCCTCAAAAAGTTAACACCGTTTTTGACTCATTAACGGAGATGGCTAACTTGGGTCACCAGAGGCAAATTAAGGAACCAAATTGAACCTTTTAAAAAGTAAGAGATCAAACTGAATCTAAAAAATAAGTTAACGGACCAAAATGATATTTTAAGCCTTCTTTGTTTTTCCAAAAATCCTTTTTTTTTTTTTTGAAATTTCCATTTTCTAAAAACATTTAAAACTTCCAATTAAAATCCTTTTAAAGTTTCAAAATAAATTTGTTTTTTTTTTCCTTTGTGGTTTTTTATCCATAAAATATTTTCAAAATTTGATTTTTCTTGGTGTAAAATCATTTAACTTTTCAAATAAATTTTCTTTATCAAGTTTTTTTATTGTTGTTTCTAATACTCTCATAAGTTTGAAAAGTTTATTTTCTATTAAAACATCTCTTCAAAAAAATTTATTTTCAATACTCTTCATATGGTTTTCTTAAGACTTTTATCTTGAGAATTTAATTGAGCTCTAACCCATAGTTAGGCTTTTCATACAACAACCAAAACAATATCATAACAAATATAGCATGCATCAATTTATTTTCACATATCAACTACCAAAAATAAAATCAACTAAGCATAAAACATATATATTCAACCAAACAAACAATCAACACATTAAACTCAATTAAGCATTAAACAACCACCACATCAAAAATTCCAACAAATACATTAAGACATACAAGCACATATAGTTATCATAAATAATATCCCTCATGCTGTCTCCCCTTACCTTAGCTTGAAAGGCGAAAAGACCGTGATTTTACGCGTAGTACTTAAAACGAACGTTGTCACCTTATCGCGTTTGAAAGTCTAAACAAGATTAAACATGTAATACAAGTTAAAATTTTATAAAACCACCTCATTCTTCTCATTCATGTTTCGGCCCTCTTAAGAAAATGTTGTTAAAATTTTAAAATTTTTACAAGCTTTTGGATTAATGATCCTTAAGCATCATAGAGACAAAATAAAGGTTTAAAACTTAAAAATAAATTTCAATCCCTCTACTCCATGCAATAGTAGGTTTCGGCCTTGACATAAAAATGGGCTAGAAAATTGATTTTCAACTTTATAGATACATGCATGCAAATGGTGATTAAAGTAAGTGTCCTTCAAAAAAATTAAAAAAAAAATCTCCTCAACTCTCCTAGTTAGAGTTTTTGGCCAAGCAAAATAGGAAGAAAACTCATTATTTTGAGTGTGTTCATGAACTAAAAATGCACCAATCAAAGAACTTTAAATCATGCATGTGGGATTTGAACCAAAAACACCAACTTGTACCACTTAGGGTTTCGGCCACTCTATAAAAAATAGGTTTGGAGAAATGTTTCACCACATGCAATTCAACAAGATGAGAGTAGAGATGAGAGTAAAGTTTTATTTTCCGCAAACGGGTAACCATGTGATATCCCAAGAAAGGATGTCGCATTTGTGGTATCAGAGCTGGTCGAGTCTTTCGGGAATGTTTGAGGAATAGGTCTGTTGTGCTGATGTTGTGTGTTCTCTGAGTAAGATTTGTTTGAATTACTTCTTAGAAGTAATGTGTGTTAATAAGTAAGCATTTCATTTTCTGGACGTGGTCTAACTGATTTGGTCTTGTAGGTCAGTTATGAAACTCGAACCAGAAGGTGGGCGTGGACGTGGACGTGGACGTGGACGAGGACACGGTTGTGGAAGGGATCGTAGAGGTGGTCCCTTTGGTGGTCGTGGTAATGTTAACAAGGACTATGACGGTGGAGTAGATTATACTGCTCAAGCAATGGATAACATTGCGGCTGCTTTTGCTATGCAGACAACTGCTATGGCCGCTCAAACTCTGCAAGAGGCGAACGGTAGAGGTCTGACTTCATTCCGATGTCAGAATCCTTCACAGTTTCACGGGGATGCCAAACCAGAGAAAGATGACTTATGGATCCAAGAATTGGAGTAGATCTTTAAACTCATTCTTACCCCAGAAGGAGTTAAGGTTTCTTATGCGACATTTTTACAGGTAGGAGATGCGGAGTACTGGTGAAAAGGTACTCGACAACTGCTGGGAGCTGATCATCAGGAAATTATTTGGTATGTGTTCAAATATGCATTTTTGGACAAGTATTTCCCGGAGAGTGTTAGAATCGAAAAAGAACTAGAATTTTTACCATTATACCAGAGAGATCTAACTGTTGGGGAGTATGCAGCGAAGTTCGAATCGTTTGCCAAATATTCCCATTTCTTTCAAGCACAGCCAAATGAAAGCTGGAAATGTGAGAGGTTTGAAGCAGTTTTGAGGTTTGAGATTAAAGAATTTGTACTACCATTACAACTCAGGAATTTTCAAGTTCTAGTCGAGATGAGTCAAAAGATGGAGCAGATGAGGAAGGGAAGAGACAATAGAGGGAATGCTGGAGGACCTTCTCGATCTAAGAACCAGTTTCATAATCAAAACCAGAATCAGAAGGGGGAACAGGACCAGAGGAAGACTTATTTCCGACCACCAGGAAATAACCAGAACTGGCAACAAAATCGTCCGGATATTCCTGCATCAGGAAGTGGAGGCCAAAAGAACCAAAACCAAGGCCAAGTCAAGAGATGTTACTATTGCAGAGATCCGAAACATATGTATGATACTTGCCCACTGGGGGGAGGAGTTAAATGTTTCAACTGTGGTCAAGTGGGACACATAGCAAAGGAATGCAATGCACCAAAACATGGATCTGCTGTCAATAATACCATGACAAATAAACCGACGACGAAGGGGAGAGTTTACACTTTGAGTGGCGCTAGAGCTTCGAACTCCGATGAGCTCATACAGGGTGATTGCGACATAGATGGTAATCTCTTAACTGTGCTCTACGATTCGGGTGCGACGTATTCATTTATTTCAATGGATTGTGTGAAACTGTTGAAATTGCTTATTTCTTCATTACCATATGTTCTGATTGTTTCAACTCCAACTGCTAAGTCAATTATGAAATAACCAAAGTTAACACAAGAAAGGGGGTTGAATTGTGTTTACCAACTTTTTGGGTTACTTAAAAAGATTTTCGCAGGCACAACAAGAAGAACTTAGATTAGAAAAAATCAGATGAGTGATACGTCTAATATTCAGACAGAACACGCAAGCAAATAGAGAAGAGTAACACAAAGTTTGATATTCACAATATTAACTCCCCAAGTTAAAAGCTTAAACAAAATAATGCTTAAGCAAAATAAAGAGATAAGGGAAGAGAAATATCACTCAAGAGTTTTATACTTGTTCACCCCAAAATCCACAGGGCTACGTCCAGTTTCTTGGGAGCACCAAGTTTCCACTATAACTGAGTAAATTACAGTACAAGTATTCTTTGCACGCCTAGCCTCTTCAGGCTCAACACACAAGGAATATAAAGGTTTTGTGTAATTAATACAACTTGAAAGTCTTTCAGATAACACTAAAGGAGTGGAATAAATATGAAGTGTGAAAGACTGCGAATTAATATCAAATGGTTGAAGGTGTATTCAATGAAATAATGAAGAAGTTAATGAGGAGATTAAATGCTTCTGAGCAGTGTTCTTAATGATATTCAACTTCTTGTTTTCATTTTCATTGTTTGATCTATTTAAAGGCTTCAATCAAGAGATCCATTTAGACACATCTTCAGAAAATGTGTTCTTTTCATTTGAGCTTCTGAGACATCATTAATTCCAAAGAGTCGTTCTATATAAACATTAAATGCTTGGGAACGGTTAGCTTTGACAAGGTTGTTCAATAGTACATTTTAATCTAAATCAGCTGTTATATCAGAGTATGCAGCAGCAGGCTTCTTGTACTTGCAGTAGAGAGTTTTTCTCTTTTAGTACAACAGTCAGTTCACTTTCCAGAAAGCACTTTTACTTTGTACTAAAACAGTTTAAAAAGTTACTGCTGTGGTACGGAGATTGCGTGTTTATTCCTTAAAACCTTGAAACTAATGTTCTTTATTCTTTATCCTTTGAGCTATTGTCCAGAGGTCTTCGAGATCCTTAAGGAAGGCATTTAATATGAATACGATGACTTGGACTTCATTTCTAACAAACTGACATTATACCAGAGTTGGAAAATCAGACCGGTAGGAAGTAATCAGAAATCCGACGAGTGCTCAAGCAGTCCAAAAACTAGATGGGTGACCATGCAGTCCAGAACTTGACGGGTGATCTTGTAGTCTAAAACTAGACGGGTGATCATGTAGTCCAAAACTAGACGGATGCTAGCATATTCCAAAAGTCAGACGGGTGATCTACTGTGTCTGTTTTAGACAAATCTTCTTGCCACGTCATTAAGTAAACTCAGATCTTGATATCGCGTTGACTTGGTCTTTGACTAAAAAGCATACGAGTGGTTTTCAGACAGGTCTTATAAACTGAGCTCTACTAAAAAGCAGACGAGTCAGAAAGTAGACGAGTGACCTTAAATCTGATTTTCTAAACACCTATCAGATTTATCGGTAATTTCATAAGCTTCAATATTATCATACTTAATCTATTTGGAATCATCACAAAGCTTAGGAATTTTTGAAATTTGTAACCACATGAACACCTCATGGTCATGAATCATCAATAGGATATAGGTGTTTTTTTTATTGTTTGATTGATAATTATTTGGTTGTGGTTTGTTGTGAAGGATAACACTTGTTTTGGGTATCTGAGTTTGTGGAGGAAACCGGATCCGAAACTGAGACTTCGTTGAAAATAAATCTGCAACTTCAAGAGGTAAGGGAAGTACCTCAGGGGGTTTTCTGATAGCCATATGCTATTAATATGTGGTTTGTATAATTTATTTGGGTGTGTTTGTGTTAGTTGAAATTATTCTACGTAGTTAAAATTATCTGCTTTTAAATTATCTGATTTTAATTGTTTATCTGCATTTAATTGTTATCGCATTTTAATGCATGTCATAAACTGTGCTATTTGCTATAGTGTTGACATGCAATTATTATTGATGTTGATTGTGGATTGAAAAGCCTGACAGTGATCGGTGCTCAGTTAACTATGAGGTTAAAGCGTTAAAAAGATTTTTAAGAAATATCGAATTTTAACTGATGGAACATAGTAATACAATATTACTTAATGTTTTGATTGGTAAAAAATAGGGAATAGTTAAAAATACTATTATTTTAATGATTTAACGGCGTAAGAGTATCAGGGTAGTATCAGGGTAGCCGTTCGAACTCAAAAAACTCATAGCAAGGAAATTATTTTTGACAGAGGTTGGGAAAGTCTCGTTGTAAGGCAAGGTCATATCGGCAGAAGGTAGATGGTAATAACCCGGGTTGTTGTGCATTATAACCGGCATAGAAGTCTTCGGCAAAGGACCCCAGGCAGGCCGAGAGTGTCACGGGCTAAGAACCAAGGAACACATCGGTCGGTCAAAGGTAACGGTCTTGCTAAGGCATCTCGGCCAGGTAAAGGTGACGGTCATAATAAGACAAGCCAAAGGACGCATCACCCCCTTCTAGAAGATTCTCCTGATGATTGGCAAAATAGAGATCCCATGCACGAGTCCGCAAATCATGATAACGGTCCGGTGGGACCCATCCAGAGTAACCAACTCACGTGAACAGTACGTGCCGAGTAGGCTATATAAAAAAGGATCTTCGTCCTTGACACACACGCTGTATACACACACACCCAAATACTGAGAATGACAAATTAGTACTGAAATCACCATTGTTTTGTACTTAGTTCTCAATCAATAATACAGCAACCCCTTATACTATTCCTCTTTATTGTTTTGGATTTAATGTATATGCACTGACAGTGTAAAAAAGTTTTACACAGTCATCCAATCATATTTCACCACTAGATATTTGTTGAGATATTTTATTAACTAATATAATAAAGTGATATGATGGTGAAATATGATTGGACATCTATGTAAAACTTTTTTATACTGTCAGTATATATTTATTGAACTCTATTGTTTTAACACAAACAATTGCCAACTAACTAAAAAAAAAAATTAGCTAGCTGCTACATAGCACAACCGAGAAAAAGGAGAAAACAAAGTAAAACAGTCACTGAAATCAAATATAAGTGCAATGCACCGTAAAAGTTAGCTAGGAAAGAAAGAGTATGAAGAAACATCTACAAAATAATTTTTTTTTTAATAAACAGTGATGTATTAGAAAGAGTACAACAGGTATTATAAACCCATTACATAAAGGAATCAAAAAGTTATAAACCCAAAATAACAGCCCACAGCTATGTATTATTATTATTATTTTTTGACAAAATGTATTTTTGAATTCTTCTTCTACATTACATATAACTCCTTATTGAACAGTATTTTGAGTATATATTTCAGCGTCTGGGTACAGAGAAAATTTCATGTTTTTGGTGTGTTTTGCTAAGCTGGGTATCGCGTCAGGGAAGCAAAGGAGGTGTGCATAGGAGCAGAATGAGTGAACTTTGCGGTGTCAGCAGCATTCAAGGGCGACACCTTGGAGAGGAGGAACAATGGCTTTGGCATGTTGTTGCGGATGTGTTTGTCACAATAGCGAATCACGAAAGCCATGTGAACGAGTTTTAGACCCATTAACCGAATATGCAGTTCAGTTCTAATTTAATCGATTAAATAAATTGAATCATTAACTCAAAATTCTAAACCCTAACTCTTTTTAATCAAATGTTCAATTGGATCAATCAGTGTGCACCAGATTGCTGTAAACCAGGGCTTCCACCTGTACGGAATCGTTGTGGAAGAAGGAAGATTCTCTAAATTTAACAATTTAAAATAATTCTTAAAAACCATTTTGTATTTAATTATTAACTAAAATGTTAAACTTGTTTTAAATATACTTCTTTTGAGAAACACTACAAGAATTTTTAAGTTTTGCTACTCATTTTAGGTATCAATTAATTTAGTAGCTAATCTTAATCTAATTAACTATTCATTAACTACCATTTAGTTTTTATAATCTATCCTACTAATATATCCCACTATCTTTCAAATTTATAATTTACCTTAATTTCCAAAATCATTATATTTATATCATCTCTCTCTCTCTGTAACAGAGACTTTCTCTCTCGTGAAGCTTCTACCAAATCCCTAAATAGAAAATATGTTCTCTCTCTCTATACTTCTCATTGCCATCGTTGTTTTTCTTCAGTACTTCGTTTTCTCTCATTCTCTTTATCTGTCTCATTCTTCTTCTTCTTCTTCCAAATCCATCAAATGCTCCACCACGTGCATATGGCAGTGGCGACAGATCCGCGAGTTCTCTCATGGCAGAAGGAGGAGATGAGCCATGCGCGGCGGCGGCATAGGGGAAGAGCATCACCGCATCTTGCGTCTAACAGCGACGGGGAAGCCACGTGTGGCATGGCGAAGAGAGAAATGAAGGAACACGGTCGTGTTTTGTAGTTGACGGAGGCGGAGAAGGAGGAAAGCATGGCGGCAGAGAGAGAGCACGCTGTGTTTCGCTGCTGAAAGCGGCGGAGAGGGCGGCGGCACGACGATTGCGGCACGGTGGTAGGTCTACTCCCCTGTTTCTTTCTTCTATACTCTGATTTCTTCTTTTCCTTCATAATTTTCTTCTCTCTTCACTAGTGCAAATTATGCTCTTAACGTCGATGATTTAACATCGGTTTCTATAAAACCGATGTGTAAAACGAGGCGGTGGCAGAAATTATCTTCAGCACCTTTAACATCGGTTTTTTCCTAACCGATGTTAAAATATTTCCACATCGGTTATTTATGTACACCGATGTCTAAAATCAAAAGGAAAAAATTATTACTGAAATTTAAAGGACCACTTTAAACATCGGTTTGGTTGAAAACCGATGTGATAACTATTACACATTGGTTGTTAGTAAAACCGATGTGGTACTCAGATTTGACACATCGGTTATTATTAAAACCGATGTGGAAACACAGGGTTTATTTTTCTTTTCAGTTCCCTCCTTTCTCTTTGCGCACTCCACACAAAGATTTCGAGCCCTACCTTGTCTCTACCACACAGCTCGTCCTCTTCCGTTCTCTGTTCGTGACACTCCGCCACTAAACCTCCGTCACTATCTAGTGGCCACCACTCCAGCCGCTGCGAACCCTCTACTCTTGCCTGACCTGCGTGAGGCAGTGGGTTTGGGTTTCACTACAAAAAAACAACTGTTTAGCGACCGTAATATTCGGTCGCTAAACAGTGTAAATCGGTCGCTATTTAATTTAGCGACCGAATTAGTGACCGATTAAGGGTGGTGTCTGAATACCTTAGCGACCAAATTATTGGCGACCGAATTTTTAGTCGCTAAATAATAATAAACGGTCGTTATTAGGTTGGTCGCATTTTTTGGGTAACCATTTCTAGCGACCGATAATCGGTTGCTAGTTCGGTCGCTAATTTTGGTTACTGTTAACCTATATTAACGACGGATTTTTGGCCGCTTATACCTCATCTCAGAATGTTAAATAAAGTTTAGCGACCGAATTATTGGTTTCTAATTCGGTCGCTAAACTGGATATTATTAAAAAAAATTAATTTTAATTTTAAAAATAAATTTATTTTTCTGATTTTCTTTAAACGTTAGAAAAATTACTAATAAAACACACCAAATAACTTATGAAATATACAATCATAAAAAATAATAAATATATATAAAAATAATAATCCAAAATGTCGTACAAGAATCGTTTAAAGTCAAAAATATAGAAAAAAATCAGTCATGATGAGTGGGAAATGGAGAAATCCAATCATCCTTAGCGTCCGTACCACCGACGCCTCGCTAGCCGATCGTCCTCTGCAGAGCGACATCGAGCCGGGCGGCGAACCGGGAGGAGCGGCAGCAGCGCACAACCGCGTCGAGCATCATCTCGAGCAATCGGAGTCTGGATCCTCATCTGCTCCAACACCAACCGCAGGTTTGGCCCCGCTCGATGCTCGCCGCATCGCCGCCGGTGTGCCTGAGCCAATCGTGCAACTGTTCGCCATCTGCTACTCTCTCTCGCTCTTCTCCCGAAGCTCCGCGTTCATCTGCGTGATGGTGTCCTGCATTTGGTGGAACTGCTCCTTAGGGACGGTATCGGCGCAGGAAGGAGCAGGTGTGCCGGACGATGAAGCGATAAACTCGCCTCCCAGGTGTCCGAGGCCATACACGTGCCCCTTCTTGTTCCTGCCCCCGACGACCTCCAAATAAATGGCATTATCGTCAACGGAGACAGGAGAGCAGGGCCCATCACCAGTCAAAGCCTCATCTTGTGACTGTGAGGCACGTGATATGGCATCGTCCTTCTTCTCGATGAAGCCCACCTACAAAGTACAGTTGAAGAGATTTAGTTAAAATTATATCTAATATTAACAAATCATTTATAATAAATTACAATGAAACACTAAATTATTTTTTTGCTTACAGCATAGTTACGGGCCTTGTCGTTGACCTATGTCCCGGACTTCAACTTCTTCGTCCTCTCCACCAACTCCATAGCAGTCGGGGCCCGCTGTTTCTGTGCTTTCTGCACATAAAAATATAATATTAAATTCATAAGAATAATTAAAAATGAAAACTAATTAATTAAATAGTATATTAAGTCAAAAGTTTAAT
Source organism: Sophora flavescens (assembly GCA_030762895.1). Classification (NCBI taxonomy): domain Eukaryota; kingdom Viridiplantae; phylum Streptophyta; class Magnoliopsida; order Fabales; family Fabaceae; genus Sophora; species Sophora flavescens. Next base: position 129,750,832 of record CM061069.1, read on the forward strand.
GTATTACTAGCTCGTCGTAGTGGGCGGCGACTGATTTAGACCCACCGGTCCAAGCACATGCTCCACCATCAGAAGCTCGATTACGCCGAGCTGTGGCCTGGATCTCCTGGAACTTCTCAGTAGCCCAGTACTGGTTCAGCTGCCTCCTGATCTCAGGATCCACCCACCTCCCCTTATTCTCGACCCTTCCTCGCCTTGTTCGCCGATTCTTCATGACCAGTGAGCCTTTATGCTCAAATATGTCCCTGACGAGAGCCTCTAAAGCTAAGTCCCACCTATACTCTTTCTGCAACTTACAGTTGTTAGGAAATTCGTGTGTACATATATATAATGTAAATTTAATTTAAATAACTTAATAAATTGTTACCTTAAACTCTAGAAACAACTGATCCCTATGGCCCAGTGGGATGGCCTTCCATGTAGGCCATGGACCATCAAACTTGCGTCGCAGGATCTTCGATATCGAATCAGAAGGGCCCTTCGTGGGCAGAAAGCTGCAGCAAAATTAGAGCATTAATAAATGTTCTAAATAAATTAAAAAAAGTAAATAGAAATTAATATACTTTATATATATTAAAAAATTAAATTAGCATACTCGTTATCCCCCCTGGGGATAAGAAGAATCCTCCTGTCGGATGGACCACGACTCTCCTGTCCCGATGATGATGATGGTCCTGTCGTCGTAGGTGTGGATGATGAGGGTGCAGCCTGTGTCCCGACCACATGAGGCTGGGTGGGGGGTGCAACTCCATCACCCTGAGGTGTCCCGTCCACAGAGGTGCTGGTAGGGTGGTCTCGATCTGAAGGCTGTGGGTCGGCCGGGGAAGGGACTCTCGCAGCACGACATCCACGACGACCTCCACGATGACCCCTACCTCTAGAGGAATCTGCCATCTGTGAAAAAATGAAAAGATGATTACACAACAGTGTAAATAATACAAAAATAAATTACCTAATAAGTAGAATGACATTTACACAATGAATTATGACATAAATAAATTACCTAAGTAGAATCTCCGTCACTAAATTCACCCTCACTCTCATCAGTATCACTTGATCGGAATGTACCTTCGCTAGATGCGTCCAACTCGGATTGATCCATTAACTCCCTTTCAACTTCTTCCCCATTTCCGGAAATGTCCGCCAGAGAATTACAATAATGTCCGGGGTAATTTGCAACGGTACGTGGGGTCTTGAAAACTCATCATCTTGGTACGGAGCATCTTTTTCAGGCTGGTTGATTGCATTATCGTGAATTATACTGCGAGCCTTTATCTTAATAACACCCAACCAGCCATGATGTCCTTTGGGATATGGCGAGTAATAAACTTGCTCAGCCTGTTGTGAAAAAATGAATGGGTCGTACGCCTTATTATACCTTCGAGACAGCCTAACTTGAACAATACCATAATTTTTATCTATTTTTGTCCCTACGTCAAGAGTAGGATCAAACCAATCACACTTGAAGATAACTAACTTCATCATCACGGGGAAACCGGTATAATCGAGTTCAAGGACGTCAGTTAGAACCCCATAGAAATCATCCTCTACATTGCCATCAGTGGCTCGCACACAAACACCATAGTTACACGTCTGCATTCCTTCATTCCATGTTTTTGTGTAAATTTATATCCATTTAAAAAATAAGTATTCCATGATGTAACCCATCTGTTAGGTCCCCATGCCAAATTTGTCAACAATGGATTTTGAACATTGTTTTCTGGATCTAGTACCTAAAAAATCAAATATTATATTATTCTTATACATGCTATATATTTAAGGAGATAAAATGTATTTCAACAAATGAAGGTGCTTAACCTACATATTTACTGAACCACGTAGCAAAGTGAGAAGTAATTTCTCGATCAACCTGATCGTTTGAAATGTCAGGTTGGAAATCCCTTAGAAAATTATCGTACATCCTACATATGGGAGATTAACAGCAGGACGATTAATAATCATAAATGTCAATTGAACTTATAAAAGACATTGTAGAAACTTACTCTAAATATGGCGCGACCTCTTCACAATTTTGAAGGATATACAGATGAGCAGCATTAATGTCACGCTGCTCCAAGAAATATCCTTTTGATTTGCCACTAAATCTGGCCGGATAGTTGAATATTGATATAGGAGGACTAGTTGAACTTCCTTTGCCCGAATCAATGTTTCTAGGCATCCTTGTCCTTCTCGTGTTAACTTCGTCCGGATAGAAATAAGAGGCAAAGGTGGAAGTCTCCTCTACTAAGTATGCTTCACAAATGGAACCCTCCACTCATGCCTTGTTCTTGACTTTGTGTTTAAGGGAGTGCATGAACCTATTACAGAGGGATACATACAAATAATTACTAGTTTTAGGGAAAGCTAAACTACGCTCTCGTGTTCGTGAATTTCATATGTATTAAGTAAATTAGTTGATGTTGTTTACCTCTCAAATGGATACATCCAGCGGTATTGGACTGGGCCACCAACTCTTGCTTCGTACGGTAGATGAACTGGCAGGTGTTCCATGGAATCAAAGAAACTCGGCGGGAAGATTTGCTCCGGCTTACATAACAAAATGGGTATCTTGACTTCCATATCCTTTAATTGATTCACATTTAGTGTTGTCGATGTAAGCTCCCTGAAATAATGGCTAAGCTCAACAAGTGGGTTCCAAATTTGCTTCGGTAATACATCGAACACAATTGGAAGCAACCGTTGCATGAACACGTGGCAATCATGACTCTTCATTCCATGTAACTTTGCTTCCTTAATGTCAACACATCTACCCAGATTGGAAGCATACCCATCTGGTAACTTTAGTTCTTTAACCCACTTACAGACGGCCACTTTTTGTGCTTTGCTTAGTGTATAACTTGCCTTCGGTTTGATAAGTCTGCCACGACCACCGTCCTGCAACTCAAGCTCCTTTCGATTACAAATGTCAGCCAGGTCCAATCGGGCTTTATTTGTATCCTTTGTCCTCCCCTTGATGTCCATCACAGAGTCAAACACATTCAAAAACACATTCCTCTCAGTATGCATGACATCAATGTTGTGACAGAGTAGGTGCGTCCTCCAATACGGCAACCTCCAAAATATACTTTGTTTTGTCCAATTATGGTTGACGCCATAATCAGGAATATGTTCTCCTTGGGTTTCATGGACGAGCGGTAAGTACTGTACTCTGCGCCATACATTAGGACCAGTCAAACGTGATGGAGGCGGTGTTGTCTCCGCACAACGCTTCTTGAATGCATTCTTGTTCCGCCTATAAGGATGATCTTTGTTGGAGGATCTGGGCAAGTATACCCAGTCGTGCAAGCAATATGGTGGTGAGACCGGCTATCGTATCCACGAGGATTGGATGTCAAGTACCAATTCACAAACTCAGCAACTATCTAGACTAAACTAAAAATCAAGAGAAATCAAAAAAGAAAAATAAAGCAACAAAAGCAATAAAATGTTTTTGGTCTTTTTGGGGACTTTTGACAAACACTTGGAGTGCAGAAAGGATATGTTGGGACTAGACTTCACCAAACCTCTACCTCATGCAATACCAGGACTAGATACCTCCCATTCATGCTTCAAATATTAAAATCAATCCACTAAACTACTCAAACCCCGATTCCTCGGATGGCAAGAACCTAAATCCACTAATAGACCCTAATTCCTTAGGTGGCCTAGATTAATGAATTTGCATTATGATTAGGGATTACGCGATTACTAGTAAACCAAACTCCATTCCTAGATGAAAGGGTTACTAGGTGATTAAATTCAGTTCCGGTTCTAATACGAATTTCCCAATTGTATATCAAAACACAAATTAAGTCATGGGGGTGCTAGCCACAACAAGCATTAAGCATGGAAAATTAATCACTAATATGAAGCATAAACATAGAATAATCAGTCAAGATAAATACATGAAGTTTAGTTTGATTACATCTAATCCCAACAAACTGGGATTAGCTACTCATAACTACAGAGAAAGCCAAACCAGAGAAATAGGAGAAGAGGAGAGAAGAGGCTCCATGGGAGCTTTCCTTCTTCTTCACAGCAACCCCTCTCAGCAACTCCCTTCTAGGGTTGAAACCCTAGTCCAGCCGCAGCTCCAAGTGCCCCCTTCAAAAACTCAAAACTCCATCATTCTGCCCTAAAACAGCAATTTATATCAATCAGACTCTGTGCGCGCTCGCGAGGCGAGACATGTCTCGCGAGGCGAATGTTAAAAATCTGTTGTTTCAGAGACTGGATCTCTCGCGAGGTGAGACAGTAAGGTTATTCTCCAATATGCCCGTGAAGAGCATCAGGGCCTGGGCATGATGGCTTCTGGTCCTCAGACTCGCGAGGCGAGAGATGGTTCGCAAGGCGACACAGAAAGGATGACATTCTGCTGGCACAGTCAGCCTTCAGGCTCGCGAGGCGAGAACCGAGATCGTTGCGGTGAATCTTCGAACTCGCTTGGCACAATTTCTTCTCTTTTCAGGCTCTATCTTCATCCAAGCTTCATTATGGCCAAATCTGCACAGTTTTCCTTAAGTTCCTGCAAAACAACACCAAGAAACCGCTTCACCCGTTCCAAGGGAAAATCTAACTAGAATCAAATAAAGAATGCCTAATCTATATGAAAAAAGCATGCAAAAGTGTATAGAAACATGATGTAAAATCACACTATCAAATCACCCCAAGCTTATTCAATTGCTTGTCCTCAAGCAATCACTAAGGCCAGAAGAGATTATTAAATAAAGTTCACTGATAGTGAACCAAGAACCGGAGCAAATAATTCAAGTAATGTGCATTTCAAACAATTCAGCAAGAGACAATCAGTTCAAGTCCAATTAGACGCTTAGGTTTCATAGACTCATATTCTCACTGATTAGGCACTCTTTCTCACCTGAAGCTCACCCCAAGCTTGTTCATTTCCTTGGCTCTCTCTCACACCTCACTCAAGTGTTAGGGACATAAGACAATTCGCTCCATTTTCCTCAAGGAATGAGTTCTACCATAGGCTTAACTATCAACCAAATCTCTACTTTATTAATGAAAACAATTAAGAATCAAGAGGTCTTTCACTTTGGTTGTAACGGGGCCATGGGATTAATCGTTAGGTGGGGCAATCAAGAAAGGGACATTTCAAAAGGCTACACAAAACATTAAGCATTGCAAATCATGATACCTTCTAAAATACCCTTTTGGGTTTCGATTCCTTTTCCACCTTTCTTTTCTTTCTTTTTCTTTTCATTTCTCAATTTTCTTTTTGTCATCCCCTTCTCTATATTTTTGTTTTCTTTTTCTTTTATTTGGAGAAGGGGAGATTTTTCAACTCAAGAGAAATATTTTTCTGATTCTTTCATCCCATACTCTTTTCAACTACCTTTTTACCCTTTTATAATACTTTAGAAGGTCCTTTATCAAACATATTTATCAAAATATTCCAAGGTACCAAGAAAAGTATTTTATTCTTTCAGGCTCAAAATTGGGCAACTAAGGGGTAGCATTTCATCAATCAAAGCTCAGAAGGCCGGAAAAATACCTATTGCCTCAATCATTTTCAAAAATGTTTTCAAAAATTTTTAAGCTTCAAAATGGTTTTAAGTCAAGTTCTAGAGAAAGCAATCCAAGAGGATTAACACTCTAACACAAAGAATGGGGTAGATTTAGTGAGTACCCCTTTTGGCTCAAAATCTCACATTTTAGTAGTTCAAGAATCAATGAAAAACACAAATCTATTGAACCATATGCTAATTATCAACTATCCAAGATTGCCTCAAACATTTTTATTTGTAGCCATATCACAAGAATAAAAAAAAATTGGGTTCAAGAATTAACTATCTCAATTTAATTGGTGCTTAGTTCTTACAATTGGATGCAAAATCTAAACAAGGGCAATCTAATTGTGTGATCATGCAAAGCTATCATGCAAAACTATATGAATGCAACATAAAAATGCAAATGCAAAATACCCCTACCCCAAGCTTAAGAATTTACATTGTCCCCAATGTAAACAATCAAGTTGGAGAGGAAGAAAATTGGAACGGCTTACCGAGGCGGTAGCGGGTGTCTGGCTCTCATTCCAGTCAGAAACTTGTTGGGAAATGCATCACGACCGTGATGGGTGCTGACTTTGTCTTCTTGCTCTCCTTCCTTCTTTCCCTGAAATCACTTGGCCATTTTATTAGTAAAAGAAAACTCTTGATCTTCTCAAATTATTCGAGAGTTAAAAATCAAAAACAAAATCTAACTAAAGAGAAGGGTTAAGAAACTTGGGTTGCCTCCCAATAAGCGCTTATTTAACGTCACTAGCTTGACGTCCTAGTATCCTCCTCCTGGATCAAATGGCTTGTGGAGTGGAGATTGTAGCAGCAGTATGACTTTATCCACGGTTCCACCTAGGCAGTATGTGAAAACCCCATTGACCTCTACAATTATGAACTCACTTCCTCTCAGGTCAAGTGGAATTTTCAAGAGGAAGTTTAACAGACAAGTGGAAGGGACTAACTTACCAGTGTCCACACATGCATGAAATCCAACATATTTATTTAATGCAGTAAATTCAGCAAGCATGGTGGAGGGAGTGCTTTCCAAATGCCCTGCCTTCTCACTTGTTCCTCCCCAAGGGTGCGTGAAAGGTAATCCCTCTTCTTGTGATTCGCTTACCACCACCACTTCATCTTCGATTTGATCCATTCCCCCAACCAGATTTTTCTCAAGTTCTGCTTCATGTGGCTCTATGGGAATCATACATGGTGGTGGAGGTGGCAAATATGAACAAAAGGTTTCCCAATCCTCCTCGGAGAAGTTATATATAAGCCTTCCCATCATATAATCAACTTGTGCTGGAGTAACATGACCCATCAATTCTATGCAGTCTCCCAAGCACCAGTTGTCCTCCAAAGCGTGACTTGAGGCTTCCTCATCAGGTGGATAATAGTGATTGTCCATGAATTTCGTCCACCTTCCACAAACAAAGCTCAAAACAAAAAGATCAAATATATACAGAGTTAAAAATATAAAAAATGTCTAAAGTAGTTGCCTCATTTGTTACTACTGATATTGGCAAAACCAATCCTCGGCAACGGCGCCAAAAACTTGTTGGAGGATCTGGGCAAGTATACCCAGTCGTGCAAGTAATACGGTGGTGAGACCGGTTATCGTATCCACGGGGATTGGATGTCAAGTACCAATTCACAAACTCAGCAACTATCTAGACTAAACTAAAAATCAAGAGAAATCAAAACAGAAAAATAAAGCAACAAAAGCAATAAAGTGTTTTTGGTCTTTTTGGGGACTTTTGACAAACACTTGGAGTGCAGAAAGGATATGTTGGGACTAGACTTCACCAAATCTCTACCTCATGCAATACCAGGACTAGATACCTCACATTCATGCTTCAAATATTAAAATCAATCCACTAAACTACTTAAACCCCGATTCCTCGGATGGCAAGAGCCTAAATCCACTAATAGACCCTAATTCCTTATGTGGCCTAGATTAATGAATTTGCATTATGATTAGGGATTACGCGATTACTAGTAAACCAAACTCCATTCCTAGATGAAAGGGTTACTAGGTGATTAAATTCAGTTCCGGTTCTAATACGAATTTCCCAATTGCATATCAAAACACAAATCAAGTCATGGGGGTGCTAGCCACAACAAGCATTAAGCATGGAAAATTAATCACTAATACGAAGCATAAACATAGAATAATCAGTCAAGATAAATACATGAAGTTTAGTTTGATTACATCTAATCCCAACAAACTGGGATTAGCTACTCATAACTACAGAGAAAGCCAAACCAGAGAAATAGGAGAAGAGGAGAGAAGAGGCTCCATGGGAGCTTTCCTTCTTCTTCACAGCAACCCCTCTCAGCAACTCCCTTCAAGGGTTGAAACCCTAGTCCAGCCGCAGCTCCAAGTGCCCCCCTTCAAAAACTCAAAACTCCATCATTCTGCCCTAAAACAGCAATTTATATCAATCAGACTCTGCGCTCGCGAGGCGAGACATGTCTCGCGAGGCGAATGTTAAAAATCTGTTGTTTCAGATACTGGATCCCTCACGAGGCGAGACAGTAAGGTTCTTCTCAAATACGCCCGTGTAGAGCATCAGGGTCTGGGTGTGATGGCTTCCGGTCCTCAGACTCGCGAGGCGAGAGATGGTTCGCGAGGCGACATAGAAAGGATGACATTCTCACTGATCGGCAGCCATAGCTCGCGAGGTGAGAACCAAGATCGCGGGCGAATCTTCGAACTCGCTTGGCTCAATTTCTTCTCTTTTCAGGCTCTATCTTCATCCAAGCTTCATTATGGTCAAATCTGCACAGTTTTCCTTAAGTTCCTGCAAAACAACACCAAGAAACCGCTTCACCCGTTCCAAGGGAAAATCTAACTAAAATCAAATAAAGAATGCCTAATCTATATGAAAAATGCATGCAAAAGTGTACAGAAAACATAATGTAAAATCACACTATCAAATCTTCTAGAAGGAATTGACGATGACAATCAAAATATGAGATCTTTCGACTGTTTTTAAGAGTGAATGCCTTCGATCGCTCCATACATAATGGGCATCCAAGCTTCCCCGTGGTCATCCAACCCGACATCATCCCATAAGCGGGAAAGTCGTTGATCGTCCACATTAAAGATGCTTTCATGATGAAATTCTGCCTCAAAGATACGTCATATGTCAACACACCATCATTCCACAGCATTGTCAACTCATCTATCAGCAGCTGCAAGTACACATCAATCTTACCTTTTGGATTAGATGCACCCGGAATTATGACTGTTAGGAACATAAACTCCCGCTTCATGCACATCCCCGGGGGAAGATTGTACGGAGTCAGGATAACCTAGGTCAACAAGAGTATGCTTTTCCGGACTACCCAAAAGGATTAAATCCATCAAGAGATAACCCCAATCGGACATTACGAGGTCCTGCGAAAATGCCATATGAACCCTATCAAAATGCTTCCAAGCTTCTCCATCAGATGGATGACACAAGATATCTTGCTCCGTCTCATGCTCACTATGCCACCTCGTGTGAGCTGCAGTGGCCATCGTAGAGTACAATCTTGTAAGTATTGGCACGAGCGGAAAGTACCACATCTTTTTTTAGCGACCTCTTCTTCTCAATGCCCATCCTAGTGGTTGTCTTATACCGATCCGCACAACAAAATCGACAACATGTTATGCTTTCCACTGAATCATCCTTATAGTACAACATACATACATTCGGGCAACAATCAATTTTCAAACACCCCATACCCAAATTTTCCACAGACTTCTAAGCATGATAAAAACTAGTAGGCATCCGATTGTCTTCTGGCAACGCCTTGGACACCGACACTGGTGAGCCAATTAAAACAGCCTTTCTTGCATATTGTAGTCGATTTGATACTCAACCATTCCATGCACATCGACAACTCAGTGTACTCCCGACATCCTTCCCACAATGGAGATCGTGGCAAGACTCAAAGATATCATAGAATCTTTGAGCCTCGGGATTCAGATTCTCCTCTATGTATTGTGAACCCATTCCACCATCTTCTCCCCATCTTCTTCTAGTACAACACCAACCGATGGTCCAAAGCATGATCCATTATCATCTCGCTCATATGGATTCAATTCTTCCCTCTGGTCACCACTTTCATAGTACGAACCTCAACCACAATCGGGTTTAAGTCAGGCAACATCTCACCATGGTTACTCCACCAATAGTAATCATGCATGAAGCCCTTCTCATAAAGATCGGCTACAACTCCATCCACGCTTTTGAAAGATTGACACTTGCATCTTTTGCAAGGACACCTCAATTGATCACCGCTCAGTCGTATAAATCTCTCCTAGCTAACAACAAACTCTATAAACTCACCCACTCCAACTCTATACTCTTCCCTAAGACGTTTATTCCGATCCAACCTACGATACATCCATTTCCGATTCTCCGGAATATCCATTGCTGGCAATTAAATAGCCTGACCAATCCTACAATAATACTTATATATTACGATGCATTCCAATAACTCCATCAATCTCGTTCTTATGACAAGGTATGAACCTATCCCATTCGAGAAGAAACCTTTGCCACACTCGGCTACTAATAGTTATTCCCATATTTAAATACCTTATACTTGACAAAATTTTGGCAGCATTTCCCATCGGTCTCCAAGTTACACGACTCGAGCACGGTCAGAATCACCACGATCAAGTATGCACCAGGAGAACAAAAGGAAATGCATCAGACTGAGATTTCAACAAGTATATAAGGCATTTGAACATTGAAATGACTATTGTACGAGTGTGAAAAAAGTTTTTTCCCAAACTGTCCCACTTGGACAATTCAATATTCAATACAATGAGCATGCATACCTTGATAAGTTACACATGCTCATTAATATTGAATCTCAAATAGGAAACTAAGGCTTTCGTAAATTAATTATTACCTCTAACAGAAAATAAAACCATTAACCTATAAATATTGCAACATTGTTGAGCTTATATAAATTGCAGCATAAATGAATACAAACTTAGATTAAATATTGTAGCAAACATCCTATTGAGCTCCGCTCTCCACTAACAAGTAGCAGTTAATTGTCAAACACATGCATAATTTCTAAATTATCAGCACACAACCAGCATCCCGCCTTTCGGACAAGATCACATCCTATTGAGGTCCGCTCTCCACTAACAAACAACACATATTGACAAACACATGCATAAACATTAAATTATCAGCATACAATCAGACAAGATCACATCCTATTAAGCTCTGCTCTCCACTAAAAAACAACACATATTGACAAACACATGCATAAACATTAAATTATCAGCATACAATCAGACAAGATCACATCCTATTGAGCTCAGCTCTCCACTACCAAACAACACGATAATTCACATAATACATTACACTGTGTGTTCAGAGAACTTACCTGAGAGAGAAAACACAACCGAGCAAGGATAAGGGGAGGAGCCAAAGCCAGAGCCAACAGAGAGTAGAAGAATATGACAACAAGGACCTATCGTGCATAAATGAAATTAGTCATTTCAAATCAAATCACTATTCTATATATACAGAATCCAGTACAACTATTTATAAGACTATAAACACATAAATTAATATAAAATAGAATCAACAATATACCGTTACAAATATAGAACAACTTGCAACTTCCCTTCTTCCTTATACTCTCCTCCCCATCTCCTTTATTTCAGAAGAAGAGGAAACGAAGGGAGAAAAGTACTAAGGAACCTTTTCTCTCGCAAAACCTAAGTCTTGGAAGATGAGGTAAGGGTTTAAATCTTAAATTACAAATTCCATTTGTTTGTGGTTTGTCATATTTTCATGTCTGAGAACTCAAAACAAAATTCAAAACACAAAATTTAAGCTTTAATGAGTGACAAAAACGTAACTATAATAAACTAAACTAAAAAAAAAGAATGTTTCGAATGCTTTTTGGACGGGCAAAGCTAGTGTCATGATTCATGAAATCATCCAGACCTGGACTCTACTCTGGTGTTTATACAAACACATAAAACTCACCCAGGATAATTGTTCTCTCTCACTTTTAACTCTCAAACTCACACAACACTTATAAAGCAAGAGAGCAAAATTTATGTTCTCATATTGTTGATTCATTTCCTTTATGATTTCTGCAAACACAAACATGAAAATAATGACCACCAATAGCAACACAAAAAGAGTGACAACAATTTCCACTTTATGTTGATACTACATGCCAAATTTAGAGTACTCCCTCCTTTGAATATAATGACCACCAACAACAACACAAAAAAAAAAGGAAAGTTTCAAAGTTCCTTCCTCTCTTGATTCTGAAATTCAGAGAGAAAAAGATGAACCCTCAGAAAATTTTTGGACCCTCTTAGACATACCACCAGACCAGAATTTTTGGACACACTCACAAAGCAACCAAAACAGTAACCATCATTGTTGCAAAAAGAATTTCAGAGACTGTGAAATAACAATAAAACATAGAATGTGTTAAGCTTGGATCAACTTCTTTAATGGAATGAGTGAACTTTCTTGTTATTGAGTTGAGAGACCAAAGCTCTTTATATAGAAAGTACAAAATAAAAGGAAACTAACACAACCAAGAGATGCTAGACTAACAGAAAAAACAAAAAAACAACTAACTAACAGATTTAACCAACTAACAGAATACAATGACCAAGCTTAGCAAACCTCAACAAGCCTCAACAGAATAAAGGGCGCAGGGGATACATAGAAGGAAGGAGGGGATACCTTTGCAGTGGTCCTTGCGGTTGTCCCTGTGGTGGCCGGAGCTCTACGGTGGTGGCACTGTTTCTGCGGAGGGAAAGACCAAAGATGAGAGGGAGGAAAAGGAAGAGAAGAAAGGAAGAGATGAGAGGTAAGAAGACTTACGTACTGTGATACGGTGGTGGCCGTACTGGTGCGGTGGTGGCGGTTGTGGAGACGGACGACGAACTGGTGCGGTGGTGGAGGTAGGGAGCAGAGCTGAGAGAGGAAAGATGAAGAAGTGAGGAAGGAAATGGGAGATTTCACGATTTAGGGATTTCAGTTTTAGCGATCGAAATAAATCGGTCGCTAAATTGGTCGCTAAAATGGTTAGTTTGAATTTGAAGTTATAATTTTAGCAACCGATTTAACAAAAAACACGCGCTATTTTATTTTTTTTTCGTGCCGTTTAGCTACCGAATTAATAGCAGTCGCAAATATAAATAAAGTTTAGAGTATCAATTCATAAATTTAGCGACGGATTTCTAAATCGGTCGCTAATATAAATAAAGTTTGACTGTTGCATTTAATTCGGTCGCCATTTCGGTCGCTAAAAATTCATAAATTTCTGACTTTTACTATCCTTTGTTTAGCGACCGACATAGCGACCGATATCTCTGCTACGCTCTATTTCGGTCGCTATTTCGGTCGCAGACTCAACTCTAACCAGTGTTTCATGTAGATCCTACAATCGGACGCTATTTCGGTCGCAAATAGCAATCAAAAAATTCGGTCACTATTTTCGGTCGCTAAATGACCTTTTTTTTTTAGTGTTTTCTTCTCCTCCCATTACCCCCCAATAACCCCAACACCTTCAAAAGCTCAAAAAGATATGGAAACTGTAATGGTCACACCCTCATAACCTCTGTTCCTTGCTCGCTCCGCCGCGTCATCATCTACGGCTTGGGAGGACCACTGCTTCACCTGAGCCACGAAGTTCGATGTTCTCCGCTTGCTCCTCCGTGTCGCTGTCGTGACCCTAACCTGTATCCTCTACTTGAAGTGCATGGTCTTCTCATACCCTCTCCCTAATACCTTTACATTTATTTTATGTGTTGAATAATTGCCACACTGCACAGAGAGTTTGTTTTTGTTTTGCTTGCATTTTCATTCATAAGCTGTGATGGACTATCTGTACATTTTTGTGTTTCTTTCTGGGTTTTCAAGGAAAACAGTATAATTTAACTTTAGCCAGGCACTAGGTGATCAGTCTATTTGTTTTGCTTGCCTGCCATGTTAAATATCAAGAGACTAAAACTTACAATTCCGATTTGTTTTTCAAGAGTTATAGATTTAAATGCATGAGAGTGAGAGCAATACTGACACACCTAACTCAACTTGATGAAAGTTCGGATTGATACATTTCCTTTCGTTCTCTGGGTGCATACTTTATCGTGGTGGATGTCATTGCGTTCAAGTCGTGTACATCGGAGACTGAAGGGAAATGCTGCCGAAATTTCATCGAGTATGAGCATGCGAGTTAAGGACTAACTGTTAACCGAATGTTGAAAAATTTTCTTCTCGAATGGGTTAGGGTTATACCCTGTCATAAGAAGTAATTGATGAAGATCTTGGACAAAGTACGAAGTTATTGGTTTTAGTCATAGATCGCGATTGGATGAATGCTAGACGGACAAGTGATGAGTATGAGAATGGAGTGGAATATTTTCTACAATTTGCAAAAACAAATGCCCTTGGTAGTGGTAACGGAAGGTTTTATTGTCCTTGTGTTAACTATTTGAATGAGAGACGACTGGAAGCTGAGGAGATACGGGAGCATCTTATTTGTGAAGGGATTTGCAAGAGTTATACAATATGGATATGTCATGGTGAATCGTTAGACAGGCCGAGGGTGTCGCATAGAGAGGAAGTTGATGATGTGGATATGGACGATGGACTAGAGGACATGATCCGTGATGTTAGGCAAGAGTCTTTTCGGAGGGCACATGTGTATGATACTTTGTGCAGTGATGCGGAAGTGGCTTTGTATCCATGGTGCACTAATTTCACACGGTTGTCAGCGGTGTTAAGATTGTTCAATGTGAAGGCGAGAAATCGGTGGAGCGATAAAAGCTTTACCGAATTGCTTGAGTTATTGAAAGACATGCTTCCAGAAGGTAACACATTACCGTCCTGAAACTATAAGGCGAAGAAGATATTGTGTCCGATGGGTATGGAGTATAAGAAAATACACGCTTGCCCAATGATTGCATATTGTACAGGAAAGTGTTTGAAGAGATGCACGAGTGCCCTAGGTGTGGGGTATCATGCTACAAAGTGAAGGATGGTGATTCTAGTTGTGATGCGGTCACCAAGGGTCCTCCTGCGAAGGTATTGTAGTATCTTCCAGTAATTCCGCGGTTCAAGCGATTGTTTGATAATGAAAATGATGCAAAGAATATTAGATGACATGTATATGAGAGGAAATGTGATGGAAAACTTCGTCATCCGGCTGATTCTTTGCAATGGAAGAGAATTGGTAATTTGTTTCCGGAGTTTGGCAATGAGCCCAGAAACCTCAAGCTTGGACTTGCTACCGATGGAATGAATCCATATGGAAACTTAAGTAGTGTTCATAGTTCATGGCATGTTCTCCTAGTAATTTACAACTTGTCTCCTTGGTTGTGCATGAAGCGTAAATACATTATGTTAAGTATGATGATTTCGGGTCCAAAACAGCCAGGAAATGATATTGATGTATATCTGAGTCCTGAGACACCCCGCTGTGCCCCATCGTATTATTACATTAAAACCTTAATATTTATTTACTTAATCGCGCGCTTACTGTTGAAAATACGTAAAAATTAAAACTTAATTAATAATCATATAACTTCTACAAATATAAAACATACCAAAGTTGTAACATATATAATTACACACATGTTTATTTAAGACAATACCAAAACACTATTAAGGGTACCCTCTCAGTAGGATCCCTCACAGATATGAACTTCACTACAGACTTACTTAGCGGAAATATAAATACTCCTTAGACACACTGGCCATAATGTCTATACTCTAATCGTCTTGAATCACGGCTCGAACTCCAGCATCCGGTTCATACGGAGTTCCATCTAACTCCTCAGCAACTGGTTCCTCCATCGGGTCTTTTCGTACGATCACATCAGAAATAAAATACAACACACAGAAAGATATAGGGAATAAGAAACAGTTCTATCATCAAAAAGCGGAAAAGACTAATAGCAAATTATACAGTAATTGTCACAAACACGCATCACTCAAAATCAACAATCATCCTCAATTCACTATATCATCCTCTACCCTCAGCCCGTACAACTAAAACTTTATACTGATGTGGCCATCTTCACTCCTGTCACATTAGTCAGTAGTCCCGAACAGTCCAGTACCAATAACTTTCGAACGCATCAAAGACTAAACACTTATTAGTCTAAAATGGTCCAGTGCCAATAACATACGAACTCGTCAAGGAACATCCTTCCATAACGGTCCAGTGCCAAGAACATTCGAACTCGTCAAGGAACATCCTTCCATAACGGTCCAGTGCCATTAATATACGAACTCGTCAAGGAACATCCTTCCATAACGGTCCAGTGCCAAGAACATTCGAACTCGTAAAGGAACATCCTTCCATAACGGTCCAGTGCCAATAACATACGAACTCATCAAGGAATATTAATCCAAAACGGTCCAGTGCCAAGAACATTCGAACGTGTCAAGAACTAAAGAGTATTAAGGTAGTCTACCTCGGCATCCACATCCGTAGGGCACTCACCCGCAATATCCGATATCCCCAAAATAGGATATCCTGACCTCGTGTGTTCCACTCACACGGCTGTGACTAACAATACCTCGATAAATGAATCTCCCGAAATTACATCAATAACAACCTAGTGCCTCAACCTTCCATCAAAGTCTCAACACCTTTTTCCTCATAGATAAAACCACTTAATTAGGCTAGGCACCTCTAAATCACCTTTATTCTCTTACCCAAACAATTATCTCCCGAACAACACATATCCTTACTTAAAAATCAGCTAAGCACAATATTAACAACCAGGCAGATCATGCATAACATAACATCAGGAAATATTCAAATATCTCAATATCATATAAAGCAATTTATCACAACCTACTCATAATAATCAAACCAAATAAATAACAAAGTCAGATTCTGTCACGACCTGGCCATGACAACCATCACGGCCGTGACAGACAACAAACATCCTCAATATCATAAATATTCAAACACCGAAACACTACGTCACATGCAGATGGAATACCTCAACCAGCGTATCACAGTAAATTTGATAACATAAAATCAAACATCCTCAAATACTTAAAATCAACTCAATGTCGATAAACCTACAATCCCCGAATCACCATTGGTTTTACAGAAAAGGTTTCCAATGGGATTTTGGTCTTGTCGATTACTCAACTACTAGTAGGGTTTAGGTCGCCCTACACAATTATCATATAATCTACTACTTATCGATTCCGATGATAGGTTGATTCTTTTCCCCACCTGAGTTTGCACCGGAAACACGTACACGACGATCCTCGTTATCCCGCCACGAGTTAACACAACCACCTTCAACCAAACAACATATCTATAATTAATCAACTAACAACCATATATGACACTTTAGGGCTAGGTTCGGCCAACACTTAGAAAATAGGTTTAGGGTTATCTTCTTAATGCCATCTTTTGGATCCTAATTACTAGAGTCTTAACTAACATAGATTACTTATTACAAGACTAAAATTTGAAACAAAATCCTCTAACCTTTAGGGTTAGGGTTTCGGCCAAGGGCTGACTTTTAGGGTTCAAAATCCTTAAAATTCCTAATCATGATTAAGTCATAGATTAATGATCCTTGATTAACATAAATCATGGATTAGTGACTAAACAACTAAAGTTGAAACCCAAAACTTCCTATCTCTTTTATACAAGGATTCGGCCTCAACATGTTCATAGGGTTAGGGTTCTTAGTTTAATAAACCAACTTGGATTTATTAAGCATACATACTAATAGCTTGATTAACAAGATCATTAATGAAAACTTTGAACAAAACTCATCTAGTTCCAAGAACTAGGGTTTCGGCCTTGATGAAATCACTAGGTAAGAGTTTGATTTTTGATCTTCTATATGCTTGGATACAAGAACTATCAAGATATTTGAAGATTGAATCATGAATCAAGACATGAAAATGAAACAAAACCTAGGAACATGATATTGACCTAGATTCGGCCATGACCAGAAATCAAGGAAAGAAATTTCTCATGATCTTATGCTTCTAGATGATGAAAATAGGGATGATTATAAGATCATAGCAATTGGTTTCATGTCAAAAGGATTTTTCTAGAATTAGTTATGAATTTTCAAAGTTCTAGATCTAGAAACTTAAAAGTGATGAACAACTATGATATAAGCCTTGAATCAAGAAACTTGTTAAAGAACATAGGCATGATTAAGAATGAAGATTTGAATTTACCTCTTGAAGATCAATGACAAAGGAAATCCAAGATACTTGCTTCACAAATCACTCACTTAAGAACTTATGAATTTAGGGTTTTGAACACAAATGGCAAAAGAAACTAAGTGAAAAGTGAGAGTATGGTATTTATAGTGATAGTGGCGCCATTATGGGAAGGTTCTAGATGATGATGAGTTGTCTTGCTAAAGGATTCAAATGCAATTAAGTTCTAGGGACCAATTTGCAAAGATTCCAAAAGTTGAAGGACTAGTTTGCAAATTGTCAAGAAAGTGTCATGATGATGATTTTGCCACATTAAATGCTAACTTATCTTGACTTTGTTGGCTGATTTTGGTGTCATAGATATTTTAGAGAAAACCTAACTTGTTGAAGAAGATTTGTTGAAGAAGATTGTTGAAGAAGATTGTTGAAGCTTAAAGAACAAAGTAGAAGAATGGAGAACATTCTAGAAAATTCTTGGCTCATCTAAGAATTATGAGGGCAGCCCCTTCTCCCTCATGGGCTTGCGCATGGGCTTGCTCAATTTGGGCTTGGTTTCATTTTTGTGGGGCCCACTTGAAGATTTAAGCATTAAGCTTAAGATAGGAAACTTTAATGGCTTTTTGAACTCAAACTATGAACTAAAGTTTGGGCTTCTAAGCCACGACCATTTAAGATTAGAAACAATGATTCTAGCCCAATCCACTTGGAAAAACTTAAAAAAACTAATTTAGGGACAAAAGGGTAATTTACAGAAAGTTCAGGGGCTTAAACGTAAAATTCCTAAATTTTCTATTTAATCCTGAAAAATCTTCTAGACTTAAAAATATGATTCATCCCCTTGAATCATCTCAAAATCCTAAGATAAACCCTCTATTTACTCTTAGAAACTCTAATTTCCCTTCCGTCGTCTACCCGATTACGCGTTCCGCCTGAAAAACGTAAATTATTTTATTTTTTCTGGAAATAATTCTAAAAATACAGAATCGTAGAAAATAAAATACTAAACTTAAGTCTTTCGTTCACGAATTAAAATTAGGTCTTTTGAGCAATATTATTATACTGTCAATGGAATTCGCGGGCCGGGTTTCGCCTGACTTTCCAACCTAAATTTTAATCGTAGCTTCCTACGGTCAAGTAGGATTGAGTAATAACCTCCGTTTATTTAAAATAATTTTATAAAACTCAAATAAATTTATAAACATATTTATATGTATTACTGTTATTTAAAACAGAAAAATACAGGGTGTTACATTACTACCCCTCTTAGAAAAAATTTCCGTCCTCGGAATTTCTTAACTCAACACTAGACATCATCTTGTAATATTATCTTAATCTAAAGCTCCAACAATATATTTCTCATCGCTGTTTTTCCCTTATGTGACAGCGGCAACTTCATAATAGAATTCATGCTTATATCATCTCATTTATCCTCGAACTTATCCATCACTATATTCTATTCATTGTCCTTAACTTTTCCAACTTGATCTAACATCCTTAAAGGACATAATTAAAACTTAATCCTTCGAACATATTCTGTTATTCCAATTTATATCAAAATCATACATACCGTGTATGAGATCTGCAGCGCGAGGGAATTCAACTCTTCTTATGGTAAACACTCTCCCAGCAGCTTGAGGTCTAACCATCTGCTGATCGGTTGCAGAAACTCCTCCCTGGGTTCCACCTCTATAACCTCCAGCTTCCCTATTCCCAGCTATCGACTGCGGCATACCTTTCTGTCTACAATCACGAGCATAATGACCTGGTTTCCCACAGTTGAAACAACCAGATCCCTCCTTACAATTCCTAACATAGTGCGGTCCTCCGCATCTGAAACAAACTAAGCGTTGTTGTTGTTGGCTTGTTCCAACCACTGGTGTGGTAGCTACTGGTGTTGGTGCCACTATCTGCAATTGTCTAGCATATGGTCCTTGTCTCTCTTGAGAACCCCTATCTTCTCTCCGTTGGAGACCTGATCGAATAGGACCTCCATTCCTCTGCCGCCTCTGCTCAGCAACTTGCCTCAGATCTATGCTTTCTATGGCACTACATCTCTCTACTAGTTCCGGAAAACTCTGGATATCGAGAGATACTATAGCCCTTTGTAGTCCATGTCGGAGTCCTTCCTCAAACCTTCTACATTGCCAATCTTCATCTGGGAATCTCTGATAAAATTCAGAATACTTAATCAGAGCCTCAAATCGTGATGCATAATCACCAACCGTCATGTTGCCTTGTTTGAGACTCATGAATTCCCTTTCTTTCTCACGTCGAACTAGACGCGGAAAATATTTTTCAAAGAAACAGTTGCTAAACAACTGCCAAGTGATAATTCTGCCCTCAGCCTCCAACAATCTTCGCTTGCCTTTCCACCAAGATTCTGCTCCTCCAGTTAACATGAAGGCAGCATACATCACTTTCCTATCCTCTCTGCAGCGCATGGTATCGAATATCTTCTCGATCTCTTGTATCCACCACTCTACCTTCTCTGGATCATAATCTCCTGGGAATTGGGGTGGCTTCCCTTTCAGGAAAGTAGCCATTCCGGCATCTTCAGCTGCAGCAGTGCTCCTTTGATTCTGTTGTTCCTGCTATTCCTTGTTCATCTATAGCATCTCAGCATTCTGCTGTGTTTGTAACAACAGAGCAGTAACTATGTTTTTCATGGTATCTTGAGTCTCAGATGACTCTCCTCCACTTCCGGTATGATTATTTTCCACATTGTTAGCTCCCACAATTCTTTCAGGAGTTCTGTCATTACTGTCAATCAGACGTCCTTTTCCACGAGCCATGATTCTGTAAAAGAAATCATTTGCTCTTATCAGTATGACATATAATACCACATAAACCAGTATATAAATACCATATGCCACACTAATGTTACTTAACGCATCGGATTCGGACACACTACCCATCTTCTAAGCATAGTTGAAATCCGATGTGGACTTTCGGAGAATGAAATTGCTCCTGTGGCCTTGACTGGAGACCAAGTTTATGAACGGGTGAAGAACACTAATGTTATCTATGGGAAGACCCAGAAGAAGGCTACTGAGAAGATATATGGAAGAAGAGGTCGATCTTCTTTGATCTTCCATACTGGTGCAAGCTTGATGTAAGACATTGTATTGATGTGATGCATGTGGAGAAAAATGTGTGTGACAGTTTAATCGGAATGCTTCTCAACATTCAAGGCAAGATAAATGATGGCGTGAATGCTCGTCTGGATCTAGTTGCGATGGGTATACGAAAGCAGTTAGCTCCACATAAAGTGGGGGATAAGAAGACTTATTTGCCCTTAGCATGTCATACTTTATCAAAAAAAGAGAAAAGAAGTTTCTGTGAATGTCTACGGGGAGTCAAAGTGCCACATGGTTACTCTTCAAATATCAAGAGACTTGACTCAATGAAAGATCTCAAATTAGTTGGCTTAAAGTCTAATGATTGCCATGTCTTGATGCAACAACTACTACCGCTGGCCATTCATGACATCTTGCCTAAAAAAGTCAGATATGCCATTACTAGGTTATGCTTATTCTTCAATGCTATATGTAGCAAGGTCATTGACACTAAAAAGTTGGATGACTTGAACATGTGGCAGCCATTATCTTGTGCCAATTGGAGATGTATTTTCCACCTTTATTTTTTGGCATCATGGTTCATTTGATTGTTCATCTAGCGAGGGAGATTAGATTGTGTGGCCCCGTTTATTTAAGGTGGATGTACCCGGTTGAGCGATACATGAAGATCTTGAAAGGATATATGAAGAATCCACACCGTCCCGAAGCATCTATTGTTGAAAGGTATGTTGCAGAAGAAGCTAATGAGTTTTGTAAAGACTACATGTCAGGAGCGGAACCTGTAGGGCTTCCGAAGTCTCGTCATGAAGGAAGATATGATGGTAAGGGTACACGAGGTGTCACTGTTAAGAGCATGGATCGGGAGGAAGTGCTTCAAGCACATTTGTATATATTGAATAACACTGATGAGGTTGAACCATACTTATGTGAGCACAAAAGCATCATCAATGAAACTTACCCTATAATGAATGAAAAATGGTGTTTGAACAAGCATAATAAGACTTTCTTGAACTGGTTTAAAGAAAAAATTGCAAAGGATGGTACTGCTTCTGATACATTAAAATGGCTAGCACGGGGGCCTAACTTTGATGTCATATGCTGGAGTGGGTACGATATCAATAAGTCTTCCTTCTATACAAAGTCCCAGGATGACAAAAGCACTATGCAAAACAGTGGGGTTATGGTCGTCGCTGAGTCCATGCATTTCTCTAGTTCGAAAGATAAAAAGCCTGTTATGGCATCCGTTTCATACTTTGGAATCATTGAAGAGATCTAGGAGGTTGATTACACGAAGTTTAGAGTGTCTGTTTTTAAATGTCAATGGGTCGACAGTAACAACGGTGTGCAAACCAATGAGTTAGGATTCAAATTGGTGGACCTTAATAAGGTTGGTAATAAAGAAGAGCCTTTCATCATGGCATCCTAATAAAAACAAGTGTTTTATATCCGTGATTCTTCTAACAAAAGGTGGTCAATGGTTCTCCAGGGAAAAAACATGTATAATGGTAGTGAAGGAAATCAAGATTCAACTCTTGATATTTCTGATACTCCTTCTTTCTCAACACGGGTGCCTAATTTCAATGAGGAAAATGAAGTGGACGATGTACATGCTACTCGTAATGATCACCAAGAAGGGTTATGAGAGAACTTTATTACTTGACCACAGCACTAATTATTAGTTTGAGTTATGTTTAAAGTCATATTATATGTTCACGTTGATATTTATAAGTTATACTTACGCTGATCGATATTTATAAATTATGTTTGATATTTATCCAGACGTACTGACAATTCTTTTTTTTGTCTAAACAGGTATACATGGTTGATCCTGAGGATATCCCTCCTTCATGCAGCGGGTTGGAGACCCCGTATACGGGTAGAAATGGTAGACATGCCACACGAATGAGGAATTTGACTGCCAACTGTGGTTCAAATCAAAGGATAAGAATCGACTTTGATGCTAAACTCAATCCTATTGGGCCAACGGCAGAGCAGTGTATCAGTTTTGTGGGAACCCTTGCTCGAAGCAAGCCTGGTATACTTTGAGTGTTGGAAAGATGTACCGCAGGGCATGAAGGATCAGATATGGGAGAGTATTCTGGTATCTATACTTTTACGTCCTGTGTTTGTATCTACTTTATTTTAATCTTATTAATATCATACAGTAATTCGTTGATTCTTTTGGTGTTAATGTAGCTCACCTTTGACCTACCGGATACGATGGATATGAAGAAGCGTTTGATAAAGTATGCTGGTGGACGTTGGAGGGCTTTTAAGATGGACCTGGGCAGATATTATGTATTCAAGCCGAGATGTGAAAAGAACCCACTTGAGGTGTACCCGTTTCTTGACCAGGCGACGTGGGATCGCTTTGTTCAGAGCTGACATGATCCCAGCTTTCAGGTTAACTTATTTGAGTTGTCTCTAAATTTATGTAATTTCATTAATTTTATTAATTTACTTATGTAATTTAATTGTCTTCTATTTATAACAGGAGAAGAGGAAAAAGGGGCAAGAAAACCAAAGCAAGAATGTCTACCCCCATATACCGTCTTGTGGGGGATATAAAAAACTTGACCTGACAATGGTGGAAGAGGAAAAGAAAAGACTTCAGCAAGAAGCATCTTCGGCAGATCCTACAGCTGATAATCGTCCAGAAGTTGTTGATCCACCTCCACCCTCACGTCATCGTAAATGGAAGAGGGCCCGACAAAGAAGTACGGGACAATATACATCTGAGGAGGCCCGCCAAGTAGCTGAGAAGATTGTAAGTATAGTTTGAATTGTAATTGTGATTTTAACAATGTTACCGAATTGTAATGTGGCCTAATATTTTATATGTTGTAGGATGCCTTGGACGAGCAGGCCACTCAAGGAACCTTTATTCCTAGAGGATGCGAGGATATCTTAACTACTGCCATCGGTAAACCAGACCACCCGGGCCGTGTCATTGGTGTTGGATGGGGCGTTGGCATTCTCCAATACCATGGTTCATCTTCACACCAACGCCACAGGGATGTTGATGCAGATAGAGAATGGATAAAACAGGAGATTGCAGATGAGTTTAGACAGGAGATGGCCCAACAATTTTCCCGGCAGCTGGCAATAATGGTTGCTATGTCCCAGTAAAACATAGGTGTCCAACCCTCTGTCCAACCCTTTGTCCAACCCTCTGTCCATGTGAGCACTAAGGGCTCATGTGATCCTCCTCATCAGCCTGAAAATGATGATGATGATGATGATGATGATGATGATGACCCTAATAGGTGTATGTTGATGATCATCATGATTGTCGCTTAGTGGCATTGGGGAGGGCACATAACTTAAGTAATACCATACACCACCGTTTATTACCGTATGATCAGGTGAGGGTCGTGGTTGAGATTATTCGAGATGTTGATGCTCGAGTCCCTGTGCCCACTTAGGAGGTTCAAACAGTGGGCCAGGCCACTGGTAACTTCATCCCCTGGCCAAGAAGACTGATAAGCCTCCGGCTCATCTAGTTTTATAGCTAGTGAGGCCACGGTTTTGTGCTAAATGTTCGAGTTTAATCTCGTTTTTGTCTAAATTTGGCTTTAATTGTCCTCGAGTAATATCTTGAATCTTATAAGTAGTTTTTAGTATTTTTTGCTATTTTTAAGTCAACTAAAACATTTAATGCTATTTTATATTTTCAGGTTAAAAGTGAAGCTCAAGAACTTGGAGAATTGAAGAAAACAAACTAAAAGAAGAATTTCATGGTCTCGTCCTGCGAGACAATGCTTGCCCCGCGAGCCAGAGCTGATACTGAGCAAGAAATTGGGATTTTTCATTCTCGCCCACGAGACAATTTTCGCCCCTCGAATATTAAAATATGCTTGCAACCAGATTCACGTGAAGTAAATGGTGCGTGGACCTTAATCGGCCAAATTGCTATAAAGAAGGACTAAGAGTAGTCAACGTAAATCCATTATGCCAAGGGTCCCACATGCATGAAGATTGATTACAAATTATAAAAGATGGTCAGGACTTTGTCAAAGAAATTGTTCAATATTATAAGTTTCCAATGAGACAAAAGTAGCATGGCCCCACGCAAGTCCAATTTGATTTGAAATAAGGATTGAAATATAAATTGGCAGAGAAAAGTAATTTTCCGGAGCCCGCGTGAGAGATTTTGCTCCTAATTAAAATTAGGAGGCTGCACTATATAAGATATAATGCTCAAGCGCAGGAAAGAGAGTAGCGCAGAGCAGAGTCCTAGTGCTGCACAGTAGTCAAATTCAGGGGAGGCCGTTTGGAGCAAGGCAGAAGAGGGGAAAGAGGGGAGCAGCGCCTTAGAGGAACAACACAGTATCGAGGAGAGCACCGCCTATGTCACATAATGGAATTTTTAATAGAGCTTTCTTTTCTTCTTCTTTTTTTGTTTTTTTTATGGCTGAGTAGTTATTTTGTTTTTAAGATTGGGCAATGCCCTTTGACATTATTATGATGGATATTTGATTTTTCCCTTTTATTAATGTTTGATTCATTGATTTAGTTCTTATTGTACTTTATCCATATGAATTGATTGATCACCTTTTTACATGTCTTAGATATTCTAGGGATGAACTTAGCAGTGAACCTACGTATTGAATCCATAGGAATTAAACTTAGGATTTAAATCACGAGAGTTAGAAGCGGTCCTTTGAGGGTACCATTGAATTATCATAAATCGCAATGGGTTCAATTTAAATACAATTGCCACGAGTGTAGGAGTTGGTTTAATTGAGTACGGTTCTTGTATTGTGCTAGCCTTAATCCTAGAAATCTATTCTCATATTTAAAAACAAAAAATATTTGATTTTGATTTCTTTTATTGTTTCTTTTATTTTCTTGAAATCTCTGCACACTTATTTTTTAGTCTAAAATAGTTGTTTAATTTGTGAAGTGGTACTTGGTTTCCCAATCACTGAGTTCGATACTCGATAATTTACTTGTCGTTTTAATAATTACTTGCTTCGATCCGGTACACTTGTCGGAGCCTTGGGAGCCAACCCAAGTTTTCTTTCCCTTTTTAATTTGTATTTGAATTTTGTTTTTGAATAATTTGAGAAGATTAAGAGAAGAAAGATCACTAATTGATGGTTTTGCCAAGTATTTTCAGGTTATGAAGGCAGGAAGAGCAAAAGGCATGAAAAACCAAAGTCAGAGGAGATCACGGCCTAGCCGTGACGAGGATCACGACCGTGATGGGCCAGAAGTTGGAAACCAGAAGGAATCACACCCAGGCCGTGATAGCCATCACGGGCGTGATGTGAAAAAGCAGGAAGTCAGAATTAATCACGGCCCAGCCGTGATAGCCATCACGGGCGTGACGCGAAGGAGCCCAACAGAACAGAATTGATCACGGCCTAGCCGTGATGAACATCACGACCGTGACACGTCTTCCAACAGCTCTATGACTGACATGTGAGCCAGCGCCCTCCACCACCTTGGTGAGTTGTTCCATTTTTCTTCTCTCTCCGACTTGAATATTTACATTGGGGACAATGTAAGTTTTTAAGCTTGGGGTAGAGGTATTTTTGCTTTTTTTTTTGCATTTTTCATATTGCATTCATATAGGCGTAGTTTCGCATAATCACATGATTAGATTGCCCCTTGCTTAGAGTATGCCTCCAATTGTGAGAACTTTGTGCCAAATGAACTGAGACAGTGAATTTTTGAACCAAATTTTTGTATTCTTGTGATAGGCTAAAAATAAAAATGTTTGAGATGATCTTCTGATAGTTGATAATTAGCATGTGGTTCCTTAGATTTGTGTTGCTCATTGATTTTAAACTACTAAATGTGAGATTTTTTGAGCCTAAAAGGGGAACTCACTAAATTTACCCCATTCTTTGTGATTGAATGTTTTATTCCTCTTGGACTGTATTCTCTAGAACTTGACTTGAAACCGTTTTGAAACTTAAAAATTTTCGAAAAACATATTTAAAAATGATTGAGGCACTAGGTATTTTTCTGGCCTTCTGAGTTTTGACTGGTTAAATGATACCCCTTAGTTGCCCCATTTTGAGCCTAATAGAATAAAATGCTTTTCTTGGTACCTTGATTTATTTTGATGAATGATGCTTGGTATGACGCCTTTTAAAATATTGCAAAAAGGGCAAAAAGGTGGTTTGAAAAATAAATTGTGGGATGAAAAAGTTAGAAAAATATTTCTCTTAAGTTGAAAATCTCCCCTTCATCAAATAAATAAAATAAAATAAAATAATAAAAAAATGGAGAAGGGGATGAGAAAAAAAAAAGAGAGAAAGAAAGAAAGAAATATCGAAAAGTGAATTAAAGCCCAAAAAGGTATTTTAAAAGGTTGTCATGCTTTGCATTGTTTTATATTTTGTTAGCCTTCTTGAATGCTCCTTTTCTTGATTTCCTCACCTAACGATTAATCCCATGGCCCCATTACAACCAAAATAAAAGACCTCTTGATTCTTATGTGTTTTCATTAATAAAGTAGAGATTTTGGTTAATAGTCAAGCTTATGGTAGGATACCTTCCTCGAGGAAATTGAGTGAATTGTCATATGTCCTTAAACACTTGAGTGAAGTGAGAAGAGTGCCCGAATTAGTGAGAGGCATGAATATAGTGAACATAAGCTTCTAATTGGACTTGAAATTGATTGTCTCTTGGTTACTTATTTGGATATGCCTGTTACTTGGATTTATTACTCGAGTTCTAGGTTCGTTGTCGATGCTCTGATTGTTTATCTTTTCCGGCCTTGGTTATTGCTTGAGGACAATCAAAATCTTAAGCTTGGGGTAGTTTGATGAGTGTGATTACACCTCATATTTCTTTATCATATTGCATGAATTTTCATGTAGTTTAGGCATTTTTAATTTTATTTTTGTTAGTTTTTACCTTGGAACGAATAAGGTGGTTTTCTGGTGTTTATGTGCAGGAATTGAAGATTAAAATGTTCAGGATCAACCATGATGGAGCTTGCATGAAGACGGAGCTTGAAAAACAATAAAACTGAGTCAAGTAGAGCCCATCACAGCCTAGCCGTGACAGCCATGACGGCCATGATCGAGCAAGGCTGAAAAGAAAAGTACACAGAAGTCAGAACCTGTCACGGCCATGACAAGCCAACCAATGCCAAGTTTTCCAAGACACAATCTATCACGGCCTGGCCGTGACAGGAATCACGACCGTGATGCGAAAAATCTGAAAATTTAATTGCTGATTTGATTTTATTTTGTAACAAATTTGATCCCAAGTTACCCTACATTATAAATAGGACTTAGAGGCTCAAAAATAGGGATCTCTGGGGCTGCTGCTTGAGGCAAAAAATTAGGATTTCTCTTCTTCTCAATTTCTTCCTCTCTCTTAGGTTTTTTTTATGCTTTTGTTAATCAAGCTTGCTATGAACATGGCAATGATTGAGTAGTCTTTTTATTTTTAGGAATTGGGGTCATGCCCAAGACTTGTTTTATGTTATGAATTGACGTTTTACTTCTTGTTAATCCCAATTTGCTTTCAATTTGATTCCTATTGCATGAATTACTTGTGAATTTGGTGCGCACTTATTTGCATGTCATAGATACTCTAAAGAGGAACCTAACGGTGAACTTAGGTATTGGATCTATAGGGATTGAACTTAGGACTTAAATCACGAGAGTTAGAAGCGGTCCTTCGAGGGTTCACGAATTGTCACAAAGTTTAAAGGGTTCAATTTAAATTCAATTACCACGAGAGTAGGGGTTGGTTTAATTGGGCACGGTTCTTGTATCCCGATAGGGAACATTAACTTATTTATGATAAATTCGCCTTCAAAACAATTTTGATTATTAACAAGAGGGTAGTCAATTTAGTAGCATGAGCACTCTTGTTGGTAACTCAATTCCTGGAAATCTCTTTTGATATTGAAAAATCTCATATTTGATTTGATTGCGTTTTAGATATTTGATTTGTTAGTTAATCTTTTAAAAACCAAATCTTTTTCTAGTCCAGTTTAATTGATTTAATAATTGATAGTTATTTAAGATTACGGTCCCTGTGGATTCGATCTTTTTATTACTTGACGACGAAGTCATACACTTGTAGATTCGTGCCCATCAAAGACTGGTCAGGTTTCTTATTGCATCTGAGGTATTCAATTAGTTGTGTTTTTTCTATATTTACAGTTGAAATTATTTATTATTGTTTAAAGATAATGCTTTTTATTTTTAGGATGTAGGAAATGATATTCTGCCTAAAAGGTCGGATCTAGGAAGACCAGAGAAGTCTGCTCCTGCCAAGGTATTCATTTGACCATTCAATTAATTACGAATGAAATAACTTAACTGTGATTGCTAATGTATATCTTTGTTGTTTAGGGGATTGACAAAGGGGATCCTGGTGGTGCTTTTAGACGTCTGGCTATACAAGTTGTGAACATGGAGGCTAATGTAGATTTGGTAAGGTTGGAACATGATGCTAGGCTAGGTGACGATCTGTATATCCCAAAGAAGGAAATTATGGAGATGGTGCTCGATCGTGAAATGACTAGTGCTGCACACATCTCGTTATGGTGTACGTAAGTACATTTTATTTGTAAGTTAAGTAATTAAATTTTAAATACTATGATAATTAACATGTTTTATCAATATATTAGGTATCTGCATCGCATGTTAGTTGATCAGGGCAACCTCACCCTTTATGGGTTCATTGACCCCATGCTCATTCAGGGTGATGTTCTCCTAACATCAGAAGACCCGATCGTCACCATACGTGATATACTTATCCAAGATGATCATCAGTTCTACCTTGCGCCTTATCTCAATAAGTATGTACCAGATATTTAATTATAACGTACTATATATGACTTAGTAACTAATTGTTCCGCAAATGCAGTAAACATTGCCAGTTGTTGATCTTGTGTCCTCGGTTGAATGTCGTGGTGTTCTTCTGCTCGATGGGAAATAAGCCGGCAAAGCAACTGAAGATCATCATGGAAACGTAAGCATTAAAATAATTTATAATCAGTAATGAAGTTATTTTAATAATCTGAAATCTATAAGATATTCTTTAATTAATGTTTATTTTCTTATGATAGTTCTACTGATGCAATCCACATGCTGCATGGTGAAAGGCGTCAGTCTATTAGATGGATTATTCCTAACGTAAGATATTTATTAGTACAAATGCTTCAAGCACAGTGGGTATAATTATTGATTTCTATTTAATTCCTTATATTCTAATTGGGTTTCATTTGTATGCAGTCCCGTAGACAACGTGGATAATGGGAATGTGGATATTATGTGATGAAGTGGATGGTCAAAATTATCTCCTCCGGTATCACTGAAAGATGGAAGGAGGTAAATGCTAATTGGTAACACAATTAGTTGTAAAAGTTATAGACTCGTTATATGTTTTATTTTAGTTTATTACTTATGTAGCGACCAAGAAAAAAAAGACTAGTTTTTCCTTTTAGAGGGAAAACATGGAGTCGCCACCAATTTTATTTAA
Organism: Sophora flavescens; assembly: GCA_030762895.1. Taxonomy (NCBI): domain Eukaryota; kingdom Viridiplantae; phylum Streptophyta; class Magnoliopsida; order Fabales; family Fabaceae; genus Sophora; species Sophora flavescens. The sequence continues at coordinate 129,781,093 of CM061069.1, forward strand.
TTTCGGGAAAGTTGGAAAACCCTTCAAGAAGAAGCTTCGAGTTCGGGAGTCGATTATGTCTAGGGAAGGCATGGAGACTTAACCCCACGGCACCCTGGAACATCCATAAATGGTTACCCAAAATTAGTTGTGTAAATTATTAGTAACTTTGAAATATTTGTTTTACCCGTTGTGAATCTCTTTATTAAAACTTCGTGTGGTTGAACATGGCACGTAAGTCCATAGAGCAACCTCTAAATCTGAAGGGTTGAACATGACACTTGTCATAGGGCAACCCAAAAAAATAAATCTAAATCTGAAAGGTTGTTTTAATCAAGTGACCATCCTTTATTTTTTTATGTAAAATAAATAATTTTTATCTCTTGAAAATGGGACAGAAACGTAGAAATGAAACTTTTTACTAACTTATTCAGAGAACAGAAGTACAGAGAAATAAGAGTGTCAAGAGAAATTTATTAATAATATCAACGAAAAGAACAAAGATTACCAAACAGGAGTAGAATAAGAATGATTTTGTTTACTCCCAGTGGTAAGATTTTAAGATCGAAGCCTTTACATTCAATTTCCCTGGCTCTTTCCGCTCTTCCTTCTTAACCACTTCTAATAATAGGGAAGAGAAAAGGAAGCTCATATTTCTGATATCTCTTCCTCACCACAAAAATCTCTCTTTTCTTTTCTCTTTTCTTTGTATCTTTCCTCTCTATCTCCTTTATGATCTTTCGTTTCCTCTCAAGAACAGTGTTCTCCCCTGCCAAAAATCCCCCCTACTCCTCTCTTTTTCCTCTCCTTTTATAGACGGAGGAGAGGGCTTCTTGCTTCTTCTCCGTTGACTTGAAGGTCGGTTTGCACGAATACTTAGGGCTTGGGCCGTTCTGAACAGCGGAAAGGAGGGGATTTGATGTGAGGGTTGCACGTTTGAAAAGGGAAGGAGATGGGGGGGGTTTCTGATGGGTATGAAGGCTTTTTAGGGTTAGGAGTGAGGCTGCTAGGTTACGGCGAGGGAGGAGATGGAAGAAAAAAGAAAAGACCAATGGGTAGAGGAGGTGAAAAAAAAGGGGTTCTGAGCAGAGATAACGTGTGTCCAGATGGGGTTGTATGAGTAGAAGAAAGGTGGTGATTTGATGTGAGGGTTGCACGCTTGAAAAGAGAAAGGAGTTGGGGGGTTTTGAGCAGAAATAGCGTGTGCCCCGACGGGGTGGCGTGAGTAGCAGAAAGGTGGTGATTTGATGTGGGGGTTGCACGCTTGAAAAGAGAAAGGAGATGGGGTTTTTGTCTGATGTGCATGATGGCTTTTTAGGGTTAGGAGTAGGGTTACTAGGTTAAAACAAGGGAGGAAGTAAGGAAGAAGGAGGACCAATGGGTAGAGGAGGAAAAGAGGTCTTGCCTGGTATGTAAAGTGGGTAGGAGGCGTAACACAACTTCCTTTCCTCTTTGTTGATTGTCTTTTTCTCCATGTTTTCTTCGTCCTTTCTTCCTTATCTTCTCCTTATTCTTTCCTTATTCTTTAGCCTCCAGCCTGAAAATAAAATTGCAGTGGACGGAATCTCTTTGTCGCAACAGAAACTTAGATATGCAAAAGTAGATATACACTGGACGGACGTCCTCGTCCAACAAGAAAAGATAATTGCAGTGGACGTAACCTCCTCGTCCAACAGAAATTAAAATAATTGAAGTGGACGGAACCACCCCGTCCATTGGCAGGTGCGATGGGATGGGACGAGGCCAACAGCAAGTACAAAGCAATGGACGGAACCACCCCGTCCACCAGCAAGTGTAATGATTGGACGGGACCACCCCGTCCATTGGCAAGTGCAGTGGACTGGACGGGGGCCAACAGCAAGTGCGAAGCAATGGACGGGACCACCCCGTCCACCAGCAAGTGTAATGACTGGACGGGACCACCTCGTCCATTGGCAATTGCAGTGGACTGGACAGACCCAACAGCAAGTGCAAAAAAACAATGGACGGGACCACCCCGTCCACCAGCAAGTTTAATGACTGGACGGGACCACCCCGTCCATTGGCAAGTGCAGTGGACTGGACGGGGCCAACAACAAGTGCCAAGCAATGGACGGGACCACCCCGTCCGCCAACAAGTGTAATGAATGGACGGGACCACCCCGTCCATTGGCAAGTACAAATGTGATGGACGCGACTTCCCCGTCCAATAGCAAGTCCCACATGATGGACGGGAATTCCCCGTCCACAGCAAGTGCAAATGTGATGGATGGGACTTCCCCGTCCAACAGTAAGTCCCATGTGATGGACGAGGCTTCCCTGTCCAACAGCAAGTCCCACATGATGGATGGGACTTCCCCGTCCACAGCAAGTGAAAATGTTATGGACGGGACTTCCCCATCCAACAGCAGGTACAAATGTGATGAACGGGACTTCCCCGTCCAACAGCAAGTGCAAACGTGATGGACGGGGCTTCTCCGTCCAACAGCAAGTACAAATGTGATGGATGGGACTTCCCCGTCCACGAGGCTTCCCCGTCCAACAGCAAGTCCCACATGATGGACGGGACTTCCCCGTCCACAGCAAGTACAAATGTGATGGACGGGGCTTCCCCGTCCAACAGCAAGTGCAAACGTGATGGACGAGGCTTCCCCGTCCAACAGCAAGTACAAATGTGATGGACGGGGCTTCCCCGTCCAACAGCAAGTGCAAACGTGATGGACGGGACTTCCCCGTCCAACAGCAAGTCCCATATGTGATGGACGGGACTTCCCCGTCCAACAACAAATCCCAAATGATGGACGGGACCAACAGCAAATTAGCTATGAGTTCCCTACTTTCTTCATTTTTTCTTTTTATTATTATTAGTCTCCTTGAAGCACAAAAATCATGAGAATTAGAATAAAAAATGGACAAAAATGGGTGTTCACAGTTGCCCTTCTTTACTTGTTGCATACTAGAAGACACGATTAGTCGTGACTTCTCATGTATTGTAGTAATGAACAAGTAAAGAAAATGAACACATATTTTGTCCGAAAAACATGAGGAGCTCAGAAGATAACCTTACAGTTTGGAAATGAAATTGCAGTGAGTCTCAGAGCTCGAAAGTAAAAATGCAGTGAGCCTTAGAGCTCGAAAATAAAAATGCAGTGGACGGAACCTCCTCGTCCAACAGGAAAGTAAATATGCAGCGAGCCTCAGAGCTCGAAAATAACTTGCAATGAGCCTCAGAGCTCGAAAATAAAATTGCAGTGAGCCTCGGAGCTCGGAAATAAAAATGCAGTGAACCTTAGAGCTCGAAAATAAACTTGCAGTGAGCCTCAGAGCTCGAAAATAAATTTGTTGTGAGCCTCAGAGCTCGAGAATAAAAATACAGTGAGCCTCAGAGCTCGAAAACAAACATGAAGTGGACGGAACCTCTTCGTCCAACAGAAAATTAAATGCAATGGACGGAACCTCCTCGTCCAACAGAAAATAAACATGCAATGGACGGAACCTCCTCGTCCAACAGAAAATTAAATGCAATGGACGGAACCTCCTCGTCCAACAGAAAATAAACATGCAATGGACGGAACCTCCTCGTCCAACACAAAGTAAACATGCAATGAGCCTTAGAGCTCGAAAATAAAAGTGCGGTGAGCCTCAGAGCTCGAAAATAAATAATTAGTGGTCTGAAACAAATGAGAATCCTTTCCTTTTGAGGACAAAGGAACCAATTGCTCCCTGGAAAAACTTCGATCAACCAAACCCTTGTTCATCGGCCACTCTGGGACGAGGCATCACTCATTTTTTTTAACAACATTGGTCACCCACGAATCTGATAAACTCCAGATGTTATGTAAGCTTATTTGCATCATTCTTTTGTCGTCCAGTGCATGCTACCTCTTCCACTGAATCTGAAGTATTGTGCCCTCTTGGTTTAAACCATTCGTTGGTGCTACCATTAGAGTTATCAAAGCATACCATTAAACTTATATTTACTTTTATTAAGACATGAGAGTGAACACGATAGGGGAGTGTGGGAGAAAACCTCTTGCCTTAATATGAGAATTTAGGTTGTTAAGAGACAATAACAGTGAGAAAAAAGTTACAAAAGGGATCATGAAGATTAAAAGAACAAAGATAAGCAAAGAAAATTACGAAAATCACATAAAATTTGCCCCAGTTTTGGTCCCTTGATTTTCATTTAATTGATTCCCTTCAGCCTTTTAATGACACAGATCTTGGCTCCTGTTTCTGATTCTTCAAACACACCTTCTTCGATCATTCCTTAATAATTTTGCCCCAGTATACTCAGCCAGATAAAATTGCCCCAGTATGGTGGGTGCTTGCAGAAGTGTTGGACCCTATCCTTCTCCTAGGCTGCCCTTGCAAGTTTTTAGTCTAAGGTTTCTTTGCCCTAACTTTTGCCTAGGTTGCCCCCTCGGGTTTTCAACCTAGCGGGCCTTTACCTTTCTATTGTTCTTTTGCCTACTCTTACCTTTCGGGTTTTCAACCTAGCGGGCCTTTGTTTTCCTTTTGTTTTCATTGTTCTTTTGCCCTAACTTTTTCCTAGGCTGCCTTTTCGGGTTTTCAACTTAGCGGGCCTTCAAGCATAGAACTTTTTTACAGCATCAGAGTTTACTGGCCTTGGTAGCTCTTCCCCATCCATGTTTTGCAGAATCAAAGCACCTCCCGAGAATGCTTGTTTGACAATATAAGGACCTTCATAATTTGGTGCCCATTTTCCTCGGGGATCCTCTTGACTAGGGAGGACTTTCTTTTAGACCAGGTCTCCCGCACGAAATTCTCTAGGATGAACCTTTTTATTGAAAGCTCTTTCCATTCTGTTTTGATACAATTACCCGTGACAGATAGCTGCCAGCCTTTTCTCTTCTATCATGTTCAACTGCTCATATCAAGTTTTCACCCACTCAAATTCTTCTAAGTCTTCTTCCATCAAGACTCTTAGCGAAGGGAGTTCTACTTCGATAGGTGAGACAGCCTCCATCCCGTACACCAGAGAGAAAGGGGTTGCCCCAGTGCTTGATCGTATGTTAGTCCGATAAGCATGTAGAGCATATGGCAGCATTTCATGCCAGTCCTTATAGTTTACAACCATCTTGGCCACGAACTTCTTGACATTTTTGTTTGCTGCTTCAACTACACCATTCATTTGAGGCCTATAAGGAGTCGGATTGTGGTGTTTGATTTTGAGACCTTCGCAAAACTTTTGAATCTCAGAACCATTAAGATTGGCAGCGTTATCTGTGATTATCCTCTCTGGGATCCCGTATCTACAGACAATGTCCTTTTTGAGGAATTTGAGAAACACCCTTTGAGTTATGCTGGCATATGAAGCATCTTCTACCCATTTAGTGAAATAGTCTATCGCCACTAAAATGAAACAATGACCATTGGAAGCTTTGGGATTAATGGGACCGATGACATCTATTCCCCACATCGAAAAAGGCCATGGGGATGCTAAACTGTGCAGTGGAAACGCAGGTGCATTAACCCGGTCTGCATGCATCTGGCATTTTTGGCATTTATGAACATGCTCCATGCAGTCTGACTCCATAGTAGACCAATAATAGCCACTTCTCAAGATCTTCCTAGCCATCATGTGACCATTGGCATGAGTCCCACAGATTCCTTCATGAACTTCAATCATGATCCATTTAGCTTCATGAGCATCCACACATCTGAGTAGGGCACCATCATATCCTCTTTTGTACAAGATTTCCTTGTTTAAGAAAAAAGCCATAGCCAGTCTTCGGATGGTCTTTTATTTACTTCGCTCGCTTCTACCGGGTATTCCTTGTTATGAATATATTGCTTGATATCATGATACCAAGGCTTACCATCGGGTTCTCCTTCCACATGAGCACAGTATGCGGGTTCATCTTGCAATCTAACTTGGATGGGTTGGACATCAATATGGATATCCAACTTGGTCATGGCAGCTAGTGTGACCAATGCATTAGCAAACTGATTCTTGTCTCGACTTAAATGCGAGAAAGTAATCTCGTCGAACTTTGCAATTAACTGAGTCAAGTATTTCTGATACGGGATCAACTTGGAGTCCTTGGTCTGCCACTCACCATTGACTTGATAAATGATTGAAGCTGAATCCCCGAAGACTTTCAACTGCTTTATACCCAGTTCAAGTTCCATTTGCAATCCACCGGCACATGCTTCGTATTCTGCAATATTATTTGTACTTTCGAATTTCAGTTTTACGGCCATCGGGTATTGCTTGCCACTTGGTGAGATAACCACTGCTCCTATATCACTGCCATGCATATTGACTGCTCCATCAAAATACATTTTCGACACATCTTTCTGTTCTTCGTCTTCCTTAAGGGACATTACCTCTCCATCCGGAAACTCAGAATTGACAGGCCATCAATCCTCAAGAGGATTCTCTGCTAAATGGTCAACAATCACACTTCCTTTGATGGACTTCTGGGTCACGTATTTGATGTCAAATTCTGACAATATCACTTGCCACTTCGAAACCCTTAAGGAGATATAAGGACTTTCGAAGATATACTTCAAAGGATCCATTCGAGAAATTAGCCAAGTGGTGTGATATAACATGTACTGCCTGAGTTTTCTGGAGGCCCATACTAGTGCACAACAAGTCTTCTCGATTGCCATATAACGAGCCTCATAGGCGTTAAACTTCTTGCTCAGATAATAAATTGCCTGCTCCTTCCAGTCAGATTCATCATGTTGTCCTAGCATTGCCCCCATTGAGGTTGGCAATATGGTGAGATAGAGTAATAATGGACGACCTTGAGTAGGTGGTACCAACACTGGGGGATTCAGTAGATATGTCTTTATCTTATCAAAGGCTTCTTGACAGTCATCATCCCATCTTCCTGGATTATTCTTCCTGGGGAGTTTGAAGATTGGTTCATATGTGCTAGTCAGATTTGCAATGAAGCGCGCAATATAGTTCAATCTTCCAAGAAAATCCCTTACTTCACGCTCGTTCTTAGGTGCTGGCATGTCACATATTGCTTCGACCTTGTTAGGGTCCACCTTTATTCCTTCTCTACTGACGACAAAGCCAAGTAAGTTCCCTGCGGATGCACCGAAAGTACATTTTGCAGGGTTGAGGCGCAACTTGTACTTCCTTAGTCGCTCGAACAACTTTCTCAAAACTGCCACATGGCTTTCTCCTTCCTTGGACTTGGCCACTATATCATCGACGTATACCTCTACCTCCTTATGCATCATATCATGGAACAATGCCACCATAGCACTTTGGTAAGTGGCCCCAGCGTTCTTTAATCCGAAAGTCATCACTTTGTAACAAAAAGTTCCCCAAGAAGTGATAAAAGTTGTCTTTTTCTTTATCTTCATTGTCCATGAGGATCTAATTGTACCCAGAATACCCGTCCATGAAAGAAAACCTGTGACTTCTGCCTATACTGTCTACAAGGACATCAATATGAGGTAGGGGGAAATCATCCTTTGGACTGGCTTTATTCAGGTCTCGATAGTCCACACACATTCTGACCCTTCAATCCTTCTTTGGTACCGGAACAATATTAGATACCCATTCCGGGTGTCTAGCTACTTCCAGAAAGCCAGCCTCCAACTGCTTGGTCACTTCTTCCTTGATCTTCAGCGACATCTCAGGATGCATTCTCCTTAATTTTTGCTTCTTTGGAGCCATATCTGGGTATAAGGGAATTTTATGCATTGCTATCTGATGTCGTGCGAGTGCACGTGCAATCCGGCAAGTGTATCGGATTGTCGCCAAGTAATAAAAGATATCGATCCCACAGAGACCGTGATCTCAAATCACAACTAATTGTTAAGTGATAAAACTGAACTGTATAAAAAAAATTTTGAATTTTGAAAAGGTTTTGAATTTGAATTAAGAGATAACCAAAAATCATAATCAAATAAACAGAAAGTAAACAGTTTATGGGTTTTCAGATCTAAAAAGATTCCTAGGGATTTGGGTTACCAACAAGATCATTTATGTTACTAAACTGATTAAACCTTGTTAATTATCGAAATTGCCTTGAAGGTGAATTTATCCTCAAGTAGCTTAAGCTCCCTCTCGGGTTACAAAAACCGTGCCCAATTGAACCAACCCCTACTCTCGTGGTAGTCGAATTCAGATTGGACCCTTTACGTTTTGTGACAATTCGTTAATCCTCGAAGGACGGCTTCTAACTCTCATGATTTCAGTGCTAAGTCTGATTCTATAGATCCGACACCTAATTTCACCGCTAGGTTCCTCCTTAGAATGTCAACGACATGTAAATAAGCGCGCACCAGATTTACAAGTAATTAAAACACTAGAAATCAGATCTAAAGCAAAATCGCAATTAACAGAGATATAACATCAATTCAATACCATAAACAAAACTTGGGCATAGCCCCAATCCCTAGAAATTAAACTACTACTCAAGCCTTGTCATGGTGACGACAAGCTTGATTACAAATAACATGAAAGCAGAAAATCAGAGAAGAAGAGGAAGGAGAAGAGAGATCCTAAATTATAGCCTGAGTGGTAGTAGCCAAGTCTCTAAGCTTGACTTGATCCCATATTTATAGATTTGGGAAGTTAGAATCCCAATCTAACACAAATTAGATCCAAATCAGTTGCTTCTGATCCAAGTAACGCGCATCACGGCCGTGATGGCTTCTGCCTTGGAAATTCTTCACTGGTTGGTCTGTCACGGCCTGGCCCTGATGGCCATCACGGTCGTGATGGCCATCACGGCCTAGCCCTGACAGCTTCTGACTTCAGCCTTATTTCTTTTCAGTTTTACTCGATCATGGCCGTGATGGGCATCACGACTAGGCCGTGATGGGCTCTACTTGGCTCATTTTCTTCACTTTTCAAGCCCCATCTTCATCCAAACTCCATCATGGTTGATCCTGAGCATTTAACCCTTAATTTTTGAAAAACAACACCACAACACCCCCTTACCCGTTCCAAGGTAAAAATTAACAAAAATCAAATTAAAAATGCCTAAACTATATGAAAATGCATGCAAAATGATAAACAAAGATGAGTGATGAGCCTCTGGTTGACTGGTTTTATAACTAATAAAGACCATGGCTTTGTGCTTATTTTATATCATTTTTCACCCAAATTAGACTTGATTGTCCTTAAGCAGTATTTTGAGTCTATAAAGTATTTTTAGGATAATTTAGTTGATTTAGAGTTGAATAAAATACTTATGCTATTTTCTGTTTTTTAGGTTAATAAAAAGGAATAATTCTGGTCTTTCGCCCCGCGAAGAAGCTCTCGCCCCGCGAGTATTGCAACTCTGAAAAGTCAGAGACGATCACGGCTTGCCCGTGTTGAAGATCACGGCTGTGGCAGTTTTGAAGTTGAAGCGTTCGCCTCGCGAGCATCCATTCGCCTCGCGAGCCTTGAAGTCAGAACATAATTGCTGTCACTGGAACCTGAACTGGTCATGAAGATTGGGCCATAACTTGGGCTGTAGATATCGGTTGGAACTGAAACCGGTGGCAAATGAAAGATCAAACAAAGAGCTTTAACTCTCATGAAGACCATTATTCCAAACAGAGCCGTTTTGAAGGGCTTTAATCCATGTGAAGTCAGAGGCGTTTGAGCTGCCCTATGAGTTGAATGTGGACATAACTCCCTCATCTTAACTCATAATTAAGCAAATTAAGAGGCTTTGGAAAGCTAAGAGGCAGAGGTTGAAGTTAATAAAAGGAGCATTCAGATATTAAGAGAGGAGTTAGTCATAGTTAGGCTGGGTTGGGAGGCTAGTCAATTTTGGCTAGTTTCTTGGCTAGTTTTTAGAATAGTTAGTCTTTTGTTTTATCTTTAGTTATTGTTTTCCTTCTGTAATGGAGAGCTAGTCTCCTAGATTAATCTACTGTGATTGGTTTTAATTACACTTGAGGTTCTGTATTTCCTGTTTTCATTTGCTATTCTCTTTTCAATGCAATGCTACATGTTTCTGTTTGTTATTTCAGGAATGTATAGTATTGTATTGATTCATTCTTGGTGATGCTATGCTCTTATACTTAATCGCGTTTGTTATTTCGCGTGCGTTCATTCATGTTCGTTTGTTCATGAGGGCTTAACCCCGTTTTTTATTTCGGGAATAGGAACATACATCCGTAGTAGCGAATTTCGTTTGTTATTTGTTGCTACAACCGGGAGGGGATTAGAATCCGCTTAGGGCTTGGATTTATTTGAACCAATGATAGTGGGAAACCAAGAACAGATGAGGTTAATCGTTCTTTAGTTTATCTGATAATATTTTAACCGCTTGTTTTCTTACTCTGTTTTTATTTTGTTTTCTTTATTTTAATTGCACTCAATCCAAAACCCCCCAAAAACTAACTTTTCGTTTTGTTAATAATAAGAACAACTAAAGAGTCCTTGAGAGACGATATCCGAGTTGTCGCACTATACTGCATTATTTTATAATCGCTCGTTCTTTTTGGCGCGTGGCGGCAATGTGTCAAAAATTGGCGCCGTTGCCGGGGACTCTTGTTTATTGTTATTAGCAGAAAGTTTCTTTAAAAAAAAATTAAAAAAAAAAACCTTTTGCATTCCTGAATTAGTTCTGTCTGCTTTGTCTGGATGTTTGATTGCCATGGATAATTATATGCGAAATTATGTGCCTAATGTTTATTATGAGCAACCATGCATGTATTATCCTAATTTTAGCGAGCCACCACCATACTATCCTAGCCAAGTGACCACCTCTGCACCTTCCGAACCTTCCCTGGAGGACCTGTGCAAACAGATGACTGCACAGATAAGTGCACATATGGAAGGAATGAGGCAACAAATGGCCGAGCAAACTCAACGGATGATGGAGGAATTTCAACAGAAGATGGAGGCTGAGTACCAGAGGGACCAAGCTGAATCTCAGAAGTTGTGGGCTATAATTGATCAAGTTACCGCCAACTCAGCTGCAATGCTAACTCCTGACCTCTTGAGGAACATACAGATTCTAAAGTGGTTATTTTTGAAAATAATTCTGATGATAATGGTTCTGTTGACGATGAATTATGTGTTGAATCCCCTGATCCTAATGCTTGTTATTGTGATGGAACTGCTTTGTGTGTGGAATGTTTTACAGGTTTATACTTTTCAGGAAAAATGGAAAATGCAGATCGTTTTGCAGGTTTATTTTTTTCAGGAAACTTAGAAATTGAGGATCAGGAGGATCAAGAGGGCATCTACTCCCCCGTGCCTGAAGATAAAGAAGAACCTTTGGGAGTAGATGATTCAAGTAAAACAATTGAATGTGTTGAGAGTAATGGGGTGGATGAATTGATTGAAGAATTCCCAGACATTCTAACTTTTTCTGATTCATTTTCTTGTAATATATGTACTAACTCTAACCTTTGTTTGGTGTGTGCTGAAATTTCTGCGTGTATAGCAGGTGAAAAATTTGTTAGTGCAGTGAATGAAGAAAGTGCAGAAAATGAAGCAGCACCAGTAGCCCCAACTAACTGTTTGCCACCTCCCCCTGAGGAGCCACCAGCTCTAGATTTTGCACCCTTGGATTTTGCACCATGGCCAGTCCAAGCGGTTGAACTCCGATTCTATTGGGAGGATTTCATTGAGAAAGAGGTCAACCTTGACCCAAGAGGAAGTGAGAAGTCCGCCGCACTGGGTGGAGTTATTATAATTGTCAAGTACTCACCTCCGCATCAAAGCTGCAAGTTAGGGAGGCTTGGAATGAATTTCAGTCCTTTGGCTACCATGTGGGCCTTATGCTACAGGCAGTGGGATCCTGGCGGAACCGCCCTTCAATGAGTTTTTCTTACCCTTTCTCCTTTTTAATTTTCTTTTTCTTGCTTTATTTCTGTTTTATTTTCAATAAAGCTCCTGAATAATTTGAGAAGCTCAGGAGTTGTGTTTGTGTCTTGGTTATGGCAAGTTTATTGGATTTTATTGATTTTGCATATATTGATGGCATAATATGTGTTGACTGTTTTCCCTCTAGGATTTGAAAAAAAATTTTGAAAAAAATGATCCCCATATGATTGAAAACTGAACTTTGAGATTTTGTTATGATGACATGATTTATGATAAGTTTGGGGTGATAGGGAGCACACACTAGGGATAGAATCTCTTTCAAATAATTTGCAAATAATGTCCAGGTGAGGTTTTGAGCCTCCAACATGTTCTAAACTGTGTGAAAATCACTTTTTAAGTTGCACTTTCCTGAATTTGATTGAATCTCTTTATGGTTTGCATGTTTATGTGTTTGCTTCAAATGATTTAGGCATTTTCTTTGTAAATAGCTACTTAGCCTAAAATAACCAGTCCCTAATGCATGTTCCCTAGTTAGCCCCTTTGAGCCTGTTAGCTTTGATTAATTCTTGATAACCTAATGTTATAAGCCCAAAAACTGGAAAACCATGTTAACCCGATCTTAGGATTAGGAGAGCATGTAATCTTAGAATGGGTGCAAGAAACTAAAGTTTGGGGTGGCTACAGTAAATGTGTTGTTGGGATTGAGAAAAAAAAAACAGAAATGAAAATGAAAAAAAAAAAGAAAAAAAGAAAAAAAGAAAAGTGTAAAAATGAAAAAAAAAAGTATTAGAAATAAAAAGGTTGTAGTCACCCAAAGCAAAATGAAAAATGAAAAAAGAACTTGAGTTAAATTCAAAGTGTAAATAATGTTCATGCTCTCTTAGTTCCTAGGGTCTTCAGCCTAGTTCCTTTGTATATCCTACCCTTAGCCATGCCCCATTACAACCCATAAAAGACCTTTTGATGTTGCTTGCATATTTTCTGTGGGAATCATTTTGAGATGAAAATCAAATTTATGGGAAGTGCTCTTAAAAGTGAAATTGAGAGAAATGTTGTTAGCTTGACAAAGCGAGCGATTGAGTGAACATAAATTTCCCTTGTGAGGAAGGCAGTTGTTTGATTTTGGTGATCTCCCTTTTGTATGTAACTTTGACCCCCTGCTTAGATTAATGATTGTTTGAATAATGAAATTCTCAAATGTTTGGAATAAATGAATGTGGGGATTGTTTTGCTTGAAAGGCGGGGAACATTGAAAGAAAAATTCTTTTGAAAAATTGCTTGAAATCTATGGAAAGTTGATTGAGTCCTTAAGCTTGCCATGTTTTGCCAGGTCTTTAGTTCTTTTTAAGTTTTTGAGTTTTAGTTTGCTTGGGGACAAGCAAAGTTTAAGTTTGGGGTATTTTGATGAGCCTCCGGTTGATTGGTTTTATAACTAATAAAGACCATGGCTTTGTGCTTATTTTATATCATTTTTCACCCAAATTAGACTTGATTGTCCTTAAGCAGTATTTTGAGTCTATAAAGTATTTTTAGGATAATTTAGTTGATTTAGAGTTGAATAAAATACTTATGCTATTTTACGTTTTTAGGTTAATAAAAAGGAATAATTCTGGTCTTTCGCCCGCGAAGAAGCTCTCGCCCCGCGAGTATTGCAACTCTGAAAAGTCAGAGACGATCACGGCTTGCCCGTGTTGAAGATCACGGCTGTGGCAGTTTTGAAGTTGAAGCGTTCGCCTCGCGAGCATCCATTCGCCTCGCGAGCCTTGAAGTCAGAACATAATTCTTTCATCACTGGAACCTGAACTGGTCATGAAGATTGGGCCATAACTTGGGCTGTAGATATCGGTTGGAACTGAAACCGGTGGCAAATGAAAGATCAAACAAAGAGCTTTAACTCTCATGAAGACCATTATTCCAAACAGAGCCGTTTTGAAGGGCTTTAATCCATGTGAAGTCAGAGGCGTTTGAGCTGCCCTATGAGTTGAATGTGGACATAACTCCCTCATCTTAACTCATAATTAAGCAAATTAAGAGGCTTTGGAAAGCTAAGAGGCAGAGGTTGAAGTTAATAAAAGGAGCATTCAGATATTAAGAGAGGAGTTAGTCATAGTTAGGCTGGGTTGGGAGGCTAGTCAATTTTGGCTAGTTTCTTGGCTAGTTTTTAGAATAGTTAGTCTTTTGTTTTATCTTTAGTTATTGTTTTCCTTCTGTAATGGAGAGCTAGTCTCCTAGATTAATCTACTGTGATTGGTTTTAATTACACTTGAGGTTCTGTATTTCCTGTTTTCATTTGCTATTCTCTTTTCAATGCAATGCTACATGTTTCTGTTTGTTATTTCAGGAATGTATAGTATTGTATTGATTCATTGCGGTGATGCTATGCTCTTATACTTAATCGCGTTTGTTATTTCGCGTGCGTTCATTCATGTTCGTTTGTTCATGAGGGCTTAACCCCGTTTTTTATTTCGGGAATAGGAACATACATCCGTAGTAGCGAATTTCGTTTGTTATTTGTTGCTACAACCGGGAGGGGATTAGAATCCGCTTAGGGCTTGGATTTATTTGAACCAATGATAGTGGGAAACCAAGAACAGTAGGTTAATCGTTCTTTAGTTTATTTGATAATATTTTAACTGCTTGTTTTCTTACTCTGTTTTTATTTTGTTTTCTTTATTTTAATTGCACTCAATCCAAAACCCCCAAAAACTAACTTTTGATTTTCTGTTAATAATAACAACAACTAAAGAGTCCTTGAGAGACGATATCCGAGTTGTCGCACTATACTGCATTATTTTATAATCGCTCGTTCTTTTTGGCGCGTGGCGACAGCGCGGTCAAAAATTGGCGCCGTTGCCGGGGACTCTTGTTTATTGTTATTAGCAGAAAGTTTCTTTAAAAAAAAATTAAAAAAAAAAACCTTTTGCATTCCTGAATTAGTTCTGTCTGCTTTGTCTGGATGTTTGATTGCCATGGATAATTATATGCGAAATTATGTGCCTAATGTTTATTATGAGCAACCATGCATGTATTATCCTAATTTTAGCGAGCCACCACCATACTATCCTAGCCAAGTGACCACCTCTGCACCTTCCGAACCTTCCCTGGAGGACCTGTGCAAACAGATGACTGCACAGATAAGTGCACATATGGAAGGAATGAGGCAACAAATGGCCGAGCAAACTCAACGGATGATGGAGGAATTTCAACAGAAGATGGAGGCTGAGTACCAGAGGGACCAAGCTGAATCTCAGAAGTTGTGGGCTATAATTGATCAAGTTACCGCCAACTCAGCTGCAATGCTAACTCCACAGCCTCTTGAGGAACATACAGATTCTAAAGTGGTTATTTTTGAAAATAATTCTGATGATAATGTTTCTGTTGACGATGAATTATGTGTTGAATCCCCTGATCCTAATGCTTGTTATTGTGATGGAACTGCTTTGTGTGTGGAATGTTTTACAGGTTTATACTTTTCAGGAAAAATGGAAAATGCAGATCGTTTTGCAGGTTTATTTTTTTCAGGAAACTTAGAAATTGAGGATCAGGAGGATCAAGAGGGCATCTACTCCCCCGTGCCTGAAGATAAAGAAGAACCTTTGGGAGTAGATGATTCAAGTAAAACAATTGAATGTGTTGAGAGTAATGGGGTGGATGAATTGATTGAAGAATTCCCAGACATTCTAACTTTTTCTGATTCATTTTCTTGTAATATATGTACTAACTCTAACCTTTGTTTGGTGTGTGCTGAAATTTCTGCGTGTATAGCAGGTGAAAAATTTGTTAGTGCAGTGAATGAAGAAAGTGCAGAAAATGAAGCAGCACCAGTAGTCCCAACTAACTGTTTGCCACCTCCCCCTGAGGAGCCACCAGCTCTAGATTTTGCACCCTTGGATTTTGCACCATGGCCAGTCCAAGCGGTTGAACTCCGATTCTATTGGGAGGATTTCATTGAGAAAGAGGTCAACCTTGACCCAAGAGGAAGTGAGAAGTCCGCCGCACTGGGTGGAGTTATTATAATTGTCAAGTACTCACCTCCGCATCAAAGCTGCAAGTTAGGGAGGCTTGGAATGAATTTCAGTCCTTTGGCTACCATGTGGGCCTTATGCTACAGGCAGTGGGATCCTGGCGGAACCGCCCTTCAATGAGTTTTTCTTACCCTTTCTCCTTTTTAATTTTCTTTTTCTTGCTTTATTTCTGTTTTATTTTCAATAAAGCTCCTGAATAATTTGAGAAGCTCAGGAGTTGTGTTTGTGTCTTGGTTATGGCAAGTTTATTGGATTTTATTGATTTTGCATATATTGATGGCATAATATGTGTTGACTGTTTTCCCTCTAGGATTTGAAAAAAAATTTTGAAAAAAATGATCCCCATATGATTGAAAACTGAACTTTGAGATTTTGTTATGATGACATGATTTATGATAAGTTTGGGGTGATAGGGAGCACACACTAGGGATAGAATCTCTTTCAAATAATTTGCAAATAATGTCCAGGTGAGGTTTTGAGCCTCCAACATGTTCTAAACTGTGTGAAAATCACTTTTTAAGTTGCACTTTCCTGAATTTGATTGAATCTCTTTATGGTTTGCATGTTTATGTGTTTGCTTCAAATGATTTAGGCATTTTCTTTGTAAATAGCTACTTAGCCTAAAATAACCAGTCCCTAATGCATGTTCCCTAGTTAGCCCCTTTGAGCCTGTTAGCCTGATTAATTCTTGATAACCTAATGTTATAAGCCCAAAAATCTGGAAAACCATGTTAACCCGATCTTAGGATTAGGAGAGCATGTAATCTTAGAATGGGTGCAAGAAACTAAAGTTTGGGGTGGCTACAGTAAATGTGTTGTTGGGATTGAGAAAAAAAAAACAGAAATGAAAATGAAAAAAAAAAAGAAAAAAAGAAAAAAAGAAAAGTGTAAAAATGAAAAAAAAAAGTATTAGAAATAAAAAGGTTGTAGTCACCCAAAGCAAAATGAAAAATGAAAAAAGAACTTGAGTTAAATTCAAAGTGTAAATAATGTTCATGCTCTCTTAGTTCCTAGGGTCTTCAGCCTAGTTCCTTTGTATATCCTACCCTTAGCCATGCCCCATTACAACCCATAAAAGACCTTTTGATGTTGCTTGCATATTTTCTGTGGGAATCATTTTGAGATGAAAATCAAATTTATGGGAAGTGCTCTTAAAAGTGAAATTGAGAGAAATGTTGTTAGCCTGACAAACTGAGCGATTGAGTGAACATAAATTTCCCTTGTGAGGAAGGCAGTTGTTTGATTTTGGTGATCTCCCTTTTGTATGTAACTTTGACCCCCTGCTTAGATTAATGATTGTTTGAATAATGAAATTCTCAAATGTTTGGAATAAATGAATGTGGGGATTGTTTTGCTTGAAAGGCGGGGAACATTGAAAGAAAAATTCTTTTGAAAAATTGCTTGAAATCTATGGAAAGTTGATTGAGTCCTTAAGCTTGCCATGTTTTGCCAGGTCTTTAGTTCTTTTTAAGTTTTTGAGTTTTAGTTTGCTTGGGGACAAGCAAAGTTTAAGTTTGGGGTATTTTGATGAGCCTCTGGTTGACTGGTTTTATAACTAATAAAGACCATGGCTTTGTGCTTATTTTATATCATTTTTCACCCAAATTAGACTTGATTGTCCTTAAGCAGTATTTTGAGTCTATAAAGTATTTTTAGGATAATTTAGTTGATTTAGAGTTGAATAAAATACTTATGCTATTTTCTGTTTTTTAGGTTAATAAAAAGGAATAATTCTGGTCTTTCGCCCCGCGAAGAAGCTCTCGCCCCGCGAGTATTGCAACTCTGAAAAGTCAGAGACGATCACGGCTTGCCCGTGTTGAAGATCACGGCTGTGGCAGTTTTGAAGTTGAAGCGTTCGCCTCGCGAGCATCCATTCGCCTCGCGAGCCTTGAAGTCAGAACATAATTGCTGTCACTGGAACCTGAACTGGTCATGAAGATTGGGCCATAACTTGGGCTGTAGATATCGGTTGGAACTGAAACCGGTGGCAAATGAAAGATCAAACAAAGAGCTTTAACTCTCATGAAGACCATTATTCCAAACAGAGCCGTTTTGAAGGGCTTTAATCCATGTGAAGTCAGAGGCGTTTGAGCTGCCCTATGAGTTGAATGTGGACATAACTCCCTCATCTTAACTCATAATTAAGCAAATTAAGTGGCTTTGGAAAGCTAAGAGGCAGAGGTTGAAGTTAATAAAAGGAGCATTCAGATATTGAGAGAGGAGTTAGTCATAGTTAGGCTGGGTTGGGAGGCTAGTCAGTTTTGGCTAGTTTCTTGGCTAGTTTTTAGAATAGTTAGTCTTTTGTTTTATCTTTAGTTATTGTTTTCCTTCTGTAATGGAGAGCTAGTCTCCTAGATTAATCTACTGTGATTGGTTTTAATTACACTTGAGGTTCTGTATTTCCTATTTTCATTTGCTATTCTCTTTTCAGTGCAATGCTACATGTTTTTGTTTGTTATTTCAGGAATGTATAGTATTGTATTGATTCATTGCGGTGATGCTATGCTCTTATACTTAATCGCGTTTGTTATTTCGCGTGCGTTCATTCATGTTCGTTTGTTCATGAGGGCTTAACCCCGTTTGTTATTTCGGGAATAGGAACATACATCCATAGTAGCGAATTTCGTTTGTTATTTGTTGCTACAACCGGGAGGGGATTAGAATCCGCTTAGGGCTTGGATTTTTTTGAACCAATGATAGTGGGAAACCAAGAACAGTAGGTTAATCGTTCTTTAGTTTATTTGATAATATTTTAACTGCTTGTTTTCTTACTCTGTTTTTATTTTGTTTTCTTTATTTTAATTGCACTCAATCCAAAACCCCCAAAAACTAACTTTTGATTTTCTGTTAATAATAACAACAACTAAAGAGTCCTTGAGAGACGATATCCGAGTTGTCGCACTATACTGCATTATTTTATAATCGCTCGTTCTTTTTGGCGCGTGGCGACAGCGCGGTCAATGAGGTGAAATCACACTCATCAAATCACCACAGGCTTAAGATTTTGCTTGTCCTCAAGCAATCACTAAGGCCAGAAGATATAAATAATCAGAGCATGGATAGTGAATCAAGAACCTGAGAAACTAATCCAAGTGACAGGCACATTCGAATAAATCCCCAAGAGATAATCGATTTCAAGTCCAATTAGAAGCTTAGGTTCATCAAATTCATATTCTCACTGATTCAGGCACTGGTCTCACCTCACTCAAGTGTTCCAGGGTATATGACAATTTGCTCAATTTCCTCAAGGAAGGTATTCTACCATAAGCTTGACTATTAACCAAATCTCTACTTTATTAATGAAAACACATAAGAATCAAGAGGTCTTTTACTTTGGTTGTAATGTGGCCATGGGATTAATTGTTAGGTGGGGAGATCAAGAAAAGGAAATTTCAAGAAAGCAAAACAAATTATCAAACATTGCAAAGCATGACACCTTCTAAAATACCTTTTTGGGCTTTGATTCACTTTTCCACCTTTCTTTCTTTGTTTTTATTTTTATTTCTCACTTTCTTTTGTTATCCCCTTCTCCATTTTTTTTTTTGTGTTTATTTCATTTTATTTATTTGGAGAAGGGGGTATTTTTAGCTCAAGAGAAATATTTTCTAACTTTCTCATCCCATACTTTTTCAAACTACCTTTTTACCTTTTTTGTAATACTTTAAAAGGTGCCATACCAAGCATTATTTATCAAAGTAATTCAAGGTACCAAGAAAAGTATTTTATTCTTTTAGGCTCAAAATTGGGCAACTAAGGGGTAGCATTTAATCAATCAAAGCTCAGAAGGCCGGAAAAAATACCTAGTGCCTCAATCATTTTCAAATATGTTTTCAAAAATTTTTGAAGTTTCAAAACGGTTTCAAGTCAAGTTCTAGAGAATACGATCCAAGAGGGATTAAAACACTCTATCACAAGGAATGGGGTAGATTCAGTGAGTACCCCTTTTTGGCTCAAAATCTTACATTTAGTAGTTCAAAAATCACTGAGAAACACAAATTTAAGGAACCACATGCTAATTATCAACTATCAAAAGATCATCTCAAGGATTTTTATTTTTAGCCTTGTCACAAGAATAAAAAATTGGGTTCAAAAATTCACTATCTCAATTCATTTGGAACCAAGTTCTCGCAATTGGATGCATAATCTAAGTGAGGGGCAATCTAAAGAATGTGATCATGTAAAACTATGCCTATATGAATGCAACATGAAAAATGCAAAAATTTGCAAAAATACCCCTACCCCAAGCTTAAAACTTACATTGTCCCCAATGTAAATAATCAAGTCGGAGAGAGGAGAAAAATGGAACAACTCAGCGAGGTGGTAGCAGGTGTTGGCTCACATTCCAATCAAAACTTGTTGGAAACTGTATCACGGTCGTGAGGCTCATCACGGGCAGGTCGTGATCAATTATGGTCTTCAGGAGCTGGCCTGTCACGGTCGTGACCTGCATCACGGCTAGGCCGTGATGCTCTCTAATCTTAGGGTCCTTCTCATCATGCCCATGATGGATATCACGACTGGGCCGTGATCCCTTCTGGTTCTCTTGGATAGCTCATCACGGCCGTGACCACTGTCACGGCCTGGGCGTGATGTCTTCTGACTCTATTTGTCCCAACCCTTCTTGCTTTTCCTTCCTTCTTATCCTAAAAACACTTGGCAAATCTATTAATTTATGATTTTTTTTTCTCTTGATCTTCTCAAATTATTCAAGAGATAAATTCAAAAACAAAAGGAAAAGGGAAAGAAAAAGGAAAAGGAAACTTGGGTTGCCTCCCAAGAAGCGCTTATTTATGGTCTTAAGCTTGACCATACTTCCTTCAATCAACCGGGGTCGGCTGGGCCTAGAAGTTCAAGAACACTTCTCTTCCATGGGAGTCCTTCAAAGAGCCGATTCTGCTCATAAGGCCAATTGCGCTTCCGTTTTGCTCTTTTCACTCTAAGCTTCATGGCCTTACTCCCTCCTGGCGGAAGTTCTGTATCCACATGCTGAGCAACTCCAACTTCATCATCACTCGGTGCATCATTAGCCATACAAATCTTCGGAGTTGCCTCCATGTTGAGCTCTTCCTTTACCACTGGAGACGTTATATCGATCCTGCACACATGGCTCTCAAAAGGAGGGTTGTTATAGGAGTTAGTCAAATGAAAATCTACCCTACCTTCCTCTACATTCAGAGAGAGTTTGCCATTCCTTACGTCTATTATTGCTCCAGCGATGGCCAAGAATGGCCTTCCTAAAATGATGAGGAATTTAGAATTCCCGTTCATCTCCAATACCAGGAAATCGGTAGGGATGAAAAATTTCCCTACTTTTACGGGGACATTCTCTAGTAGGCCTAGAGGAGTCCTAGTTGAGCCATCCGCAAATTGTAAGGAGAATTTGAATGGACTCAACTCTTTGGTTCCCAACCTTTCCAAGATGGCGAGCGGCATCAAGCTTGCACTGGCCCCTAAGTCACACAAGGCTTGGTCTATTTCCACTTCTTCAATTGAGCAAGCGATAGAGAAACTACCTGGGTCTTTCAGTTTAGGAGGCATATTAGATTTTTTTCATGACATTTGGCTCCTCATTTAAGCTCTTAGTTTCTACTTCCACTTGCTTTCTCTTGACCAACCTTTGTGGGAAAGGTATTGGGGGTTGGTAAGGCGGTGGAGGGACATACTTTGGTTCTGGCTCTTCATCTTCGTTCATGTCCTCCTATGGTTCCACGTCCTTTACATCCACCCCAAGCTTATCATCCCTCAAGTATATGACATTACAATTCTCATTGGGATTAACTTCGGGTTGTCCCGGAAACGTACCCTTAGGTCTAGAGTATGTGCTGGCTTGTTGGGCAATCTGAGTTTCTAGAATCTTGTTGTGAATGGCTAAGTTATCTACCTTGGACGCTAGCTCTTTTATTGCCTCGTTCACTGCCCTTCCTTGTTGTCTAAACTCTTCATTTTGTTTTGTCTGAGTTTCAACAAAACTTTCCAATAAAGACTCGAGTTTAGATTTCTGTACCTAAGGATACCCCGGAGCGGGTTTCCTATTACCTTGGCCTTTTTGGAACTCATGGTTCAGGGTGTTGCTGTAGTTCCCGTAGGAGAGGTAAGGGCTGTTTTTCCTCTGGTTGTAGGGATTTGGGGGAGCGTAGTTTGGCAGCTTCGGGTTCGTGTCATAGAAGTTGTGACAAGCGTTCACTTGTTCCTCCGAAGCACTGGATCCAGTATCAATACCTTGTGAGCATCCCATTATGTCATGTCCCTACATCCCACAAATCTCACAAACAAGGTTAGTAGTACCTATTGCACTCACATTAGCCCTTTCAAGCTGATCAAAACGTTTATTAAGTGAGTCTATTTTTGACATTATAAGATCAGTGTTATTTACTTCAAACTTACCCCCCGAAATCTTTTTCGGGTTATTACCTCTTCTGAACCCCATTGGTGGTAGTTGTGGCCACATTTTCAATGATGTTGAATGCCTCAGTCAAAGGCCTATTCATAAATGCTCCACCAGCTGCAGAATCGAGTGACACCTTCGAAGAGTAATCCAATCCGTTGTAGAAGGTGTGCACTAATAACCACCTCTCGAGTCCATGGTGTGGGCAAGACTCCAGCAGTCCCTTGTAGCGATCCCAAGCTTCTGATAAGCATTCTCCGTCTTTTTGGAAGAAGCCGGTGATCTGGGTTCGTGTGTAGGCCGTCTTAGATGGAGGGAAGAATTTCTCCAAGAACGCTTGCTCCAGTTGGTCCCAAGTTGACAAGGTGTTAGTTGGTATTTGCTTCAGTGAAGCTTTCGTCTTTCCAGTAAGAGAAGAGGGGAACAACCTCAAACGAATAGCATCAACCGGGGCGCCATGAATTCTGACTGCGTCGATGAACTCCAAGAATGTCTCCACGTGGTCAGTCGGGTCCTCCGAGGGCAGTCCTCCGAATTGATGTTTTCAGATCATGTTGATTAGCATAGGAGGTATAGTGTAGTTCTCTGCCTCGATCTCTGGCCTAGAAATCCCAGTTCGCAAGCCCCTAGCATTTGGGGCTGCGTAGTCCTTCAATGGTTTCGTATCCGGTTGATTCGCCATGAGTGGAATGGGACTCAACCTTTCTATCTCTCTTTGTAGTCTCCTACGTCTGTGAAAGGTCTTCTCGATTTCGGGGTCAACCTCAGTAAGGTCTCCAAGACTTAGGGATCTTTGCATACAAGAGAAAAACAGAGAGAGATAGATACTAAAAAGAAGAGACTGAACAATTTTTTTTTTTAAAATATAAGAATTAAATAAATTAAAAGAAAAGGTCCAGAAAAATCAATTTAAAAATTAAATTGAGATTAGAGAAGGCACAGTCCCCGGCAACGGCGGCAAAAACTTGATGTCGTGCGAGTGCACGTGCAATCCGGCAAGTGTACCGGATTGTCGCCAAGTAATAAAAGATATCGATCCCATAGAGACCGTGATCTCAAATAACAACTAATCGTTAAGTGATAAAACTGAACTGTATAAAAAGATTTTTGAATTTTGAAAAGGTTTTGAATTTGAATTAAGAGATAACCTAAAATCATAATCAAATAAACAGAAAGTAAACAGTTTATGGGTTTTCAGATCTAAAAGGATTCCTAGGGATTTGGGTTACCAACAAGATTGTTTATGTTACTAAACTGATTAAACCTTGTTAATTATCGAAATTGCCTTGAAGGCGAATTTATCCTCAAGTAGCTTAAGCTCCCTCTCGGGTTACAAAAACCGTGCCCAATTGAACCAACCCCTACTCTCGTGGTAGTTGAATTCAGATTGGACCCTTTATGTTTTGTGACAATTCATTAATCCTCGAAGGACGGCTTCTAACTCTCATGATTTAAGTCCTAAGTCTGATTCTATAGATCCGACACCTAAGTTCACCGCTAGGTTCCTCCTTAGAATGTCTACGACATGTAAATAAGCGCGCACCAGATTTACAAGTAATTAAAACACTAGAAATCAAATCTAAAGCAAAATCGCAATTAACAGAGATATAACATCAATTAAATACCATAAACAAAACCTGGGCATAGCCCCAATCCCTAGAAATTAAACTACTACTCAAGCCTTGTCATGGTGACGACAAGCTTGATTACAAATAACATGAAAGCAGAAAATCAGAGAAGAAGAGGAAGGAGAAGAGAGATCCTAAATTATAGCCTAAGTGGTAGCAGCCAAGTCTCTAAGCCTCTGACTTGATCCCATATTTATAGATTTGGGAAGTTAGAATCCCAATCTAACACAAATTATATCCAAATCAGTTGCTTCTGATCAAAGTAACGTGCTTCACGGGTTGGTCTGTCACAGCCGTGATGCTCATCACGACCTGGCCCTGACAGCTTCTGACTTCAGCCTTCTTTCTTTTCAGTTTTGCTCGATCATGGCCGTGATGGGCATCACGGCTAGGCCGTGATGGGCTCTGTTTGGCTCATTTTCTTCACTTTTCAAGCCCCATCTTCATCCAAACTCTATCATGGTTGATCCTGAGCATTTAACCCTTAATTTCTGCAAAACAACACCACAAAATCGTCTTACCCATTCCAAGGTAAAAATTTACTAAAATCAAATTAAAAATGCCTAAACTATATGAAAATGCATGCATAATGATAAACAAAGATGAGGTGAAATCACACTCGTCACTATCTCAGGATCTAAACCCGGCATATCTCTGTAGGACCATGCAAAAACATCCAGATATTCTTTGAATAGTGCAACCATTTCTTCTCCCCCTGGGTTATCCACTATTTTCAACTCCTTCTTATCTTCCTCCGTTCCCATATTGATCACTTCTGCAACCTCATCATTCGAGCTAATCCCTTCCTCTGACCATTTCACCACTTTTATGAATTCTTCAATGTCTTCTTCCTCCTCATCGGTTTCAAGATTGTATTCATCGTCACGCAGGAGGAATCAATAAATGAGCTTTCAAAGTTCCTCTCCTGAGGTAAATCTTTAGTGGAAGAAGTATTCCTGGAAGAAAAAGTCAGGAATAGGAGAAGTATAGGCAAGGGTTTTATTTATGACAGAAAAGCTTAAACAAAATAAATAAATGAAATAGAGAGAAAAGAAACGATGGAATCAAAAGGAAAACACCAGACAAAGTGTTACGTTCTCATTCATGTCTCAAAGAAAGTAAACATCAGTTCATAATTAGTACAATAAGATAATTACTTCATGGAAATAACATCAACAAATGGTTCAGATCGCCAATTGTTGAGAACTTCATCTACTTCAGAGTTTAAGTTTCTTCCTTCCTCAGGCATACGGGCAGCCATCCTGATCCGAGATCTGGTATCGTTAACTCGGGTTTGATTAGTGTCACCTTTACTAGGTCGCGCAATAGTTCCTGAATCCTCAGAAGGATGTGACTCTGTAAAGCATCCTAGAATCTCATTAGTAAACCCAAAATTTTTGTGTATGTGTATGTATGCATGTGAAAGTTAACATCCTTTGTTTGATCGCGAAAGTACTCTCAGGAAGACTGTCGTATACACCAATAGCAAGAAAACTCATCCTTCAATCAAATCTAGTGGTGTGGTTCCCTCTAGTTTGAATGCAGTTGGTGTCAAGCCCAAGGGAGAATCTACTCCTCGATGGGCCACACCCGTACTAGCAACGTCCTTATTTTTACACAGAAAACACGTCGTTTTTAGGGTAAAAATATAGTTGTTGACGTATCTAGGGGAGAATGCTCTCCTCGATAGATATCATCTAAAAAAATGCTCACATATACGGATGAAAACTTCCACTTCATTATAAATATTTCGATACAAATCATGGGTCTTTGATCAAAAAAGTACATTGATGGTTTCCATCCTTCTCCGAGGTTTGAAAAGTTCTATGTTAAGAGCCTCGTCTTCTTTTTCTTGAATCCTCTGGCAAGTTTCCCAAAATGATTGAAGAACTCGGTCACCTTCGGTGGAAGTTGAAGGAAATGGTTCACACGCATGTGGATGGATGCCTCTTCAAACCGCTCCACCAGCTGGGAAGTGTGATATTGGAGCTCATCCATCACGTCCTCGTATTTTCTCTTCCATGCTTCCTTTTCATTCATTATATCTTTCACCACCAATTTCCATCCCTTTACCCATTCTGCGTGACGTTGAGCTTCAACCCTTTCAGAGTCTTTTACCTTGTTTCTGAGCCAATCTTCTCTCATGTTGGCTTCTGCCAGTAGCTCACGATACTTGGCTGCTTCGTTCCATCCTCGATCAGAGTACACTTCTGTTTGGGCTAAGGATTCCTGCAGGGATTCAACCCTCTCTTCTAGTATATGTATCGTTTCAATGTGATCCCCTACACTTGTCTCAAGCTCTTTTTTCTTCTTTTGAAGCTTAACAAGCATCTTCTCTTGACATCCTATTTTTGCCAGCAGCTCCTGAATTTCTGCTTCTTTGTCTTTTCTTGCCCTTTTCATCCGATTCGGGGCTTCATGGGCATCAGCACACTCATTCTTCAAATGCTCAATTTGTAAACTCAGCTTCTGCACTTGCCTTTGGAGCGTGATAATGGTTACTTCGGCAGCTTGGTCTTTCTCATAAAAAATCCTCATTTGAGCTTTTAAAACTTCGATCTCTTTCAACATTTGATCTTTGGTCAGGGGATTGTTTTCTTTATGGAGGGGGGATGTAGGTCTTGGAGGAAGACCTCTTCTTGCCTCTCTCCATTCTTCATATCTTTTTGTGTGAGCTATGATTCGCCTTCCTAATTCCTCCGGTCCCTTTACATGAATATCATTCCATGCTGACCTCACTGCTATCGTTTGACTTTTGATGCCTTCACCTTCTTGGTATAGGAAGAATATCCCATCGAGCAGCTCTTTGGGGGGTTCATCCTGTGTCCACTTGAGTTGACGCATCACCAAAGCTGGTGAGTATGACACACAACCTCTAGGACCCATTAATGGGACATTTGACAAACTTCCACAGCTGAATACAACCGAATCTCCATTATACCATGGACACATCCAACTAAATGACCGAGGGTCGATCTGATCAAACTCTTGTTTCCACTCGTATGGCTTACGTGGCTTTAGTTGCATGAAAGTAAACCCTTTCAGCGGGTCATCTGTTCTATCAATTTTATCATGAGCGTACAAGTGAGTCATGATCCAAACATACAACACTGATGCACAACATCGCAGTTTCCCTTGTTGATTCTGATGACAAACCTACAGGGAGAGGAAGGTTTCAGCTAAGATAGCAGGGACCGGGTTCACACCATATTCTTCGACCCTATAGAAAACATCTATGGCTGACTGATCAATCAGATCTGATACAAAAGGAAAGAGCACCAACCCATATATCATGAGGGCTAGTACTTTGTTGAAAGTAACCCATCATTGTTGCTGGCCCAGCTTGTTGAGGTACACCTCCAAAAACATCCTCTTCAACCCTTTGGTGGTTCCCTTTTCTGTTTTCTCTATCTGTCCCGGTTGAAGCTCCAACAGACTTGCTATCTTCCAATCTGTTACATATTGGCCATAATACATGTAGAAGCGAGTCTTCTTTTGAATGGGCAGTCTTAGCATATAAGCATACTCTTCCATGGTTGGAGTGATATCCAAGTTAGGCAATTCAAAACACCTCAAAGTTGAGTTCCAATATTGGGCCAATGCACTCAGAGCGGGAGCTTCCACTGGAACACGCAACAAGTCTAATATTCTACCATACTTCCTGGCAAAGTCTGAGCATGCTTTTTCTGGCATTTGCTGGCCGAGTTCACATAGTCTTTTCACGTCATTAAGTGTCACATCGATCTTGATATTTTTCTTGGGACAACTCGCGTTGCTAGTACTCTTTTCTGAACCAAAATTTTCCATGGTTCTTGCTATAAGGTGAATACCAAAATCTTCCAACAAAGAGACACAACGAAAAAAAATGAGTATAGTGAAACAAATATATCTTGCATGATTCATGTTTCATGGACCCAATGGGGTTGAAAACCCTGATGGGTATGCCTTACCTTCATTATGACATAATGCCTATTAGGTGTGCAATAATATTCGAATATGTCATTCAGGTTTGGGGCAGCAATGTGATGCCCCTAGTTTTGCGAATATTCACAATGAGTATGCATGACAATTTATGCTTATGATAATAGAGAGAGGAAAGAAAAGTACGCCCCCTTTTACCCTGAGCCAGGTAAAACCTAAGGATGGACACGCCTTAAGGTTAGGACTCTAAACAAGTTGGCCACTAGGTCTGCTCTTCTAGTGAGAGTTGGGACGGGTCTAGACCTCTAAAAGTCATGGTCCCCAGATTGCCCTCATATGAGTATGATTCATGAATCTAGCTACAAGTAGGGATAAACCCTCTCAATATGACTATTCCACGATCTCATGTACAATCTGAGTGGTGAACTGACAAGTATTAGGGAGATACAAGACCTCTTCAATAACAACGTCAAAGCACCGCCTAATACTTGGGTTTTTGGGCGAGCTCGGGTATAGAGCTAAGTGTGTGTGCAATATGTGATAGTGATGTGTGTGAAGGGGGCATACGAACCTGTAACACTTAAAGATGAAAATAAAAAGAAAAGACAAGAAAAACCTGCAAAACAAAAACATAGGTATATAAAAATGGTTATAAGTCCTCTAACCTATTGTTAAGACATGGAAAAAAAAGAAAAGAGAGGGGGAGGAAACAAAAACATTGTTAGTGAAACATATATAACAATAACATGGATTAAAATGTATGTACAACTAATTTTTCTCATTTAAATAAGAAGACGATCCAAACAAACATCACAAAAATAAACATTTTTAGTTTTGTCATTTAATTATTGTAAAGAATAAAAACAGCAGAGACAGCCATAAAAAGTAAAACAAATAAGTTACCAGTTACTAAAAATTTGCAAAACCAATTTTTATGGGCTTGACTCTCTTAAAAGAACTCCCCAGTGGAGTCGCCATCTGTAGCGACCAAGAAAAAAAAAGACTAGTTTTTCCTTTTAGAGGGAAAACATGGAGTCGCCACCAACTTTATTTAATTTCGGGAAAGTTGGAAAACCCTTCAAGAAGAAGCTTCGGGTTCGGGAGTCGATTATGTCTAGGGAAGGCATGGAGAGTTAACCCCACGGCACCCTGGAACATCCATAAATGGTTACCCAAAATTAGTTGTGTAAATTATTAGTAAATTTGAAATATTTGTTTTACCACTTGTGAATCTCTTTATTAAAACTTCGTGAGGTTGAACATGGCACGTAGGTCCACAGAGCAACTTCTAAATCTGAAGGGTTGAACATGACACTTGTCATAGGGCAACCCAAAAAAATAAATCTAAATCTGAATGGTTGTTTTAATCAAGTGATCATCCTCTATTTTTTATGTAAAATAAATAATTTTTATCTCTTGAAAATGGGACAGAAACGTAGAAATGAAACATTTTACTAACTTATTCAGAGAACAGAAGTACAGAGAAATAAGAGTGTCAAGAGAAATTTATTAATAATATCAACGAAAAGAATAAAGATTACCAAACGGGAGTAGAATAAGAATGACTTTGTTTACTCCCAATGGTAAGATTTTAAGATCAAAGCCTTTATTAATAGGGAAGAGAAAAGGAAGCTCAGATTTCTGATCGCTCTTCCTCACCACAAAAATCTCTCTTTTCTTTTCTCTTTTCTTTGTATCTTTCCTCTCTATCTCCTTTATGATCTTTCATTTCCTCTCAAGAACAGTGTTCTCCCCTGCCAAAAATCCCCCCTACTCCTCTCTTTTTCCTCTCCTTTTATAGACGGAGGAGAGGGCTTCTTGCTTCTTCTTCGTTGACTTCAAGGTCGGTTTGCACGAATACTTAGGGCTTGGGTCGTTCTGAACAACGGAAAGGAGGGGATTTGATGTGAGGGTTTCACGCTTGAAAAGGGAAGGAGATGGGGGTTATTTTTCTGATGGGTTTGAAGGCTTTTTAGGGTTAGGAGTGAGGCTGCTAGGTTACGACGAGGGAGGAGATGGAAGAAAAAAGAAAAGACCAATGGGTAGAGGAGGTGAAAAAAAGGGGGTTCTGAGCAGAGATAACGTGTGTCCAGATGGGGTGGTACGAGTAGCAGAAATGTGGTGATTTGATGTGAGGGTTGCATGCTTGAAAAGAGAAATGAGATGGGGGGTTTTGAGCAGAAATAGCGTGTGCCCAGATGTTGAGTCACCGGCAAGTGTACCGGGTCGTCGCAAGTAATAAAATAAACACGATAAGAATTTACCGAGGTCGAACACAAGGATTGGGCTCCCAATTCAACTAATTCGCGAGAAATTCGATAAGTTGGTTAAGTGACAGCAAATGGTTGAGAGAGAGAAAATAGGATTGCAATTCAAATTAACAAATCAATTAAGCTATGGTATTAAAATCAGAAATTAAAATATCTAAGGTATCAAATCCACCTACCCAATCATGCGTAGTACCCAAGTGATGATGATTATTCCCTAAGTTGAATTACAATGTCAACCAGGACCCCCAAATTCTCCTATATCCACTGTCGTGTTCAATAGGACGTATTCAACGATTGGATTAATTACTTACTAGGTCTCATAACCATAATCATCAAACTCTATTAATTCTTGTTCCCTATAAGGTTGCACCGATCTCCTACTCACTCTCGTGCAATAGTCGATCGATGTTCCCAATTCAAGTTCTAAAACGCGAATTGCCTCCTAAGCCTCATCACGTTTAACTAGTCAATCACGCATGCATATGATCAACGCAATCAAATCAGAATTGGAAAACATTAACTGAAAGAAGGGAGAAAAACATACATCACATCGAATTCTACATCGTCATAGGTGGTTTCATTGATCCCTCAGACGAGGGGATTAGTTCCTCATGCTCGTAAAGACGGACAAGCAATCGACCATAACCACCATTGTAAAATAAAAGAAGAAAAGAGGAGACGCAGCTCCAGAGTAACAAGGATTCGGCCTAAAACACTACTCTAAACAGTGGAGAATCAAAAAGCTCCTCAATTCTGCCCTAAAACAGCAATATATAGGATTCAGGATCTGCGCGAACTCGCGATGCGACCAAGCTCTCGCGAGGCGAATATTAAAATTGGCGCGCTTTCAAATTGGTCTCTCACGAGGCGAGTATCCTCTCGCGAGGCGACACAGAGAGGATGACAATTCCGACACAGTCAGGTCTTCAGGATCGCGAGGCGACTGTTATCTTCGCGGGGCGAGACAGAAAGGATGACTGTTGCTGCTTCAGCTGGTCTTCAGGATCGCGAGGCGAGAATCCTCTCGCGGGGCGAGTATCTCCAGAATGGCAATTTCCACTGTTTTCTTCATTCCCTTGACTCGAAGTGCTTCCCCTTTTAACCTGAAACAATAAGAAGAAACAAAAAGCGTAATTCTATTCAAAATAGACTAAAAACTACTAAAAATGCCTAAAACAAGTCAAAGCCTAACTTAGGAACAAAACAAGGCCAAATTTGGGCGAAAACGAGATTGAACTCGAATAATTAGCACAGAAACCACAGTCCATCTAGTTATAAAACTAGATAAGCCAAAGGCTTATCAAAACACCCCAAACTTAAACCTTTCTTGTCCCCAAGCAAGCTAAAACTCAAAAAGGACTCAAGACTTGGCAAGCTTAAAGGATTCAATCAATTTCACACAAATTTCATGTAATCTTACAAAACAGTTTTTCCTTCAATGAACTCCCCCCTTGCATCAATGTAATCCCCACATTCATTTACTTTAAACAATTGAGAACTTCATCATTCATGCAATCATTAATCTAAGTTGAGGATCAGAGTCACACACAAAAGGAAGATCACCAATTTCAAACAATTGCCTTCCTCACAAGGGTATGTAAAATTTCACTCATTCGCTCAAATTCGTCTAGGCTATCAACTTTTCACTCAATTTCACATATCCAGAGCACTTCCCATGAATTTGATTTTCATCTCAACAATAGTTCCCACGAAAACATGCATGCAACATCAAAAGGTCTTTTAAAGGTTGTAATGGGGTCTGGTTAAGGGTAGGATATTCAAGGATGCTAGGCTTAAGTTCCTAGGAACTAAGAGAGCATGAGAATTTGACACAATGAATCTCCACTCAAATTCCTTTTTTCATTTTTCTTTTTGCCTCGGGTAACTACAGCCCTTTCCTTGCTAAGCCTTTTGTTTTGCCCCTTTTCTTTTGGCAATTTTTCCTCTCTTTTTTTTTCTTTTTCTTTTTGCCTTGGGTTTCAACCTTTATTTTTCTTTTTCTCAACCCAAAATGACATATCACCTTGTAGCCACCCCAAACTTAGTTTCTTACACCTTTCTCTTGCTAAGCTTCCATGCTCTCCTAATCCTAAGATTGGGTTAACATGGTTTTTCAGATTTTTGGCTTATAATATAGGGTCATCAACAAACAATAGGCTAATTAGGCTCAATGTGGCTAACTAGGGAACATGCATTAGGGATGGTTCTTTTTAGGTCAAGTAGCTATTTCAAAGAAAATTGCCTAAATCATTTGATGCAACACATAAACATGCAAACCATGAAGAGATTCAAGCAAATTCGGGAAAGTGCAAATTGAAAGTGATCCACACAATCAAAAAACAAAGTTGAAGGCTCTAATCCTCACCTGGACATTTTTGCAAATTGTTTGACCGAGATACAATTCCTAGTGTGTGCACCCCTTCACCCCAAACTTGTCATAAATCAAGCACTCACAATAAAGTTTCTCAAAGTTCAATTTTCAATTTTTTCCATGGGGATCAACTTTTCTATTTTCAGAACCTAGGGGGAAATCATCAATGGTCAAAATAATTCATGTAATCAATCTATGCTAAATTTAATTAAAATCGAACAAGCTTGCCGACACACATTCATACACATACTCTTGATCTTCTCAAATTATTCAAGAGTGACAAACAAAAACAAAAACAAAAACAAAAACAAAACAATTGGTTCCCTCCCCCACACTTAAAGCATACATTGTCCTCAATGAAAGAACACAGATATAAAATAAGAGTGAGGAAAGGAGAGGGTGCTCCCTGGTCAAGTTGTAGTGGCCGCTTCCATGCAAAGCTCTTCTATGGTCACATCCTCATCCAATTGGTCTCTCGGGCACCCCTCTGCTGGTCCAAAGGCCTATCCTGGAAGAAATCCTGCAAATCAAAAACATAATTGCAGATTCACGAGGCTAGAGATCACTCGCGAGGCGAATCTGGAAAATTGTTATTCACACTTTCCAGAATAGCGAGGCGAGTTTAATCTAGCGAGGCGAATCTGGAATTCCAACAGATGATGATGCCCAGAATCGCGACGCGAAAGTAGCCCTCGCGGCGCGAGACAGAAGCGTCAGCAAGCCTCTGAGATTCTGGGCTTCTGTCTCGTGTGGCCACTGTGGATTTGCGTGGCGAATCAAGCTTTATATATATATATATATATATAACAGAAACTAAAAATAAAGGATACCGAGCTTGGGTTGCCTCCCAATAAGCGCTTCTTTAACGTCGCTAGCTTGACTTATTAAGAAGCATCCACCTGGATCCCATAGCCTGTGGCATAAGGGCCAAGAGATGCTCATCATGTGAAATCCTCCACCCGGATCCCATGGTTTGTGAAGTGGCAATTGCAGAAGCAATACGAATCTATCCACAATTCCACCTAGCCCGTGTGTGAAAACTCCATTGACCTCTGCAATTATGAACTCACTTCCTCTCGGGTCAAATGGTATTTTCTCGAGGAAGTGTGCCAGACAAGTGGGAGGGTCTAACTTACCAGTGTCCACACATGCATGTAATCCAACATATTTATTTAATGCAGCAAAATCATATTGCTCAACAAGCATGGTGGAGTCCACTACCACATCATATGCACTTTGATCCATCCCCCCAACCATATTCTGCTCAAACAATGCTTCATGTGGGTATTGTACTAGACGTTTGCAAATCTCCCCCACTTGCTCCGGTGCCTTGTCACTTGTCAACTCCTCTTTCTCAGGTTGCTCTTCCTCAACATGTGGTAGTTCTTCCTCAACTTCCTGAGAACTAGTTGCATCCATTTTAGATCCCAACACCCTACCGCTTCTAGTTGTTATGGCATCACATTGGTTCCTAGGGTTGTTCTCGGTATCACCTGGGAAAGTCCCTGGGAGACGCTCATTTAGTTGCTTTGCGAGCTGGGCAATCTGCATCTCTAGATTCTGAATTGCCGACCCTGTATGAGTTGCCAACTTATCAATGGTTGTGCTTGTATTGATTACCAACTTCTCAACTATCGCTCTCATCTTCTCCAGAGCCAACTCCTAAGGTTGCCTTCCACCATCCTGTTGAGGTTGTTGTTGCCAATTCTGTTGAGGTTGTGGTTGCCCGGCTAGACCACCGCCAGCATTACTCCAAGCGAAACCCGGATGGTCTCTCCTCATATAATCCCTATTCTGATTCTGACTATACCTCTGATAGATGTTATGGGGCACGCTGTCATAGAAATTATGGCATGAGTCCACATGTTCTTGAGAGAAGTAGAACGAACAGCTCTGAGTGTCATGGTCTCCATTACAATTTTCACAACCCGGAGGCATTCCCTCGTGTACCTCGCATACAAAACAAGGCAAGACCAAGTGAAATCAAAGAAGTAGAGAGAGATAATAGTAAATAAAAATAAAAATAAAATTAAAATTAAAATTAAAATTAAAAATAAAAATAAAAATAACTTAACCAAATAATCAAACTTCCCTAAAAATTAGGAAAATTGGTTGTGTCAATCCCTGGCAACGGTGCCAAAAACTTGTTGAGTCACCGGCAAGTGTACCGGGTCGTCGCAAGTAATAAAATAAACACGGTAAGAATTTACCGAGGTCGAACACAAGGATTGGGCTACCAATTCAACTAATTCGCGAGAAATTCGATAAGTTGGTTAAGTGATAGCAAATGGTTGAGAGAGAGAAAATAGGATTGCAATTCAAATTAACAAATCAATTAAGCTAAGGTATTAAAATCAGAAATTAAAATATCTAAGGTATCAAATCCACCTACCCAATCATGCGTAGTACCCAAGTGATGATGATTCTTCCCTAAGTTCAATTACAATGTCATCCAAGACCCCCAAATTCTCCTATATCCACTATCGTGCTCAATAGGACGCATTACACGATTGGATTAATTACTTACTAGGTCTCATAACCCTAATCATCAAACTCTATTAATTCTTGTTCCCTATAAGGCTACACCGATCTCCTACTCACTCTCGTGCAATAGTCGATCGATGTTCCCAATTCAAGTTCTAAAACGCGAATTGCCTTCTAAGACTCATCACGTTTAACTAGTCAATCACGCATGCATATGATCAAGGCAATCAAATCAGAATTGGAAAACATTAATTGAAAGAAGGGAGAAAAACATACATCACATCGAATTCTACACCGCCATAGGTGGTTTCATTGATCCCTCAGACGAGGGGATTAGTTCCTCATGCTCGTAAAGACGGACAAGCAATCGACCATAACCACCATTGTAAAATAAAAGAAGAAAAGAGGGAGACGCAGCTCCAGAGTAACAAGGATTCGGCCTAAAACACTACTCTAAACAGTAGAGAATCAAAAAGCTCCTCAATTCTGCCCTAAAACAGCAATATATAGGATTCAGGATCTGCGCGAACTCGCGAGGCGAGCAAGCTCTCGCGAGGCGAATATTAAAATTGGCGCGCTTTCAAATTGGTCTCTCGCGAGGTGACACAGAGAGGATGACAATTCTGACACAGTCAGGCCTTCAGGATCGCGAGGCGAGTGTTATCTTCGCGGGGCGAGACAGAAAGGATGACTTATTCTTTGCTCAGCTGGTCTTCAGGATCGCGAGGCGAGAATCCTCTCGCAGGGCAAGTATCTCCAGAATGGCAATTTCCACTGTTTCCTTCATTCCCTTGACTCGAAGTGCTTCCCCTTTTAACCTGAAACAATAAAAAGAAACAAAAAGCGTAATTCTATTCAAAATAGACTGAAAACTACTAAAAATGCCTAAAACGAGTCAAAGTCTAACTTAGGAACAAAACAAGGCCAAATTTGGGCAAAAACAAGATTGAACTCGAATAATTAGCAAAGAAACCACAGTCCATCTAGTTATAAAACTAGATAAGCCAGAGGCTTATCACCAGAAGGGGTGGCGTGAGTAGCAGAAAGGTGGTGACTTGATGTGGGGGTTGCACGCTTGAAAAGAGAAAGGAGATGGGGGTTTTTGTCTGATGTGCATCATGGCTTTTTAGGGTTAGGAGTAGGGTTACCAGGTTAAAACAAGGGAGGAGGTAAGGAAGAAGGAGGACCAATGGGTAGAGGTTGAAAAGAGGTCTTGCCTGGTATGTAAAGTGGGTAGGAGGCGTAACTCAACTTCCTTTCCTTTTTGTTGATTGTCTTTTTCTCCTTGTTTTCTTCGTCCTTTCTTCCTTATCTTCTTCTTCTTCTTTCCTTATTCTTTAGCCTTCAGCCTGAAAATAAAATTGCAGTGGACTGAATCTCTTCGTCCCAAAAGAAACTTAGATATGCAAAAGTAGATATACACTGGACGGATGTCCTCGTCCAACAAGAAAAGATAATTGCAGTGGACGTAACCTCCTCGTCCAACAGAAATTAAAATAATTGAAGTGGACGGAACCACCCCGTCCATTGGCAGGTGCAGTGGACTGGATGGGGCCAACAGCAAGTGCAAAGCAATGGACGGGACCACCCCGTCCACCAGCAAGTGTAATGACTGGACGGGACTACCCCGTCCATTGGCAAGTGCAGTGGACTGGACGGGGGCCAACAGCAAGTGTGAAGCAATGGACGGGACCACCTCGTCCACCAGCAAGTGTAATGACTGGACGGGACCACCCCGTCCATTGGCAAGTACAGTGGACTGGACGGGGCCAACAGCAAGTGCCAAGCAATGGACGGGACCACCCCGTCCACCAGCAAGTGTAATTACTGGACGGGACCACCCCGTCCATTGGCAAGTGTAGTGGACTGGACGGGGCTAACAACAAGTGTCAAGCAATGGACAGGACCACCCCGTCCACCAGCAAGTGTAATGACTGGACGAGACCACCCCGTCCATTGGCAAGTACAAATGTGATGGACGAGACTTCCCCGTCCAATAGCAAGTCCCACATGATGGACGGGACTTCCCCGTCCACAGCAAGTTCAAATGCGATGGACGGGACTTCCCCGTCCAACAGTAAGTCCTATGTGATGGACGAGGCTTCCCCGTCCAACAGCAAGTCCCACATGATGGATGGGACTTCCCCGTCCACAGGAAGTGCAAATGTGATGGACGGGACTTTCCCGTCCAACAGCAAGTGCAAACATGATGGATGGGGTTTCCCCGTCCAACAGCAAGTACAAATGTGATGGACGGGACTTCCCCGTCCAACAGCAAATCCCACATGATGGATGGGACCAACATCAAATTAGCTATGAGTTCTCTACTTTCTTCATTTTTTTCTTATTATTATTATTAGTCTCCTTGAAGCACAAAAATCACGAGAATTAGAATAAAAAATGGACAAAAATGGGTGTTCACAACTTAAAAGATATAATCTTATGTCCAATTAAACTTGCAGATATTCAACAATCTGACTCCACTCTCTGATGCCGACATCAATAACATAAGGATGCGTTGGGCAACTTTCTTTGTTGAAGTGTACCAACCATAGTTTGTATGTAGTTAGTTTTAAAACGCATCATGTACTAGCTATAGTGTACTTTTGACTGATATATGTTTTGACATGAAATCTATAATATATCATATGTAGCCTTTTGGTTTCTAATTATCTTTGTTGTCCGAATGTAATTGAATATATTTATTATTTGTAATCTTTTAATTTAGTGTGTTTTGGTTGTACAAAAGTGATTGTGTTGAGAATATTTAGATTATGTATTGATCTGGATTATTGAAACAGGGGAAAGGACTGTCACTACTGTAAAGGGGGGATTTTTAATAAAAAAAACTATCACATCGGTTTCTGAAAAAACCGATGTGATAAGCCAACATTTCACATCGATTTCTTAAAAAATTGACGTGGTAACCCCACTTTCCACATCGGTTATTTTTAAAACCGATGTGAAATGTTGGTTTCCACATCGGTTTTTAAAATAATCGATGTGGAAAGTGAAGGTTACCACATCGGTTTTTTTGAAACCGATGTGAAAAGTGGAAATAAACCACATTGGCCGTTTCAACATTAGTTTGAAAACTGATGTGAAAAGCCAAAAAAATCGATGTGAAATCCCTTTTCTACACTAGTGCTTATGGCACATTTCTTAATATGCACACCACGTGTTTGATAAAACACTTCAAAGGATATGATAGAAGACCAAGTAGTTTGATTTCATTGGTTGCTTTTTGCTTGAAATGATGAAGGGTTTAGGAGCTACGTGGTTAAAGTTGGAGGATTAGAATTTTACAAAGTTGAATTCCTTCCAATCATCTATGTTAGAGTTGTTTAGTTTTGTAGCATGAATAATCAATGGCATTATAAGAGCATGGAATTCTTGAGTTTTTTGGGGTTGGCTGAGCTGTGGTATATTGCAAATCATACTAAATCTGTTATCCTTCTTATCCAAAGTTGATCCAAGTTTTATTTTTAAATTATTACCTGCAGGGATGTACAAGACTGCGTATGGAAGTTTATTCCTTATTTTATTTTTATTAATGCTAATAATACAAGTGCAAAGCATAAATAGGTGAGATTCTATGCTAACACATATTTGGCTTCTAAATCATGTACAAGGATGTGCAATTTTTATTAATTTCTTTTTTCAAATTTTGATTTGGAAATTTTGGTTGAGGAAGTTTTAATTATTGTATTATTAATTACTATTGTGTTTTGGATGGAAGATTGATGGGAGCCTCTACAACCTTAAGAAAGATGTTTCGGTACAAGATTCTACGCATATAGAAAAACACTTGTTAAGGTCAGTCTCCAAGCTTTGTGTTATATATTGGAATTTGCAAGAATTTTAGCTTTAAAATACACACAAGACAAGGTTTTTAGAGCAATTCAATTACAAATTAGAAGAATTGAAGAAAGATTGATAATAAAAAAAAAGAAGAAGAATTGAAGAAAGGTATTGGGCTGATTTGATGAATGTTTTGAATCAATATTGTTTGGAATATTTGAAATAGAATAGGCAATGATTGAACTAGCATATTTAATCCATTTAAGAATCGGGGTAGAGACAGGAGGTATAGATTTTCAATAGAAAAGTATGATAAAAACTGTTGTAGCAGAAAGAACTATACATGGCTATGGCATATCTATTTAAAAAGAGTGAGATTACTCACAAGGTGTGAGGTACAGGTACATGAGACTTACAATGACTTTGTAGAAAACCTATAAAACATTCTAACTTTTATGAAGCTTTCACAATGATATGAATGTAAATACCTTGATTTTCTATATGTTGTCGGATAATTTTATTGTGCTTTGGTTCGTCCAAGTACTGATTTTATGGATGCATAAAGATTGTAATTTTGTGATTTTAGATAAATAAGTGCAATCTATCTCTTCAGTTATAAATTTCTGAAGCAAATAATTTGTATTTACACTTTACAATGACCTCATGGTTGTCATTTTTGCATATAATGAATTTCTATTTGACCTTTTTAATCGACGTTGAAACGAACGATGTTGTATGTGGACGTTTTAGACATCGGTTGAAAAACCAATGTCTAAAGTACATTTTAGATATCGGTTCTTAGCAAAAACCAAGGTTTA
Source organism: Sophora flavescens (assembly GCA_030762895.1). Lineage (NCBI taxonomy): Eukaryota > Viridiplantae > Streptophyta > Magnoliopsida > Fabales > Fabaceae > Sophora > Sophora flavescens. The sequence continues at coordinate 129,820,527 of CM061069.1, forward strand.
CAAAACCGGACCGGCCATCGAACCGGTGAAGGCAGCGGTTCGAGGTTCAATGGTCCAACTGAGGTTGAACCGTGGTTGAACCGGTTATAATTAAATAATATTATTTTAATTTTTAATATAATATTTGTAACAATATTAAACAAAAAAACAACGTAACAACTAAAATTATTAAGCACAATTTTTTTATTTTGAAATTAAACTAAATAAATATAAAAATATATGTTAAAATCATCTTCATAGGGAAAACCAACCCAAAATCTACAATTAGCCCACATATGTTAGAAAACAAAAGAATTGGGTTTTGGCTAGGATGACCCAAATCCTTTTATACTATTTTTTTTTAAGAAACCGGTTCTGGCCGGTTCACTACCGGTTATGACCGGTTTTACCGGTTTTCCGGTTTTTCCACCGGTTCGATGCTAGGCCGGTTTTCCCTGTGAACCGGACCGGCCAAGGTCCCGGTTCCTGGTCGGACCGGCCGGTCCGGTCCGGTTTTCAAAACCTTGGCAAAAACCGATGTCTAAAATGCTCTTAAAACCGTTTTTTTAAGAAAAGAATAACACTTTAGTCATCGGTTATTAGTGACAACCGATGTCTAATCTGCACTTTAGACATCGGTTTTAGCTTAGAATCGATGTCTAAAGTTCTCTTCAACAATTTTTAAAACAAAGAACAACACTTTTGACATCGGCTCTCGATAATAATCAATGTTAAAAGTTCATTTTAACATCGGTTTCCTCCGGAACCGATGTTAAAAGTCATTTTTAAAATAAAAAAAAAATGGTTTATTATATCAGTTTAGACACATTCAACAAAATAAACATCAAAATAAACACACAATGTGAACTTAAACATGTTCCCCCGTAACATTAATTCATTGTCAAATACAAACTTCAACTTACAATGTCATTTCTAGATACAAACTTCAGGTTACACAGGAGCTACATCTCTAAACTACCCTAAACCCATACTCTAAGACAATGATCACCCAAGACATTGAGGCCACATCTATATCCTTTTTCTTGTCTGATACAGCAGCATCATCAAACTTTGGGATCTCCTCTGTTTCCATTATCTTCATGTGTATTCCAAGGGGTATTGTGAACCCGAAACTTCCTGGCACCCTCATTATACAATGCGTTTGGGTAAACAACTTAATTAAGAGCTTATCACATAAGACCTTATCACATGAGAGCTTATGTCATAAGCGCTTAAAGAAAGAAAAATAAATAAAGGGACATGAGAGGATTCGAACAGTGAAAAATGCGGAGAGAGTGTTTAGTGCATAAGCTCTTATGATAATTCCATATTATGAAAATAAGTCAAAAACTCCTTATGGGATGACATAAGTTATTTTTATAAGCTCTGCCAAATACACTGTATAAGAGCTTATGTCATCAGATAAGTCAAAAGGAGCTTAAATAAGCTCTTCCAAACGCCACCAAACTCTGCATACAAATTGATGAACCAAGCATCATACTACATGAAGGACAAATAACTCAATGAAAGGACTACACCAAGAAATGTGAAAAGGATGCCAAAACCAATAAGGGCTCTACCAATCTCTGCGTGTTTGCCAAAAATCTAAAAGGTAAAAAAAACATGTGATGACTAATGAGTTATTCTCATGATGGGACTGATTTCAAGCATTTTCTCAAAGGCTGCAGCATACAATCATATACTAATGAGTGCATCTCTTGAATGAAAAAGGGAAGTGTTCTGTTATTTTAGTGAGTATGAATCTATCCATCTATGCTAGGATGGTTGTTATACAAGCTTGACATAGTTTTCCTTCCTACTACAAAGTGCTGGTATACATAAGCATTAAGATCATAAATACAAAGTTCTATACAATCTGATGCAAACAGTATAATAATTAGCTTTTACATAAATACAAAGTGTCCTGCACATGACAGTCGTAATGACAAGTTTAAGGCTGAAGGCAACAATGAGAGTAAATCCATAAAAAATAAAAATTTGTACCAAACAAGTATGAACTATCTATATACGGATTCTAACTCCATTCTTCAACCTGCAAATTATCATTGGCCAAAATAAATATGTGAACCTTCAGTTTAATGGAATTAGAGCTTCAGTTTAACCTACTGAATCAAAATGAATTTACAAATACGACATAACCTTTAGTAGTCGACTGCACACATAATATGAGAAGTACCTGAACTCATGTTGCCTGACGCACAATGCAAAAAGAAGAGTCTAGAAAAATAATTCAAATTAATATTGGAGAAAAGCACAAGGAATAAAAATAAAGAATTCTTGAGGTATAATCATTGCATTACATCAAGATATAAAGTTTCATGTTACCTGCGAACCACATTCCAAAAATATAGGAAAAGAAAGCATAAGATAAATTGCACTATTATTCAGGCTTGTCCTTAGTGAATCAAATATGTAAGACAGATCACAAAACTCAATAAAGGAAGACCCCTGTTGAAATGCAAAAAGACTACAGACATGTGATCGATGTTAACATAAAAGTACAGATAATTACCTGACAACTTCAAAAGGATAACTAGATAACATGAGTCACTGAAAATTCAACATACTAGCGTTCCATTTCTCCAACATGTAAACCTGATAATAATTAAAAGAAAAAAGAGTCACTATGTGAACTTAAAATAACTATACCCCTGTAGGGACTTGGAATTGTTGCGGACAATATCATAAGGTGTAAGAACACCTTTGTCCTAAAAGAAGAAATGAGAAATACATGCCTCTAATAGACACCTTTGAAGGGTTGTAAAACTTGGTCATAAACATAACAAAGTTTATATGTTCATCTCCATTTTCACATATGCATACCTTTTATAAAATATCACTTAATTAGCAAGAAGCAGAACCAGGCTGTATCTAGCAATTGAAAATAAATTCAAACAAATTTTCTAAAGGAAAGATATGATGCTTATAAGGAAGAATGCAAACCTTGAAATCATCCTCACTTTTTTCCACTTGACCATGAATACCATCCACGATCTCCTTCAACGGCAACATAGTAGGTTACTTTGCTTCATCCCAAACAAACCTGGATCCATAAGAAAACACTAAATTTTAAACATAAAATAGCTACTAATTGTATTGGTAGGTAAAATTAGTAGCAAATATAAAAAATTCTTGTCGTGGAAGAAGATCACAACAACCAATTCACCATTGAAATTAAAAATCGTCACAAACTTTACCCAGAAATTGATGGAAATAAATCATTTAGGTATGAGACAGTTAACAAAGAAACACAATTAGAGAGAACCAGAATTAGGAACTATGAAGCAAATCAAACTTATATAAAAAAAGTGTAGCGGGAAAGGTATCAGACATGCAAATCAAAAACATTTGGAAAGTCAAGCATAAATTGTATGATATAATTAAAACTTCAATCTCAGTTTATCTGCTATATGAATATGATCTATCATGTTTGCAAACACGACAATATCTTCCACTCTCGAATGGGTCCCTGCAATATAGAAGCTATTGTGAGCTCGGGAGGGTGAGTTGGTGGCAGAAATTGGGGGTTAGGGTTCTGAAATTACAGCAACAAATAAGAAACTGAGTGAGGGGACGAAGCATACCTTGGACGTAGAACTCGACGATGATGAAATTCCTTGGATCATCTGCGAAGATCTGAGTGAGAGAGAGCGCGAAGACGAAGGGGGTTGGTCAGAGGAGAAGGCGAAGGCGGGAGAGTAATATCCCAGTGGCGGCGCGAGCAGCGGTCATGGTAGAAGCAGAGTAATGGACACGGGTGGTGGCTGTGCCGCAATGACGTCCGCCGTTAGAGGGTCAAGGGGCGGAGGACAAAGGTAAATTTCTGAAGTTTCTGAACGGAAGATGGAAGTGAGGCTGAGGATGGTTTACGCGCGGTCTAAAATTTTTAAAGGACTGTCAACATCGGTTGAAATAAGAATTGATGTTTAATGTTTGGTTGGTTTAAAATTTTATTTTTGTTCTGCAACTTTATAACATCGGATATATTTTAATCGATGTTAAATATTTTTCATTTAATTTTAAAAATGTTACCATCCTTTTTTTTACATCGGTTATATTCTAATTGATGTTAAATCTTCGATATTAAAAATATATTTTGTATTGGTGATTGGCTCCCTTTGATGATGATAACTTGATTCTATGCTTTGGTTTTGGTGATGGTAAGGCCTAATCCTTAAACCAGAACATGTATAATAGTATGTTACACTTTTCCTAATTCAACAGCTTGTTCAACTTTAATCATTATACAACTACCACCCATGATCAAGAAGTGTTTAGTTTTCACATTGATCATTCACCTTGCCATGGTTTTGAGGAAGTTCTAGCTTGCTACCAAAAAATAGTTCAAAACTTGAAACTTTTAGGTCATTGTCATATTTATTTTTAATTTAGTAGTCTTCTTATTGCAACAAGTTAGTTCAATAGTCTCTAATTGCAAGATAAAGTCAGCATTTGAATTGAAAAACATCTATGTATGTATGTCAGTAGTCTTTTGTTTAAGAGTCAATGACCGAAAGAAAAATTGAATTTTATTTGAAGGACCAACATCTTATGCTATAGTAGTTGAGGCTGCAATAAACAACATAGTTAAGAAAAATTGTGGCCAATTACATGTGTTGGTTATCTGATAAGCCTCTGGCTTATCTAGTTTTATGACTAGATGAACTAGGGTATATGTGCCAATCAGTCGAGTTCACTCTCGTTTTCGCCCAAATTTACCTTGTTTTGTTCCTAAGTTGGACTTTGACTCGTTTTGCGTCTTTTGTGTAGTTTTTAGCTTATTTTGGATAGAATTATGCTTTTGGTTGCTTTTGGTGTTTTCAGGTCAATAGGTGAAGCTCCGGGAGTCAAGGAAAGTCAAAAAGCAGTGCAAATTGCAAGTCTGGAGACACTCGCCTCGCGAGTGGATGCTCGCCCCGCGAGCCTGAAGGTCAACAAAGCAGCAAAAGTCATCACTTCTGGCTCGCCCCGCTAAAATATTCTCGCCCCGCGACACATGAAGACACGGAAGTCGGAGACAATCACGGCCTAGCCGTGATGAAGGTCACTGACCTAGAATTGAAGTCTTGCCCGCGAGAGGTGTCTCGCCTCGCGAGATCCTGAAGACCCTGGAAGACAGAGACCATCACGGCCTAGCCGTGATGAATATCACGGCTGTGACAGATTAGGGTTTGGAGACTCGCCTCGCCAATCACAATTCGCCACGCGATCATTCAAACTTAGGATGGAGCCAAAACTGCAATTCGCCTCGCGAATAGACGCTCGCCTCGCGAGATCCAAGATTTGAATGCGCGCCAAACTAAAATTCGCGTCGCGAGGATAAGCTCGCCAAGCGGCGAGAAACAGTAATCCTTATTTAAAGGTCATTGAGATCAGATTTAGGGGGAGGAGGTTGTTTAGCCACTTGTTTAGATCAGTAGTGCGAATCCTTGTTTTCTCTTTGGAGCTACGTCTCCCTTTTCTTTTCTTTTCTTATTTTGATATGGAGATTATGTCCGATTGTTTGTCTATGAGCATGAGGAACTAATCCCCTCGTCCGAGGGATCAATGAAGCCGCCCATGGCGGTGTAGTCTTCGATGTGATGTATGTTTTTCTCCCCTTCTCTCAATGAATGTTTTCCAATTCTGTTTTGGTTGCGTTGATCATATGTTTTGCGTGATTAACTAGTTAAACGTGTTTGAGGCCGAACGGCGATTCGCGTTTTAGAACTTGGATTGGGATCACTAATTGAATAATGAGCACGACAGTGGATTTAGGAGATTAGTGCAACCTTATAGGGAACAAGAATTAATCAAATTCGAGATTAGGATTATGAGACCTAGTAAGTAATTAATCCAATCGTCGAATACGTCCTATTGAGCACGACAGTGGATATAGGAGAAATTGGGGGTCCTGGTTGACATTATAATTGAACTTAGGGAGGAATTCATCATCATTTGGGTACTATACATGATTGGGTAGGTGGATTTGAGACCTTGGGCATTTTAATTTCAGATTCTTAGCTAATTATTTTATTAGATTTGTTAATTTGAATTTAATCCTATTCTCTCTCCCTCAACCACCTTCTGTAACTTGACCAACGTATCGGATTTCCCGCGGATTAGTCGAATTGGTAGCCCAATCCCTGAGTTCGACCTCGGTAATTACTTACCGTGTTTCTTTTATTACTTGCGACGACCCGGTACACTTGCCGGCGTCACCAACATTATCATTGTAGATGGCCTGGTATATCATGTTTCCTACTTAATTACCTGTATGTTTGCATGTTTCTCAAATCTTGTTAGGATACTTACATTTGTTTAATTTGAAGGTAGCAAGAAATGTTAACACTAAAGATGGAGAACTCAGTCCTTTGACAGTGTTCGTTGATAGTTCCTATGCTTAAACCATGGATGGACCAATCCTCTACTGTTCTACGAGTTCCAGTTCAATATGAGAACCCTGATAATTGGAGTATCAGAATGGAGGTTAATCTTGTTCTTTTTAAAAGTCTCATAATTTTTTCTAGTTTCCTATGTAATAACGTTATATTGCAATTTTTATCTTTAAGGTTTTGAAGTGCTTGAACCAGCTTGTTCATAATTTTTGAAGCCTTATCAAGAATGAATTTGAGGGTATGTTTGTTCCCATTGTTGAGTTTCTAAGCTTTTATTATTAGTTCTATAGTTTAAGTTTTGTTTAACAACATGCTTTTCACTGTAGTTATATTGGGACCATTGTGGAATACATTTGTCTCCTCTCTCGGAGTATATGAGCAAGCATCTATTGAAGGAATAGAAGATTCATATGAGGGAATATATGATTTTGATGGTGTAGAGAAATGCCTTGATTCATTTGTTATCCAGGTGATGACAGCAGAAGTTTGCTTATTCTGTTAATTGATTGATAATGCAAATGATATTACACTGTTGGGGATATTGTCATGTCATAGTTAATCGACTGATTTTGTCTATAATAAGTGATTTATTCATTCTTTTCTTGAATGACTTTTTATTTGTTATTCATCAGCGAGAAAAGGAGCCTGTGTTTGATCTATTTCCTTTATTTATTTTTTATTCATTAGTGAGGAAAAGAGTATCTTTCTAAATATTGAAGTTGTTGTTTAAATTGTCCGTGAGTCTGCAGATTTCTTAGAAAAGACACAACTTTTACATGATTCATATGGGAAACTTGCATGAAGACACAACTTTAACTTCAACAACAATTTGTCTATATATAAAGATTAATATTATTATCTTGTAAAATATTTTAGGTTGAAGACAATGGACTAGTGAGAAAAATCTAGAGACATTTGAAGACATAATGCGGTTCTTTGAGTAGAGATCTCATTTATTGGTTTAAAAAGGATGCGTGAGACTTGTTTGTACTTTGGATATAGATGCAATGTCATTTTTAGTTACGTTTCTTCTATTCTGGTTGAATCTTGACTCTCTTGATGGGGAAAGCATAAAAAAGAGATTAACCATCTAAATTTAAAATTTTTTTGAGAGGTCAAGATTCATATTTGATGAATTTCAACTAAATTTAATATCCTCCTTTAGTTTTTATTTTTAGTTCTCTCGGTAAATGCAAGTGTGCTTGTAGCTGCCACTTGAGAAGTGGATTATGCTAGGCTGCAATATGTATGATGGTATTTGTTTGATAAGTGATATAGTTGTATGTATTTGACTTATTTCTTCATAATGAATTATATTTAAATACAAGCAGCTCAATTTCAGATTAAGCTAAGGTATCTAATATGCTACTTTCACTTCTACTGTTTTAAAGATATGGGGACCGGCTCACTATTTCTACTTTGAAAGTCAGATTGTACAATGTACATGGGTCCTAAGAACAGTTGCTAAATTGGTCTTAAGAATAGGTGTTTGTGATCAATTTAGCGACTGATTTTTTTTTTTTTTTTTTTACTTTTTGATTTAGCTAGAAAATAACTACAAAATAACTATGAAATTTTAGCTATAGATTGGCTACAAAATCGCTACAACAATATCATAGCTAGTTAGCTAAAAAAAGCCATTCATAACAACATATTACTTGGGATTAGCTACCAAACAGCTAAAACGTTTTGAAGATTAACTATGAATTAGCTAGAAAAGTTTTCCTATCTAATTTGCCACTCAATTTATGCTACCATCAATTCTGTAGCTATTTTGTAGTCAAGTCATAGCTAAATTTATTTGCTGGAGATAGCTACGAATTAGCTATCAAATTTATCGTAGCTAATCTCGGAATTTTTTGTAGTGAAACCCATGCCCAAGATTTTCGAAGTGATTTTTACTCTCCCTCTGTAATATGCCCAAACCAACCATATAACATTTTGGCATGATACTTGATTGGGAACAATTAGTTTAAAACTATAATTCTCCATGTTATTTCTCCTTTCTAATCATAAAGGTGCAAATATTTTTGATATGGGTGAGTGGGACGATGATGCTTGGTCATGGAATTTAAAGTGCTATTGGAATTTGTTTTCATGGGAGGAAGAAGTATATGCTAAATTTATGCAGCTGCTAAATTTAATTTCTTTGAATAGAGAAGTAAAAGACTCTTGGTGATAGGGTATGGATATGGGGGTGTGAGTTGATGACTTTCCAAGATTAGAGGCTAGCAAAATATCTCCTAGAAATAAGGGAGAAGATAGAGTTTCCTTGTTAATACTTTGTCTATCTTCATTCATATCATTTGTTGTCATATATAGAGGCTTATATGCATAAAGGGAGATGACCTAATTACTGAATAATAACAAACAAATAACAAACTCATTAATTGGATGACAACACAGCACCTAAAAAAATATGGGATTCCTAAATTTAGGTAGCAGAGAATCTTCACATCCTTGGGGAGCATGAGCATTACCTCCTATTGAGCCAACTTCGTTTGGGCCATGGGTCCTATCACTTGGTTTTAGCATCTTGATGGTAGTGACTCTTACACAGTGAGATATGCCTCTCACAATAGCCTTCAAATTCTCTAAGACTCATCTTCTTTAATTGATGCTTTTATCTGCAATTTCTGAAAATAATTAGCTCCGCCTAAAGTGCTGGCTCTTTCTTGGCATCCTTGATAGATTGCCTACAAAGTTTAATTTATTTAAAAGGAATGTTATTCATGATCCTAAGCAAATCACGTGCAACTTTTGCCATTGCCATATTGAATTGGTTAATATATCACTCATTTCTCACTTGTAGACTTACTTCTACTTTTTAGTATGAATTTTATTCTTGGCTCAAATTCGAAATGATGTTGCCACTTTCTATCTAGGATCATTTGTGTTAGCATCGTGGCTTGGTTGTCGGTGAGAAATTTAAAATGTGTGGCAAATGTTTTGGCATGCAACAATTTGGTGTACTAAGTTATATTAAAATGTGATTGTATTTAGAAATAAAAAAATATTCTATGCTTGTTGGATTTGGTTAAAATACGCCCCTAGGCTTGGTTTCGATACAAAAAAAAAAAATAGATGGTGTCTCCAATTCTTTTGTTGATTGATGTATTCGTACTTGTATAATTCTATCCAAAAAACTATATTATCTTTTGTATTCGAGTTGGAATATCCTTTACATTTTCTTTAATTAATTCATTTTATATATAAAAAAAATCATCAATCTAAATAATTATAAAATCAAATCACATTAATCCGTCAAAAGTCACACCTAACTTTATTCACTATAAGATAAACGTCTTTTAGAGACCAAATTTAGAGATTACTAGAATTCGATCTCTAACGGTGACTGAATCAGAAACTACTTGATTGTTTAAAGAAATTGGTCATAGAAACAAATTTAGAAACGGAATTAAAGACGGAAGTTGCGGTCGCTAATAATCGAACTCTATTTCAGTCAAAAAGGATAAAAAAAGGCTGGTAAAAAATATTGGCTCCTCCAGGGATCATTTCTGCGATCGATTAATGCAGATTATTTAGGAGCGAAATTGAATCGGTTGCTAGTGAAATTTTAGGGATAGTGACCCTCTCAACATTGAACAAAGGTAAGCTCCTCTCATTGTCTCTGTTCCTTTCCAAACTTCCCTTCTCATTCTCTTCTGATTGTTTGTCATTTTCTCTAAAACTCAGCCCTTTCCTCTTCACAAGAACCACCAAGGAAGCCACCACCGTCCTCTCCTCCGGCGCCCTCGTGAGTGAACAAAAACCTCTGCCTTCTCTCTGTTTTGGTAAAAAAAACCCTTCTCTTATCTTTTTTTCTTTCTTTATTCTTTTCTGTGACCTATTTTTTTGTTGGTTGTTTAGGGTTTGGGTTGTAAGTGCTGAGGAAAAGAAGCATTGAGTTTAAGGTTTTGGTTCTCTGTGACCCATTCCTTTTTTTTTTTTTGGTATGCTTTCACTGTTAGACCGTAATCCCATGCTCCATGCTCCTTTGGTTATAAGAGAAATAAAGTTTGAGTTGTTCTCTCCACACACACTCTTTTTTATAACCCATTTTTCTTTTTCTGCTTTTTGCCCGTGAATGTTAAGTTTGACGAACAATGGACTCTTGCATTTGCCTATCACTTAGACTTATGTGGATAAGATCTCCCCGAGTGGCCTCTTCCTCCGGTCGAGTCATCTTTCGCTTCAATACCTGGAACTGAGACGGATTCGGATGGAGAAGGATGAAATAGTTCATCATGAGCTGTCCGAAACCATACTTCTTCCCGTGAAAACTCGGAATTTGCTTTTGCTCGAACTCTAATACACTGTAGTAGCAGGCGGCACTCTACGCTATTTGTGCCAGGTGTCATAAAAGAAGTACGCCATTTCCAAGCATCCTAGTTCAGCGAAGACAGGATTGAAAGAATAAACTGGACATTCAGGCAGGGCGTTCGATAAGAAGCTCTTTGAAAGAGTAGGCTGTTTTCCGAGAACTTCGATTCCTTTGTCTTCTTTTTCTTACGCTATTTTTAAGTATAGAGTTTGTGTGGTGTGTAATGCATAGCTAAAAAAATGCCAGTCACTATCTGAATGACTAAACAAATACCAGCTAACGAACCGAAGCCCCACCAATAAATAAGATTGCTCGGGGTTGGATAATCTATCAAATGTTGATTAAGTGTGGAGGATATAGGTTGTTTAAGAACAGAGAATCGTTGGTTCCTTATAGTCATTTTTTTTATCTTTCCTATCATGAAAAGGAATGAAGATCTTGCCCCCATTTAAGTTGCTTCTGTCTTCTTATTTACTTGCGAAGCCAACGAGATCGGAGTAACTGGAGCCTTGGGAGTTTGAGTAAGATTGAGGACTCTTTCCTCTATATACTTAAGGCTCGCTTCGTCAAGATCTATCTTTGAGTTTTTGGTTGGTCTTGGTTAGCTACATCTTCAGTACATGGAATACATATCATAGCCCAAAACTTCTGTTTGATGCTTTGTAGTGCCTTCTATTAATGCCCATTTTCCTTAGAACTGTTGGACATCTTCTAGTTGCTTCCACACACATCACCTTTATTTTAAATTTATGATTTTATACCTTTTTTTACTAAGAAATATTGCTTTTCTTTTCCTATTTCAATATGTATTCCGTGTTGATGAAAAGCAACAGAGATCTGATTGGATTCTTGATGCCTGCAAAGTAGACTTTTTGCAACACCCTTTTCTTTTGGCACAGGGTTCCTGGAATTTTGACTATTTTATATTTTGAGTTTAACCACGAGTTCTGAGTTCTTGCTATTTTTAGTGTAAACTTTGTAAGCCATAGTTTTGGTGATCCTCTTGAGGAACTTTGTGATTAGACATGATTTCAAGAATCTCTCCAAACCCTCTAAGAACCTCTTATTCTCTTTTCACTTGTTTTCAAATTTTGCTTCAAAATATATTTTTGTTTGTTTGTTTGTTTTTATTTGTTAGGTTTTCTCTTTGTACACGGAGCAGCTCGTTACAGTTTCTTTAACATTTAGACATATTTTGGTACTTATGTACAGCATGGTATAACTCTACTTTGTTTTACTATTATAATATAATTATAATTTACTATCTGGTGGCACCATTGATAAAGCTATAGAAGGATAAGGGATACTATGAATGTTGTTTCTTGTTGATATATCCTTTGATTCATATGGAGTGTCGATTAATGATATCAGGCCCGGGGTTGGATTTATTGTTTTCACGAGGTTAATCTTTGTCATGTTTTGTGATAGATCAATTTAAGTAAACATGAACCAGGGGCAAGACTTGTGTGGATAATCAGATTTGAAACCTCGTGCTGTGTCTGCTCTAGTTTTAATTTCTTATGTATTTGAGTCACTTTTTCTAGAAAGGGATATGTGATGCGTTATGACATTGAAGTACCATAGCTTGTTTGAATGTTTTGTTAAATTTTCATGGTCAAGTGCATGATTTACTTAAATTTTCCTTGTAATAATGGTCTTTGGATAGAAACTTCTATATAAGATAAAGCATCTTCAAATGTTTTTGTTGTCAAAGAAGATTTCTTTTTGATGATAGAAATGTATTTGTGTTATCATTTTATAATGTATTTTTTGCAGCTCTCATTATCGATCTTTGTGTTGGTCTGCGCATTGCTGTCTTCTTGGCTTCTTTCTTAAATAAAGGGTGCTTCAATATTGTTGTCTCTTTTACTGCTCTTTATAGTTTTCTGTTTTGGTATAATCTGTTTTTGGTTGTGGAACGTTGCCATGGGATTTTGTTTTGGTGGTGGTGTGTTGTGCACAACTATAATCTCTGATTTTGTCCATATGTTTATTGGGTGGTGACCTGTTGTATGTTTGGAATGCAACATGAATAGGAAGTTCTAAGGCTTATTATGTCACCGAAAAGTAATTCCTTGTTTGTGTAACACTTTGCTAGTGCACAAAAGGGATTCCACGTCGGTTATTTTTGGCTTTCCACATCGGTTTTGAAACTGATGTGGAAACGACCGATGTGGTTTATTGCCACTTTACACATCGGTTTTAAAACCGATGTGTAAAGTATATTTTAAACATCGGTTTAATACTAACCGATGTGTAAAATTAATTTAGCAATTGATAAGCAGTTGTAAATTTAACTTTCTACATCGGTTTTGCAAAAAACCGATGTGTAAAATTGACCTTCTACATCGGTTTTATAAAGAACCGATGTGTAAAGTTAAATTTACACATCGGTTTTATGTAAAACCGATGTAGAAAGTTAAATATACACATCGGTTACTGAGAACCGATGTGTAAAATCTCTTTTTTTTTTTAATCTGATATTTACATTTCAATCATTCCTGTTTCACTAATGCAGATCAATAAACAAACCAGCAGTACCCTGATCAAACAAGAAACAACAACAGAACACCAAACCAGTTTTGACACAATCATTCAAAAGCAAAACATACTTCATTCAATTTTCTTATGAATGAAAACAACACTTTATCAAAGCTACATCAAAACACGAGAGAAGAAAAATTGAACCAGACCTGAGCACTAATACATATCATCAGTCAAAGGTACGTACACTATAGCTAGTATATGATAAGTTTTTAAACTAACTACATATATACAAACTATGGGTGGTACACTTCAAGAAAGAAAGTTGCCCAACGCCTCTTTATGATGTTGATGTCGAAACCGGACAATGGAGATGGATTGTTGAATATCTGCAAGTTTAATTGGACAAAAGATTATTACTTTTAAGTAATAAACTAACATAAAACATATAACGAATCTATACTATTACTTCTAATTGTGTCAATTAACATTTACCTCACTCCATCTTTCAGTGATCCCGGAGGAGATAATTTCCAACATCCACTGCATCACATAGTAGCCACATTCCCATGACCCACGTTGTATACGTGACTACGTACAAATGAAACCCAATTAGAATATGAGGAATTAAATAAAATAGAAATCAATTATTGTACCCACTGCATTTGATGCATTTTAACTAATAAATATCTTACGCTGGGAATAATCCATCTGATAGCCCGAGTACGCCTTTCACCACGCTGCATGTGGGATGCATTAATAGACCTATCATGACAAAAACATTAATTAAAGTATATATAATAGATTTCAGATAATTAAAACAACTGCATTACTGATTATAAAGTATTTTAACGCTTACGTTTCGATGATCGTCTTCGATTCATTCGCCGCTTATGTCCCAATGAGCGGAAGAAGACCACGACGTTCATTCTTGGGTACAAGAGCAACGATTTGCCAATGCTTGCTGTATTTGCGGAACAATTAGTGATTGTAAGTCATATATAGTTATACTTAAATTAATAACCGGTACTTACTTATTGAGATAAGGCGCAAGATAGAATTGATGATCGTCTCGGGCAAGTATATCACGTATGTTAGTGACCGGGTCTTCCGATGCTACGAGAACATCACCCCTGAATGAACATGGGGTCAATGAACCCATAAAGGGCGAGGTTACCCTGATCGACTAACATACGATGCAGATACCTAATATATTGGAAAAACATGTTAATTATCATTGTATTTAAAAATTAATTACGTACTTAACTTATAAATAAAATGTACTTACGTGCACCAAAACGATATGTGTGCAGAACTGGCCATTTCTTTATTGAGTGCCATCTCCATAAGTTCTTTCTTTGGTATATACGAGTTCACCAGGGCTGGGATCATGTTCCAACGTTACCAATGCTGCATCATCCTCCATGGTGACAACCTGTATAGCAAGATCTTTGAAAACATCACCATGGCCAGGTACCCCTTTGTCGATCCCCTAAACAACATAGATATATATTAGTAATCACGGATAATTAAGTTATTTAATTCGTTATGAACTAAATGGTCAAATGAATACCTTGACAGAGGACATCTCTCGGTCTTCCTAGATCCGACCTTTTAGGCACAATATCATTTCCAACATCCTATAACAAATACAAATAAAGCATTATCTTTAAACAATAATAAATATATTTCAACTATGAATATAGAAAAACACAACTAACCGAATACCTCGGATGCAACAAGAAAGCTGACCAGTCTTCTTGGCCAGGAGGATGAAGTTCAGGGGCCCGACCCCTTTGTTTGAACCTCCTCGGTGGGCACGGGGACTCGAGCATCGACATCTCGAATAATCTCAACAGACACCCTCGGATGATCGTCCAGGTAATAACCGATGGTGTATGGTATTACCTAACTTATTATATGTCCTACCCAATGCCACTAAGCGGCGATGATGATGATGATCATCAACATACAGCTCACACCTATCGAGTCGTCATCATCATCATCATCATCATCATCATCATCATCATCATCATCAGCAGACATCATCATCATTTTCGGGATGATGAGGAGGATCCACATGAGCCCTTAGTGCTCACATGGATGAGAGGGTTGGACAGAGGGTTGGACACCTTTGTCATCTTTGGGACAAAGAAGTAAATATTGCCATCTGCTTGGGCAACCGCTCGTTCATCTCCCGTCAAGCTCACCTGCAATCTCCTGTTTTAGTTGTGCTCTATCTGCAACCGAATCCCTGTGGGAGGAATGTGAAGATGAACCATGGTATTGGCGAATGCCGACTCCCCATCCAACACCAATGACACGGCCGGGTGGTCCGGTTTACCGATGGCGAGTAGATAAGATATCATTGCGTCCTCTAGGAACAAAGGTTCCTTGGGTTAGCCTGATCATCCAAGGCATCCTATCACATAAAAATATCAGGTCACATTACAATTCGGTAACAATCTTAAAATGACAATTACAACAAACTATACTTACAATCCTCTCGGCTACTTGGCGGGCCTCCTCGGATGTATATTGTCCCGTTTTTCTTTGTCGGCCCCTCTTCCATGAACGATGGCGTGGGGGGTGGAGGTGGATCAACAACCTCGGAAGATTTTCAGCATTAGGATCCGCCTTTGAGATGCTTGCCTCACGACGTGCTTTCTTTTCCTCTTCAACCATTTTCTTAACAAGCTTTTTATATCCCCCACGAGACATGACATGGGGGTAGACATTCTTGCTTTGGTTTTCCTGCCCCTTTTTCCTCTTCTCCTGTTATAAATAAAAGACAATTAAATTACATAAGTAAATGAAATTAATGCAATTACATAAATTTAGAGACAAATCAAATAAGTTAACCCGAAAAGCTGGGATCACGTCGGCTCCGAACAAAGCGATCCCACGTCGCCTTGTCAAGAAACGGATACACCTCAAGTGGGTTCTTTTTACTTTTTGGACCGAATATATAGTATCCGCCGGGTCGGCCTTAAAACCCCTCCAACGCTCTCCAAAGATACTTACAAAGCAACGCTTCTTCATAGCGTATGTATCCGGTATGTCAAATGTCAACTACATTAAGACCAAAAGAATCAACGAATTATTGTATGATATTATTAAGATAAAAATAAAGTAGATACGAGACAAACACGGGACGTAGAAGTATAGATACCAGAATACTCTCCCATATCTGCTCCTTCACGTCCGCGGTACATCTCTCCACCTATCAATGAGTATACTAGGCCTGTTCCTAGCAAGGGTCGCCACAAAACCGGTAAACCGATCTTCCATTGGCCCAATAGGTTTGAGGTTATCATCAAAATCTACTCTTATCCTCGATTTGACCCACGGTTGGCAGTCAAATGCCTCATCCGTGTGGCACGTCTACCCTTTCTACCGTGTAGACGGGGTCTCGACCCGCATTGCATGAAGGAGGTGTATCCTCATGATCAGCCATGTATACTGTTTAAACACAAAACAAAAAAAAAAACTTGTTAGTATGTCAGGATAAATATCAAACATAACTTATAAATATCGATCAACGGACATAAACATAACTTATAAATATCAACGTAAACACATAATATGCCAAACTTGATGGTAATATCAAACTAAACTTACTTTGTGGTCAATTAGTAAAGTTCTCCCATAACCCTTCTTGGTGATCATTACGAGTAGCATGTACATCATCCACTTCATTTTCCTCATTGAAATTAGGCACTCGTGTTGAGAAAGAAGGAGTATCAGAAATATCAAGAGTTGAATCGTGATTTCCCTCACTACCGTTATACATGTGTTTTCCCTGGAGAACCACTGACCACCTTTTGTTAGAAGGATCACGGATATAAAACACTTGTTTTGCTTGGGATGCCATGATGAAAGGTTCCTCTTTATTACCTACCTTACTAAGGTCCACCAATTTGAATCCTAACTCATCGGTTTGCACACCATTATTCTTGTCGACCCACCGACATTAAAAAACAGCTACTCTAAACTTCGTGTAATCCACCTCCCATATCTCTTCAATGATTCCAAAGTAAGAAACACATGCCATGACAGGGTTTTTATCTTTCGAACTACAGAATTGCATTGACTCACGGACGACCATAACCCCACTGTTTTGCATTGTACTTTTGTGATCCTGGGTCTTTGTATAGAAGGAAAACTTATTGATAACGTACCGACTCCAGCATATGACATCAAAGTTAGGCCGCTGTGCTAGCCATTTTAATGTAGCTGAAGCAGTACCATCCTTTGCATTTTTTTCTTTAAACCAGTTCAAGAAAGTCTTGTTATGCTTGTTCAAACACCATTTTTCATTCATTCTAGGGTAAGTTTCATTGATGATGCTTTTATGCTCACATAAGTATGGTTCAACCTCATCGGTGTTATTCAATATATACAAATGTGCTTGAAGCACTTCCTCCCGATCCATGCTCTTAATGAGTGATACCTCGTGTACCCTTACCATCATATCTTCCTTCGTGGTGAGACTTCGGAAGCCCTACAGGGTTCCGCTTCCGACATGTAGTCTGTACAAAACTCAATAGCTTCTTCTCGCAACATACCTTTCAACAATAGATGCTTCGGGACGGTGTGGATTTTTCATATATCCTTTCGGGATCTTCATGTATCGCTCAACCGGTACATCCACCTTAAATAAACGGGACCGCACAATCTAATCTCCCTCACTAGATGAACAATCAAATGAACCATGATGTCAAAAAATGAAGGTGGAAAATACATCTCCAATTGGCACAATACAATGGCTGCCTCATTTTCCAACTCATCCAAATTTTTAGTGTCAATGACCTTGCTACATATAGCATTGAAGAATAAGCATAACCTAGTAATGGCATGTCTGACTTTTTTAGGCAATATGTCACGAATGGCCACCGGTAGTAGTTGTTGCATCAAGACATGACAATCATGAGACTTTAAGCCAACTAATTTGAGATCTGTCATTGAGACAAGTCTTCGATATTTGAAGAGTAACCCTGTGGCACTTTGACTCCCCGTAGACATTCCACGAAACTTCTTTTCTCTTTTTTTGATAAAGTATGACATCTTTGGGGGCAAATAAGTCTTCTTATCCCCCACTTTAAGTGGAGCTAACTGCTCTCGTATACCCATCGCAACTAGATCCAGACGAGCATTCACACCATCCTTTGTCTTGCCTTGAATGTTGAGAAGCGTTCCGATTAAACTGTCACACACATTTTTCTCTACATGCATCACATCAATACAATGTCTTACATCAAGCTTGCACCAAGTATGGAAGATCAAAGAAGATCGACCTCTTCTTCCATATTTTCTTCTCTGTAGCCTTCTTTCTGGGTCTTCCCATAGATAACATTAGTGTTGTTCACCCTTTCATAAACTTGCTCTCCGGTCAAGGCCACCGGAGCAATTTCATTCTCCGAAGTCCATTGAAAGCTTTCCTCAATCTACGATAAGGATGATTACGTCGGAGAAATCTCCGATGCCCAAGGTAGACCGTCTTCCTTCCATGTTGCAGTTGATGGTAACATGTGCCTTCTTCACATATTGGACATGCTTTATGCCCCTTAACACTATACCCACACAGGTTCCCGTATCTGGAAAGTCATTGATGGTGCAAAATAACATGGCACGCAATCCGAATGTCTCACGGCAATACCCGTCGATCACATCAACGCCTTCATCCCACATCATTCTCAAGTCTTCAATCAAGGGACTCGGATAAACATCAATATCATTTCCTGGCTGTTTAGGACCGAAATCATCATACTTAACATAATGTATTTTGCGCTTCATGCACAACCAAGGAGACAGGTTGTAAATTACAAGGAGAACAGGCCATGAACTATGAATACTACTTAAGTTTCCATATGGATTCATTCCATCGGTAGCAAGTCCAAGCCTGAGGTTTCGGGCTCATTGCCGAAATCCGAAACAAACTATCAATTCTCTTCCATTGCAAAGAATCGGCCGGATGGCTTAAGCTGTCCATCACACTTCCTCTCATCTCGCATGCCATCTAATGTTCTTTGCGTCATTTACATTAGCAAACAATCGCTTGAACCGCGGAATCACGGGAAGATACCATAACACCTTCGCAGGAGGACCTTTGGTGACCACATCACAACTAGAATCACCATCCTTCACTTTGTAGCGTGATACCCCACACTGGGGCACTCGTGCATCTCTTCAAACTCTTTCCTGTACAATATGCAATCATTGGGGCAAGCGTGTATTTTCTTATACTCCATACCCATCGGACACAATATCTTCTTCGCCTCATAGTTTCGAGATGGCAATGTGTTGCCTTCGGAAGCATTTCTTTCAACAACTCAAGCAATTCGGTAAAGCTTTTATCGCTCCACCCATTTCTCGCCTTCACATTGAACAATCTTAACACCACCGACAACCGTGTGAAATTAGTGCACCCGGATACAAAGCCACTTGCGCATCACCGCACAAAGTATCATACACATGTGCGCGCCGAAAAGACTCTTGCCCAACATCACGGATCATGTCCTCTAGTCCATCGTCCATTTCCACGTCATCAACTTCCTCTCTATCCGACACCCTCGGCCTGTCTAACGATTCACCATGGCATATCCATGTTGTATAACTCTTGCAAATCCCCTCACAAATAAGATGATCACGTATCTCCTCGGCTTCTAGTCGTCTCTCATTCAAACAGTTAACACAAGGACAATAAAACCTTCCGTTACCACTATCGAGAGCATTTGTTTTTGCAAACCGTAGAAAATCTTCCACTCCATTCTCATACTCATCACTTGTCCGTCTAGCATTCATCCAACCGCGATCCATGACTAAACCAATACCTTCGTACTTAGTCCAACATATTCATCAACCACTTCTTATGACAGGTATGGCCCTATCCCATTCGAGAAGAAACTTTTCCAACATTCGGTTAACGAGTTAGTCCTTAACTCTCATGCTCATACTCGACAAAATTTGGCAGCATGTCCCCCGGTCTCCGACGTACACTACTTGAACGCGATGACATCCACCACGATAAAGTATGCACCCGGAGAACGAAAGGAAATGTATCAATCCGAACTTTCATCAAGTATATAACATTAGAACCAATGAATAACTATTTTAACTGAATTAAGAAAAAAAATTTTCCCAAACTGTCCAACTTTGGACAATTCAAGATCCAACACAATGAGCGGTACATTAAGCACGTACACGTACGCTCATTAGTATTGCATCTCAAACGGGAAACTAAGGCTTTACTATTTATGTAGCTTGCATGAAGATGGGGCTTGAAAAGTGAAGAAAATTAGCCAAACAGAGCCCTTCACGGCCTAGCCTTGAAAGCCATCACGACGTGATCGAGTATAGCTTAAAAGAAAGAATGGAAAAGTCGAACTGGTCACGGCCATCCCGTGATGCCCATCACGGCCGTGACATGTCAGCTGTACCAGACCCTCACAGCAGAAGCGATCACGGCCAGGCCGTGATGGTGGTCACGCGCGATGCACCAAACCAGTGAAGCAACCTCCAAGGCGGAACCTATCACGGCTTTGGCCGTGATGGCCATCACACGGCCGTGACATGCCAATCGAACCCAGACCCTCACAGGCGAATCGATCACGGCCTAGCCGAGATTGTGCTCACGGCCGTGACAGACCACCCAGTGATGCATCCTCCAAGGCGAGAACCTATCACGGCCTGGCCGTGATGGCCATCACGGCCGTGACATGCCAACAGAACCAGACCCTCACAGTAGCGGGCGATCACGGCCTTGCCGTGATGGTGGTCACGGCCGTGATGAGAACAACCAGTGAAGCAACCTCCCGGTCGAGAATCCGTCACGGCCAAGCCGTGACAGGCAGCACGGCCGTGACGGGTGATACCACCACTGGAAAAATCCAGTCTTGGAGCAACAGAACAACACATGCAAGTATATTATCCAACCATTTCGAGTCAAAGTTCATAACTTTTCTAAAGAAGAAACAAATATATACCGAGGACGAGCAAAAATGGCGCTCTTCACGCAAACGAGGGTAGCTCGCGGCTTTGGTTCTCAGTGGTTCTCTTACGAAGCAGAAAATGAAGGCTCGCAGTCGCAGTGGTCTTCTTTGTCTACGATTGAAAAGGGAAAAAGGACGTGAAGAAGGGAGCGAGAGAGAGAAAGAGAAAGAAAGAGAGAGAATGAGAAGAAGGAAATGCAGAGAGAGAGAATGAGAAGAAGGAAATGCAGAGAGAGAATGAGAATGAGAGAGAGAGAGACGCATACCTGAGGGTAGCTCGCGGATGTGAGTGCAGTGAGAGAGATGGAAAAGCAGTGACAACGCGCGTTAGCAGAGGGAGGGAGTGTTGTGTTTTAGGCACGTTCAGAAACTGAGAATGAGGGCGCAAAACACACGGAGGGAAATAGAAAAATGGGACTATTACACATCGGTTATGAGGAAAACCGATGTGTTAAACATATTATACACATCGGTTATGCAAAAACCGATGTGTAAACATGAAACATTTAAATTCTGATTTTTTCTTTTAAATTTTATACATCGGTTAATAAAAACCGATGTGTAAAAGTGTAACCTAAATTTCTATTTTTTTTTCTTTATAATTTTATACATCGGTTATTTAAAAACCGATGTGGTTACTCACCATTTTACACATCGGTTCAAAAAGAACCGATGTTGAATGTTAAAAATTCCGAGTTTTAAATTTTTTTATTTTAATTTTACACATCGGTTATATATAACCGATGTGGAAAAGTATTACACATCGGTTAATCTCTAAACCGATGTGTAATACTTTCCTTTGAATTACAAAAATGCCACCGCCTCGTTTTACACATCGGTTTATACTAAACCGATGTGTAAACTCCGATGTAGAATCCCTTTTTTGCACTAGTCCACTATCATATACCCATTCCACTATCATATTCCCATTCCCTTGTCATTACTGAATCATGATTCATGTAAAGCCACTTGGGCAGCTAACAAGTTGTTAATTAAATATGAGATAATGTGAATGAAAACTGTAATGGTGTGGCTGTATATGTACATTTTTAACTATTTAGCTAGAAGCCTAGATGGTTAAGGATTTTTTTTTCCTTTCTGAAGCGATTTGTGTATTACACCCAAAATGGTTATTGGAAAAAGTATCATGTAGAGCAAGTCCATGCTTTGTATAATTCTTGAAATGTTATCTAACACGGTCAAAGTCAATGCTAAATGTTTATCATGCCTATTGCTGACTTACTGTTGCTAGACATCTGTGATCTAGACTGTTTATTTCTACATTACTATTGCAAGATATTTGTGATTTAGACTTTGGCGTTTTTGGTAAGTATTGGATTTGTCTTGTTCTTGGTGCATTTTTTTTAAGTCACTTTAGAGATTTTGATATGTGCTTCTAAGATGAAGTTTTATATTTGGACATTGTTTTATGTTTTTTGACAATGTTATCAGTCCTTGTGCACTTTATGTTTACGATGGGACCATTGTAATTGTATTTACCTTGTAAACTTGAATCTCTAGTACTAAGGGTAAAATTGCACTATATACTAAGTGCTAAAGTTTTATTTTTGTATTAAAGCCTTAGTTTCCCGTTTGAGATACAATATTAATGAGCATGTGTATCTTTTCAAGGTACCACTCATTGTATTGGATCTTGAATTGTCCAAGTTGGACAGTTTAGGAAGAAACTTTTTTCTTCACGTAGTTAACAGTTATTCTTTAATTCTTATATCTTATACTTGATGTAATTTCGGTCCGATACATTTCCTGTCGTTCTCCGGGTGCATACTTGATCGAGGTGGATGTCACCGCGTGGAAGTCGTGTACATCGGAGACCAAGGGGAAATGCTACCGAAATTTCGCCAAGCATAAGGCATGGGAATTAAGGATTAACTGTTAACAAAGTGTTGAAAAGGTTGCATCTCGAATGGGATAGGGTCTTACCATGTCATAAGAAGGAGATGAAGATCCTGGACTAAGTACTGTTGTTTTGTTTAGCAGTAATGGGAGCTCCTAAGCATCGGAGGTGGATGGATAAAAGGTTGGAAGATGGAGCAGTGACCATAGAGTTCATGGTGGGAGTGTTGGAGTTCGTTACATTTGCTCGCAACGACCCGAACTTTCTAATACAAGAAAACCCAAAAATGAGGTGTCCTTGTAAGAAATGTCAATGTGGACGCCTCCACTATGGGGGTGATGTGATGACACATCTCTACACGGGGGGTTCATGCCTAATTACTATTACTGGACTAGCCATGGTGAATCCTTGCCACCGTTTTCCCCGATTGAGGTGGACGATGCATATTATGGTGTCGGTGAGCAGAGGGAACAATTCAATCCTTTTGAGTAGATTATTATGGATCATGCAGGCCCAGAAGTTGGTCGGGCCATTCAACAGGAAGGTGCAACGCTAGACCAACACATAGAGGAGGATCCAAATTCTGATGCACACAAATTTTGTGAGATGTTGCAAGCTGCACAATCTCCTTTGTGGGATGGATGTCATAAATACTCAGAATTGTTAGCTTCTCTAATTGCTCTTAGCATAAAGTCGGACTACAATATGGCGGAAGGTTGTTTCAATTGTGATTTTTGGCTTTATGGAAGACGCCTTGCCACCTGACAATCGAATGTTTTGTAATCTTTATGAAGCAAAGAAGTCGGTGGCAAAATTGGGTTTAGGGGTTGAGAAAATTGAGTGTTGCCAGAATGGATGCATGTTGTATCGTAATGAATATGCAGATGAGACTTTTGATAGTTGTAGATTTTTTGACGCTGACTGATACAAGATCAAAACCACTAGAAAGGGCAAACTAAAAAAAAACTGCATTGAAAAAAATGTGGTACTTTCCTATTACTCCTAGACTTCAAAGGATGTTGTACTCTTCAATGGCCATTGCATCTCACATGCGAAGGCACAATAACAATCAGAGGGGTCGTAGTGTCTTGTGTCATCCATCGGATGGAGAAGCATGGAAGCATGGAAGCATTTTGATATGTCATATCTAGAGTTTTCTCAAGAGGCTCGGAATGTGAGATTGGGGTTATGTACGGATGGATTCAATCATTTCGGTCAGTACAGTAAAGCTTACTCATGTTGGTCAATTATTTTGACTCCATATTTCCCACCGGGGATGTGCATGAAGAGGGAGGTTATGTTCTTGACAATCATAATTCCAGGTCCGTCAAATCCAAAAAGTAAGATTGATGTGTACATGCAGCCTCTGATAGAAGAGTTGACCCATTTGTGGAATTATGGAGCCGTAACATATGATGTATCATTGAGATAGAATTTCATGATGAAGGCAGCTTTGATGTGCACAATCAACGACTTTCCAGCATATGGGATGTTGTGCGGTTAGATGACATGGGGAGGCTTGGTTGCCCTTGTTGTATGGGCCCCGATCAAAGGGTTTCACTCTTAGCATAGTCGCAAGACTTCATATTTTGATGTTCACCGTCAATTCCTTGAGCTAGACCATCCTTATAGGAGGAATAAAACCGCATTCAAGAAAGGGCGTGTTGAGATCACTCCCCTTCCCCCACGTTTATCTGCTGAAGAGATCTGGCACCAAATTAAGTCATCTCCATTTATCCATGAATGCGGAGGAGAACAAATCTCTAGATATGGCAATGATCATAATTGGACAAAAAAGAGTATATTTTGGAGCTTTTCGTATTGGAAAACGTAGATGCTTCGTCATAACATTGATGTCATGCACTTTGAAGCGAAATGTGTTTATGAATGTGTTTGATACAGTGATGGATGTTGCTGGTAAGACGAAGGATACATCTCGGGCTCGATTGGATATAGCAAAAAGATGTAAACGGCGAGAGCTTGAGTTAAAGGACATCGGGGGTGGCAAACTTCAAAAACCGAAGGCTATATGTATTGAGTAAACCCCGAAGGGTAGCAGTTTGTGAATGGGTTAAACAGCTTAAGTTACCCGATGGGTATGCCTCCAACTTATCAAGATGTGTCAACATTAAGGAAGGAAAGTTGCATGGTATGAAAAGTCATGATTGTCATGTATTCATACAGCAGTTGCTCCCCATTGCATTCGCCTCTTTATCGGATGATATATGGAAGCCGCTTGTTGAGCTCAGTCAGTTTTTCAGTGTACTAACTTCCACAACCTTAAATGTTGAACAATTGTTGGTCATCGAATGCGAGGTCCCTATCTTGTTATGTAAGCTGGAACAAATATTCCCTCCAAGCTTCTTTGATACGATAGAACATCTTCCTATCCACTTACCGTATGAAGCAAGACTTGGTGGTCTAGTACAATATCGTTGGATGTATCCCTTCGAGAGGTATATATCTTTTTTATGGCTAGTTCAATTAATATATGCTTTCATCAATTAGCATCTCCTTAAACAATCTTCTTTCCCAGGTTCTTGTGCTCATTGAAAGGAAAAGTGAAAATTAAGGCTAGGATAGAAGGTTCTATTTGTGAAGCATGTTGAAAGACTTGGACATAATTTAGATAACAATATTTGTGAAATGCTTGAAAGAATCTTCTATTCATCATACTTGATATATATACACACTAAACAGTAAATACACTTTACAATTTACAAGGAAATTTAATTCCTAGGAACATAGTTAAGCTCACACCGTCCACACCGTCCGCACCGTCCACACCGTCCAACTAATATCAACAGTCCCCCTCAAGCTGGAGCATATAAATCAAATGCTCCAAGCTTGGAGCAAATATTTTGAATTCTTGGTCCTCTTAGAGATTTTGTAAAGACGTCTGCCAGTTGATCATTAGAGCTAACAAATTCGGTGACGACTTCTTTAGAAAGGACTTTCTCTCGGACAAAATGACAATCGATCTCGATATGTTTAGTTCTCTCATGAAATACTGGATTGGAAGCTATATGGAGGGCTGCTTGGTTATCACAACATAGCTTCATTTGTTGAGTATCTCCAAACTTCAATTCCTGAAGAAGTTGTTTAATCCAAATGAGCTCACACGTGGCTATCGCCATGGCTCTATATTCAGCCTCTGCACTAGACCTTGCAACAACATTTTGTTTCTTGCTCTTCCACGAGACAAGGTTTCCTCCAATAGACACACAATACCCTGAAGTGGAACGCCTATCAATAGGTGATCCTGCCCAATCTGCATCGCAAAATCCAACTACTTGAGTGTTTCCTTTGTCTTCATAGAGTAGTCCTTGTCCTGGTGTCTTTTTAATGTATCTCAGGATTCGTATTACTGCATCCCAATGTTCATTATGAGGAGACTGCATGAATTGACTCACCACTCCAACAGCAAAGGAAATATCTGGCCTTGTAATAGTGAGATAGATGAGCTTCCCAACCAATCTCCGATATCTTTCTGGATCAGAATAAGGCTCCCCCTGGTTGGGTAGCAGCTTTTGATTTGGATCCATAGGACTATCAAGTGGTCGACAATCCAACATACCAGTTTCTTTAAGTATATCTAACACATACTTCCTTTGTGAGATGATAATCCCGTCTTCTGACTGAGCAACTTCAATTCCAAGAAAATATTTTAGCTTTCCCAAATCTTTTGTCTGAAAGTGACTAAATAGGTGTTGCTTTAGCTCAACAATTTTTTTCTGGTCATTTCTCGTGATAACTATATCATCTACATAGACCACCAAGTAAACACATTTATCTGGAGAGGTATGGCAGTAAAAAACTGAATGGTCAGCTTCACTACGTTTCATCCCAAAAGCTTGAACAACTGAGCTGAATTTTCCAAACCAAGCTCGTGGGGATTGTTTGAGTCTATAAAGAGACCGTCGCAGTTTGCAAACCAAGCTAGACTCCCCCTAAGCAACAAATCCAGGTGGTTGCTCCATATAAATCTCCTCTTCTAATTCTCCATGCATGAATGCATTTTTAATATCCAACTGGTACAGTGACCAATGACGGATGGCGGCTATGGCAAGAAATAGTCGAACAGAAGTAATTTTAGCCACGGGAGAGAAAGTATCTCCATAATCAAGGCCATAAATCTGGGTATAACCTTTGGCTACCAATCGAGCTTTGAGACGATCAATCTGTCCATCGGCCCCAACTTTTATAGCATAAACCCAGCGACAACCAACAGGTTTCTTGCCCTGAGGAAGAGGAACTAACTCCCATGTACCATTATGCTCCAAAGCCTGCATTTCATCAATCATGGCTTGTCGCCATCCTGGATGATCAAGTGCTTCACAAAAATTTTTAGGAAGAGTAACAGAAGATAAGGAAGACACAAAAGAATGATAAGAAGGAGAGAGACGATGATAACTTAAGAAGTTATAAATAGGATGGGGATTACGTGTGGACCGAGTACATTTCCTAAGAGCAATGGAAGTCATGATTATCCTCAGGTAGGTCCGTAGTCGGGTTTTCTGCTGAAGTAGGACATGATTCAACTGGTCTTTCAGTACCTTCAAGCTCTGTATTGGGAATTCATGGACGACGCCGATATAGGATGGGTGATCTGTGAGTCTGTTCAGGTGGAGGATTGACAGGAATATCTACAGAAGAATCGACAGTTGACTCTGATTCCTGCAAAGGTGATGGACCAAGATAGGGAATAGGAAAAACTTCATGAAGAGTATTAGACTCAACGATGGAGGGCGAGAAATATGACTTTTCTTCAAAAAAGGTTACATCTGCAGTGATATAATAACGATTGTGAACTGGAGAGAAACAGCGGTAGCCTTTCTGTAATCTGGAATATCCAAGGAAAACACATTTGATGGCTCTAGCAGCAAGCTTATCAAGACCTGGAGACAAATCATGAACAAAACAAGTGCATCCAAAAATACGTGGTGCAACATGAAATAGTGGTTCTTTAGGAAACAAAATGGAATGTGGAATTTTATTTTCAATAGAGGAAGAAGGCATCCGATTTATCAGAAAACAGGCTGTCAAAACAGCATCACCCCAATGTCGGACAGGTGTATTTGCATGAAGTAATAATGTCCGAGCAGTCTCAACAATATGTCTGTTCTTCCTTTCGGCAATGCCATTCTGTTGAGGGGTATGAGGATAAGAGGATTGATGGAGAATGCCCTGTGATGACAAAAAGGAAGAAATAGCAGAAGAAAAATATTCTTTTGCATTATCACTTCTAAAGATCTTAATTGTCTTATCAAATTGAGTTTTTATTTCATTAACAAAAGAAGTGAGAATGGACAAAATTTCAGAACGTTCTTTCATTAAGAACACCCAAGTACATCGAGAAAACTTATCAATGAAGGTAACAAAATATCTATACCCCATAGAAGAGACACGACTAGGGCCCCATATATCAAATTGAATAATTGAAAAAGGAGAATCAACACGACTTTCAAGATGTCTAACAAAAGAAGAACGAACATGTTTTCCTAGTGACATGACTCACGGTGAAAGTCTTTATTTTTTCAAGGCTTGGAACCATTATTTTTAATTTAGCTAAATGTGGGTGTCCCCAGCGTTCATGAAGGAGTTTTGGTGATGTGGCAGACTTGCAAACCCAAGCGAGGATTAGGCTTAAGGTAGTAAAGACCATGAGATTCATGTCCTACGCCAATCGTTCGACCCGTACCACGTTCTGTATGACAAAGGAGTTAGCATCAAATGTTACTGAACAATTATGAGAACGAGTAAGTTGGCTGAGAGATATTAAATTGAAAGGACAACCAGGTATGAACAAAACCGATTTTAAAGACAAAGAAGAGGGTGATACATGACCAATTCCTTTTGCTGCAACTCTAGAACCATCAGCTAGAGTAATGAAATGAGGAATTTCAGGAGGAGAAATGGATGAAAATAAAGAACCATTACCAGCAATGTGATTAGAGGCACCCGAATCAATTATCCATGGACTTTGATCATTACCAGATCTAGAAACACAAGCAGTAGAGTTATGAGCTCCTATAGCAGACGATGTTTGAGATTCCTTGGCAGCCTTTAGCTGGAGATACTCTTGGTAATCAGCTTCTGAAAATTTTCTCTCTGGTGTTTCAGACTTAGAAATATTCACGGATTTTCCGGGGAATCCATGAAGGGAGTAGCAAGTGTCTTGAGAATGGCCCATTCGTTTGTAATAGGAACACTGAGGGCGACCTCCTCTTCCACCTCGTCCTCCTCTGTTTGGTCCTCCTCTGTTTGCATGACCTCCTCTCCCCCCTCGATTGGAAACCATGGCAGAAGTTTCGAAACTGTCAACCGAATTTCCTTCTGTTCTTGATGAGGGAACCCGAAGGAGTCGAGTAATCAGATTTTCTAATGAAGGAACTTCGTGGCCAGTTAAGACTTGATCGCGAACATGATCAAAATCCGGATGCATTCCTCGTAGAATCAACACCATATACAGGTTATCAAGTTTCTTCTTCATGTCTTCGAGTTTATTAGCTTCCAAGGATAATTTTAACTCCTCAACTGCTGATTGGGCTTTCGAAACATAGGCAACCATGTCATGTTCAGTTTGTTTAAGAGTGGCCAATTTTTGGGCAGCATCATACAATCGTTGAATGTCATTAGCAAAGACATTTTGAGCCTTTTTCCAGAAAGAGTGACAAGTTTTGAAGGCTCTGAAATTTGTGAGGATGGTGGCTCCACAGATTGCCACAAGAGAGCACAAAGTTGATAGTCAAGTTTCTTCCATTGCTCACAATTTTCTTTCGAAATTTTTTTGAGGACTTTTCCGGATGTTCATAATATCCTTGACCAAGAAACCAAAGTTCTACGAGGCTGACCATGCAAAATAATTTTTACCATTCAATTTCTCTGAAGTAATTGTAGGCGTTCCAGAGATGGAGAAGGCAGGACCATCATTTTTCTGTGAGGTAGAAGCCATCTTAACACCTGAGAATGAGAAGAGACCAGCAGCAGCAAGGAGCCAGAAACGAAAAAAAACAGAAGCAGAGAACTGAGAACCAAAGACCAGATGCAGAGAACTGTGAACCAAAGTGGAGGAGACCCACTTGTCAAAGAGTCGGAGAATCGAAGAACCGACCCCCTAGACAGGAAGAGGAGACGCCGGCGGTCAGATCTGGGCGAGCGTACGGTGGCTCTGACGTCGGGAAGGTGGCGCATGGTTTGCATGCGCCGACAGGGAGGAGTGCGCGTGGAGGTGCGTGGGGACGTTTCCGGCGACGAGTCTCCGGTGGACGGCCGATCGGTGGCTGCTGAGTGGTTTTCTGGCGGAGGTGGATACTGGGCTGGTCAATGACGAGGACTTTGGGACCTTGAGCTTGCTGTTTGGTTATATGGAAAGAAATGTGTTCGTTAAAAAAAAAAACTGGGTTCTGCTGACCAGAAGTAGAAACCTTAAAGGACAACCAACCTAGCTCTTGATACCATGTTGAAAGACTTGGACATAATTTAGATAACAATATTTGTGAAATGCTTGAATGAATCTTCTATTCATCATACTTGATATATATACACACAAAACAGTAAATACACTTTACAATTTACAAGGAAATTTAATTCCTAGGAACATAGTTAAGCTCACACCGTCCACACCGTCCGCACCGTCCACACCGTCCAACTAATATCAACAAAGCATATTTAGTGGAGGAGGCCTCTACTTTTACTTCTTTTTACTATCCATCCGACATAGAAACAAAGAGGACTAGAATACCACGTAATATTGATGCAGGAGAAGGTCCATCATCTAGTCCTCAGATATCAATTTTCAATTATTCGGGTCGTGCGCGTGGCGCATCCGGCACAGCATACTTGAGTGCACGTGATGCTAAAGTTGCTGAGTTGTACGTGCTTCTAAATTGCGAAGTGGTGGAGCCATATCTAAAGTAAGTTGGCGTCCATAACAATTTTTATGCATTTATACTCTTTTGTACGTACTTTGTTTAAACCTTTTCTTTTTATTATGATATAGTCAATATACTGAATGGCTAAGAGAGATTGATGCTGACAAATCAGAGTCACAAATTCAACAGGACATTGCCAGCCATTTTCCTACGGGTTCAAAAATAACATACGTTATTGACTTTGTCCTTGTAACATGTTGTGTTATACTCAAACTCAATTTCATATTCATTATGTAGGTTCAAGATACCACAAGTCAAATTCAAGATCCGCTCTTAAAAGATTTGGCATGGGGCCCACTTAGAATAGTCCAAACATATGAAACTTACATTATAAAGGGCTATAAGTTTCAAACAAGGGCACGAGGTCAAGGCTTGAATACTTATAATTACGGTGTTTGTGTACGAGGGATCGATGGTCAATTAGAGAATGATTTTTTTGGGGGTCTTGACTGATATTATTGAAGTAAGGTACTATGATCATCCTACAAAAAAGTTGGTCATATATAAGTGTGAATGGTTCGACAATACTCACAATAGGGGCACAAAAGTAGACAACAAGTTTGGGATTGTTGAAGTCAAACAGTCACGAAGATATCAGGTGTATGGCCCGTTCATATTTGCACAACAAGCGGAGCAGGTTTATTACACACAATATCACGAGGGGCATCAAGACTGGTTGGGTGTTATTAAGATAAAGGCGCGCGATGCGATCACGAGATAATGTAGTTAGTAATCCTGAGACAGAGGCTCCATACCAAGAGGTTAATGAAATTGATGAGCTACAAGTAATGCTACATATTGATCCTGATGATTACAATGATATTCTTGCGGATGTTGGGGGTGTCGATGAGGTAGTCGACACAACATTACTGAGTCAATATGATTTGGACGAAGAAAGCGAGGATACAAGTATCTCATCTGACGGTGAGGATAGTGAGAGTGAGAGTGATTTCAGTGATAATGACTCCACTTAGGTAATTTTTATATTAAAAAATAGATGTTTGTCAATTAATGATTTATATTTATATATATAATTGATAATTGATAACCATGGTATTAATTTTTTTCTTGCAAACAGATGGCAGAAGACGCAAGTGGAGATCGAGCTTCTCATGGCGGTCGTGGCAGCCGTGGAGGTTGTGGTAGTCGTGGCGGGGGATGATCGACCACACCATCATCTTTCTCTCCCCATGTGAGCTCTACAGGCTCACTTCCAACTATGGGGGGCCCAGCAGCACCATCAGCCATACCACCTACTGTGGGGGCCATGCCGGTCATGGGATCTACGCCGACCACACCTATCACACTGACCTCATCTACCACTCCGGCCACATCTACCACACCGACCACACAGATGTCTTGTGCACATCATGGGGGGCTGCCGTTTGAGTCTGGGACGGTGGATCCCACTGATGGGAGGATATGGATTCGTCCTGCTGGCATGTTATAGTAAGTTTTATTTATGACATTTACGTTTGTTTTTTTTTTCATAAATTAAGCTTTATATTTATTAATTATGTTTACTGATATAACTTGTATATATTGTTTATTGCCCTGACTTTGACCCCGGGTCCACCGCCGGCTATTGTGAAGTTATATAGGGGTAAGTATGACCGGTCATGGCCCACATGGTCAAGCATTGATTAGGATATTCATGACGTGTGGTTTGATGAATTTGGGGTAAGTTATATTTTTTCATTTTCATTTTCATTTTGTCGAATTAACTATTGTTGCCTAATATGGTGTTTTCTTGTAATTTAAATTTAGGTGGATGACTTCTGCCACCAAAGCAATTAGGAAGGGTTTTGAGTCTAGAGGAATTATGTTGGTCAAGAATGCAATTAAAAAGATCTGCAGTGGCCATGATAACGGTGACTGGTTGTATCCACATGTGCTAGAGGGCCTACGAAAATATTGGGCTGAGGATCCAAAGTTCCTCCAAAAGAGCGCGATTGGGAAGCGTAATCGAGCCAAGGATCATACTGCTCCTCGGTACACCGGCGGCTCTAGGTCATTTCCTGGTCATTTTAAGAAGTTGGTAAGTGTTCTCATCAATCTGTATATCACCTTGATCAACTTCTGAATCACTCTTTGGCCAAGAAAACGATTAATGTTAGCCAAGAAATTGAGTCTCTACTTGAATTGTGTATTATGATCCTGATTTTACTTCACTTGATCTCTGACGAGTCTACTTGTATTGTGCATTATGATCCTGTTTTTACTTCACTTGGTCAATGAGATAACAAGTTGGGAGGTTTATAGAAATGGTCTGAACAAAGTTAGGTAATAAACTTGTTTTTGGTAGTGGTCTCTGTCGGGTTTGAAGGTTTGCTGGTCATAATTGGGTGATAAGCTTAAAGGTCACCATTTTTTAGAATGCAAACAACTTCACGAGAGGATCCTGCAAAGTTATTTGGTTAGTAGTTTGGAAGAAGGAAAATTTGAGTACTAGACACAAGTCTTAAACAAAATGGGTGATACATCACTACCAGGGTAGTTAATCGCGGCTTTTAGCGGTGCAGGTGCGGGGCGGAGCGGCCGGCGATCGCGACCTCGGCGGCGGGGCGGTGAGATTTTGGGGAGCGGCCGTCGCAGGCGCTATCGCAGGTCTCTGTCGCAGAATCGCGCCCAAAAGCGACGCTTCTGGTCCGCTAGGGCTTCATGCCCCCATTTTCCATTTTCGCCCTCCAATATTTCTGTTAGGCCATTTTTTTTAAGGGTATTTTGGGTTTTTCGAATTTAAAGTTTTTTTTACTGAACCATGCTTTAAAGTTTTAAAAAACCCTATTTCACTTTCATCTCTTCGACACTTTGCTCCCATTTTCGACGCTCCCTTCCTCTCTCCCTTCTCGCTCATTTTCCATCTCCGACTGTCATCTCAGGCGAGTTTTCGGCCAGGAAACACTGTTCCCATACTCGAACCTTGCATTCTCAGCTTCGGTTCTCAGTTTCGAAGCAAGTCTTCTCTCTGTTTCTCTCATTCTCTGTTTCGGTCCCTCTGTTTCGATCTCTGGTTCTCTGATATGGTTTCTAGTCGTCAAGCATCTGGGTCTGCTCTAGCTCAAACATCAGCTGCTTCTAGTGGGCTGGTCAAACCTATTGGTGAGAATATTGACTTAGCATGGCAGTGGAACAACTTGAAAGATATCAAAGATAGGAAGAGTGTTACATGTGATTTTTGTGGAAAAACAACCACCGGAGGAATTACCAGGGCTAAGAGACATCAAATGGGGGTGAGGGGAGATGTGAATCTTTGTAAGAAAACTCCAACAGATGTTAAGAACTTATTGAAGGAAGCTGTGGAGAAGAAAAAGGGGGACAAGGAGGCATGCTTGACTGAGTCGTTGATTGAAGAACAAGATGAACAAGATGATGTTTATGAAATTTTCAAGCTATCAAAAGGGAAGAGGCCTGCAACAGAAGCAACAGGAGGTGCCTCTTTGCCCCCAGCAAAGAAGCCTACAAATGTCAAAGGCCCTCTTGACGTATTCTTTGTGGAGAGATCCTGAAACAACCCTTGCTTTGGCAAAGAATAAGAAGCAAACAAGCATGAATGATGCTTGTATTAAGGAGGCAAGAGCAAAAACTGTGCAATACATAACAAGATGCTTTTGTCGGAGTGGAATAGCTTTCAATGTTGTGCGTACAAGAAGCTTCCAGCTGATGGTCGAAGCGATTGGAAACTATGGTCCAAACCTCAAGCTACCAAGCTATCACGAGATGAGAGTTCCACTCCTTAAAAAGGAGTTGGAACACACCAACTCACTGATGAAGTCTCATGTGGATGAGCGAGTAGTTTATGGGAGCTCGATTATGTCGGATGCTTGGACCGACGGGGAAGAATAGGACTTTGATTAATTTTTTGGTGAATTGTCCAACGGGCTCTATGTTTGTGAAGAGCATTGATGCTTCTTCATATGTGAAGAGTGGGGAAAAATTGTTTCAGCTGCTGGACAGTTTTGTCGAAGAGATTGGAGAAAGCAATGTTGTGCAACTAGTGAGTGACAACGGAAGTAACTATGTATTGGCTGGTAAGAAATATTGTTCACTTCATGCACAAATGTCATTAATTGTTGTTAGTTTGGCACTCATTTAATTTTATTGACTTGACTCTTAGGTAAACTATTGCAAGCCAAGAGACCAAACATGTTTTGGAC
Organism: Sophora flavescens; assembly: GCA_030762895.1. NCBI lineage: Eukaryota > Viridiplantae > Streptophyta > Magnoliopsida > Fabales > Fabaceae > Sophora > Sophora flavescens. The sequence continues at coordinate 129,855,652 of CM061069.1, forward strand.
TCCATGTGCTGCTCACTGCCTAGACTTGATGCTAGAAGATATTGGTAAGATTCCTAGAATTAAAAGGGCAATACAAAGAGGCATCAATCTTGTGGGTTTTATTTATAACCACACATTGGCCTTGAACACTATGGGGAAGTTCACAAGCAAGACGGAGTTGGTTAGATACGGAGTCACTAGGTTTGCTACGTCTTTCCTAACTTTGCAAAGGTTGCATAATCAAAAGAACAACCTTAGAAAAATGTTCACTTCTGATGATTGGTTGAAGTCCAAGACAACCAAAGAACCTAAGGGGAAAAAGGCAGCTGATGTTGTACTTATGCCTACATTCTGGAATGATGTTATTTTCACACTTAAGGCTATGGGCCCTCTTGTACGTGTGCTTAGGCTTGTTGACAATGAAAAGAAGCCTGCAATGGGTTATATTTATGAAGCCATGGATAGGGCCAAGGAGGCAATTCAGAATACCTTCAATGGAGATGAAAGCAAGTACAAGGAGATTTGTGAAATCATTGACAAAAGATGGAAATGCCAACTTCATCACCCACTTCATGCAGCTGGCCATTTTCTAAATCCTGAGTTCTTCTACAGCAATCCAGTTATAGAACTTGATCATGAAGTGGTGGAGGGACTTCATCATTGCATTGAAAGGCTTAGTGCAAATGATGCAGCTGTGGACAAGATTACCAACCAGCTGTCAAAATATAAGAGAGCTTTAGGTCTCTTTGGGATAAGATAAGCTGTAAGGCATCGGACTACTATGGCACCTGGTAAGTGGAATTGTGGAAGTGCTGTTTTTTTTTCTTTTTAAACATAGCAATGCCTAAATATTATTACATTACTTGCAGCTGAGTGGTGAGGAATTATGGATCACATTGTCCAGGTTTGATGCAACTTGCCATTAAAGTATTGAGCTTGACTTGCAGCGCATCGGGATGTGAGCGAAATTGGAGTATTTTTGAGCATGTAAGTTAATCTTAACATTTCAATTTTTGTAAAGAAACTGAATGTTAAGATTCAGTTTTTGACAAAGAATGTATAGAAACTAACATTCAGTTTTTGTAAAAAACTTATGACATAGATCCATTCGAAGAAAAGAAGTAGGCTTGAGCATGAGAAGTTACAAGACTTGGTTTATATTAAATATAACCAAGCTCTTAAGGAGCGTTTTGACAGCAGTGATGTGGTGATCCCATTCTCTTGAATGATATTGATGATAGCAATGAGTGGTTAGTGGGAGAAATGGGTGGAGATGGGGAAGATGCTAGTCTTTGAATTGGTTTTTGATGATGATACCTTAACATGGGGAGATGTTGCTGACTTAATAGGGGCTGGTGAGCCTTCAACCTACACTAGGCAGCATACAAGAAAAGGGAGGGCAGCTACTTCTAGGCCTTCAAGCTCAAGGGGAGGAGTCATAGAAGAAGAAAAAAGTGATGAAGAGATTCAAGAGGAGGAGGAGGAAAGACTCTACAAGCTTAGTAGTGACAGTGAAAAAGAAGAAGAAGAATAATACTTGGATGATCTTGAATATGGTGTTTGATGTGCAGTTTAATGTTTAGCTTCTTTAAGCACCTAGGTCTAGGGTAGTAGGGCTTAAATTGATGTGCACACTGCTTTTTGTACTTATTAACTAGTGTGCTTTGCTTAGGACCTATGACTATGTATATGTTAAGTTTAATGTTTAGTTTCTTTTAAGCCTCTAGGTCTAGTGTAGTAGGGCTTAATTTGATATGTGCACACTACTTTTTGTACTTAACTAGTGTGCTTTGATTAGGACATACATATGACAATATGACTATCTATGATGAATTATGAATATGACTTGAATTTTGAGTATTTTTAGCATTTTGTACATGTATAAGTATCTAGTATAAATTTATCTTCCTATCTAACCTGTATAAAAAAGCCTAAAATAGCGGTCATCCCGCTATGCGCTATACCGCTATAGCGTTTTTTGGGTCCGCCGCTCCGCGCCGCTATATGGGATTAACTACCCTGATCACTACAAAGTTGCTTATGAAGTGCTACTCAGACTTGGGACTTAGTTTTCTGGTTTTCGTGCCTTTATATTGGTTTTTAGTGTAATGGTGTTTAATATGGAGTAATGGGATGCAATGTTTAATATGTACAATGCCTTTGATAATTAACCAATTAATGCAAGTTTCCTTTCTGGTAGCTTTCTCGCCAACCTCCTGTATGTTTGCTATCCTTTTCTTTTTCAACTTGTTTTTGTTTCATGTCATTGTTTCTGGCTACTTCTTGTTGGGCTTCTTTCTGCTCATGATTTGGTTTCTTTGGGGTGCTAAGGATACATGCATCTATGTTGGATTGGGCAAGGGCTTTGCAGGGTTCTTATGTGGCTTTGTTTTTATTCCTTTTTTTGTCTCAATTATGCTTTTATTGCATTTTGACTATATGCTAATTTGTCCACTGTTACGATTAGTTTGGGCATTGGAATTCCTAAAGTGGTGCTATTCCCTTTGCATTTGTCCTTGGTTGGATTATGCTATGGTGCATTCAGTTGGTCCCTTTATTTTTGTTTCCTTTTGTTTTCTTATTGCACTCTTCTTTACTACTACAAACATTAAGTGTTACTTTTATATATGCAGAAGCATGATTTTCAAAGAGACCCCACTGCGTATGAGATCATGGAGAAGACGAAGAAAACTAAGAATGGGGTGTGGATTAATGATAAGTCTGTTGGAGTTGCTGTAAGTATTATTCTGTTTTATTCAAATTATTTTTTATATTATTTTTAGTAATTGTAAATTCTAATGTCTGTGATTATGCAGGGAACATTTCATCGCCTCTGAGAAGAGGCTGACAGTCAGGGACAAGAGCATTCTACCTCCTTTAACAACACCCTATTCTTGAAAGCGGCTAGAGGGAAAAATAAGAAAGGCTATGTTTATGGATTGGGGAGGATGTCGGATGACTTTGTGGCCTCAACAATGGCACGTACTCAGTCTGAACCATGCCCTACTACTATTGTGGATTGTTGAGAGGTCATCGAGAAGGCTGAATGAGGAGCTACATGAGAAGATTGATGAGGTTCGAGCGATGAGGAATCGAATGGATGCACAAGATGCTAAGATTGATAGGCTTTTCAAGATGTTGGAGGCGAGTGGTTCGGGTTCGGGTTCGGACCACCAAGAAGCAGGATGATGCGATTCTTGATGAGGAGGACTGAGATGATGAGAATGCTGATGATTTTATTAGCTCGTTACCCTCCCCCACTCGTGATTAGTAGGATGCTATTTTCTTGTGGTTTTTGTTATATTTTATGGATTAGACAATGTGTTGTCCCTCATGACTAGGATGTTCTTTTGAGGTTTTTTGCTATACTTTATGGATTAGACAATCTGTTATGACTTTGGATTATATATATTGGGATGATGTTCTTCTGTGGTATTTTGTTATATTATGGATTAGACAATGTGTTACAACTTTGGATTATATATATAATTTGTGTTCTCTTTTTTTATTATTTGTCTTACTTATTATTCTCCATTTTTTTTTTATTTGTTATTTAAAATTTGCATATTATTTTAATTTTAATTTTTTTTATTATATATTAATTTAAAAAAAATATTTGAAAATTAGAGACCGCATTAGTGACCACATCATTGGTTGCTATTTACTAGCAGTTAGAATTAGGGACCACATATTGGATCGTTAAAAATATAGGCATGTTACAAGAAATTGAGACTGAATCTTTCGTCTCTAAAATAATCTCTAATTTGGTCTCATAACATGCACGTTGACCACATTTAGTGATGGAGTTGGCGACCACTGTTTCGGTCTCTAAATAGCGACCACCTACAAATCGGTCTCTAAATTAGATTGTAACCAATGTTTTAGTCGTCACTCTGAGGTGATCGTTAATCGGTCGCTGACTTTTTAGAGATCGATTTTGCGGTCTCTAAAAGCCTGATTTCTTGTAGTGATTTGTATGAATCTCTAAAAATATAAAACAAATAATAAAAATCCAAATCACACAATCTTTTATTCCATAACTTTTCAAGCAATTACTTGTAATTCATCACTTATGAATCAAATCAGTTCTAAGACTTTGTACGCTTAAACACACATAAATTTTATTTTAAAAAGACATTTAAACATGGAGTTGAAACCTAAGCTAGCACACTGCTTAATTGAAAATCCTTTGTCCAGGTGACAATATTCTTCTGGGATCAAATTCAGCTTTTCTGCCTTCAAAAAGTTTCCATTTGGAGCCAAAATGTTCCACCCATTCTTCATGTGTTTTGCCAAAGGGAAGATATTCTTTGATCTTAATACCGGCATCCTTACAAAACTGTAGTACTTGTTGGTTTTGATCTTGAAAAGTTTCCACCTGATCAAACGTCGTTGCATGAAAAAAACCCACACCGTAGAAAACATCTTCGTCTGGTGTAATTGCTGACATCTTAGTATCCCACCTGTAATTTATTATATACAAATTGATTTTATTAACCGTAATATATCTTACAAAACTTAATATGATTAGACTAGTATCATCTCCTTTATCTTATTCATATTTCCACTAGAATGAGAGTAAGACAAAACCGAAATTGAGTAGACATCGCATACAAAAGTAAATTTGCTTTTATCCATTTCTCTTTCAAAACATAAGAGGAAAAAACAAGAGATGCAAGTCCAATATAATTGCAGTTGTAGCTTATTTTAATTGATATTTTTAAATTTAAACTAACCACAAAATAAACTTACTTGTTTCGATTCATGGGGTAGATTTGAACACTTCCGGTAATATTTTTCTTAAGAACAATACCCTTGAACACTCCTTCATTAAAATCCGATATTCGAGATTTTGGAACCAACATGTACAGCCAAGGATGAGAGAGATTTAAAAGTCCTTGTGATCTAACAGGTAGTTCAAGTCTGTTCTGAAACTCCTCATATGACACGTCTTTTTCAAACACAAATGTCGGAAGAAACATTAAGCCTTTTACCAAATTTGCAACTTCCTATTCAAGAAAAAAACAAGATGTTTGAGTAAGATCTTTCATAGCTAAATAAACTAAGAAGAAAAGAAGGTTTCTAACGAAAGAAAGAAGGAATTTACAAACAAAGTGCTTTTTGTTCTAAAAGCATTCATTAATTAATAAATATAATAATAAAAAGAATTTGTTATAATTTCATTGATGAGATATTATATATATCCCATCCTCATTGGAAAAAACACTTACAATATTTTTTTTAAAAAAATAAAACTGGTCTTTGAATCGTTGAAGACATTAGTTCAAGGTTCAATGGTAATGGTCGAATCAATGATAATTAAATATATTTTAATATTATATATTATATTAATTAATAAAATTAAGAAAAATCAATTTTTAAATTAACATAAAGTAGTTATATTATATATTTCATAAGATAAAAAAATCAACGACACGGATGAATTTGTATTTTTTAACTTATCAATGGACAATTTTTTAACTAAAAAAAGATATTTTTTATAATTCTTAAAATTAAATTTTCAAAAAAAAGTTTAAAAAAATTTATCGGTTCGAACCAGTTTTGACCACCGTTTTTTGATCGGTTCTCATCGATTCTGAAACCAACCGATTTAGAAATCTGATCAATTCTCGGTCGAACTGACTGGTCTGATTCATTTTTCAGAATAATGTTTAAAATACCTATAAAATTACACCTAAGTTTTATCATTAATAATATTATAGACGTTGATGAATGTGCAATTTATGTTAGTTTGGAAGTGTAAATAGGAATAAGTTTGTAAATAATCTTATGATTTCTGAATGAAAAGGATTAGAAAATGTGCACATTCTTTTTATTAGATTTTTAATCTTTTATATGAAATATATACTAAAAAATTTGTTGAAAATATGTAGGATTGAAGTCCTAGCTCGGCTCAGACGGACAGAAGCGTATGCGATACGAGTGAGCACCCAGCGAGGCGAGAAAGGCAAGAGCCCGGCGCCCATGAAGACAACAAACACCGTTTTGGTGCGAGAGGCAGCGCCCATCGCTGAGATCGGGAAGCGCTCAGTGCTAGGTTACGAGCAGAGAACCTATAAATACGTGCTTAATTTGTTGGAAATGGATCTTTGGCTCATTTTTTACATTTTCTCACCTTAGTTCATCACTTTCTCTCCAGGTTCCTTGAAGATTCAAGCTTGGGAACAAGATTTGGAGCTTCCATGGAGTCTTCCACACTCTTCCACTCATGTTCTTCTTTCTTCTTCCCTTCTCTTTTTACTATGAGTTGTTAGATCTCTTAGGTTAGGTTTAGGATGAACTTGATTGAATCTTGATGTAATGAAGTTTGATTTGTGATTTCAATGCAATTTCGTTCAGTTTGATTAATCTCTTCTATGCTTAATGCTTTTCTAGGATTGATCAGCCTTGAAATGATGATTAGATTCAATTTCACAATTGGAAAATTGGTGATTGAATTGGAAATGAAGTTGATTAATATTGTGATGTTGATTCTAGGAATAGAACTATATTGCAATACATTCTTGTGAATCCAATGCTTAATGTTTGTTCTAATCTAGCATCACCTAAGGAATTAGGGTTCTTGATTTGTAACAAAAGGATTATCACCTAAGGAATTAGGGATAAATCTAGGTTAGGGATTTGAATGTCAATTGAATGAATTGGATTGAGATTAAGATTGAATAAAGTTACATTAGGTGAAAATTGAGGGAGTCCGTTACCTAACCGGTTTTACCTATATTGAATTCATTCTTTAATTGCATTTGTTTCATTCATTGTTGTGACAACTTGTAATAAAAAATTTATAAAAAATCTTGGAACCATGACATTCATTCATTCAAATAGCTATTGCCTAGGTTACGTTGATACTTGATCACAATCCTCGTTGGGAATGATACTCTACTCTCACTTTATTACTTGTACAATTTGATACACTTGCCAAACCATCAACAAGTTTTTGGTGCCGTTGCTGGGGATTGTTGATTAATATCAACACGATTAAGCATTGTTAATTTGAACATTTTCTTTTTATCTTTGTGATTTTTCTGTTTTATATTGGATATTCTCACCTTGTTTGATATTTTGTGTAGTGTATGCGAGATAAATCTATAGGTGAGCTATTATTTGATCCGGAAATTGAAAAGACCGCAAAGAGGAATCGAAAAGAATCAAAAGAAAGAAAGAAGCGGGATAAGGAAAAAGTGAATTCTTCTTCTACATCACAAGTTCAACAAGAGGTTATCATGGATGAAAATGTACAAGGTATCCGAGGGACATTGGGAGAATATTCTCATGGTCCTACCAACCGGAATCACTCAAGTATTGTTAGACCACCGGTAGCCGCAAATAATTTTGATATCAAGCCGACATTGCTCCATATCATGCAACAAAATCAATTTGGAGGAAGTGATGCCGAAGACCCAAATAATCATGTCTCGAATTTTCTAGAGATATGTGAAACTCTCAAGATTAATGGAGCTACGGATGGTGCGATAAGGTTGTGGTTTTTCCCATTTTCATTTAGAGATAGAGCCAAGACTTGGCTCCAATCTCAACCAAGAGGAAGCATCACTACTTGGGATGACTTGGAAGAAAAATACTTGGCAAGATATTTTCCACCGTCGAAGTTTGTGAAGATGAGAGGTGATATTTCAAGCTTTGTGCAACATGATGATGAGACTCTATATGATGCTTGGGAAAGATTCAAGGAGCTCCTAAGGAAGTGTCTTAATCATGGCTTTGATGATCTCCAACAAATGCAAATCTTTTGTAATGGGTTGAGACCATATACAAAGCTTATGCTAGATGCATCGGTAGGAGGTTTTATGAATTCAAAAACCACGGAAGAAGCTTTGAGGTTGGTTGAAGCCATGGCATCTAATGATTATCTCATGAATAGAGGAGGCACATCAACAAAGGGGATGATAGAGTTAGAAAAATGTAATGAGAGGTAAAGAATGATATATTTGATCTGATGATTACAGTGTACATATATAGCAAATGCTAGAAATACATGATCCTATGATTAAGGCTAGCATTAAGATACTACAAGCAAATAAGGCAACATGTAATGCTGACAGCCATTGATTGGTAATTACACTAATTACAATGATTGACAGTGTCAAGGCAAATCATTGGATCCACACATTAAGGGATCTTGTCTCTAATTCCCCCCTTCAAATTGATGGGTGAGAGAGTCACCCCAAGTTTGTCTTTGAGTTGGTTGAATCATGTGTGAGTTAATGCTTTAGTGAGGCAGTCAGCAATTTGATCAGCTGATGGAACATAGGCCACAACAATCTCATTTTGCAGCACTTGGTCTCTGATGTAGTGCACATCAATTTCAATGTGTTTGGATCGTGTGTGAGTTAATGCTTTAGTGAGGCAGTCATCAATTTGATCAGCTGATGGAACATAGGCCACAACAATCTCATTTTGCAGCACTTGGTCTCTGATGTAGTGCACATCAATTTCAATGTGTTTGGATCGAGCATGCATAACTGGATTTGAAGCTAATTCCTTGGCACTCAAGTTATCACACCACATTGTTGGTTTTCTTGGCAGAGGGAGTCTCAGTTCATCAAGGAGTGAACGAGTCCATGCTATTTCAGCAGCTAAGTCAGCCAGGGCTCTATATTCTGACTCTGTACTAGATCTTGAGACTACCTTTTGCTTCCTTGAGGACCAAGAAACAAGTGTTTCACCAAGGAAGACACATTGACCTGCCATGGATTTTCTATCATCCACACTTGTGACCCAATCTGCATCTGAGAAGCCTGTTAAGTCCAAGTCAGTGGATGGTTTAATGTGTAGGCAGTGTTGGATGGTACCTTGAAGATATCTCGATATCTCAATACCTTAAAGACACATTGACCTGCCATGAATTGGCTGAGCTTGTTAACTGAGAATGCTATGTCAGGCCTTGTGTTTGTTAAGTATTGCAATGCTCCTATAGCTTGTCTGAACACGGTTGGGTCTTTTAACTTCTCCCCTTGATTGTAAATTGCTTGCCAGTTACCATAGGTGTTGGACAAGATGAAGCATTTTCCATTTTGAATTTTCTCAGGATGTCTCCTATGTATTTCGATTGCTTCAAGTACATACCAGATGCATCTCTTTGAACTTCTATGCCTAAGAAGTAGTGCAGTGGACCAAGGTCCTTAAGGGAAAACACAACATTGAGTTGTTTGATGAAGGATTCTAAAAATTTGGTGTTGTTCCCTGTGACAATTATATCATCCACATATATAAGTAGAAAGGTAATGTGATCTGTACCTCTTAGAGTGAAGAGTGAGGAATCACTTTTTGTGTTCTTGAAACCCCAGCTGAGTAAGGCATTTTTGAGGCTGTCAAACCAGGCTCTTGGGGCCTGTTTCAATCCATAGATTGCCTTAGATAACTTGCAGACATGTTCAGGTTTAGTTGAGTCTACAAATCCCTCTGGTTGATGCATAAACACAGTTTCTTTGAGGTAGCCATTAAGGAATGCATTGTTTATGTCCATTGTTTGACCTCCCAATTGAGATGCACTGCAATTGAGAGTATGATTGAATCATCTTGGCCTTGAAAACTCGGGTGAAGGTCTCTTCATAATCCAATCCTGTTGTTTGTTGAAATCCTTTTGCAACTTATCTTGCCTTTCTCCTTTCTATTGTCCCATCTGCTTTGTACTTGGTCTTGAAGACCCATTTAGAATCAATGATGTTTTCTTGGCCTTGATATGGTACCAAAACCCAGGTTTGATTTGACATGAGTGCTGCGATACTCATTATCCATAGCTTCTTTCCACTTTGTGGTCTTGTGAGTGCTTCGTGACATTTTTCTGGTTCCTTCTCATCTACAGGTTTTTATCTAACCCAACATATGACTCGCTTTGGCTTGTGAATTCAGTCTTGCTCCTGGTCCAATGAGTGTTGATGGTTGTGCTTGGTTCAGCAAGGTCTTGGGGAGCTTCAAAGAATTGTTTTTCGTGGGATCGGTGTCATGAGAAATTGATATTCCTTATTGAATCATTTGCATCTTGATCTCTGCTTCCGGATTGATTGCAACACTTCCGGTTGGACTGGCTGGTTCTTGTTCGACATCGGGATTGTTGTCATCCCAAGGTGTTGCTTCTCTAGTATGTGAGTTACCTGCAGGTAGGCAAAGAAAAAAAGGGAGATGGACTTTCGATTAGTGTTTACAAGGCACTTCTTGTATTGAGAAAGCCTTCATGGAATGGAAAATGTTCTTCGTTGAAGGCAACATGTCTTGAAGTGAAGATTCTTCCATGAGAGTTTATGCATTTGTATCCTTTGTGGGAGTTACTATAGCCCAAGAACACACATCTGGTTGTGTGGAATTGCAGTTTGTGCTGATTACAGGGCTTGAGACAGGGATAGCAAGCACACCCAAAGGGTTTTAGGGAGCTGTAGTCAAGTTCCTTTCTAAAGAGCAGTGAGTAAGGACTTTCATTTTGAGTGACTAGAGAGGGCAGTCTGTTTATGAGATAAACTGCTGTGGAGAAAGCTTCCCACCAATAGTGTAAGGGCATTTTGACTTGTGCTAGTAATGTCAAGCCAAATTCAATAATATGTCTGTGTTTTCTCTCAGCCCTACCATTTTGTTGTGATGTGTAAGGGCATGACATTCTGAATTGTATCCCTGCTTCTATTGCATGGTTTTGCACAGCCTTATATTCACCACCGCCATCACATTGGATTGTCTTAATTCTCTTGTTGAACAGATTTTCTGCCATGTTTTTAAACTGGGTAAAAGCTTGTGCAGTATCTGATTTCTGTTTCAGAGGTTAAATCCAGGTAAATCTACTAAAGTCATCAAGGAAGTGAACATAATATTTGAAACCCGAAGGAGATGTTACTGGTGCAGGCCCCCAGACATCAGTATGAACTAATTCAAGAATTTCCTTAGCATGAGAAGAAGAGGTTTTAAAGGGTAAAAAATACATTTTGCCATATTGACAAGCCTCACAAAAGTTAAAATGATCACTAGGTGATAGTTTGACATTACAACTTTTCAAGACTCTATCTAGGACTTTATTATTTGGATGACCAAGCCTTCTATGCCAGCTCTCCTTGACAGATACATAAGCACACGGGTCCCTTTCAGTCCTTGAGAGCTGATACAAGCCATCTTTAAGTGTCCCTCTTAGAATTGCCTTCCCTGTCAACTTGTCCTTCACAAAGCAACAATTTGCACCAACTCAACCAGAATGTTATTGCCAGCAGTTAATTTCGACACACTTAATAGGTTTTTCGTAATGTTGGGCACATATAAGACATAAAGTAAGTTAAGTGAGTTTAGTTTTGAGGAACCTGAGGCAACAATCTTCAATTTTTCACCACTTCCAACTATTAATGAGTTCTTACCATGATGTTCTACCAGATCCTCGAATTTGTCAGTTTGGTGTGTCACATGATTGCTTGCACCACTGTCAAAGTACCAGTCATAATCTTGAAGAGAGCTTTGTGAGGCTAGGAAGGCATTGTGTGCTCCTTGTCTGTCACTGCCTACTGAACAATTTGAGTTTGAATAAGACTTATCAAACCTGTATTAGCAATTTGCTGCTGTGTGCCTGACCTTGTAGCAAATTTGACATGTTGGCTTAGACATTCTTCCTCTTCCTCTGCCTCCTCTCCAACCTCTGAAGTTAGATCCTCTCCAGTTGCTACTGGAACCTCTCGATTGTTGTTTGTGTTGAATTTGTTGCCTTTGTAATCAGTTTTGTTAGCAACATTTGCTGAAGCATTAAGGGTTAGGTTGGTGAGGCTATTCAGTTAATCAAGTCTACTCTCAAAGGTCAGCAATTGAGCCTGCAAATCAACCCAAGTGAGACTAGTTTGATCAGATAGCTTGACCACCATAGGGTTGTGTTCAGAATCTAAACCATTCAGGGTTTGAATGATTAGACCTGAGTTGGAAATGGGGCTGCCTGCAAGTTTAAGCTTGTCAGCGAGATTCTTCATTTTGACGAGATACTCCTCCATCTTCATCTCTCCTTTTCTGATGCTGTGAAACTAAGATTTAAGGTAAGTGACTCGAGATCTTGTGTGTGCACCTGCTAGGCTTTGAGCTTCATCCCAAAGTTGTTTTGAGGTTTCACAATGCAGCAACTGTGTTGCCATTTCAATAGTCATTGAATTCATCAGCCATCCAAGGAGTTGTGAATCATGAGCCTGCCAATCTTCAAAAGCAGGATTTGGCTTCTTGCTTGAATCTGCAGAAGCTATGAATTCTTGAGGACACTCCTTTGTCCCTAGTATGTGCCCATCGAGCCTGCAGCCTTTGACTATAGACACTACAAAAAAAAGGTTATTTAGCGACCGAAAATAGCGACCGAATTTGTTGGTTGTTGTTTGCGACCGAAATGGCGACCGATTGTAGGATCTAAATCAAACACTGATTAGAGTTGATATTGCGACCGAAATAGCGACCGAAATAGGGCGTAGCAGAGTTATCGGTCTCTATTTCGGTCTCAAAATAAAGGAAAGTAAAAGTCAAAAAATTATGACTTTTTAGCGACCGAAATGGCAACCGAGTTAAATGCAACAGTTAAATTTATTTATCTTTGCGACCGATATTAAATCGGTCGCTAAACGGCGCGTAAAAAAATTAAAATTAGAGCGTGTTAGCGACCGAATTTTAAATCGGTCGCTAGATTTATAAGTTCGAATTTCAAATCAACCCGATTTAGCGACCGAATGTTTCGATCGCTAATATTAAAATCCCTAAATCCACCAGAACCCCCATTTCTCTCATTTCTTCTCTTTTCTTCTCTCTCTCTTGCACGCTCTGCTCCTCCCTGCCACCATACCACGCGACGTTTGTGCTCCGGTCACCACAGGCCACCTCCGGTGAGTGATTCCACCTCCCCCCCCCCCCCTCTCTCTCTCTCTCTCTCTCTTTCTGATGTCTCTCCGTCTCTGTTCCTGTAGCGAACCTGAGCCGCCTCCCTTGAGCCACCACTATCCACGGCTCCGGTGACACCACCACCACCAAGGGTAAGCTACCTTGTCTTCTCTCCTCTTCTCTCATTCTCTGTTTCTCGCATCTGATATCAATTTTTTTCTTTGTTTCCCAATCCCTGCTCCCAACTTCGGCTACCATTACGTGCTCACTGCCATTGCCACTCCCAATCTCCGGTCACCAGTACCACTGCTCACTGTAATTTTGTAGTTTGGTACCTCAGAACCCTAAATTTGACGTTGCCATCATTGAAACTGACATTGATTTAGATGAACTGATTCTAATTTTTCTTGTTATCTAAACATTGTAAACCTTAGGTTGTTTTGATTTTGTGCACATTAGGAATTAAATAAAGATGCATTGTAAATGGAGTGCAAATAGGAAACACCGTAAAAACTGTGTATTTTGATTTGTTGTGTATTTTTTTAATTTTAATGCACCTTCTTTGTTCTTTGTTAACAGAGGCACATGATTGTTTAATGTTAAGTGAGTGACTTATGGTCGATCATAATGATTTATTAATTAAAGCATAGACAAAAAAACATTAGATTGGGCAATTATTCCTATGGAGGGGGATAGATGGGTATAGAGGTGTACTTTGGAAAAAGTTAAACTAACATGGTGAGGTGATATTTCTATATGTTACGTTTATTTTGGGAAGTAAGGGATTACTTAAGAAAAAAGAGGAATCACTTGATTCTGATAGATAACACTCGTACCAAGTTGCAAGTTGTTCTAAATTTGTAACCGTATATTATTGATTCTATTTTATATTAATTTATGTGTTTCTAGTCTTATAAATAGTTGTACTAGATTCTGTATATATAGAATACTGATTTGATTTGAAAGGACTAATTTCATTTATGCACGATAGGTCCTTGTTGTCATATTCTTCTACTCTCTGTTGGCTTCAGCTCCTCCCCTTATCCTTACTCGGTTGTGTTTTCTCTCTCAGGTAAGTTCTCTGAACACTCAGTGTAATGTGTTATGTGAATTATTGTGTTGTTTGTTAGTGGAAAGCGGAGCTCAATAGGATGTCATCCTGTTCGAAAGGCGGTATCTTGGTTGTATGCTGATAATTTAATAATTATGCATGTGTTCCATGAAGTAATGAGTGAGTTATGGCCTATAAATTTTTTGATGAGCTGAATTTGTTATAACAAATAAAATATAAATTAAAGGAATGATATATGTTTAAAGCAGTATAAAATATTAGAATAAGTAGACATTAGAAATAAATGTTAATAATGGTGAAGGAATTATTTTTATAATAAATACCTCTATAATGAGTGATTCGGGCAAGTTACAAAACTACCACTTTGAGTTGGTTATTTTCAGTCAGAAAGTTGAACATTTCGATTGCTCGTTCCCCAAACAATGTCACATGAACAAAATTATTGCTAAAGTTTGAGAAAAAAAAAATGAAGTTTGAGTATAAATTCTATGTGAAATAAAATGTTTAGTTAAGAGTATAATAATGTAATTGGGAGGACCTTTCATCAAGAAGATTGAACTCAATTCTCTTTCCTGTTATACCTTCATGTTGATAATCCTCTAAATTTCCATGTTCGGAGACAACACCAATAGCATCTATAGTAATAGCATATATATGGACGCATCTAGCGAAGGCACATTCCGAACAAGTGAGACTGATGAGAGTGAGGGTGAATTTAGTGACGGAGATTCTACTTAGGTAATTTATTTATGTCATAATTCATTGTGTAAATGTCATTCTACTTAGGTAATTTATTTTTGTATTATTTACACTGTAGTGTAATCATCTTTTCATTTTTACAGATGGCAGATTCCTCCCGGAGGTAGGGGTGTCGTCGTGGAGGTCGTGGCGGAGGTCGTGCTGCGAGAGTCCCTTCGCGGCCGACGCCCACGACCTTGGGATCGAGACCACCCTACCAGCACCTCTGTGGACGGGACACCTCAGGGTGATAGAGTTGCATCCCCTACCCAGCCTCATGTGGTCGGGATACAGGCTGCACCCTCATCATCCACACCTATGACAGGACCATCATCATCATCGGGACAGGAGAGTCGTGGTCCATCCGACAGGAGGATTCTTCTTATCCCCAGGGGGATAACGAGTAAGCTAATTTAATTTTTTAATATATATAAAGTATCGTTAATTTCTATTTACTTGTTTTTTTAATTTATTTATAACATTTATTAATGCTCTAATTTTGTTGCAGTTTTCTGCTCGCGAAGGGCCCTTCTGATTCGATATCGAAGATCCTGCGACGCAAGTTTGATGGTCCATGGCCTACATGGAAGGCCATCCCAGGGGGCCATAGGGATCAGTTGTTTCTAGAGTTTAAGGTAACAATTTATTAAGTTATTTAAATTAAATTTACATTATATATATATACACACACACGAATTTCCTAACAACTGTGCGTTGCAGAAAGAGTATAGGTGGGACGTAGCTTTAGAGTGTCTCGTCAGGGACATATTTGAGCATAAAGGCTCACTGGTCATGAAGAATCTTACGAACAAGCTGAGGAAGGGTAAGAATAAGGGGAAGTGGGTGGATCCTGAGATCGGGAAAGCTTTGGACCCGATCTTGGGCTCACCGAGAAGTTCCAGGAGATCCAGGCCACGAGATCGGCGTATCGAGCTTCTGATGGTGGCGCATGTGCTTGGACCGGCGGGTCTAAATTAGCCGCCGCCCACTACGACGAGCTGGTAATACATTAAACTTTTGACTTATTATACTATTTAATTATTTAGTTTTCATTTTTAATTATTCTTATGAATTTAAGATTATATTTTTCTGTGCAAAAAGCACAGAAACAGCGGGCCCCCACTGCTATGGAGTTGGTGAAGAGGACGAAGAAGTTTAAGTCGGGGACATGGGTCAACGACAAGGCCCGTAACTATGCTGTAAGCAAAAAAACAATTTAGAGTTTACTTGTAATTTATTATAAATGATTTGTTAATATTGATTATAATTTTAACTAAATCTCTTGAACTATACTTTGTAGGTGGGCTTCAACGAGAAGAAGGACGATGCCATATCATGTGCCTCACAGTCACAAGATGAGGCCTTGGTAGTGATGGGCCCAGCTCTCCTATCTCCGTCGACGATAATGCCATTTATTTGGAGGTCGTCGGGGGCAGGAACAAGAAGGGGCATGTGTATGGCCTCGGACACATGGGAGGCGAGTTTATCGCTTCATCATCCGGCACGCCTGCTCCTTCCTACGCCGATACCGTCCCTCGGGGGCAGTTCAACCAAATGCAGGACACCATCACGCAGTTGAAGCGTGGAGCTCGGGAGAAGAGCGAGAGAGCAACAGATGGCGAACCAGATTGCACGATTGACTCGAGGCACACGGCTGATGCGAGGCGAGCATCGAGCGGGGGAGACATCTGCGGCTGGTGTTGGAGCGGATGAGGATCCGGACTCCAGCTGCTCAAGGTGATGCTCGGCGGTTGTGCCGCTCTTGTCACTCCTCCGATTCGGCACCAGCTGCGTCGATGTCTACTGCGCAGAGGACGATCGGATAGCGGACGTCGGTGACGGACGGGCCGAGGATGATTGGATTCCTCCACCTCCCCCTCATCATGACTGAATTTTTTTTTCTTCATATTTTTTTACTTTAAACGATTCTTGTACGACACTTTGGATTATTATTTTTTATATATATTCATTATTTCTTATGATTGTATATTTCATTAGTAATTTGGTGTGTTTTATTAGTATTTTTGCTAACCTTTAAAGAAAAACAGAAAAAAATTTATTATTTTAAAAATTAAATTTAAAAAAAAATTAATAAAAACCAGTTTAGCGACCGAATTAGAAACCAATAATTTGGTCGCTAAACTTTAGTTACCATTAACAGATTGTAGTCTAGCGACCGAAAATCCATCGCTAATATAGGTTAACAGTAACCAACATTGGCGACCGAACTAGCGACCGATAATCGGCCGCTAAAAATGGTTACCCAAACAATGCGACCAACCGTGTAGCGACCGTTTTTTATTATTTAGCGACCGAAATTACGGTTGCCATTTCGCAAACGAAATATTATTTCGGTCTCTAAAAGCTTAGCGACCAGGTTATTAGCCACCACCATGAATCGGTCGCTAACTTAAATAGCGACCGAATTAGAAAGTTTAGCGACCGAATATGCCGGTCGCTAAACAGTTCATTTTTTGTAGTGACAGATCACCAAGGATTTCCATAGTGGATAGTTGTCTTTGTCCAACTTGACAAACACAGTGGATGGGAGATCATTTTTGAACTTTGAATCTGCAGCGGATGCCATGATTTGTATTGGATCAAGAGCCTTCAGGGCTTAAGAGCTCTGGCACCAAGTTAGAAAAATGTAATGAGAGGTAAAGAATGATATATTTGATCTGATGATTACAGTGTACATATATAGCAAATGCTAGCAATACATGATCCTATGATTAAGGCTAGCATTAAGATACTACAAGCAAATAAGGCAACAAATAATGCTGACAGCCATTGATTGGCAATTACACTAATTACAATGATTGACAGTGTCAAGGCAAATCATTGGATCCACACATTAAGGGATCTTGTCTCTAATTTATAGAGCTTAACTCCCAAAATGCAATTTTGGCTCAAAACAAAATCATCACTAATCAATTGGAGGCAATCACAAAGCAACGAAATGCTATGAGTTTAGGGCCAACGCAAGGACAACAAGTCATGAGTTGTGATTTTTGTGGTGGAGAGCATGATAATGGTAATTGTGAAGCATCTCTAAGTTCTCAAGAGGAAGCAAAGTACATGGGGAATTTTCCAAGACAAGGGCAGAATTTTTACTCAAACTCCTATAATCAAAATTGGAAGAAGCATCCTAACCTTCCTTGGTCACAAGAAGCTCCACAAGACAACACATATTCACAACAACCACTACTTCAAAATCAACCACATCGTGATACCAATGAGAGAATGAACAAGTGGGAGAGCACTCTTGCACAATTCATCCAAGTCACACAATCTAACTTCAAGAATACTAATGCATCAATAAAGAACCTTGAAGTGCAGATTGGACAGCTTTCTAAACAAGTTTCTAGTGCATTAAATGCAGGATTTTCTGGAAATACCACTAATAATCCAAAGGAGGAGTGCAGAGCCATCATGTTGCTAAGTGGAAAGTTAGTTGAGCCGGGTGTTGAGCATTCCTCAATCCAAAATGCTGAAAATTCTGAATTGAGAAAGAAGATGGTTAATACTAGTGAAAAAGAAGAGAGTTCAAAGAGGGAAGAAGAAGAGGAACCTCAAGATGATAGGAAGGAAAAGAAGCTGAAATTAGTTGATGAAAATTCCATCTTGAGAAAGACGAAGAGTCAACTTTTGAAAGAAAGGGGCAAGCCACAAGAGATTCCTTCTTATGTGAAAGTGCCATATCCAATTGAGAAGAAGAGGAAAGAGAAATAAGAGCAATTTGATAGGTTCTTGGATGTCTTCAAACAATTGCAAATAAATATTCCTTTTACCGAAGCATTAGAGAGCATGCCATCATATGCAAAGTTCATGAGGGAATGGCTTGCAAAGAAGAGAAAATTTGAACCAACTGAGGTAGTGGCTTAGACTGAAAATTGTAGCTCAATTCTCCAACAGAAGCTTCCACCTAAGTTGAGGGATCCCGGATCCTTTACAATTCCTTGCGTCATTGGAGATGTAATAAAGGCTAGAGCCCTATGCGACCTTGGGGCAAGTATCAATTTTATGCCATTATCCATGATGAACAGGCTTGGCATTCATGATGTGGAACCAACCATGATCTCATTGCAACTTGCGGATAGATCAATTAGGAGACCATATGGTTTGGTGGAGGACTTACTTGTGAAAGTAGGAAAGTTCATCTTTCCCATGGATTTCTTTGTGTTGGATATTGAGGAAGATGTGAGCATTCCTTTGATTTTTGGAAGACCCTTCTTAGCTACCACCGGAGCTTTGATAGATATACCAAAAGACGAGCTTATATTGAGGGTGAATGAAGAACAAATGGTTGTGAGAATGTTTGACATGGAGCCTATGGACACTTAACCAATTGTCCATGCTCAAGTTCATTTTGTGCAAAATCAAGAGGTTCAAGAAATCCACAAAGATGACATTGAGAAGAAAAAGAAGAGCAATGGGAAAAGAAGGAAAAAGGAGAAGAGGAAGTCTCAATGGTCATCTCAATTCCAACCACTTTGGCCAAAAGAAGATAATTCATCAAAGAAGGGCAATACACCATTGGTTGAGGTTGAGAACAATGTGAGGAGCGGTGGCAATAAAAAGCAACAAAAATGCTCCATTCTTCTCATCATTCAAGCCACCTCGAGCATCAAATAATCAGGTGTCAAGCTAGTGATGTTAAAGAAGCGCTACTTGGGAGGCAACCCAAGCATTTTTCTTCTTGCATTCTTATTCTTTCTGCTTCCTTATCATGAAAAAATAAGTAGTCCATTGAGTTGTTGAGTGGTTCCTTGATGTGTAAGGCATTAAATGTGGTGGAATTGTTTTGAATTGTTGTGCAGGCACATCTAAGGAAAGTGGACCAAAGGAAGGGGAGAAATTACACAAAAGAAGGGTGAAAATGGCCCTGTGTGGGCGTCGGGTGCTACTGTGAGTGCTGAACGCAAACAGAAAGCAGTTTTAGCTGAAAATACTGTACCTTGGGCGCTGAGCATGGATTCCTAGCTTTGAGCAATAGCCGGTGTAAAAAAAATAATTTTTTTTTGCACATGCTCATCCATTGTGCAGAAGAAGGGGGGGGGAGGGGCTCTGAACTCTTTATTAAATTTTTTTTTACCCTCCCTAATTGTTAGTTAGCTGTAGTCAAATAAATTGCCGAAACTTGCATATTTTGTACAAACTTGTGTTTTGAATGGGTTTTGTGTAGATTTTATTGTGAGCATAGAACTTTTGCTTAGCTAAAATTTCTAACATGATGCATTGCGTACTTGGTGAGCACATGATTTCATTGAAACCGTTGATCCTTGTGAATTGGTTGTGCCAATTTTTCATGCTACGATTGATGCAATGTTGAATGCATGGATTTTCTCTTGCACATAACCATAAACGGTGAGCTTTTGAACCCAAATGCTCTAGCACATTATCCAGATGACTTGATTTCTTTCATGTGTGATTGTCCTTCACTTGCATGTTCTCACTTTTTCTTGCCTTGATGCTTGTCACTATTGCAATGTTCTTGCATATGCATAAATGATTGAAGCAATAATGCTTTGTTTAAGCTCAGTGCCATAATTGATATCCAATCATATTGCCATTGCTATGCCCAATTGAGCTTTGGCCTATTTTTCTTGGAATGATAGCACATTACAAGCCAAAAATCGAAAAAACAATTTTGTCCCACTACTTTGGCTTAGAGGAATGCTTGGACTTAAGTTTGGGGTTGTTCTCTTGCTTAGGGACAAGCAAACAAATAAAGTTTGGGGTGATAGTAGGCCACTAAAGATGCCTACTAGAAAAAAAAAATTTGAAAAAGAAAAACTGAAAAGAAAAAGAAAAATAGAAAAAGCCAAAGAGAAAAAGAAACAAAGAAAGTATACAAAAGTGAGAAAAAGGCAAAAGAGAAAGAAAAGAAAATGAAACAAGAAGCAACAAAAAAAAAGAAAAAAAAAAAGAAAGAGTTGGAAATGAATAAAAAGGGAAATAGCACAAATTGTGTGCTTATATGCTTGTGAACTAGATAAGCAAGGGAAGTCTCAAGAGTCCACATTCCTTGAAGCCAAAGTAGTCTAGCCAATATACTTGGTTTTATCCATCCCCACCTTAGCCCCATTACAACCAAATAAAAGACCTCATGATATGTGTTGCATTGACATTTGTGATATGTGTTCTTAGCATCTTGTCAAGATTATGATTGGGGAATGCATGATGATTGGAATGAGAGCAATTATCACCAAGTGAGGATGTGTGAACACTAAATAGAGAGGTTGCAAGGGACTTTCTTGTGCATTTAATGGAGCTAATTTTGTAGTATGTTTGATTGTTCTAAAGCATAAAGCATGTGATCAATTGGAATTTATGAATGATTGTATGATACTTGTGCATTTTACAAAAGGGTTAAGGAATTTAATTGTTTGCTTGAGGACAAGCAAGAACTCTAAGTTTGGGGTTGTGATGAATGTGCAATTTATGTTAGTTTGGAAGTGTAAATAGGAATAAGTTTGTAAATAATCTTAGGATTTGTGAATGAAAAGGATTAGAAAATGTGCACATTATTTTGATTAGAGCTTTGACCTTTTATATGAAAAATATACTCAAAAATTTGTTGAAAATATGTAGGATTGAAGTCCTAGCGCTCAGCTCGAGAACCTGGCGCTCAGCCTGGACAGAAACAGAAGCTGCAACAGTATAGTGAGCGCCCAGCGTGGGCAGAAAGGCAAGCGCCCAGCACCCAGCGCCCAGCTCCAACGCCCATGAAGACAGCAAGCACCGTTTTGGTGCAGAGGCCAGCGCCCAGCGCTGGGTTACGAGCAGAGAACCTATAAATACGTGCTTCAGCTGTTGGAAATGGATCTTTGGCTCATTTTTCACATTTTCTCACCTTGGTTCATCACTTTCTCTCCACTTCCTTGAAGATTCAAGCTTGGGAAAAAGATTTGGAGCTTCTATGGAGTCTTTCACGCTCTTCCACTCATGTTCTTCTTTCTTCTTCTCTTCTCTTTTTACCATGTGTTATTAGATCTCTTAGGTTAGGTTTAGGATGAACTTGATTGAATCTTGATGTAATGAAGTTTGATTTGTGATTTAAATTCAATTTCGTTCAGTTTGATTAATCTCTTCTATGCTTAATGTTTTTCTTGGATTGATCAACCTTGAAATGATGACTAGATTCAATTTCACAATTGGAAAATTGGTCATTGAATTGGAAATGAAGTTGATTAATATTGTGATGTTGATTCTAGGAATAGAACTATATTACAATACATTCTTGTGAATCCAATGCTTAATGTTTGTTCTAATCTTGCATCACCTAAGGAATTAGGGTTCTTGATTTGTAACAAAATGATTATCGCCTAAGGAATTAGAGATGAATCTAGGTTAGGGATTTAAATGTCAATTGAATGAATTGGATTGAGATTAAGATTGAACAAAGTTACATTAGGTGAAAATTGAGGGATTCTGATACCTAACCGCTTTTACCTATATTGAATTCATTCTTTAATTGTATTTGTTTCATTCATTGTTGTGACAACTTGTAATAAAAAATTCATAAAAATTCTTGGAACCATGACATTCATTCGTTCAAATAGCTATTACCTAGGCTACGTTGATACTAGATCACAATCCTCTTTAGGAACGATACTCTACTCTCACTTTATTACTTGTACGATTTGGTTCACTTTCCAAACCATCACGTGACGTCAATGTTTTTGAAAGATTACAAATAATTTGGGAGAAAGATGAGTGGGCAATGGATGGAGACCTGATGAGTGTGATTTTACCTCATATTTCCATGACATTTTGCATGCATTTCCATATAGTTTAGGCTTATTTTATTTGATTATTTGTTAATTTTACCTTGGAACGAGTAAGGTGGTTTTGTGGTGCTTGTGTGCAGGAAAAGAAGACTAAATTCCTCAGGATCAGTCGCGTTGGAGCTGGCACGAAGATGAAAGCTTGGAAGACAAGAAAAAAAGGCAAACAGAGCTGTCCACGGCCTAGCCGTGATGACCATCACGGCCGTGATCAGGTGAAGCTGAAAAAGAAGGAAAAAGACAGAAGTCATCACGGCCTAACCGTGATGACCATCACCGCCGTGACAGTCAATCGAGCTGAGACCCCTTCTAGGCAGAATCTGTCACGGCCAGGCCGTGATGGCCATAACGACCGTGACGCGCATTACTTGGATCTGAAGCAACTGATTTGGATCTGAATTTGTGTTGGATTGGGATTCAAACTTCCCAAATCTATAAATAAGGCATCTGAGCAGATGCTAAGGGACTTTTTGGCTGCTACCACCAAGGCATATTTTTAGGATCTCTTCTTCTTCTTCTTCTCCTCTTCACTTAGGGATTTTTCTGTTCATGTTATTTTTTTGACCAAGCTTGCTACAATCATGGCAAGGCTTGAGTAGTAGTCTAGTTTCTAGGAATTGGGGCTATGACCAAAACTCGTTCATGATGATGTATTGATTTTGATTTCTTGTTAATTCAGATTTGTTTTTGATTTGATCCCTATTGCTTTAATTACTCGTAAATTCGGCGGCCGCTTATTTGCTTGACGTAGATACCCTAAGGAGGAACCTAGCGGTGAACTTTGGTATCGGATCTATAGGAATCGAACTTAGGACTTAAATCACGAGAGTTAGAAGCGGTCTTTCGAGGATTCACGAATTGTCACAAAACTCAAGGGGTCCTATTTAAATTCAATTACCACGAGACTAGGGATTGATTTAGTCACGCACGATTTTTGTAACCCGAGAGGGAGCATTAGCTAATTTAGGACAAATTCGCTTTCAAAACAAATTTTGGTAATTAACGAGGAAAGGAGTTGATTCAGTAACATAAACAGTTTTGTGGTATCCCAATTCCTGGAAACCCCTTTTGAATTTGAAAACCCCCAATTTGAATTGCTTTCTGTTTTTTTTAATTGCAAAATTAAAATTTGATTGCTACTTGATTCTGATTTCAAAAACCAAAACCTTTTCAAAACCCTTTTCATAAAGTCCAGTTTAATTGATTTGATAATTAGTTGTGATTTGAGATCACGGTCCCTGTGGGATCGATCTTTTTATAATTTGGCAACGAATCCGGTACACTTGCCGGAATCTATCACATCAAGTTTTTGGCGTCGTTGCCGGGGACTGTGTTTCCTTGAATTTCAATTTAATTTTTAAATTGATTTTTCTGGATATTTTATTTTTCAATTTATTTTTATTTTATTTCTTTTTTTTAGAGTATCTATCTCTCTACCAAAGGTATTTTTTTCTCTTTTATGCAAAGATCCCTAAGTCTTGGAAACCTTATTGAAGTCGACCCTGAGATCGAAAGGACCTTTCATAGACGTATGAGACTACAAAGAGAGAGAGAGAGAGGTTGATTCCCATTCCACTCATGGCGAATCTACCGGATACGAAGCCACTGAAGGACTACGCAGCCCCAAATGCTAGGGGTCTGCGTACTAGGATTGCAAGACCGGAAATTGAGGCGGAAAACTACACTATACCGCCTCAGTTAATTAGCATGATTAGGCAACATCAGTTTGGAGGATTACCCTCGGAGGACCCGACGGATCATGTGGAGACATTCTTGGAATTCACCGATGCGATAAGGATTTAAGGTGCCCCGATCGATGCTATACGCCTGAGGTTATTCCCCTCCTCTCTGACTGGAAAAGTGAAAGCTTGGTTGAAGCAAGTGCCCGCCAATACCTTGTCGACTTGGGACCAACTGGAGCAAGCGTTCTTGGAAAAATTCTTCCCTCCATCCAAGACGACTTACATACGAACCCAGATCACCGACTTCTTCCAAAAGGACGGAGAATGGTTATCAGAAGCTTGGGATCGCTACAAGGGATTGCTGGAGTCTTCCCCGCATCATGGGCTCGAAAGGTGGTTGTTAGTGCACACCTTCTACAACGGATTGGACTATTCTTCGAAGGTGTCACTTGACTCCGCAGCTGGTGGAGCCTTAATGAATAGGCCTCTGACTGAGGCATTCAACATCATTGAAAACGTGGCCACCAACTACCACCAATGGGGTTCAGAAAGAGGGAATAACCCGAAAAAGATTTCGGGGGGTAAGTTTGAGATGAATAGCACCGATCTTATCTTGTCTAAAATTGACTCTTGAATAAACGTTTTGATCAGCTCGAAAGGGCTAACGTGAGTTCAATAGGTGCTACTAACATTGTTTGTGAGATTTGTGGAATGCAGGGACATGACATAATGGAGTGCCCACGAGGTATTGCCCATGGATCCGGTGTTTCGGGTGAACAAGTCAACTCTTGTCACAACTTCTATGACACGAACCCGAAGTTGCCAAATTATGCTCCCCCAAATGCTTACAACCAAGGAAGGAAGAACAGCCCTTACCTCTCGTACGAGAACTACGCCAACACGCTGAACCACGAGTTCCAAGAGGGCCAAGGTAATAGGAAACCCGCACCGGGGTATCCTCAGTGCAATGTAAATCTAAACTCGAGTCTCTATTGGAAAGTTTTGTTGAAACTCAAACAAAACAAAATGAAGATTTTAGACAACAAGGTAAGGCGGTTAACGAGGTAATAAAAGAGCTAGCGTCTAAGGTAGACAACTTAGCAATCCATAACAAGATGCTAGAAACTCAGATTGCCCAACAAGCCATCACATACTCTAGACCTAAGGGTACGTTTCTGGGACAACCCGAAGTTAATCCCAATGAGCACTGCAATGCCATATACTTAAGGGATGATAAGCTTGGGGTAGCTGAAAAGGATGTGGAATGTGAGGAAGACATGAGCAAAGATGAAGAGCCAGAGCAAAAGTACGTCCCTCCACCACCTTACCAACCCCCAATACCTTTCCCACAAAGGTTGGTCAAGAGAAAGCAAGCAGAAGTAGAAACTAGGAGCTTAACTGAGGAGCCAAATGTCATGAAAAAATCTATTATGCCTCCTAAACTGAAAGACCCAGGTAGTTTCTCTATCGCTTGCTCAATTGGACCAGTGCAAATAGACCAAGCCTTATGTGACTTAATTAGGGGCTAGTGCGAGCTTGATGCCGCTGACTATCTTGGAGAGGTTGGGAACCAAGGAGTTGAGTCCATTCAAATTCTCCTCACAATTTGCGGATGGCTCAACTAAAACTCCTCTAGGCATACTAGAGAATGTTCCCGTAAAGGTGGGGAAATTTTTCATCCCTACCGATTTCCTGGTATTGGATATGAACGAGAATTCTAAATTCCCCATCATTCTAGGAAGGCCTTTCTTGGCCACTGCTGGAGCAATAATAGACGTAAGGAATGGCAAACTCTCTCTTAATGTAGAGGAAGGTAGGGTAGATTATGAATTGACTAACTCAAATAACAACCCTCCTTTTGAGAGTCATGTGTGCAGGATCGATATAATGTCTCCAGAGATGAAGGAAGAGCTCAGCATGGAAGTAAATCCGAAGATTTGCATGCCGAATGATGTACCCAGTAGTGATGAAGTTGGAGTTGCTCATCATGTGGAAACAAAACTTCTGCCGGGTGGGAGTAAAGCCAGGAAACTCAGAGCGAAAAGAGCAAAGCGGAAGCGCAATTGGCCATATGAGCAAAATCAGATCTTTGAAGGACTCCCATGGAAGAGAAGTGTTCTTGCACTTCTATGCCCAGTTGACCACGGTTGATTGAAAGAAGTATGGTAAAGCTTAAGACCGTAAATAAGCGCTTTTTGGGAGGCAACCCAAGTTTTCTTTCCCTTTTCCATTTGTTTTTGAATTTAACTCTTGAATAATTTGAGAAGATCAAGAGGAAAAAAAAAGATCATCAATTAATAGATTTGCCGAGTGTTTTCAGGTCAGGAAGCGATGGAGAGTGAAGGGGGGATGGAAAAGAAAAGTCAGCTTCTGTCACGGCCAGGCCGTGATGCCTATCACGGCCGTGATGAACCAACAGCTGAAAGTCAGAAACCATCACGTCCCAGCCGTGATGTACATCACAGGCGTGACAGATAGGATCCAGTAGATCAGAGTCCATCACGGCTAGGCCGTGATTCCCATCACGGTCGTGATGTGGAGACCAAGAGGGCCAGAAAGGATCACGGCTAGGCCGTGATATTGATTACGGCCGTGACAGGCCAGCTAACACAGCACAGATCCAATCACGGGCAAGCCGTGATACTCATCATGCCCGTGAACAGCTTCACTCTGTGACACAGAACGCGTCACGGCCTGCCCGTGATGTGGGTCACGGCCGTGACATGTGATTTCTATGCTTTTAAAACCTAAAACGCATCTTCTGCCTCACTCACTTCATCTTCTCCATTTGCTCCCCACCTCCATAGCCACCAAACCTTCTTCTCCTTCCTCCCAACTCTCCTCATATCACTCATCACGCACACCTACCCCTAACCCATCATCCTCCTCTTCATCCTATCTCCTCCTCCTCCTTCCTCTCACACTTTCCACCATAACCAAAGCTCGAAAATATCACCTCTCCTTGACACTCATCAAACAACCAACCCCATTCCCTCACTCTCTGACCTAACCCAAACAACCCCACAGGGCAAATCCTTCAATTTTGGGCAGATTCAAAATTCCCAATTTTGAAACCCTAACTAGCAGAATCTCTGAAACAGTGAAAGGGATTTTGGATTTTGGAGCTCTGGGATCATGGCAACCAAACGGCAAAGGGCAACCGAAGCCTCGCGCACTCGCAGCAGAGGAACCAGGAACATAGGTAACTACTCTGACTCTGACTCACATAACTCTGAGACTGATGAACATGGGTATGGGATTATTTTTAAAAGATATTGCTCAAAGCAAGATAGGTTTAATGCTTTAAAAAATAGGAAGATAGTAAAGACCAAATATCTTGATGATGCATGATTAGATACCCTAGGCTTGACTGTTAACATTAATTGGATGTTGCAAAATATAGGGTGGAGCGAGTTCGCTCGCACCAGATACCCTGCATTTGCTGGCCCAACTCTGGAGTTCCTAAGCTCCCTGAATGCGGAAATTCTCCAAGGGCCGCATTGCCAAGAAGGACGGATCACATTCCGGCTCTTCAACCAGGACTTCACACTAACCCTAGCTGAATTTAATGAGATTTTTGGATTACCAGTAGGGGGTAACCGACGATACCCCTTAGGGTTTAGTGCACATAGTTTCTGGCCAATAATTGACTATGAGGGCAGAAGTTTTGACCCTCGGACATCCAAGTCCACAGCCTTTACTAACCCTAGCATCAGGTATATGCATAGGGTCATAGCCAATACCCTGTTTGGTCGTGGAGAGAGTGACGGATTCGTCCGCCAGGACGAGGTCTTTATATTATGGGCCATGCTCCACCCCGAGAGTAACGTGGACACAGGGTCATTCTTGGCTAGGCACCTCTTAAAGGTGGCCAAGAGTTCGAGTGGCGCTATTGTCATTGGTGGCCTCATCACCACCATATGCCATCGCTTCAATTTTGATCTAGATGGTTTTGAGGCCGCCCCTGGACGGACCCGTATCTCCTTGCAGGCTTGTGAGGCCATGGGGATGATCGTCCAGGAAGATGACATATACTGCCTAAAACACCCTAGGCTCAAGCAACCAATTCCTCTCCCTAACCCCACACTTTTAGATATAACAAACCCGACAACTTGGAAAGTGCCGGTGGGAGAGGACCCTCAGCCTATTAGGGTAGAGAGGCCGTTACGCCCGTCACCACAGGCTAGGCCGGCTGGACACCCATCTTCTTCCTCCGCTGGTTCGTCATCCGATGACCCCTATGCGTGGTTCGCATCCACATTTGACACTGTCATAGCGAACCAGGAGCGCATTATGGAGGAGCAGCGAGAGCAGAGAGCTATGCTCCAGCAGCTCTACGACTGGCATCTGAGCCAGTACCCACCACCTCAGTGAGTTACTTTGTTCTTTTTCTTTTTTTATTTTATTTTACCTTCCCGAAGACTTAATTATTTACATTGGGGACAATGTAAGTTTTTAAGCTTGGGGTAAGGGTACCAATTTTTCATTCTTGCATGTTGCATTCAATTAGGATTAGTTTTGCATAAATCACATGATTAAATTGCCCCCTGCTTAGGATATGCCTCCAATAGTGAAAACTTTTTGCCAATCAAATTAGGACAGCCAATTGAATTAGGACAGTGGATTTTTGATTTCTTGTGATAGGCTAAAAATGAAAAGTGCTTGAGACGATCTTTTGAAAGTTAATAATTAGCAAATGGTTCCTTAGATTTAGGTTTCTCATCAATTCTAAACCACTAATTGAGAGATTTTGAGCCAAAAGGGGTACTCACTAAATCTTCCCCATTCCTTGTTATCGAGTGTTTTATTCCTCTTGGATTGTGCCCTCTAGAACTTGACTTGAAACCGTTTCAAAACTTAAAAAATTTTGAAAACACATTTAAAAATGATTGAGGCACTAGGTATTTTTCTGGCCTCCTGAACTTTGACTGATAAATTGCTACCCCCTTAGTTGCCCAATTTTGAGCCTAAAAGAATAAACTATTTTTCTTGATACCTTGATCTATTTTAATGAACAATGCTTAGTATGGCACCTCTTAAAGTGTTGCAAAAGGCAAAAAGGATAGTTTGAAGAATAAAGTGTGGGATAAAAAGTTAGAAAAGTTTCTCTAAAGTTAAAAATATCCCCTTCTTCAAACAAATAATATATATATATATATATATATATATATATATATATATATATATATATATATATATATATATATATAATGGAGAAGGGGATGACAAAAAAAAAAGATGAGAAAAAGAAAGGTGGAAAACTGAAGCCCAAAAAGAAATTTTAGGAGGTGTCATGCTTCGCACTAGTTGATTTTGTTTAGCCTCTATAATTTTCCTTTTTTTGATTTCCCCACCTAACAATAAATCCCATGGCCCCGCTACAACCAAAATAAAAGACCTCTTGATTCTCATGTGCTTTCATTAATAAAGTAGAGATTTGGTTAATAGTCAAGCTTATGGTAGGGCACCTTCCTTGAGGAAATTGAGCGAATTGTCACATACCCTCAAACACTTGAGTGAGGTGAGAAGAGTGCCCGAATTGGTGAGAGATGTGAGTCTGGGGAACCTAAGCTCCTAATTGGACTTAAAATCGATTGTCCCTTGGTTTCTTATTGAATATGTATGTCGCTTGAATTCATTACTCGGGTTCTAGATTCATTGTCCATGCTTCGATTGATTAACTTTTCTGGCCTTAGTTATTGCTTGAGGACAAGCAAAATCTTAAGCTTGGGGTAGTTTGATGAGTGTGATTTTACCTCATATTTCCATGACATTTTGCATGCATTTCCATATAGTTTAAGCTTATTTTATTTGATTATTTGTTAATTTTACCTTGGAACGAGTAAGGTGGTTTTGTGGTGCTTGTGTGCAGGAAAAGAAGACTAAATTGCTCAGGATCAGTCACGCTGGAGCTGGCACGAAGATGAAAGCTTGGAAGACAAGAAAAAGAGGCAAACAGAGCTGATCACGGTCCAGCCGTGATGACCATCACGGCCGTGATCAGGTGAAGCTGAAAAAGAAGGAAAAAAGACAGAAGCTGTCACGGCCTAGCCGTGATGGTCATCACGACCGTGACAGGTCAACTGAGTCAGACTCCTTCTAGGCAGAATCTGTCACGGCCAGGCCGTGATACCCATCACGGCCGTGACAGACCATTCTTGATCAAGAAACAAGCAAGGCGGAAGTCACATCACGGCCAGGCCGTGATGGCCATCACGGCCGTGACACGTATTACTTGGATCTGAAGCAACTGATTTGGATCTGAATTTGTGTTGGATTGGGATTCAAACTTCCCAAATCTATAAATAAGGCATCTGAGCAGAGGCTAAGGGACTTTTTGGCTGCTACCACCTAGGCATATTTTTAGGATCTCTTCTTCTTCTTCTCCTCTTCACTTAGGGATTTTTCTGTTCATGTTATTTTTTTGACCAAGCTTGCTACAATCATGACAAGGCTTGAGTAGTAGTCTAGTTTCTAGGAATTGGGGCTATGCCCAAAACTCGTTCATGATGATGTATTGATTTTGATTTCTTGTTAATTCAGATTTGTTTTTGATTTGATCCCTATTGCTTTAATTACTCGTAAATTCGACGGCCGCTTATTTGCGTGACGTAGATACCCTAAGGAGGAACCTAGCGGTGAACTTAGGTATCGGATCTATAGGAATCGAACTTAGGACTTAAATCACGAGAGTTAGAAGCGGTCCTTCGAGGATTCACGAATTGTCACAAAACTCAAGGGGTCCGATTTAAATTCAATTACCACGATAGTAGGGATTGATTTAGTCGGGCACGGTTTTTGTAACCCGAGAGGGAGCATTAGCTAATTTAGGACAAATTCGCCTTCAAAACAAATTTTGGTAATTAACGAGGAAAGGAGTTGATTCAGTAATATAAACAGTTTTGTGGTATCCCAATTCCTGGAAACCCCTTTTGAATTTGAAAACCCCCAATTTGAATTGCTTTTTGTTTTGTTTAATTGCAAAATTAAAATTTGATTGCTACTTGATTCTGATTTCAAAAACCAAAACCTTTTCAAAACCGTTTTCATAAAGTCCAGTTTAATTGATTTGATAATTAGTTGTGATTTGAGATCACGGTCCCTATGGGATCGATCTTTTTATAACTTGGCAACGAATCCGGTACACTTGGCCGAATCTATCACATTAAGTTTTTGGCGCCGTTGCCGGGGACTGTATTTCCTTGAATTTCAATTTAATTTTTAAATTGATTTTTCTGGACATTTTCTTTTTCAATTTATACAGGAGAGAGAACTAGAGAAGGAAAATAGAAGTTTTGGAGTGAATCTATGACTATGAGGTGGTGACAATTTTGACTGGGAGATAGTCCTCAACAATATATATGCTTTTGTCAAGTGATTGAAAATAGGACTCCTTTTAGAACTATAACTTGAAAAAGATGAGTACATTCATGCTTTGTGCTATACGTGTGTGGAAGGGAGAAGGAAGATTATGACCATTTGTTTGTAAGCTACTTTAATGTCTTTATTCGAAAAGACATAAAAGTAGCTTACAAGTTAGTTCTTTTTTTATGAATTTTTTTTTAGAGTTATTGGGTAAATTAGCTTTTTTAAAATAAAAAATAAAAACTCTTACTTGGTAAGCTAAGAGAGATAGCATATGGAAATAAGCGAGGACTGCATGCTTTTTTTCGGTTTTGCCTCTGTTACTTTCCAAAAACGACAGTTTTTTACCATTTTCTAATTAATAATCTTATTTTCAGCTCTAACGTCGAACAATGTTAAAAGAAATCACCTCCTCCCATCTCAATAATAATAATAATAATAATAATAATAATAATAATAATAATAATAATAAATGAAGACAATAATAATAATAAATTTTTTTTATAATAAATTTACATATATATAAACATTTCCTTTTATGTCATCTTACACATACCAACTAGTTAATCAACTAATTTTATCATACACTTTTAATTCAATCCTTATCAATTTTCAGTCGAATAGCCAGCTTTTCAACTTCCGGCTAACATTTTCGCTAGTTGTGTGAAACATAGCCATAGAGATGTAGACTATATTCAACTTTCAGAGGTAGATTGTTTTTGGAGTAGAAATAGTTGAGATGAGGGCTTAGTTTGCTTAGTTTTCGGGTTTTGGTTTTCAGAAGTAATTATAAAATTGTCACATTGTTTACATCATATTTGTCGTTTCCAAAGATTTGTACAGGGAACAATGGAAAAAAAAATTGTTCAATGTTTTCTTACAAATTTTTGGAAACAGGAAATAGAATGAAAACAAAGTGACAATTTTATAATTATTATTTTTTTGTAGATGTTTTGTAATTATTTCTAACAACATGAAATAAAATCTGGAAACAAAACAAACATACCCTATATTTTCTTAACATCTTTTAACTTGTGTAGGTTAGAGTATCCTTTAGTTACAAAGCTTTTTTTGTTGCTGATAAAAAATAATCAAAAATGAAATTTTAAATAAAAATTATAACTTTTATAGCTTTTAATTATATTAAATGTTTTAATTTACAATTTTTTTAGTTTCTTGATAACCACCCTTAGAATACTTTGTTAGACAATCTTAGTACAGAAAACAAAATGTTTGAAGTTACCTCCGTGATGTTTGCTTGAGAATTATTGTCATAATATTGGACTATCTCCAATATGTAGACGATGCCGTATTGAGTTACCAAAGAAGCTATCCTTGGCTGATCATCTGCTGGAAAAAAGGAAAGTTCCAGTGGCGGGTGATTCAACAGAACCGAGCCTGATACAAAATCTGCTGCCTTAGTGTCATTCCTTTCATTGGATGAGATTAAATGTTCTTGGTCTTCGAAAAATACAGAGAACTCATTGTAAAGCAGTTGGAGCCATTTAACCTGTATGCAATTAAGCAAAGCCTTGTTATAATTCATTATGGATTTGAAGATTAAATATTTATCTCTATGAAAGCTGAAAAACACGAAAAGTCGTCGATAATTGAGAATTGTCGACGGATTATTAATGGACCAAAGTCGGTAGAAAAAATGGGGAGTCGAAAACTATTACTGACAGAGTTTTTGGAAAGCCGCCGGTAATTAGAGATAGCTTGCAATTACCAACGACTTTGAAAAAAATTGATGGATATACACATTTGATAAAAAAAAAAAGTAAAATTGTGAAAGTGAGTCCAATTCATCTGGATTGACCCATTATGTTGACAAAAAGTTAGTCGACCCAATCCGATTTACTTTTTGTGAACAAAGAAATAGACGACACAGCTTAACCCACTTCAGGTTGGTGAGTTAAACAAGTAAGCTCACTTGAATGTAAAATAAAAAAAAAATCACAGAAAATTTGAAAAATTTAACAAACCAAAATATTAGGATTTTTTTTAAAAAAAAGACAAAAAATGTAGGAAAAATTCAAAAAATACGAAAAAAGTAGGTCAATCTGATCGAATTATTTTGGGCTGGGCTGGCTGACGAGTTAGGACACATTTTGACAACTAGCCAGATTATATGTTTAAAGTTTATGGAAATAAATAATTTTATATTTAATTCCAATTGAATGAGACGTATAGCTAATATAGCCCTCATAAAATTACCGAAAATTTTTGCATGGACACTCATCCTTTTCAAAAGTAGTTTATCAATTTTCTATTATTGTTGAGCTTTGTGTGGTGGCCCCTTGTCTTTTGTTTCTTTGGGTGTGTATACGGGCTCCTTTTGGTTTTTTTTCGGCTTTATTTGCCTAGGGTTGCAGGTTTTTAGTATTCCTTTTGTGGTTGGTTTGGTTTCGAATGTTGGCTACGAATTTTCTAGGGTTTTTATTGGGATTCTTCTTTTTGTAAAGATAATATTATCCTCTTTTTAGGATAGTATTTTATTTACATTAATTACATTAAAGTAGTCTTATTAGTAAATAGGTTGAGGTACCGGAGTACTCCCATTAATAAAAATTTTGCTTATAAAAAGAAAAACTGAAATATAGGATATAGCAGAGCTTGGATGGGGGATCATACATTAGTTGTTACGAGTAAGTAAATAATTACATTAAAATTTTTGTTTTACTGATTCATTTGTAGAACCAAAAGGAAACAAAGCTTTTCAATTTGTGAAGGTGACTTCCGAGCAATTATGCTGTGTGAAAAGGCATATTTTTCTTTAATGATTGATTATTCTTAGTTTCCTTCCTAAGATATATATATATATATATATATATATATATATATATATATATATATATATATATATATATATATAATACTTTAAAAAAAATGAAAGATGATACTTGCCCTTGTGGGTGCAGGTCCTAGAGCTATTCGTGCTCTTGTTATAACCCCAAATTGGCCTAATCCTCCGAGAACAGCATAAAATGCCTCTGAGTGTTTCTCCGCAGAACAAGTCACTAGGTCTCCTTTCCCTATAAAATCCACATATAAACATGTTTGTAAACATGTATATAAATTTTATGGTAAATACTAGTGTCCTAAAGATATTATATAAGGAATCCAAAAAAATAAGTTTTCGATGTAATTAATACATTGGAAAGAAATATACTTAATTTTTCAAAGAATAATTACCTTATTTAAATTCCTTAAACAATATTATATATGAAAAGTTGATTTTTTTTTAACCATTATTATCTTCCGTTATTAATTATTATACTTTCCCACATTCGTCATTTTTTGTTTTGAAAAAAAAAATTATGAGCTGTTTCTTGATTACATTATCTTTCTTATTAATTCCTACACTAATTTTATAGTACTATATGGATTTACTAAATTAAATAGTTTTTTTTTTTTTGACAAAGTATTGAATTAAATAGTTACATCTTAAAATCTTTTCATCATATAATAATTTTTTTGATCAAATTTCATCATATAATAATTGCAAATTATACTACATGACACAGTTATGTATAAATTTGAAAAAAAAAATCTATTTACCAAAAAAAAATGAAGAATCCTTTATTTTTATAAAAAACTTACAAATGCATTAGAACTATATATTGGAAACGAATTCATGAAATCTTGGTACGACTGTTTTTTGCACTGTTTTATCACCTCTTAATATGCTCACTATATATTATATTTCTATGCATGTCAACATCGTTTTTTTTAGTCTGTAGTCCTGTTTGCAATCGAGACTGTCAAATGGCAATAGTATAATGCACGTTGAGTGTTTCTTTCCACAGACCATCAGTGTTTTATTCTGCTGATGTGTTTCTTTTAAGGGATTTCTGTAGATTAATTAATCAAGGAATAGTAGTCTTAACTTGTTGACTTTTAAAACTTTTTTCAAAAATATAAAAAAGTACAGTAAGATACCTTGTCAAGAAAGCACAAAGCCGTGCTAATTAGGGTGAGTTTGGGAAAACAACTTAATTAAGAGTTTATCACATAAGACCTTATCGCATGAGAGCTTATGCCATAAGCGCTTAAAGAAAGAAAAAGAAAGAAATAGGCATGAGAGGATTCGAATAGTGAAAAATTACGGAGAGGGTGTTTAGTGTATAAGCTCTTATGATAATTCCATAAGCTTCTCTCAGTGACTTATGAAAATAAGTCAAAAACTCCTTATGGGATGTCATAAGTTATTTTTATAAGCTCTGCCAAACACACTGCATAAGAGCTTATGTCATCAGATAAGTCAAAAGGAGCTTAAATAAGCTCTTCCAAATGCCACCTTAGTTACTCGTAGACCAGCTTATTGGGAAATTAAAGGATTGATCAACAAAAACAACATGAGAATGTTTAGTCTCTTTATCACATTTTTTATTACGTCTTTTTTTCCACTTAAATTTTAATCATCTATTATCTATCCATTACTATTGCAAAAATGATTTGATCAATTTTATATATAATTAAAATGGGGGGTTGCCTCAAAAAGAAAAATATAAAATGGGGTTTAGGTAGCTCAAGTGGTTTGAGCTAAGGGTATAAGGAGTTGAAGGAGTAGGAGGTCCAAAATTCAAACCTTGGTAAAAGAGAAAAAATCAACATAACAACTAATTACAAACATTTGGTTATCAATTATATATATATATATATATATATATATATATATATATATATATATATATATTATGCAGAGATACGAAGACAATGCATGGAGGAGCAATCGAGAAAAACACAGATTACTCACACACACTCAAGAACACAAACAATTTATGTGGGTGGTTCACCAACTTGGCTACATCCACCCACAGGCAAGGAAGGAGAAAAGCGATTCACTATGATCTTGAGATTTCTGAGAATGAACAAGTGGTTGTCACTACTTAGCTAGCATACCTCTCATGCCTATCTCGAGAATTCCCCTTTTTTTATTTATAGGAACCACGATGCACTAAAAATAAGTATATGCGAAGCTGAGTTAGTTACATACTTGTCATAACTACCATAATGAGAAAATGGTTTAACAGAATACAAGACCAAAACTGAAAATTTCTTCTGTGCTAGACTTTTAGACTAAGAGAGATCAAGCCAATTTTTACAGTTCTCCACCTTGGATTGAAGCTCCTCTTTCTTTGATGATGTCTAGTACAAGTGTCTCCTTTTATCTTGCCATTTCATCGTTGTTATTTCCAGGAATCAACATTGAGCAAATCCAAACAGTGCATGAACTTGCTCTTAGGGACAGGTTTTGTGAATATATCTGCAGGGTTATCTCTTGTATGAATTTTGACCTTGTCTCTGTATGAATGAAATGATACCTAACATCTATATGTTTGGTTCTTTCATGGTGTACCTGATCTTTGGCCAAACAGATTGCACTTAAGCTGTCACGGAAAATGATAGCATGATCCCGAGGGAAGCCTAGATCACCGATTAACCCTTTTAGCCATATGCCTTCCTTCTTTGCCTCGATTAAAGCCATATATTCGATTCGATTGTAGATAAAGCAACTGTAGGCTGAAGAGTAGCTTTCCAGCTAACCAGAGAATTGCCAACTGTGAAAGCATACCCTGTTGTTGATCTTCTTGTGTCCAGATCTGCAGCATAGTCTGCATCTGAATAACCAGAAAGAAAACTACTTGAATTTCCTCCATATATGAGACCTATATCAGCTGTTCCTTTCAGATATCTGAAAATACGTTTTATAGCTTGTCAATGCTCCTTCCCTGGTTGGCTCATATACCTGCTCACCACACTAACTGCTTGTGCTAAGTCTGGCCTTGTGCATACCATAGCATACATGAGGCTTCCAACTACACTTGCATAGGGAACTCTTGTCATATGTTCCTTTTATGATTCAGATTGAGTTGAATGATCTTCAGAGATTCGGATGCTAGTTGTCAGTGGTGTGGATACAGGTTTTGCTATTATCATACCAAACTTGCTTAGAATCTTATGAATGTAATCCTTTTGACACAAGAAAAGCTTCTTCTGATTTCTGTCCCTGTAGATTTCCATGCCTAAGATCTTTGCAGCAGCTCCCATGTCTTTCATTTCAAACTCAGAACTGAGGAGAGACTTTAGCTTGAGGATTTCTATTTTATTCTTGGATGATATAAGCATATATCATCCACATAAAGCAGTAGATAGATATAGGAGTTATCCTCTACCTTGCTATGATAAACACAGGAATCATAAGGGCTCCTATTGTATCCATGAGAGATCATGAATTGATCAAATCTCTTATACCATTGCCTAGGAGATTGTTTCAATCCATAGAGAGATCTCTTCAATTTGTAGACTAGTTCTTCCTTCCCTTGTACCTCAAACCCTTCTGGTTGTTTCATGAAAATGTCTTCTTCCAATTCTCCATGTAAGAAGGTTGTTTTTACATCAAGTTGTTCTAATTCCATATCTATATTTGCAACAAGAGCTAGGAGAACTCTAATTGAGGTGTGTCTAACTACTGGAGAAAAAATCTCATTGTAGTCAGCACCTTCCTTTTGATTGAAACCTTTAGCCACAAGTCTTGCCTTGTATATAGTGGCCTCTTCTAATGAAAGTCCAGGTTTCTTCTTGAATATCCATTTACATCCAACCACTCTTCTATTTTCTGGTAGTTTGACCAAATGCCATGTATGATTCTTCTGTAGAGATTCCATCTCTTCATGCATAGCAGTGAACCACTGAGTTGATTCTGAACTATAAATGGCTTGCTGATAGGTGCTTGGCTCCTGTATGTCAATATCTTCAGCTACTTGCAAGGCATAGGATACCATGTCCTCAAAACCATATCTTTCAGGAGGCTTGATCTGCCTTTGTGACTTTCTTGTTGCTGGAATTTCAGGTTGTCTCAAAGGCCTTTGAATTGTTTCAGATACACCCTTTTGTTGCTGTTCAGTCATATTTCCTGTTGTAGAATCAAACTCCACCTGTTTTGTGTCTTCTTTGGATTTACTTGGATCAGTTGATTCTGACTTGGATTGCAAGGTAGAGTTTTCATCAAAAATGACATCTCTACTTAGAATTACCTTTCTTTCTGATGGAGACCAAATTCTGTATCCCTTCACTCCATCTCCATAGCCTAAAAAAAACCCTTTTTAGCTCTAGGTTCTAGCTTACCTTCATTTACATGATAGTAAGCTGGACACCCAAAGACTTTCAGTATTGAGTAATCAGCTGGTCTATTGGACCAAATTTCAAAAGGAGTTTTGAAGTCTATGGCAGTGGATGGAGAACGGTTCACCAAGTAGCATGTTGTACTCACTGCTTCTGCCCAAAAACTTCTATTTAATCCAGCATTTGATAGCAAACATCTAGCTCTTTCTAGTAATGTTCTATTCATCCTTTCAGCTATCCCATTTTGTTGAGGAGTGTTCCTAACAGTGTGTTGTCTAGCAATGCCTTCATTTTTACAGAATTCATTAAATTCTTCTGAGCAAAACTCCAAGCCATTAACTGTTCTGAGCCTTTTAACTTTCTTTCCTGTTTGATTTTCCACAAGGATCTTCCAATGCTTGAAGAATTTGAAAGCTTCAGACTTCTGCTTCATCATGAATACCCATGTCGTCCTTGAGTAGTCATCTATGATGGACAGAAAATATCTTGCTCCCCCAAAAGATGGGACCTTAGAGGGACCCCAACAATCATAATGAATGCTGTCCAGAGTGGACTTGGTAGAATGAATAGCCTTAGGAAATTTCAACCTATGTTGTTTTCCATATATGCAGTGTTCACAGAATTTCAGAGGTATCACCTTATGGTTTCCAAGAAGTCCTTGTTTGCTGAGAATTTCCATTCCCCTTTCACTCATGTGGCCAAGGCGCATATGCCATAGTGAATTATCATCAATAGCTTTAATTTCATATACTGTTGCTGCTGAGACTGAGCCTGCGACAGTGTCCCCTTGCAGCACATACAGATTTCCATGCTTCATGCCTTGTATCACAACAGATTTTCCTTTCTTGATTTGCATTACTCCACCTTCTACACCACAACTGAAACCTTTTGAATCCATGACTCCCACAGAAATAAGGTTTCTTTTCAGCTCTGGGACATGTCTTACATTTGTCAGAGTTCTAACAATTCCATCATGCATTTTGATTTGCACTGAACCAACACCTACTGTCTCACATGGATTATTATTTCCCATTAAGACATTACCTCCAACCTTCTCTTCTTAAGTCATGAACCAACTTTTGTGTGGACACATGTGGTAGGAGCATCCTGAGTCAAGGACCCATTGATCACTTTGTTGTTGATGTTGTTCCACAACATATAACACTAACTTAGTTTCTGATATGGAATCTTCTTGAACTGTGGCTGCAACCAATTCTTTCTTTCTTTTCTTTGGACAATCCTTTTTCCAATGGACAGGTTCTTTGCAGTAATTACAGATATCTTTTGGATCAGTCTTGAATCTTTTCTTCCCTTTTTCTTGTTCTGACCTTTTGCAGAGTTTGTAACTACCAAGCCAGCAGCTCCACTATCATCACCATTACTAGAAGCTTTGAGACGAAGTTATCTAGAGTATAAATTGGACTTTACATCTTCTAGAGTGATAGAATCTTTACCAACAGTGAAAGAACTAACAAAGTTTTCATATGAAGGAGGTAAAGATGCTAACAGAATCATAGCTATGTCCTCATCATCCATCTTAACATCAATGTCTCTAAGTTCTAGTAAAATGGAATTTAATTCATCAAGATGGTCCTTAAGTTGTGTACCTTCCTTCATTCGAAGACCAAATAGCCTCCTTTTAAGCAGTAGCTTGTTGCACAGGGATTTTGTCATATACAATCTCTCCAATTTCATCCATAATCCAGCAGCTTTGGTTTCTTCAGAGACTTCATAGAGCACTTCATCAGACAAGGAAAGAAGGATCAGGGAGTGAGCCTTGTCTTCTTGTTCCAAGGTGACACCTTTAGCAGACTTGCCACCTTCACCCAAAAGAGGAGCCCATGCTCCTTGTTCCTTAAGAGAGAGCGCATTTTGATGCGCCAGAGATTAAAACTGTTTCTCCCATTAAACTTCTCAATCTTGATGGTGGTAGCCATCTTCTTATTTGAATCTTGATCACCCGGCATGAGTTACCTTCTGATTCCTGATTTCAGATGCGGAAAAGACTGATCTAGTCTAGCTCTAGATACCAGTTTGTTATGCAGAGATAAGAAGACGATGCATGGAGGAGCACGCAGAAAAACACAGATTACTCACACACACTCAAGAACACAGCAGTTTACGTGGGTGGTTCACCAACTTGGCTACATCCACCCACGGGCAGAAGGAGAAAACTGATTCACTATGATCTTGAGATTTACAGAATGAACAAGTGGTTGTCACTACTTAGCTAGCATACCTCTCATGCCTATCTCAGGAATTCCCCCTTTTTATTTATAGGAACCCCGATGCACTAAAAATAAATATATGCGAAACCGAGTTAGTTACATACTTGCCATAACTACCATAATGAGAAAATGGTTTAACAGAATACAAGACTAAAACTGAAAACTTCTTCTGTGCTAGACTTTTAGACTAAGAGAGCTCAAGCCAATTTCTACAATATATAATAATTAAATAAGTGTAAAAAACAATTAGTCAGACAATATCATAATTATAAACAATAGTAGTGGCCAGTTATATTTCCTGTTGCAATCTAGAATCACTTTTGTAGAAATGATAATCAATAGTTGACAACTAAACCTAACTATAATTAAATCCAAGGAAAAAATGAAAACCGGATTAGTGTCCTGTAAATAGAAGTTACTTCAGAAGAAATCCTTATTTTTTATTTCATTGCTGTGTTGCTCATGTTGTAGCTGCTGTTTTTGAGGATTAGATGAATAATATCTGAGATTAATGAATATATATGTCTTGTCTGGGAGTTAGAAGTTATGAAGAAGATCATTCTGGAGATTCTCAAGATTACTTCATAAATAGCTATATCTATCCAAAAGGAAAAAAGAAAAGTTAGTGGAATATACATACCGGTAACAACATCCAATTCAAGGACATTGGAGATCTGTGGTCCGAAACGGAAGGCTCTGCCATTGATTCCAGCATTAGATAGCGTGCCGCCAACAGACAAATACAAGTAATCAGTCCAAGCAAAAGGTGTTAGTCCATGTTTAAGTGTTGCATGCAACACATCAATCCAAATTTGTTCACCACCCACATCAGCATAATAAGGGGCCTTCTCATAATTCACTATAATCCCAGACCCATTTCTGAAAACACCCAAATTAGTCATATTCACCACCACCCCATTATGTGTCATGGCTTGTCCATGCACTGTGTGGGCTTGCCCTCTGGCTGCTATGGTGAAAGGGTTGGGGAGAGAATTTGAAAACTTTATCAATTCTACGATATCATTTACGCATGTTGGCTCAAGAACTGCTGATGAATTTTTATGAACAATGTCACCATAATCTGTTGAGGATACTGAAAGGGTTTGAGGGTCAAAACGAAGCTTTAGGGCTAGCTCCTTGGGTGTTCGGAATGGTGACAAAGGGCATGGTCGTTTTCCTTGTGTGAGCACCACTATGCTGGTTAGGCATAGCAAAGCTAATGCTCTCGAAAGAATAAAATTCCTTGCCATTTTTTAGGAAGGAGAATTAATTAGTTGACTTAATTTGGTAATGTCCCAATTGCTTTGAGTTGGTGATGTATATATAGAGAGTGATAGCTTAGGGACCTAGTGCCATCTATGCATATTGTGATATTGGGGCTGACGAAGGTGAGGAGCAATCGCCGGTGTAAAAG
Source organism: Sophora flavescens (assembly GCA_030762895.1). Classification (NCBI taxonomy): domain Eukaryota; kingdom Viridiplantae; phylum Streptophyta; class Magnoliopsida; order Fabales; family Fabaceae; genus Sophora; species Sophora flavescens. Next base: position 129,897,897 of record CM061069.1, read on the forward strand.
AAAGTATGGTTAAGTATGATCTATAGGTTCAACACTTACTTGTCTTCTCCAATGTAAATATTACTCATGTATATAGGTTAGAATATCGGGAGTACTCTCTTCTATACAATTGAATAATTGTGTAAAAAACTCTATACCGTCGTTGTACATTAATTAACTCAAAAAGTAAGTGTCTCAAATAATAATAAATAAATAAATAAGATAAGACTGGAACCTATTGTTTGAGACAATTATAAAATTAAAAGAAATAAAATTTAGTAGGAAAATTCACCTTTTAAAATAATAATAAAATAATAAGAGAAAAAAGTCATCGAGAAAAGTCGTTTTTTGAAATAATAGAAAATAATATAACATGAAACATAGCAAAAAGGAAGTGCCTCGCATAATAAAAATAAATAAATAAGAGATGAATTTGAGTAAAAAAATCCACTATTTAAAATATTAAAATATTGGGAAAAAACTTAGTAAGAGTAATTACTGTTTTGAAGAAAAATAAAATAATGATAGATAATACGAGTGAAAAAAATTAGTTTTTGAAATAAGGTTAATTAGCTAACGAATATAAAATTATGTTAAAAAATTCACGTTTAGAATAATAATAAAATATTAAGAATTTATTTTTGATACAAATAAAATATTAAGAATTTAAGTTGAGAAAAAATTTATTATTGAAAATAGTAAAAAATTGAACTTAGTGGGTATAGTCACTATTTAAAAATAACAATAAATTAATAAAATATAAATGCCTAGTAAAAAAATATCTATTTGAAATATAATAAATAAAATATGATAAACAGGACAAAATATGATAATATAGATTGTGTCATGTTATTTAAGAAAAACACATTTATAATAAATAATATGATTAATTTTTCAAGTGTCACAATCTAAATGAACGGAACAGGAAGTGACACATTTTGAAACTGATGATCTCCATCCTCAAATCCTATTATTATAGTTGCCAAAAGTTTAACGGGGAGAGGCTTCCACTAGTAGATGTTTAAATTCTTTAGCATTTATGTACGATGGAATAATTTGTGTAGCATTGAAAACTATAGTTCAACTACGGCTGATTAGTTAAAAAATGTTTGAAAAAACAAGTTGGAAACGGTAGGAACACTTGGGTTGGAAAATTGTTTATATTTGTTGTTTGAGAGGATATATAATATCTTAGAAAACCAAAATGATTCGATTGCTAAAATGGGTGAATGGTGTGACGAAAATTGAACTTGGAAATTCAAGTGGAGGCAGCCTCTGTTTGTCTCCAAGGAAAGTCTTTTCTCTGATTTGATGAATGTTATTAATCATTCTTACATGAGTTTTGATATGGTGGATAGTTGGACGTGGTTACATGATGTGCCTAGTCTTTATTCTTTTCTCTTTTTTTTTTTTGACACCAAGCAAATCACTTTATTTCATTAATAATAATATTCCAAATACAAGGAGAAACTGAATGAGAAACAGTATGAGGAGCATAAGAGATAGATGTTCTAGCTAATGCATGAACACTACATACAAGCTTGTCGTCTTGCATAAACAACTTTATAATTGTTTTTAAAAGATAGAATGGTCACGCACTCTTCTAAAATGCTACCATATTCAGACATAGTAGATTTAGCTTTGTAAATGTCTTCCACAACTTGCTTACAGTCCATCTCAAAGATCATCATTGTAAAGTTTGAATCTGCAACCCATCTCAAAGCTTGTAACAAGCCCCAAGCTTCACTTTCTGCTGGTGACAGTGACGCATAAGTCCAGTCAGTCTTGGCTTGGATGAAAATTGCTCCATCATCATTTCTAATGCAAGCTAATTGCAGCTTTCAGATCCGCAAGGGGAATATGGCTGTTGATGTTTCACTCTCGTTGACCAAATGGATAGGGGAAAAACAAGAATATTATATCAACCACCTTTATTTTTATATATATATATATATATATATATATATATATATATATATATATATATATATATATATATATATATATCATGCTTTTAATACTTTTTTTTTTTGACAAAATGCTTTTAATACTTTGTGGGGGCAGGGTGGGTAAATTAATATATCCATGCCATACATATACTCATTAAATTTTGCAGGTAATTATACGCCTCGTATTTATACTCATTATATTCATTAAGTGGGTAACTATTTCCTATCAAACATGAATAAATTTTGCCAGTTCCCATTGACTATAATACCCATTGTCATCCTTTAACCTAATTAACGAACTGACTTTTAATACTTTAATACAACCTAATTAGTCCACTCTAAAACTTAACGGATACGTTTCATATATCTTACTTAGAATTGATCTCTCATCTGTCCTTTTTGAATTAAATTATAAGAATTCGAATGTAATTAAATGAAGGGATATTATTGTTATAAAAAAATGAAGGGATATTATTTAAATTTTATATATTTATTATATGATTTCAAAAGAAAGTGACAGGCCCTGTTTTACTTTGAAACTGTGAAGTTCAAGATGTCTGTCTTCGTTTCACTCTTTTTTTTTTTGGCTTGAACCATTACATTGTCAAAGATGTCGAATATCATGTCTAGTTTCATGATGGTTAATTTTTCAACCCTGAAGGGGGGCAGGGCAAGGTTGGGAAAGGCAAAACTCACCCCGCCCCGCCCCGTTGCCAACCTTAGTCAAAGATATTGAATCCCCAATGTAAGCGTAGAAATTAACATTTCCATCGACAGTATTTAGGGATAGAGACTTATCTAACGTTACATTCAGTCTCGCTACTTTTGATGATTCTTTGTGTACATGTTAGAGTACTCATTGTGCTCCCTATCAATATATCCTTTTGCCTATAAAAAAAAACCTGCCAATAGAATAGAATGTATCTAATTGTTTGGTTAGTTCCATACACATCAGTTGTCATTGTGCAGTTATAATTAAACGAAGTTTAGTGCATTAATCATTCTTTCTGTTGTTTATCCATTGGGTGTGTCATATGTCAAGCAATGTGCACTGTACTTTGAGATGCGTACTCGCTGCCCAAACCCAAATTGCTTGCATGAAATTTGAAATCTAGCCATGTGATGAGATCGAAATATTTAGGGCCCGATTGGTGGTCAGGATAAGAGAGATAGGATATGATAAGCTATCATATCCTGTCTGAAACTGTTGTTTGGTGAGACAGCAGGATAGGATAAATCAATCCTGTCACTTATCCTATCCTATCAGTTTAGGATTATTTTGAAACTATTTACCAATGGGGGGTCGTTTTGGACACATGGCATATTTTATTATTTTTCAATCTGACGGGTCAAAGGCGGCATTGCAGATGACGACTTTGAAGGCGTCACTGTAGTTGGTGCCTTTGAAGGCGCCAGTGCAGTTGGCGCCTTTGAAGGCGCCACTGCAGTTGGCGCCTACATATAAAAAAAAAAGTCAAAAGGGGAGGCGCCACTGCAAATGGCGCCTTCCCCTGCAGTGACACCTCCTCCTGCAGTGTATCACGTGGCAGGGGGCCCCCAACCAAAAATTGGACGCCTGCAATTTTAAAGGAACAACGCTACAATTTTAAAGGAACAACGCTACAAAAAAAATTATACTATAAGTATAGGGAGTAACGATGACATTAATTATAAAGTATCTATTTAAAACAACAAGAGGCAATAAAAAAAATCCCGTAATAATGAGTAGCAAATAATATCATAGGAGGCATAAAAAAATAATAGCAATAACAATTTACACCAATAAATATTCATCAATTATTACAGTATAAAAAAATTTTACCTTATAAGAATTAAAAAGTCACCTGTAATTTTAAAGGAACAACGCTACAAAAAAAATTATACTATAAAATATAAGGAGTAACGATGACATTAATGATAAAATATCTATTTAAAACAACAAAATAGATTTATGATTAGATATTGTGGCAATATGTGTGACTGATGTGACAAATCCACTAATTTTATGTTAATAATATTATTTACGTTTCCTTTGCCACATTAACTTTCATATTGCCAAATATTATTTATTTTCCCTGGGCCATGTGTCGTGTTGGGTTTACCACAATATCTAATCATTCCTTACACTTAGCGGGAAAGCGTGTCCATAACAAGGACTTTACTATTTATATGAATCACATAAATAGTAAACCCATTTGACATCACAATATAAAATATCAGTTTTTTAGTTTATTAAATTTTAAATAATAAAGTAACGATTTTAATTTTATAATTCATATATTGATTAGTATTTTAATAATTTTAATTTCATTGAATAAAATATGATACCAATAATTTATTTTTTTATAATCTATTTAAATAATTTATTATATTAAAATTTATAATATTAAATTATTATTTAAATTACTTAATACTTATTACACATACCTATATAAAAATAAATTATTATTGTACACATTATTTTAATAATTTATAAATAATATATTATTTATAATTAAAACCAAAATAAATTTAGTTTATTAAAAATAATATATTAAAATAATTCACATACTTGGATGGTACAAATGCCAGAAAATTAATTCACATATTCTTGTTTTTACAGTTTGCTTGTTATTAGTTTAAAACGAGTGAAAAGGGACAGGGATGGACTCATTGCAGCCATAAACCTGCAAACTTCAATTTTATTATGTCCATGATTTAACCACATCGATTATTACTTTAATTTTATTATTACTTTAATATATATTTTCAATATTTTAATAATAATCCTTATATTAAAAATCAGATTAAGATATAACTAACGATTATATTCGTTTGAAGGATGATTTTTTTCATTTTCAGGATGACTTTTTTCATTTTCAGACAAACACGTCTTCTTAAATTCACTCCGGAGATTTTCTGTAATGCTCTCACCAGAGTTCCATTATGTTAAGATGACAGAAGGAGAATTTTCATTAAAATTTTAAACTAATAACAAGCAAACTGTAAAAACAAGAATATGTGAATTAATTCTCTGACATTTGTATCATCCAAGTATGTGAATTAATTTTGCAAATAAATTGAATGAAAGTATAATTCGATAATTATAAAATGATAGTAGCAAATTATATTTAAACTTAAATGAATTCGAATTAAAAATTCCAAATAAGAATCAGACTTGTGTATTGATAAAATATTATATCACACTCTTGAATTTTGATCAGTAGATGCCCGAGGAAAGTCTGATCCAAATAATTTTTTTTTTACTACTGTAATAATTTATGAATATTTATTGGTGTAAATGTTATTGCTATTATTTTTTTATGGCTCCTGTGATATTATTTGCTACTCATTATTACGAGATTTTTTTTTATTGCCTCTTGTTGTTTTAAATAGATACTTTATCATTAATGTCATCGTTACTCCCTATACTTATAGTATAATTTTTTTTGTAGCGTTGTTCCTTTAAAATTGTAGCGTTGTTCCTTTAAAATTGTAGCGTTGTTCGTTTAAAATTGCAGGCGTCCAATTTTTGGTTGGGGGCCCCCTGCAGTGTCACGTGATACACTGCAGGGGGAGGTGCCACTGCAGGGGAAGGCGCCATTTGCAATTGTGGCTCCTTTTTGACTTTTTTTTTTTGTTTATAGGTAGGCGCCAACTGCAGTGGCGCCTTCAAAGGCGACATCTGCAGTGGCACCTTTGACCCGTCAGATTGAAAAATAATAAAATATGCCACGTGTCCAAAATGACCCCCTATTGATAAATAGTTTCAAGATAATCATAAACTGATAAATAGTTTCTAAAATGAAACCAGTTGGGTCAAACACCCGGTTTTCTTCCAAGTACAATAGTTTGAATAAGTCATGTGATGTGCATAACACACGTCATAACAGTAAGCAAATTGTCCATCTTGGAAAATCTGGTTTGGTAGTTTAAGCATTGCTTTGACCTTTTCTCCTAGGTTACATAGCCACACTGTTGACTTTTTGTAAGCTTCATTGATGTAACGGGCAAGCTTTTTTTTTTTACTTTCTATTTTTGTCAAGTTTTAGCATTGCAAGCTTTTTAACATTTTGTCAAGCTTCAACGGTGTGACGATCGATTAGATTATGTGATTTATGTATATTTATTTGATGAATTTTTATTTTTAATTGTATTAATTGATTGAGTTTTGTTCTTAAGTTTAATTACTTTAATTTTTGATAGTGTTTTACATATTGTAATTTAATTTTATGTTGTTAGAGTTTATCTAATGATGTTTTTATTTGTTTTTATTTGTAAGAAATAATAAAGATAAAATGGATATATGGAGAAATTAAAAAAGAGTTGAAAGAATTTGCTGCAATTTTCATTTGGTGAGCCATTGCAATGATTAAGAAGCCTCACGTCCAGCATGAAAAGAAGTTGAGTTGAAGAGTGAAAATTCAATTTGGATAAAATGATGTGGGCCATGGCCCAATTAAAAGAAAAGCTATACTACAATTTGAAGGCCACTGTTATTGACACTTTTGTAAATTGTTATTTGTACCTTACCATTTCAATTTGAATTTTTCTTTTCCCAAAAATACCTATGTCATGATGAGTTTTTGCAAGTTTTTTTTTTCGTAATGTAATTTTCAGAATTAAATTTTCGATAGCTTCCGGAAAATGAATTCTGAACACTCGTTACACCTTCGGAAAACGAAATCCGGATGTGTATTTGTGAGTCATTTTGTACTATCGGATTTCAGTTTCCGGATTCACAAATCCGGATGTTATAATTTGTACCTCCGGAAACAGTTTTCCGGAGGTGTTAAATTTAACACATCCAGATTTTACTTTTCGGATGTACATCCGGATTTTATTTTTCGGATGTATAATTTATACATTCGAAATATACTTTATGGATGTATAATTTATACATCCGAAAAGTAAAATCCGGATGTGTTAAATTTAACACCTTCGAAAAACTGTTTTCGGATGTTCAATTGTAACAAATATGCAATTTATGTATCCGGATTTTGAACTCCGGAGATATAAAAAGTGTACGGATTTCATTTTCCGGAAGCTTCCAGAAAATAATTTCCAAAAGTTACGTTACGTAAAAAACTTACAAATTTAACACCTTCGAAAAACTGTTTCCAGATTTACAATTGTAACAAATATGTAATTTATGCATCCATATTTTGAATTCCAGACGTATAATATATGTCCGGATTTCATTTTCCGGAAGCTTCTAGAAAGTAATTTTTGGAAGTTATATTACATAAAAACTTGTAGAAGGTGAGAGAGTAAAAATGATATTTTTGAAAAAATAAAAATCAAATTAATATTGTAAGGTACAAATAGAAATTTACAAGATGTAAATAGCAACTCCCCAATTTGAATTAGGAATCAAGAGATGTGGGCTTGGCTGGATATTGTGACATGAAGGTGGCCTTTTGATTAGAAAAAAAAGAAAAAGCATAAAAAAAAAAAAGGAAGTGTAACGTTAAGGAAAGGAAGGCAGCAACGTGAAAATAAGCAGAGGCTCCTGAAACGTAACAATTAAATGGGAGCCGCACAGTAGCGTAACGCACAGCAGCAGGGAATAAAAATTAGAAGGGTGGCAGAGTGAGAAACACCCAGCAGGATAAACAGGAGCGCAGCACGAGAGCTGTTGTGGGGAATTCAGCAGTATCGTGTGTTAGGACATTACACTAAATTTTCCCTCATTGAATCTGTGAAAGTGAAATAAATACGGAATAATAACACACAAAATTGATAACGGAGTTCGGTCAATTATGCTTACGTTTTCAGGCTACTGCAGATATTTTATTGAAAAGGAAAATATACAAAGTGTTTACAAACACACACAACCTTTCACAACCCACAACCCAATTACACCCAAAAACTTTTTCCTCACAAAAATACTCTCACTAAAGCTTCTCTCTAAGCTTATTTTTCTCTCCGCCTTTGAAACCCTCTTCGTTTTGGGATGCTTTTCCCTGCATGCATTGGTTTCTATTTACAGAGGTTGAAGCCTCTTTTCCCAACCAATTCACGGGTGACTCATTAAATTTTCTTTGAAAAATTTGCTGCCCCTCAAGGTTTGGCACCGAAACTTTGTATTCAAAGTTTGCTGCAGGTGCAATTTATTTTGGTGGTTGAGGCAATGTTGACTAACAATCTCCCACTTGAAGACTGATTTCAATCTGTCTACACACTTTAATCAATGCAGCAGCCTTCTTCGGTCTATTATTCTAGCAGGCCAACTGAAGTTGAGCACAACTTCGGTTTATTGATAGTCACCACTTTTGTTAACATATCTGCTGGATTCTTAGTTCCCTTAATCTTCTTTAATGTTAGCACCTCATTCTCAAGTAGAGACCCGATGAAGTGGTAACAGAGATCAATGTGAGACCCCATGAAGTGGTAACAGAGATCAATGTGCTTTGTTCTGGAATGGAATACCGAATTCTTTTCCAGATGTATTACACTCTGACTATCGCTATGCAAAACACTCTTCCCCTGGATAAATCCCAACTCTGTTAATAATCCTTGAAGCCATATCAATTCTTTACTGACTTTTGTTACTGCTACATACTCAGCTTCTGTAGTGGATAAGGCAACAATCTTTTGTACCTGCGACATCCAGCTTACTGTTGTGGTTCCAATAGTGAATATGTAACCAGTGGTACTTCTTCGGTGATCAACTTCACCTACAAAGTCTGCATCTATGTAGCCTTGTACTTTGAATTCACCTTTACCAAAGTACAAACACTTCTTTGTCGGGCCTCATAGATACCTCAAAATCCATTTGACTGCTTTCCAATGAGCTTTACCTGGATTTGGCATAAACCTGCTAACAACTCCCACTGCATGGCCAATGTCTGACCTCGTACAGACCATCGCGTACATCAAACTTCCAATGACCGAAGCATACGGAACTTTAGCCATGAATTCTCTTTCTTCCTCCGTCTGAGGGGACTGGTCCTTGGACAGACGAAAATGACTGGCCAAGGGTGTGCTAACCGGCTTGGCGCCTATGTTTAATCTTCGAAAACACGGTTGATGTACTCTTCCTGAGATAACTGCAAAATTCCTCTTTGCTTATCTCTCGTGATTTGCATTCCAAGGATCTTCTTTGCTGGACCTAAGTCCTTCATGTCAAACTCTTTTGACAACTACATCTTCAAGCTTATGATCTCGTCCATATATGAACCTGCTACTAACATAGCATCGACGTAAAGTGGCAAAATGATATAAGTGGACTTATATCTCTTGAAGAAGCAACAGTGGTCGGCATTGCACTTCTGAAAACCTTCCTTGTGCTTGAAGCCATCAAAATTTTTATACCACTGTCTTGGAGCTTGTTTCAGGCCATACAAGCTCTTCTTCAATCTCCACACCATATTCTCCTTGCCTTTATCTGAGAAGCCTTCGGGCTGGTGCATGTATATAACCTTATCTAAGTCTCCGTGAAGAAACGCAGTCTTCACGTCCAACTGCTCAAGGTAGAGCTCTTCACTGGCAACAATACTTAAAATGAACCTGATAGTATTGAGCTTCACAACCGGTGCAAAGATTTTAGTGTAGTCAACTCCTTCCTTTTGCTGAAATCCTTTGACAACTAGTCGGGCTTTGTATCTCTTGGAGCAATCATGCTCCTCCTTCACCCGATACACCCACTTGTTGTGAAGTGCCTTCTTTCCCATAGGTAACCCAGCTAGTTCCCATGTCTGATTGGAGATCAAAGACTTCATCTCGTCTTTCATGGCAAGCTCCCACTCTCTGGCATCTGTGGTCTAACATGCTTCTGCATAATCTTCAGGTTCCCCTCCATCAGTCAATATGTAGTCCATGTATCTCCTGTTAGGCACGTGACGTCGGGAAGACCTTCTCAATACAGGTGTTGGAGTAGGGGGCTCTGGGGTGTCAGACTGCCGCTCACTGCTCTGTTCAGGTGATTCCTCTAGCTGAGGACTCTCGACTATAGGACTTTCTGGGACATCGTCCACCTCTGCATACACCGGCCCACTCTGTTCTGAGTTGCTGGTGTTTGTGTTATGCCTGTCCTTGTACATCACTCTTTCATTAAAGATCACATCTCTACTGCGTATCATCTTTTTGTTTTCATCATCCCATAGTCGGTAGCCAAACTCATCTTCACCATAACCAATAAAAGTGCACTTCTTAGATTTGGGATCAAGTTTATTTCTACCTTGATCACTAATGTGCACATATGCTACACAACCGAAAACTCTAAGATGTGAGAGTTTTGTCTCTTTTCTGCTCCATACTTCTTCTGGTATTTTGTGCTCCAATGGTACCGATGGACCTCGGTTGATCAAGTAAGCTGTTGTGTTGACTGCTTCTGCCCAGAACTGCTTCGGTAGACCTGACTGTACACGCAAGCTTCTGTCTCTTTCAGTCAATGTTCGGTTCATACGCTCAGCTACACCATTGTGTTGAGGCGTACCTGGCACGGTTCTCTCCATTCTGATCCCATGCTCATAGCAAAACTTCTTGAATCTGGTGTCTTCATATTCACCACCATTGTCGGTTCTGAGCTTTTTGATCTTTAACCTTGTCTCATTTTCTACCATGGCTTTCCATATCTTAAAAGCTTCAAATACTTATGACTTGTGTTTCAGAAAGTATACCCATACCTTCCTAGAATGATCATCGATAAAAGTCACAAAATATTGTTTCCCACTAATGGAAGAGACGGTAGTTGGACCCCCAAACATCAGAGTGAACAAGCTCGAGTTTTTCCTTCTTTGGGGTTCGTCCACTTGTCTGAAAGCTGACTCGTTTCTGCTTTCCAAGTATACAATCTTCACACATGTCAATTTCTACCGATCGAAGACCTGGTAGTTTGCTCTATGAATGCATGATCTTCATCCCTTTCTCACTCATATGACCTAGTCTTTGGTGCCATAGATTGGGATTTTCATTTGCTGCAACTACAATCAAATTACATGCTCCTGTTGTCTTGTAAAGAGTACCACTCTTTTTACCGTGATCAATCGTCATTGCACCCTTTGAAATCTTCCATTGATCGCCGTGGACGATTGTTGTGTAGCCATCACTGGCCAACTGGCCTATTGAGATTAAGTTCTTCATCAAGTCGGGAATATGTCTGACATTTTTCAATTCCCATACAGACCAGTTCAAATTAATCTTTACTACACCTTTACCCACAATCTCACAAGATTGCTCGTTACCTAGGTAAACTTTACCGAGGTTCCCGAGGACACAATTCTCGAAGAATTCTTTCTGCGAAGAAGCATGAAAGGACGCTTCAGAGTCTAACACCCAAGACCCTTCCTTGCTCTCCAAAGAGCATATTAATGCATCATCACCTCCTGAGGTGGAAGCAACATTTGCTTCCGTCTTCGCCTCCTAATTCTTCAGTGCACTCTTGCACTGATTTTTATAGTGCCTGGACTTTCCACAATTCCAACATTCAACAATCTTCGAGATATTGGAATTGCGATGATTCTTGGATTTGGACTTCCTGTCCTTTGATTTACCGCTGATGTGCTAGATCCAGCAAGTGTACCGGATTCGTTGCCAAGTAATAAAAAATTCGATCCCATAGGGACCGTGATCTCAAACTACAACTAATTATTAAATCGATAAAACTGGACTGTATATAAAAAAAGGGTTTTGAAAAGGTTTTGATTTTTGAAATAAGAATCAAGTAACAATCAAATTTAATATCGCAATTAAACAAAACAGGAAAGGAATTCAAATTGGGGATTTTCAAATTCAAAAGGGATTCCCAGGAATTGGGGTACCACAAAACTGTTTATGTTACTGAATCGATTACTCTCCTTGTTAATTACCAAATTTTGCTTTGAAGGCGAATTTATCCTAAATTAGTTGATGCTCCCTCTCCGGTTACAAAAATTGTGCCCAATTAAATCAATCCCTACTCTCATGGTAATTGAATTTAAATCGAACCCATTGAGTTTTGTGACAATTCGTGAACCCTCGAAGAACCGCTTCTAACTCTTGTGATTTAAGTCCAAAGTTCGATTCCTATAGATCCGATACCTAGGTTCACCGCTAAGTTCGTCCTTAGTGTATCTACGACATGCAAATAAGTGGCCACCGAATTCGCGAGTAATTAAAACAATAGGGATCAAATCGAAAACAAATCGGAATTAACAAGAAACCAAAATCAATACATCACCATAAACAAGTCTTGGGCATAGCCCCAATTCCTAGAAACTAGACTACTACTCAAGTCTTGCCATGATTGTAGCAAGCTTGGTTAAAAATAACATGAACAAAAAATTCCTAAGAGGAGAGGAGAAGAGATGGAGAAGAATGAGAAGAAGAAATCCTGAATTTTTCTAAGGTAAGCTGTCCCCCAAAAAGTGCCCAGATTCGAGCCCCTAGTTCCTATTTATAAGGTTGGGCAATTTGAATCCTAAGCCAATACAAAAACTAGATCAAATCAGTTGTTGAAGATCCATAGATTGCGCGTCAAGACCGTGATGGCCATCATGGCCTAGCCGTGACAGCTTCTGCCTTGAACGTTGCTTCACTAAGTGGTCTGTCACGGCCGTGATCAACTCTGTTTGCCTCATTTTCTTGTCTTCCAAGCTCCCATCTTCGTGCCAGCTCCAACTCAACTGATCCTGAGCATTTTAATCTTCGATTCCTGCACACAAGCACCACAAAACCACATTACTCGTTCCAAGGTAAAATTAACAAATAATCAAATAAAATAAGCCTAAACTATATGAAAATGCATGCAAAATGTCAAAGAATTATGAGGTGAAATCACACTCATCAAACTACCCCAAGCTTAAGATTTTGCTTGTCCTCAAGCAATAACTAAGGCCAGAAAAGATAATCAATCGAAGCATGGACAGTGAATCTAGAACCCGAGTAGTGAATTCAAGCAACATGCATATTCAATAAGAAACCAAGAGACAATCAAGTTTAAGTCCAATTAGGAGCTTAGGTTCCCCAGACTCACATCTTTCACCAATTCGCGCACTCTTCTCACCCCACTCATGTGTTTGAGGGTATGTGACAATTCGCTCGATTTCCTCAAGGAAGGTACTGATGAGCCTCTGTTTGACTGGTTTTATAACTAGTAAAGACCTTGGCTTTGTGCTTATTTTATACCATTTTTACCCAAATTAGACTTGATTGTTCCTAAGTAGTATTTTAAGTCTGTAAATTGTTTTTATGTTAATTTAGTTGTTTTAGAGTTGAATAATTATTTACTTTTATTTTCTATTTTCAGGTTAATAAAAAGTAATAAATCTGGAGCCACTCGCCCCGCGAATAATCTCTCGCCCCGCGAGTATTGCAACCATGAAAAAGTCAGAGACGATCACGGCTTGCCCGTGTTGAAGATCACAGCCGTGGCAATTCTGAAGTTGAATAGTTCGCCCGCGAGAATTCCTTCGCCTCGCGAGTCTTGGAAGATCGAAGCCATCACGGTTTGGGCGTGTTGAATGCCACGGCGTAACAGGTTGGAAGGCTGAATAGTTCGCCTCGCGAAGGATGTGCTCGCCTCGCGAGAAGACAAAGAGTTGCAGACCTTTCATGTAATTCGCCTCGCGAGCAGTGATTCGCCTCGCGAGTACTCTGACTCCAGAAACGTGTATATAAGCAGTCTTAGGCAGAAATGAAGGGAGAGTCAGAATTAGCCAGTTTTGGCTAGTTTCTGAACTTGTTAGCTATTGTTTTCCTTTTAGTTTGTTGTCTTTCTTTTGTAATGGAGAACTAGTCTCCTAGATTAATCTACTGTAATTGGTTTTGTTAACACTTGAGGTTCTTGTATTTCCTGTTTTCACTTGCTTTTCTCTGTTCAATATGATGCTATACGTCTCTGTTTGTTTAATTCAGGAATGTATAGTATTGTATTGATTCATTTCGGTGATGCTATGTTCTTATACTTAATCGCGTTTGTTTAATTCGCGTGTGTTCGTTTCGTGTTCGTTTAGTTCACGAAGGGCTTAACCCCGTTTGTTTAATTCGGGAATAGGAACATACATCCGTAGTAGTGGTTTCGTTTGTTAACTATTGCTACAACCGGGAGGGGATTAGTATCTGCTTAGGATTTGCATGAACCAATGATAGTGGGAATCCTAAAGCTTGATGTTAATCGCTTTAGCTTATTTGGTAACTGCTCTATTTTCTTGCTTTGTTTTCTGTTTTACTTCTTTAATTTAGTTTCCAATCTCAAAACCCCCATTTCTAACTTTTACTAATTTTCTGTTAATAATAACAACACCTAAAGAGTCCTTGAGAGACGATCCGAGTTGTCGCACTATACTGCATTATTTTGTAATCGCTCGTTCTTTTTGGCGCGTGGCGACAGCGCGGTCAAAAATTGGCGCCGTTGCCGGGGACTCTTGTTTGTTGTTATTAGCCGAAAGTAATTAAAAAAAAAAAAAACCTTTTGCATTCTTGAATTAGTTCTGTCTGCTTTGTCTGGATTTTTGATCCCCATGGATAATTATATGCGAAATTATTTGCCTAATGTTTATTATGAGCAACCTTGCATGTATTATCCTAATTTTAGTGAGCCACCACCATACTATCCTAGCCAAGTGACCACCTTTGCACCTTCCGAACCTTCCCTAGAGGACCTGTGCAAACAGATGACTGCACAGATAAGTGCAAATATGGAAGGACTGAGGCAACAAATGGCCGAGCAAACTCAACGGATGATAGAGGAATTTCAACAGAAGATGGAGGCTGAGTACCATAGGAGCCAAGCTGAATCTCAAAAGTTGTGGACTCTAATTGATCAAGTTACCGCCAACTCGGCTGCAATGCTAACTCCACAGGCTCTTGAGGAACATACAGATTCTAAAGTGGTTATTTTTGAAAATAATTCTGATGATAATGTTTCTGTTGATGATGGTTTATGTGTTGAATCCCCTGATCCTAATGCTTGTTATTGTGACGGAACTGCTTTGTGTGTAGAATGTTTTACAGGTTTATACTTCTCAGGAAAAATAGAAAAGGCAGATCGTTTTGCAGGTTTATTTTTTTCAGGAAACTTAGAAAGTGAGGATCAGGAGGATCAAGAGGGCAGCTGCTCCCCCGTGCCTGAAGATAAAGAAGAACCCTTGTAATATATATACTAACTCTAACCTTTGTTTGGTGTGTGCTGAAATTTCTGCATGTATAGCAGGTGAAAAATTTGTTAGTGCAGTGGATGAAGACATTGCAGAAGTTGAAGCAGCACCGGTAACCGTTTCTAACTGTTTGCCACCTCCCCCTGAGGAGCCACCAGTGATGGATGTTGCACCCTTGGATTCTGCACCATGACCAGTCCAAGAGGTTGAACCCCGATTCTATTGGGGAGACTTTGTAGATAAAGAGGTCAGCTGTGACCCGAAGGGGAGTGAGAAGTCCGCCGCACTCGGCGAGGTTGTTATAATTGTCAAGCGCTCACCTCCGCATCAAAGCTGCAAGTTAGGGAGGCTTGGAATGAATTTCAGTCCTTTGGCTACCATGTGGGACTTATGTTACAAGCTATGGGATCCTGGTGGAACCGTCCTTCAATGAGTTTTTCTTTACCTTTCTTCTTTTTAATTTTCTTTTCCTTATTTTATTTCTGTTTTATTGTCAATAATGCTCCTAAATAATTTGAGAAGCTCAGGAGTTGTGTTGAGTCTGGTATTGGCAAGTTTATTGGATTTGATTAATTTTTGCATAGATTGATTGCATGATATGTTTTGACTGTTTCCCCCTAGGATTTGAAATTTTTTTGAAAAGTGATTCCCATGTGATTGAAAACTGAACTTTGGGATTTTGTTATGATGGCATGATTTATGATAAGTTTGGGGTGATAGGAAGCACACACTAGGGATAGAATCTCAGTCAAATAATTTGCAAAATAAATGTCCAGGTGAGGTTTTGAGCCTCCAACATGTTTTTTGACTGTGTGAAAATCTCTCTTAAGTTGCACTTTCCTGGATTTGCTTGAATCTCTTTTTGGTTTGCATGATTATATGTTTGTTTCAGATGATTTAGGCATTTTCTTTGTAAATAGCTACTTGGCCTAAAATAACCAATTCCTAATGCATGTTCCCTAGTTAGCCCCATTGAGCCGATTAGCCTGTTAATTCTTGATAACCTAATGTTATAAGCCCAAAAATCTGGAAAACCATGTTAACCCGATCTTAGGACTAGGAGAGCATGTAATCTTAGAATGGGTGCAAGAAACCAAAGTTTGGGGTGGCTACCCGGTGCAATGTGTTGTTTGAGATTGAGAAAAAAATTGTGAAAAAAAATATATATAGAAAGAAAAAAAAAAGAAAAAAAAAAGAAAAAAAAAAGAAAAGAAAAAAATTTTAAAAGTGCAAAAATGCCAAAAAGAAATAAAAAGGTTGTAGTCACCCAAGGCAAAATGAAAAATGAAAAAGGAACTTGAGTTAAATTCAAAGTGTAAATAATGTTCATGCTCTCTTAGTTCCTAGGGTCTTCAGCCTAGTTCCTTTTGTATATCCTACCCTTAGCCAGGCCCCATTACAACCCATAAAAGACCTTCTGATGTTGCTTGCATATTTTCTGTGGGAATCATTTAGAGATGAAAATCAAATTTATGGGAAGTGCTCTTAAAAGTGAAATTGAGTGCAATGTTGCTAGCCTGACACAAACTGAGCGATGAGTGAAACACAAATTTCCCTTGTGAGGAAGGCAGTTGTTTGATTTTGGTGATCTCCCTTTTGTATGTAACTTAGATCCCCTGCTTAGATTGATGATTGTTTGAATGATGAAATTCTCAACTGTTTAGAATAAATGATTGTGGGGATTACTTTGCTTGAAAGGGGGGAACATTGAAGGAAAAATTGTTTTGATAAATTGCTTGAAATCTGTGGAAAGTTGATTGAATTCTTAAGCTTGCCAGGTCTTGAGTCTTTTTAAGTTTTTGAGTGTAGTTTGCTTGGGGACAAGCAAAGTTTAAGTTTGGGGTAGTACCCTACCATAAGCTTGACTATTAACCAAATCTCTGCTTTATTAATGAAAGCACATAAGAATCAAGAGGTCTTTTATTTTGGTTGTAACGGGGCCATGAGATTAATTGTTAGGTGGGGAAATCAAGAAAAGGAAAATTCTAGAAGGCTAAACAAAATCAAACAGTGCAAAGCATGACACATCCTAAAATTCCTTTTTGGGCTTCAGTTTAGTTTTCCCCCTTTCTTTCTTTCTTTTACTTTTTATTTCTCACTCTCTTTTTCTCATCCCCTTCTCCATTTTTTTTATTTGAAGAATGGGAGATTTTCAACCTTAGAGAAATTTCTCTAACTTTTTATCCCACAATTTATTCTTCGAACTACCCTTTTTACCCTTTTGCAACACTTTAAGAGGTGACATACTAAGCATCATTCATTAAAATAGATCAATGGTACCAAGAAAAGTATTTTATTCTTTTAGGCTCAAAATTGGGCAACTAAGGGGGTAGCAATTTATCAGTTAATGTTCAGGAGACCAGAAAAATACCTAGTGCCACAATCATTTTCAAATGTGTTTTAAAAAATTTTTAAGTTTCGAAACGGTTTCAAGTCAAGTTCTAGAAGACACAATCCAAGAGGAATAAAACACTCGATCACAAGGAATGGGGTAGATTTAGTGAGTACCCCTTTTTGGCTCAAAATCTCACATTTAGTGGTTTAGAATCAATGAGAAACCTAAATCTAAGGAACCACATCTTAATTCAATTGGCACAAAGTTTTTCACTATTGGAGACATATCCTATGCAAGGGGCAGTCTAATCATGTGATATATGCAAAACTAACCCTAAATGAATGCAGCATGCAAGAATGCAAAAATGATACCCCTACCCCAAGCTTAAAAACTTACATTGTCCCCAATGTAAATAATTAAGTCGTAGGGAGGGTAAAATAAAATAAAAAAAGGGAACAAAATAACGCACTGAGGTGGTGGGTGCTGGCTCAGATGCCAGTCGTAGAGCTGCTGGAGCATGGCTCTTTACTCACGCTGCTCCTCCATAATGCACTCCTGGTTCGCTAAGATGGTGTCAAAAGTGGATGCGAACCGTGCATAGGGGTCATCGGACGACGTACCTACAGAGGAAGAAGATGGGTTCCTAGACGACCTAGCCTGCGGTGGCGGGCGTAACGTCCTTTATACTCTAATAGGCCGAGGCTCCTCTCCCACCGGCACTTTCCAATTTGCTGGATTTGTTACATCTAAAAGTGTGGGGTTAGGGAGAGGAATTGGGTTCCTGCGTCTTGGGTGTTTTAGGCAGTACATATCATCCTCCTAGATGATCATCCCCATGGCCTCACAAGCCTGCAAGGAGATACGGGTCCGTTCAGGGGCGGCCTCAAAACCATCTAGATCAAAGTTGAAGTGATGGCATATTGTGGTGATCAGGCCACCAATGACAATAGTGCCACTCGAACTCTTGGCAACCTTTAAGAGGTGCCTAGCCAAAAATGACCCTGTGTCCACGTTGCTCTTTAGGTGGAGCATGGCCCATAGTATAAAGACCTCGTCCTGGCGGACGAATCCGTCACTCTCTCCACGGCCAAACAGGGTATTGGCTATGACCATATGCATATATCTGATACTAGGGTTAGCAAAGGCTGTGGACTTGGACGTCCGAGGGTCAAAACTCCTACCCTCATAGTCAATTATTGACCAGAAACTATGCGATCTAAACCCTAAGGGGTATCTTCTGTCACCCCCTACTGGTAATCCAAAAATCTCTTTAAATTCAGATAGGGTTAGTACGAAGTCCTAGTTGAAGAGCCGGAATGTGATCCGTCTCTCTTGGCAATGCGGCCCTTGGAGAATTTCTGCATTCAGGGAGCTTAGGAACTCCAGAGTAAGGCCAGCAAATGTAGGGTATCTAGTGCGAGCAAACTCGCTCCACCCTATGTTTTCTAACATCCAATTGATGTCAACAGTCAGGCCTAGAGTGTCTATACATGCATCATCAAGTTTGGTTTGGACTATCTTCCTATTTTTCAAAGCATTGAATCTAACTTGTTGAGCAATATCCTTAAAAACAATCCCATACCCATATTCATCAGTCTCGGAGTTAGAGGAGTCAGAGTCAGAGTAGTTACCTGGGTTCCTGCTTCCTCTGGTGCGAGTGCGTGAGGCTTCGGTTGCCCTTTGACATTTGCTTGCCATGATCCCAAAGCACCAAAATCCACAATCCCCTTCACTGTTTCTGAAATTTGGTTTGGTTAAGGTTTCAAAATTGGGACTTTTTGAGTTTACCCAAAATTGAGGGATTTGCCTTGTGGGTCTTGTTGGGTTAGGTCTAGGGAGGAAAGGAGTAGGGTTGTTTGGGTGTGGGTGCAATGGGAGGTGATTTTTCGAGCTCCTTTGGTGAATGGATATGGTGGAGGGTGTGAGAGGAAGAAGAAGAAGAAGAAGAAGAAGAAGAAGAAGAAGAAGAAGAAGAAGAAGAAGAAGAAGAAGAAGAAGAAGAAGAAGAAGAAGAAGAAGAAGAAGAAGAAGAAGAAGAAGAAGAAGAAGAAGAAGAAGAAGAAGAAGAATGGGTGAAGAGGAGGATGGTGGGTTTGGGTTAAGGGGGAAGATGCGTGATGAGTGTGATTTGAGGGAAAGGAGGAGTTGGGAGGAAGGGAGTAGGGTTTGGTGGCTATGGAGGTTGAGAGGAGTTTGAGAAGATGAAGGGAGTGCGTGGTTTGTGGCAGAGGAGCATTTTAAAAATTGGGTTGAATGCGCGTCACGGCCGTGATGGCCATCACGGACTGACCGTGACGCGTTCTGTGTCTGGTAAATCCTGTATCACGGCCGTGATGTGTATCATGGCTTCCCCGTGATGGAATCTGTCTTGCTCCAGCTACCTTATCACGTCCATGACCACTATCACGGCCTGGCCGTGAAACTTTCTAACCCTTCTTGGACTTCACATCACGGCTGTGGTGGACATCACGGCCTCGCCATGGTGGACATCACGGCCTGGTCGTGATGGACTCTGATCTTATGGGGCCTACTTGTCACGCCCGTGATCTCCTTCACGGTTGGGCCGTGATGGGCTCTGACTTTTAGCTGTTGGTTCATCACGGCCGTGATGAGCATCACGGCTTGAGCGTGATCGTTGCTGACTTTGCTTTTTCATCCCCTTATCACTCTTCATCACTTCCTGACCTGAAAACACTCGACAAACCCATTAATTGACGATCTTTCTTCTCTAATTCTTCTTAATTATAAAAAAACAAAATTCAAGACAAACTAAGTAGGGAAAGAAAGCTTGGGTTGCCTCCCAAGAAGCGCTTATTTACGGTCCTAAGCTTGACCATAGTCCTTTCAATCTTTTGATGTTGGATCGAGGAGGGAAATTGCAACCTCCTGCTCAAGTGGATGTTCTCCAAGGTAGTGTTTCAGTCTCTGTCCATTGACCTTGAATGTTCCACGTTCCTGATTCCAAACCTCGACGGCACCATACAAAAATACTTTCATTACTTTAAATGGTCCAGACCTTCTAGACTTCAGCTTTCCTGGGAATAATCGCAATCTTGAGTTGTAGAGTAGCACTAGTTCTCCTTCATGGAATTCTCTACGAAGGATATGCTTATCATGCCACTTCTTTGTTCTCTCCTTTTAAGATCGTGCGGACTCATAGGCATCCAATCTTAGCTCATCAAGTTCCTGAAGTTGAAGGATTCTCTTTTCCCCAGCGGCTTTTATATCAAAGTTTAGCATCTTAATAGTCCACAAGGCCTTATGCTCAAGCTCGACTGGTTAGTGACATGGCTTACCGTAAATAAGTCTAAAGGGTGTCATCCCGATAGGAGTCTTGTAAGCTGTACGGTAAGCCCAAAGAGCGTCATCAAGCTTTAAGGACCAATCCTTTCTCGAACCCGAAACAGTCTTTTCCAGAATGCTCTTTATCTCTCGATTGGAGACCTCGACTTGCCCACTTGTCTGAGGGTGGTAAGGTGTAGCAACCCTATGAGTGACTCCATATTTGAGTAGGAGTTTCTCAAATTGTTTTTCAATGGAGTGCGATCATCCATCACTAATGACTGCCCTTGGAATTCCAAACCTTGGAAAAATCACCTTATTGAATAGTTTGATTACGGTTTTTGCATCACTTGTTGGGGAAGGAATGGCTTCCACCCATTTAGAGACATAATCAACAGCTACAAGAATGAAGTTATTATTGCAAGAGGAAGGAAAGGGTCCCATGTAGTCGACTCCCCAAACATCAAATATCTCCACTTCTAGCATAGTGTTGAGTGGCATTTCATGCCTCTTAGAGATGTTCCCCGTTCTATGACACGGATCACAAGCAAGCACGAACATTCGGGCATCTCTGAAAATATGAGGCCAATAGAAACCAGCTTGAAGCACTTTTGCTGCTGTCTTCTAGGCACTAGCATGTCCTCCGTAAGATGAGGAATGACAACAACTCAAGATACTTGGAACCTCGGCTTCCGAAATACACCTTCTGTAAATGCTATCCGCGCACTTGCGGAAAATGTAAGGCTCATCCCACACGTAGTTCTTGAGATCGGAAAAGAACTTCTTCTTTTGTTGATAATTAAGCTCCGGCGGTAGAATCTCGCATACAAAATAATTCACAAAATCAGCATACCATGGAGCGTTCTCTCCCAAGATGGCGAACAGTTGCTCATCGGGGAAAGAATCGTCTATCGGCAAGTTGTCCTTCTCATGTTCCAACGGTTCAAGTCTGGATAAGTGGTCCACAACTAAGTTCTCCGTCCCTTTCCGGTCCCGAATCTCCAAGTCAAATTCTTGCAGAAGGAGAATCCATCGGATGAGTCTTGGCTTGGCTTCCTTCTTAGTCATGAGGTGCTTTAGTGCAGAGTGGTCCGTGTACACTATGACTTTAGACCCTACAAGGTATGATATGAATTTCTCGAATGCAAAGACAACCACAAGCAACTCTTTCTTAGTTGTGGCATAATTCGCTTGAGCTCCATCTAGAGTTTTGCTTGCATAGTATATAGCATGGACCTTCTTGTCTCTTGTTGGACGAAATCTAGGCAAGTATACCTAGTCGTACAAGTAATAGGTGGTGAGACCGGATATCGTTCTCAGGGATCGCGGACAAGTACCAATTCGCAAATCGGACTACTATCTAGACTATCGTTTGGATGGAGGGGAGCTCTTAATATGTAACAAAACAAACAAGAATAAAATATTCTTGGTCTTTTAGGAATTTTAACAAACACTTAACAAGCGAAAAGAGATGTGGTTAACAAATGGATGAAACTGTCAGGGTTAGACTACACTAATCTTCCCTTGACTGCAATGAAATGGTTATTTACACAAGTCCTAATTCATTTATGACAATCAAATCTTCTAAAATACTCAAACCCTAATTCCTTAGGTGGAATGAGCCTAAAACCCCAAATTAAACCCTAATTCCTTAGGTGGATTAACATGAGATTTTGCATAAAGATCCAAGATTTATAAGATTGCAAGCACCCCATGACCCATTCCTAGATTCATGAACTACTTGGCATTTGATTCATGAGCATGCCTTAACATCAATTTTCCAATTATCTATCAAGGCAACTAATCATTCCAAGGGTGATCAAGCCAAGAAAAGCATTAACCATAGAATCAAATACTCATAAAGAAATAGGAACTTGTATTAAAACCAAATCAAGAGACAACCAAGTTCAGGAAATCAAACATCTAACCCCAACAAAAAGGGGTTTAGCTACTCATGATAAAGGAAAATACAAAAGATAAAGAGAGAAGAGATGAAGAAAACTCCATGAAGAATCCTCCAATATTCTTCCAGTCCAGGAGCAGAGAGAACGTCACTTTTCAGGGTTAGAATCACCTCCAGCCGCCAGCCTCCAAGTCCAGATACCCCCCTAGGGTAAAAGTCTGATGCCTTGTTTATATATGAAAGAAGTTTGAATCCAAATAGTGCACGTCATGGCCGTGATGGCCATCACGGCCAGGCCGTGACGGGTTCTGCCAAGGGCGCGCTTTCATTTTTTGATTCATCACGGCCGCGATGCTTATCACGGCTAGGCCGTGATGCTCATCACGGCTAGGCCGTGATCGGTTCTGTCTGGATCAGCTAACATGTCACGGTCGTGATGGGCATCACGGCTAGGCCGTGACAGCTTCTGACTTTTGCCTTCTTTTCTTTCCAATTTTTGCTTGATCATGGCCGTGATGGTCATCACGGCTAGGCCGTGATAGGCTCTGCTTGGCTCATTTTCTTCACTTTTCAAGCTCTATCTTCATCCATGCTCCACCATGGTTGATCTTGAGCATTTAATCCCTAAATTTCTGTAAAACAACACAACAACACCACCTTACCTGTAACACCCTACTTTTTATTTTCCAATTTTTATTTTTTCAGTAAAAATGTTTTCGCTGTATTAACCGGTATAAAGGTATTTATTTATATTTTTATCCGAGTTCATGGAGATTGATTTTTATGAAATAAAAATCAAATTCATACTCTATCTTAGGGTAGAAGCTTAGGATAAAATTTTGGGTTGAAAATTCAGACGGAAATCGGTATGCGTTTTCACTGACATTATAATTTTACTGAGCAGAAAACCTAATTTTGATTCGTGAACGAAATGGTTTATATTTAAATCATATTTCCAACGAGTTTGATTAGTTTGAAAATTTTCAGTAGAAAACGAAATATTACGCTTTTACGCAGGCGTAAAACCCTAATCAGGAAACCGACGGAGTTGAAAACGGAACTACAGAGACCCGTCAAGAGATCGGGATAACGAGTCATACATGATGATTCATGGGGATGAGTCACACTTTTAAGTCTAGAAGATTCTACAAGTCAAAGTGGCAATTTATGAATTTTACGCTTAGGTCCCTGAACTTTCTATTAATTACACTTTGGTCCCTAAGTTAGTTTCTATGTTTTTCTAAGTGAATTGGGCCAGAATCTTTGTTCCCAATCTATTAATGGACCGTGGCCATGAAGCCCAAATCCTTGTCCATGAATTTAATTTCATGAAGCCCATTAGAAATCATATAAGTTTCCTATGTCATGTTTAAGCTTTAAGCCTTTTGGTGGGCCCCACAATAATTTAATTCAAGCCCAAGTTTTCAAGGCCCATGCACAGGCCCAAGAAGGAGTGGGGTCTGCCTTAATTTGGAAGAGTCAAGTGGATTCTTGAAGTTTCCACCATGTTCCACACAATTCAACAAAGTTCTCAAATATTCTCCAAAGTTCCACACAATTCTACAATGTCCTCAAGTGTTCTCCATCCTTCTAGGTTCTTCTCAAAATATCTCATGAAAAATCAGCCAAGATAAGTCAAGATGAGACCACATTTAATGTGGCACATGGTCATCATTTCAATTTATTGACAATTTGCAAAATAGTCCTTATACTTTTGGAATCTTTGCAAAATGGTCTTTAGAAATTATTTGCACTTTAATCCTTTGAACAAGCCACCTCCTTCCTACTAGATCCTTCTAAAGTGGAGCAACCAACCTCTATAAATACCCTCCCTCACATTTCATTTGGTTCCTATTGCCATTTGTTTCAAAAACTCAAAAGTTCTAAGTTCATAAGCCTTTTAGCATCACTTTGTGAAGCAAGTCCTTGGATCTTCACTTTTTTTTGATCTTCAAGAGGTGAATCCTATTCTTATTCCTTAATCATGTCTATGTTCTTCAATAATTTTCATGATTCAAAGTCTATTTCATTTATGTTCATCACTTTTAAGTTTCTAGATCTAAAACTTTGAAAATTCATAACTAATTCTAGAAAAATCCTTTTGACATGAAAGCAATTGATATGGTCTTAAAATCATCTCTATTTTCATAATATAGAAGCATATGATCATGAGAAATTTCTTTCCTTGATTTCTGGACTGGGCCGAATCTATGACAAAATGAGGTTCATAGGTTTTGTTTCATTTTCATGTCTTGATTCATGATTCAATCTTCTAGTACCTTAATAATTCTTGTATGTAAGTATATAGAAGATCAAAAACCAAACTTTAACCTATTTGTTTCATAAAGGCCGAACCCTAGGTGGATGAGATTTGATGAGTTTTGTTCAAAGTTTTCATTAATGACCTTAGTAATCAAGCTATTAGTATGTATGCTTAATAAATCCAAGTTGGTTTATCAAACTAAAAACCCTAGCCCCATGAACATGTTAAGGCCGAATCTAAGTATATGAAAGTTAGGAAGTTTTGAGTTTAAAATTTAGTTGTTTAGCCACTAATCCATGATCTTGGTTGATTAAGGACCATTAATCCATGAATTAATCATGATTAGGAATTTTAGTCACCCAAAACCCCTAGAAGCCGTGACCATGTAGTAGGGTTTTGGATGTTTTTAGTTTCTTGATTTATTTTATTGTTGATTTGGTTGAAGGTGGTTGTGTTAACTCGTGGCGGGATAACGAGGATCGTCGTGTACGTGTTTCCGGTGATAACTCGGGTGGGGGAAAGAATCAACCTATCATCGGAATCGATAAGTAGTAGATTATATGATAATTGTGTAGGGCGACCTAAACCCTACTAGTAGTCGAGTAATCGACAAGACCAAAATCCCATTGGAAACCTTTTCTGTAAAACCAATGGTGATTCGGGGATTGTAGGTTTATCAACATTAAGTTGATTTGAAGTATTTGAGGATGTTTGATTTTATGTTATCAAATTTACTGTGATACGCTGCTTGAGGTATTCCATCTGCATGTGACGTATTATTGCGGTGTTTGAATATTTATGATATTGAGGATGTTCAGTGTCTGTCATGGCCGTGATGGTTGTCATGGCCAGGCCGTGACAGGTTCTGTTTTGCAGAATTCTTGCCTTTGTTGTCTGTCACGGCCGTGATATGCAAAGTATGACTTTGTTATTTATTTGGTTGGACTATTATGAGTTGGTTGTGATAAATTGCCTAATATGATATTGAGATGTTGGAATCTTCTGTTGATTAATGTGTTATGCATGATCTGCCTGGGTTTAATGCTATGCTTAGATGATTTTAAGGAAAGATATATATTGCTCGGAGGTATAATTGTTTGGGTGAGAGAATAAAGGTGATTTAGAGGTGCCTAGCCTAATTAAGTGGTTTTATCTATGAGGAAAAAGGTGTTGAGACTTTGATGGAAGGTTGAGGCACTAGGTTGTTATTGATGTAATTTAGGGAGATTCATTTATAGATGTATTGTTATTCACAGCCGTGTGAGTGGAACACACGAGGTCAGGATATCCTATTTTAGGATATCGGATATTGCGGGTGAGTGTCCTACGGATGTGGATGCCGAGGTAGACTACCATAATATTCTTTTAGTTCTTGACACGTTCGCATATTATTGGCACTAGACCGTTCTGGATCGATACTCCTTGACGCGTTCGCATATTCTTGGTACTAGACTGTTTTGGACTAACAATCGCTTAGTCGTTAACGCGTTCGAAAGTTATTGGCACTGGACTGTTTCGGACTACTGACTAATGTGACAGGAGTAAAGATGGCCACGTTGGTATTAAAGTCTAGTTGTACGAGATTGGGGTAGAAGATGAATACTTGAGTTTGAGGATGTTTTGTTAGGTGTTGAATGATGTTATGTCTGTGACAGTTATTGTTTAATTTACTATTACTCTTTTCCGTTTTTTGATGATAGAACTGTTTCTTATTCCCTATATCTTTGTGTGTTGTATTTTATTTATGATGTGATAGTACGAGAAGACCCGATGGAGGAACCAATTGCTGAGGAGTTAGATGGAACTCCTTACGAACCAGATGCTGGAAGTCGAGCTGTGATTCATGGCGATTAGAGTATAGACATTATGGCCAGTGTGTCTAAGGAGTATTTATAATTCCGCTAAGTATGTCTGTAGTGAAGTTTATGCCTGTGAGGTGTAACACCCCGATTTTCACTGTTTCAAAATAATCGAAATGCGAACGATTATTGTATAGATTTATATTATTTTAAATAAACGGAGTTCATCACTCAATCCTACTTGAATGTAGGAAGCTACGATTAAAATTGAGGTTGAAACGACGGGTGAATCTCGGCCCACTATTTTCACTGACAGTATATTTATACTGCTCAAAAGGCCTAATTTTAATTCGTGAACAAAAGACTTAAGGTTTATATTTTATTTCCTACAATTCTGTATTTTTAGAATTATTTCAGAAAAAAATAATATAATTTACGTTTTTCGGGTGGAATACGTAATCGGGTAAACGACAGAAGGGATTTCGGAGTTTCCAACAGCAGATAAAGAGGTTATCTTAGGATTTTGAGATGATTCATGGGGATGAATCACACTTTTAACTCCCCGAACTTTCTATTAATTACGCATTGGTCCCTAAGTTAGTTTCTATGTTTTTCTAAGTGAATTGGGCCAAAATCTTTGTTCCAAGACCATTAGTGGACGTGGCCATGAAGCCCAAATTCCTTGTCCATGAATTAAAATTCATAAAGCCCATTAGAAATCATGAAAGTTTCCTATGTCATGTTTAAGCTTAAAGCCTTTTTGGTGGGCCCCACAAAGATGAATTCAAGCCCAAGTTTTCAAGGCCCATGCGCAAGCCCAAGAAGGAGTGGGGGCTGCCTTAGTTTGGAAGAGTCAAGTTGATTCTTGAAGTTTCCACACAATTCCACAAGGTTCCACAATGTTCTACCATGTTCCACCATGTTCTACACTTTTCTAACATGTTCTCAAACATTCTAGCCTTTTCTTAAAATATCTCATGAAGAAAAATCAGCCAAGAATAGTCAAGATAAGACCACATTTAATATGGCAAATGGTCATCATTACAATTTATTGGCAATTTGCAAAATAGTCCTTATACTTTTGGAATCTTTGCAAAATGGTCCATATGAATTATTTGCACTTTAATCCTTTGAAAAGCCACCTCCTTTCTCCTAAATCCTTCAAAAGTGGCGCAGCCCACATCCTTATAAATATGCCTTCACTTCATTATTTGACATTTTCACACTTTGCACAAAAACTACTCAAAAGTTCTAAGTTCATAAGCCTTTTAGCATCATTTTGTGAAGCAAGTCTTTGGATCTTCACTTGTTTTTGATCTTCAAGAGGTGAATCCTATTCTTCTTCCTTAATCATATCTATGTTCTTCAATAAATTTCTTGATTCAAAGTCTATTTCATCTATGTTCATCACTTTTAAGTTTCTAGATCTAGAACTTTGAAAATTCATAACTAATTATAGAAAAATCCTTTTGACATGAAACCAATTGCTATGATCTTATAATAATCTCTATTTTCTTCATCTAGAAGTATACGGTCATGATAAATTTCCTTCCTTGATTTCTGGACTGGGCCGAATCTATTAGAATAGGTTTGGTAGAGTTTTGTTCATATGTTGTCATGTATGATCATGTATTCCATATGACATGTATGTCTACACACTCTAATCCATGATTAGTTTATTAAAATGAAAATCTTTACTCAAAAATCTCTATGTTGGTTGAACCCTAGATGGGTGAGATTTGATGAGTGTTGTTCAAAGTTTTCATAAATGATCTTGGTAATCAAGCTATTAGTATGTATTCTTAATAAATCCAAGTTGGTTTATCAAACTAAAAACCCTAGCCCCATGAACATGTCAAGGCCGAATCTAAGTATATGAGAGTTAGGAAGTTTTGAGTTTAAAATTTAGTTGTGTAGTCACTAATCCATGATCTTCGTTGATTAAGGACCATTAATCTATGACTTAACCATGATTAGAAATTCTAAGGATTTTGAACCCTAATAGTCAGCCCTTAGCCGAAAACCCAAACCCTAAAGGTTAGATGATTTTGTTTCAAATTTTAGTCTTGTAATAAGTAATCTATGTTAGTTAAGACTCTAGTAACTAGGATCCTAAAGATGGCATTAAGAAGATAATCCTAAACCTATTTTCTAAGTCTTGACCGAACCTAGCCCTAAAGTGTCATAGATGGTTGTTAGTTGATTAATTATAGTTATGTTGTTTGGTTGAAGGTGGTTGTGTTAACTCGTGGCGGGATAACGAGGATCGTCGTGTACGTGTTTCCGGTGATAACTCAGGTGGGGGAAAGAATCGTCCTATCGTCGGAATCGATAAGTAGCATATTATATAATAATTGTGTAGGGCGACCTAAACCCTACTAGTAGTTGAGTAATCGACAAGACCAAAATCATATTGGAAACATTTTCTGTAAAACCAATGGTGATTTGGGGATTGTAGGTTTATCGACATTAAGTTGATTTTAAGTATTTGAGGATGCTTGATTTTATGTTATTTAATTCTCTGTGATACGCTGGTTGAGGTATTCCATCTGCATGTGACGTATTAGTTCGGTGTTTGAATATTTATGAGGATGTTTGTTGTCTGTCACGCCATCACGGCCTTGCCGTGACACAGTCTGACTTTGTTATTTAATTGGTTTGATTATTATGAGTTGGTTGTGATAAATTGCTGTATATGATATTGAGATATTTGAATATGCTGTTGATTAATGTGTTATGCATGATCTGCCTGATTTTTAATCCAATGCTTAGATGATTTTCAGCAAAGATATATGTTGTTCGGGAGATAAGTTTTGGGTGAGAGTTTTGAATATGAATTAGAGGTGACTCGCTATTATTTTATAGAAGTGATGTGATATAGAATGTAAGTGGAGGTTGTGAGAAAAAGCTTGAGGTACTAGGTTGCTATTGATAAAAGTCAGTGAGAATCATACCGTGCTTATGCACTATTTCCTATTAGAGATTAGGGAATAGTGGCGCACAGAATTATAAGGTCTTTTATGCTTATGTGCTATTTCAAATGGGGGGAAATAGTGACGCATATCGTGCTTATGCACTATTTCCTATGAGAGGTAAGGGAATAGGGGCGCACCGAGTTATTATTTATTATGTGCTTATGTGCTATTTCCAATGGGGGCAATAGTGACGCATATCGTGCTTATGCACTATTTCCTATGAGAGGTAATGGAATAGGGGCGCACCGAGTTATTATTTATTATGTGCTTATGTGCTATTTCCAATGGGGGCAATATTGACGCATATCGTGCTTATGCACTATTTCCTATGAGAGATAAGGGAGTAGGGGCGCACCGAGTTATTATTTATTATGTGCTTATGTGCTATTTCCAATGGGGGCAATAGTGACGCATACTGTGCTTATGCACCATTTCCTATGAGAGATTAGGGAATAGTGGCGCACCGAGTTTTGACCCTAAATAGTTTTGGACTACTGACTAGTGTGACAGGAGTATAGATTGCCATATTAGTATAAATGTTGAATTACAGGAGTTGAAAGTAGAGGGTGATATCGTAATTTAAGGATGATTGCTAGTTTGGTGTGATGTGTGTGGTTGACGGTTATTATATTTTATGCTATGATTCTTTTCCGCTTTGATGATAGAACTGTTTCTTATCCCCTATATCTTTGTGTGTTGTATTTTATTTATGATGTGATCGTACGAGAAGACCCGATGGAGGAACCAGTTGCTGAGGAGTTAGATGGAACTCCGTATGAACCGGATTCTGGAGGTCGAGCTGTGATCCATGGCGATTAGAGTATAGACATTATGGTCAGTGTGTCTAAGGAGTAATTATATATCCGCTAAGTATGTCTGTAGTGCAGTTTATACCTGTAAGGGATCCTACTGAGAGGGTACCCTTAACAGTGTTTTAGTATTGTCATAAATAAACAGGTGTGTATTTATATATATTAAAGTTGGTGTATTTCAATTTTACAGAAGTTATATGATAATTAAATAAGTTTTAATTTTTTTTTACGTATTTTCAACGATAAGAGCGCGATTAAGTAAATAAATATTAAGGTTTTAATGTAATAATACAATGGGGCACAACGGGGTGTCTCATTTGGTGGTATCAGAGTAGTTCGATTCTAATCAGACTGTGAGGTCTAGGATATTGTTATTGGTCGTGTCTAGTTGAGTCCACATCGGATTTTGACTATGCTTAGAAGATGGGTAATGTGTCCGAATACGATGCGATAATTAACATTAGTATGGCATATGATATTTATATACTGGTCTATGTGGTATTATATGTCATGCTGATAAGAGCGAATGATTTCTTTTACAGAATCATGGCTCGTGGAAGAGGACGTCCGATCGGCGGATAATGTGAGAACTCCTGAAAGAATTGTTGGAGCTAACAATGTGGAAAATAATCATACCGGAAGTGGAGGAGAGTCATCCGAGACTCAAGATACCATGAAAAACATAGTTTCTTGCTCTGTTATTACAAACACAGCGAGAATCTTTGAGATGCTCTGAGATGAACAAAGAACAGCAGGAACAACAGAACCAAAGGAGAGCTGCCGCAGCTGAAGATGCCGGAATGGCTACTTTCCTGAAAGGGAAGCCACCCCAATTCCGAGGAGATTATGATCCAGAGAAGGCAGAATGGTGGATACAAGAGATCGAGAAGATATTCGATACCATGCGCTGCAGAGAGGATAGGAAAGTGACGTATGCTGCCTTCATGCTAACTGGGGGAGCAGAGTCTTGGTGGAGAGGCAAGTGAAGATTGCTGGATGCCGAAGGCAGAGTTATCAACTGGCAGCTGTTTAGTGACTGCTTCTTTGAGAAGTATTTTCCGCGTCTAATTCGACGCGAGAAAGAAAGGGAATTCATGAGTCTCAAACAAGGCAACATGACTGTTGGTGATTATGCATCACGATTTGAGGCTCTGATTAAGTATTCTGAATTTTATCAGAGATTCCCAGATGAAGATTGGCAATGTATAAGGTTTGAGGAAGGACTCCTTCAGGAACTACATAGGGCTATAGTATCTCTCGATATCCAGAGTTTTCCGGAGCTAGTGGAGAGATGCAGTGCCATAGAAAGCATAGATCTGAGGATGGTTGCTGAACAGAAGCAACAAAGGATTGGAGGTCATATTCGATCAGATACTCAACAGAGAGTAGATAGTGGTTCTTAGGGGAGGCAGGAACCATATCCCAAACCAGTGCAGACAGTAGCACCAACACCAATTGCCACAACACAAGTGGTTGGAACGGGTCAGCAAAAGCAAGGCCCGGTTTGTTATAAATGTGGAGGACCACATTATCAACGGAATTGAAGGGAGGTACCTTGCTGTTTTCATTGTGGCAAACCATCACATTTTGCTCGAGATTGTAAACAGAAAGGTATGCCGCAGCCAGTAGCTGGGAATAGAGAAGTTGGAGGTTATAGAGGTGGAAACTAGGGAGAAGTTCCCGCAACCGGTCAGCAGATGGTTAGACCTCAAGCTACTGGGAGAGTGTTTACCATAAGGGGAGATGAATCCTCTCACCTTGCAGATCTCAGAGAAGGTATGTGTAAATTGGATATAATACATAATTATTGTTTAGAGGATAAATAGAATGATATAAGGATGAATTATGTTATGAAGTTACCGCTATCATTTAGAGGAAGGCATTAATGAGAAATATATTGTTGGAGCTTTAGATTAAGATACGATTACAATATGGTGTCTAGTGTTGAGTTAAGAAATTCCGAGGACGGAAATTTTTTTCTAAGAGGTGTAGTAATGTAACACCCCGATTTTCACTGTTTCAAAATAATCGAAATGCGAACGATTATTGTATAGATTTATATGAGTATTAGAAAATTATTTTAAATAAACGGAGTTCATCACTCAATCCTACTTGAATGTAGGAAGCTACGATTAAAAATGAGGTTGAAACGACGGGCGAATCCCGGCCCGCTCTTTTCACTGACAGTATATTTATACTGCTCAAAAGACCTAATTTTAATTCGTGAACGAAAGACTTAAGGTTTTTATTTTATTTCCTACAATTCTGTATTTTTAGAATTATTTCAGAAAAAATAAAATAATTTACGTTTTTCGGGCGGAATACGTAATCGGGTAAACGACATAAGGGATTTCGGAGTTTCCAAGAGCATATATAGAGGTTATCTTAGGATTTTGAGATGATTCATGGGGATGAATCACACTTTTAAGTCTAGAAGGTTCTACAAGGTTAAAGTGAAAATTTAGGAATTTTACGCTTAAGTCCCTGAACTTTCTATTAATTACACTTTGGTCCCTAAGTTAGTTTCTATGTTTTTCTAAGTGAATTGGGCCAAAATCTTTGTTCCAAGACCATTAGTGGATGTGGCCATGAATCCCAAATTCCTTGTCCATGAATTAAAATTCATAAAGCCCATTAGAAATCATGAAAGTTTCCTATGTCATGTTTAAGCTTTAAGCCTTTTTGGTGGGCCCCACAAAGATGAATTCAAGCCCGAGTTTTCAAGGCCCGTGCTCAAGCCCAAGAAGGAGTGGGGGTTGCCTTAGTTTGGAAGAGTCAAGTTGATTCTTGAAGTTTCCACACAATTCCACAAGGTTCCACAATGTTCTACCATGTTCCACCATGTTCTACACTTTTCTAACATGTTCTCAAACATTCTAGCCTTTTCTTAAAATATCTCATGAAGAAAAATCATCCAAGAATAGTCAAGATAAGACCACATTTAATGTGGCAAATGGTCATCATTACAATTTATTGGCAATTTGCAAAATAGTCCTTATACTTTTGGAATCTTTGCAAAATGGTCCATAGGAATTATTTGCACTTTAATCCTTTGAAAAGATACCTCCTTTCTCCTAAATCCTTCAAAAGTGGCGCAGCCCACATCCTTATAAATATGCCTTCACTTCATTATTGGACATTTTCACACTTTGCACAAAAACTACTCAAAAGTTCTAAGTTCATAAGCCTTTTAGCATCATTTTGTGAAGCAAGTCTTTGGATCTTCACTTGTTTTTGATCTTCAAGAGGTGAATCCTATTCTTCTTCCTTAATCATATCTATGTTCTTCAATAAATTTCTTGATTCAAAGTCTATTTCATCTATGTTCATCACTTTTAAGTTTCTAGATCTAGAACTTTGAAAATTCATAACTAATTATAGAAAAATCCTTTTGACATGAAACCAATTGCTATGATCTTATAATCATCTCTATTTTCATCATCTAGAAGCATAAGGTCACGAGAAATTTCCTTCCTTGATTTCTGGACTGGGCCGAATCTATTAGAATAGGTTTGGTAGAGTTTTGTTCATGTGTTGTCATGTATGATCATGTATTCCATATGACATGTATGTCTACACACTCTAATCCATGATTAGTTTATTAAAATGAAAATCTTTACTCAAAAATCTTTATGTTGGCCGAACCCTAGATGGGTGAGATTTGATGAGTGTTGTTCAAAGTTTTCATAAATGATCTTGGTAATCAAGCTATTGGTATGTATTCTTAATAAATCCAAGTTGTTTTATCAAACTAAAAACCCTAGCCCCATGAACATGTCAAGGCCGAATCTAAGTATATGAGAGTTAGGAAGTTTTGAGTTTAAAATTTAGTTGTGTAGTCACTAATCCATGATCTTGGTTGATTAAGGACCATTAATCTATGACTTAATCATGATTAGAAATTTTAAGGATTTTGAACCCTAAAAGTCAGCCCTTAGCCGAAAACCCAAACCTTAAAGGTTAGAGGATTTTGTTTCAAATTTTAGTCTTGTAATAAGTAATCTATGTTAGTTAAGACTCTAGTAACTAGGATCCTAAAGATGGCATTAAGAAGATAATCCTAAACCTATTTTCTAACTCTTGGCGGAACTAGCCCTAAAGTGTCATAGATGGTTGTTAGTTGATTAATTATAGTTATGTTGTTTGGTTGAAGGTGGTTGTGTTAACTCGTGGCGGGATAATGAGGATCATCGTGTACGTGTTTCCGGTGATAACTCAGGTGGGGGAAAGAATCATCCTATCGTCGGAATCGATAAGTAGCATATTATATAATAATTGTGTAGGGCGACCTAAACCCTACTAGTAGTTGAGTAATCGACAAGACCAAAATCATATTGGAAACATTTTCTGTAAAACCAATGGTGATTTGGGGATTGTAGGTTTATCGACATTAAGTTGATTTTAAGTATTTGAGGATGCTTGATTTTATGTTATTTAATTCTCTATGATACGCTGGTTGAGGTATTCCATCTGCATGTGACGTATTAGTTCGGTGTTTGAATATTTATGAGGATGTTTGTTGTCTGTCACGCCATCACGGCCTTGCCGTGACACAGTCTGACTTTGTTATTTAATTGGTTTGATTATTATGAGTTGGTTGTGATAAATTGCTGTATATGATATTGAGATAGTTGAATATGCTGTTGATTAATGTGTTATGCATGATCTGCCTGATTTTTAATCCAATGCTTAGATGATTTTAAGCAAAGATATATGTTGTTCGGGAGATAAGTTTTGGGTGAGAGTTTTGAATATGAATTAGAGGTGACTCGCTATTATTTTATAGAAGTGATGTGATATATAATGTAAGTGGAGGTTGTGAGGAAAAGCTTGAGGTACTAGGTTGCTATTGATAAAAGTCAGTGAGAATCATACCGTGCTTATGCACTATTTCCTATTAGAGATTAGGGAATAGTGGCGCACTGAATTATAAGGTCTTTTATTCTTATGTGCTATTTCAAATGGGGGGAAATAGTGACGCATATCGTGCTTATGCACTATTTCCTATGAGAGGTAAGGGAATAGGGCGCACCGAGTTATTATTTATTATGTGCTTATGTGCTATTTCCAATGGGGGTAATAGTGACGCATACTGTGCTTATGCACTATTTCCTATGAGAGATTAGGGAATAGTGGCGCACCGAGTTTTGACCCTAAATAGTTCTGGACTACTGACTAGTGTGATAGGAGTATAGATTGCCATATTAGTATAAATGTTGAATTACAGGAGTTGAAAGTAGAGGGTGATATCGTAATTTGAGGATGATTGCTAGTTAGGTGTGATGTGTGCGGTTGACGGTTGTTATATTTTATTCTATGATTCTTTTCCGCTTTGATGATAGAACTGTTTCTTATCCCATATATCTTTTTGTGTGTTGTATTTTATTTCTGATGTGATTGTACGAGAAGACCCGATGGAGGAACCAGTTGCTGAGGAGTTAGATGGAACTCCGTATGAACCGGATGCTGGAGGTCGAGCTGTGATCCATGGCGATTAGAGTATAGACATTATGTCCAGTGTGTCTAAGGAGTATTTATATTTCCGCTAAGTATGTCTGTAGTGCAGTTTATACCTGTGAGGGATCCTACTCAGAGGGTACCCTTAACAGTGTTTTAGTATTGTCATAAATAAATAGGTGTGTATTTATATATATTAACGTTGGTGTGTTTTAATTTTGCAGAAGTTATATGATAATTAAATAAGTTTTAATTTTTTACGTATTTTCAACGATAAGCGCGCGATTAAGTAAATAAATATTAAGGTTTTAATGTAATAATACAATGGGGCACAACGAGGTGTCTCATGAGTGATCCTACTAAGAGGATACCCTCAACAGTGTTTTGGTAATGTAATAAGTAAACATGTGTGTATATATATATTACAACCTTGGTGTATTTAATTTGCAGAAGCTATATGATTGTTTAACTAAAGTTTTAATTTTTACATACTTTTCAACAATAAGCGCGCGATTAAGTAAATAAATAATAAGGTTCTAATTTAATAATACAATGGGGCATAACGGGGTGTCTCATTACCCGTTCCAAGGTAAAAACTAACAAAAATGAAATAAAAATTGCCTAAACTATATGACAATGCTTGCAAAAATGTACATGAAATATGAGGTGAAATCACACTCATCAAATCACCCCAAGCTTAAGACTTTGCTTGTCCTCAAGCAATCACCAAGGCCAGAAGATAAAAAAAAAACAGAGCATGGATAGTGAATTAAGAACCCGAGTAACTAGTCCAAGTAACAGGCATTTTCAAACAATCTACCAAGAGACAATCAATTTCAAGTCCAATTAGAAGCTTAGGTTTCCTAGACTCATATTCTCACTGATTCGGGCACTCTTTCTCACCTCACTCTAGTGTTTAGGGATATATAACAATTCACTCAATTTCCTCAAGGAATGAATTCTACCATAAGCTTGACTATTAACCAAATCTCTACTTTATTAATGAAAACAATTAAGAATCAAGAGGTCTTTTACTTGGGTTGTAACGGGGCCATGGGATTAATCGTTAGGTGGGGGAAATCAGGAAAAGGAAATTTCAAGAAGGCTAGACAAAATATCAAGCATTGCAAAGCATGACACCTTCTAAAATACCTTTTTGGGTTTTGATCCATTTTTCCACCTTCTTTCTTTCTTTTTGTTTTATTTCTCGCTTCCTTTTGTCATCCCCTTATATATATATATATATATATATATATATATATATATATATATATATATATATATATATATATATATATATATATATATATATATATATATATATATATTGATTTGGAGAAGGGGAGATTTTCAATTCAAGAGAAATATTTTCTGACTTTCTCATCCCATACTTTTTCAACTACCTTTTTACCCTTTTTTGGAATACTTTAAAAGGTGTCATACCAAGCATATTCATCGAAGTAATTCAAGGTACCAAGAAAAGTATTTTATTCTATCAGGCTCAAAATTGGGCAACTAAGGGGTAGCATTTAGTCATTCAAATCTCAAAAGACCGGAAAAATACCTAGTGCCTCAATCATTTGCAAAAATGTTTTCAAAAATTTTTAAGCTTCAAAATGGTTTCAAGTCAAGTTCTTGAGAAGTACAATCCAAGAGGAATAACACTCTATCACAAAGAATGGGGTAGCTTTAGTGAGTACCCCTTTTTGGCTCAAAATCTCATATTTTAGTAGTTCAAAAATCAGTGAAAAGCAGAAATCTAAGGCACCATATGCTAATCATCAACTATCAAAGATCATCTGAAGAATTTTTATTTGTAGCCTTATCACAAGAATAAAAAAATTGGGTTCAAAAATTCACTATCTCAATTTATTTGGCACTCAGTTCTCACAATTGGATGCATATGCTTAATCTAAGCAAGGGGCACTAGAATCATGTGATCATGCAAAACTATGACTATATGAATGCAACATGACAAATGCAAAAAATACCCCTACCCCAAGCTTAAAAACTTACATTGTCCCCAATGTAAATAATCAAGTCGGAGAGAGGAGAAAAATGGAACAACTTATCGAGGTGGTAGCGGGTGTTGGCTCGCATGCCTAGGCAAAGGGAGGCTGGAAATTGTGTCACGGTCGTGACGCTCTCTGATCTTCAGGGTCCACTCATCAGCCGGTGATGGGTATCACGGCTGGGTCGTGATCCTTTCTGACTTCTCTGGTTAGCTCATCACGGCCGTGATCACTGTCACGGCCTGGGCGTGATGGCTGTTGACTTTGCTTGTCCTTGCCCTTTTTGCTTCTCCTTCCTTATTACCCTGAAAACACTTAACAAATCTATTAATTTATGATTTTTTTTCCCTCTTGATCTTCTCAAATTATTCAAGAGTTAAATTCAAAACAAATGGAAAAGGAAAAGAAAATTTGGGTTGCCTCCCAATAAGCGCTTCTTTAACGTCACTAGCTTGATGGGAAGATGATCTCTAAGAGGGTGTTTTAAGAGGGATGGAGACTGTTTGACGATCAAAGTCTCCTCCAAGGTAGTGCTTGAGCCTTTTCCCATTAACAGTGAAAGTTCTTCTGGACGATGGATCTTCCAATTCAACCGCACCAAATGGAGAAACTGACTTGACATAGAATGGACCCGACCACCTTGATCTCAACTTACCCGGAAATAGCTTGAGACTTGAGTTAAAGAGCAAAACTGATTGGCCTTCTTCAAAATTCTTTGGAAGAATGTACTTATCATGCCAAAACTTTGTTATTTCCTTATAGATTCTTGCACTCTCATATGCCAAGAGTCGGAATTCATCCAACTCATTCGATTACAAAAGTCTCTTGTCCATAGCCAGCTTCGTATCAAAGTTCAAGGCCTTCACTGCCCAAAAAACACGATGTTGGAGCTCTACCGGAAGGTGACATGATTTTCCAAACACTAATTGATAGGGTGACATACCAATAGGTGTTTTATATGCAGTCCGATAGGCCCAAAGTGCATCATCCAGCTTCTTTGCCCAATCCTTTCTTGCATTATTCACTGTTTTCTCCAAGATCCTCTTCAATTCCCGATTAGACAACTCCACTTGCCCACTAGTTTGTGGGTGGTATGGTGTGGCAACTTTATGATTGACTCCAAACTTGGCAAGCACCGCATTGAACTCTTTGTTGCAAAAATGAGTACCCCCATCACTGATAATGGCTCTAGGGGTTCCAAATCGGGTAAAGATGTTCTTCCTCGTAAAACTGACCACCGCTTTTGTATCATCTTTTATAGTTGGGACAGCTTCTACCCATTTACTCACA
This sequence comes from Sophora flavescens, assembly GCA_030762895.1. Classification (NCBI taxonomy): domain Eukaryota; kingdom Viridiplantae; phylum Streptophyta; class Magnoliopsida; order Fabales; family Fabaceae; genus Sophora; species Sophora flavescens. Next base: position 129,937,011 of record CM061069.1, read on the forward strand.
TAGTCAACCGCAACCAAAATATACTTGTTGTTGTAGGATGATGGGAAAGGACCCATGAAGTCGATCCCCCACACATCAAAGAGCTCCACCTCTAAAATACCCTTCAAAGGCATCTCATTTCTCTTGGATATACTCCCGGTTCTTTGACACTTGTCACACTTCATTACCCAAGCTCTAGAGTCTTTAAAGATGGTGGGCCAAAATAAAACACTTTGCAAGACTTTCATGGCGGTTCTCTCACCACCAAAGTGTCCTCCATAAGGTGAGTGATCAGCCTCTGGCTCACCTAGTTTTTAACTAGTAAGACCATGGTTTTATTCGAGTTTAATCTCATTTTCGCCCAAATTTGGATGTAATTGTCCTCAAGCAACATTTTGAGTCTCTTAAGTAGTTTTAGGGTATTTTAGTTGATTTTGAGTCAAATAAAGCACTTACTACTATTTCATGTTTTCAGGATAATAAGAAGAGCAAAAAGGGAAGGACACCTGAAGCAGAAGCCATCACGCCCAGGCCGTGACACTGGTCACGGCCGTGATGAGCTACCCATGGAAGACAGAAAGGATCACGGCCCAGCTGTGATACACATCACGGGTGTGATGAGAAAATCATGAAAGTCAGAAAGCATCACGGCCCAGCCGTGATACCCATCACGGGCGTGATGAGAAGACACAGGAAGTCAGAATTGATCACGGCCCATCCGTGATGAAGGTCACGACCGTGACAGATCAGTACCCATGAACAGAAGCAATCACGACCTGGCCGTGATAGACATCACGGCCGTGACGGACCAGAATTTGAATGCGCGCCCTTGGCAGAATTGGTCACGGCCTGGCCGTGACAGCCATCACGGCCGTGACGCGCAGCCTCTTTATAAATAGGAGCGCAGCAGACATAGAAAATCATCCAAATTTTCACTGTTCACATAATATTTCTAGGTTTTTGCTATGTCTCTGATGGAGAACTAATTCCCGGAGATTAGTCTGCTGTAATCGGTTTCCGCCGACACTTGAGGTTTTGTAATTCCCGGATCAATTTGCTTCTTCCTTTCAATACTTTGTTGTATGTTCTGTTTGCTTAATTCAGGATTGTATAGGATGAGTATTGATTTATTTCGGTGATTCTATGTTCCTATACTTAATTACGTTTTCTTAATTCGCGTGTGTTCAATCGTGTTTTCTTAATTCACGAGTGCTTCACCCCATTTGCCTAATTCGAGAATTAGGAACATATATCTCGTAGTATCAATTTCGCTTGTTAATTGTTGCTACAATCGAAAAGGGATTAGAATCTGCTTAGGGCATGGGAATTATATGAACCGATGATAGTGGGAAACCGGAAACAGTAGATTAATCGTCTTAATTATTGATAATCACTTATTTGCTCCGTTTTCTGCTGGTTTCTTAATTGAATTTCAAACCAACCCCCCTCAAAATTTATTTTTCCGTTAATAACAATCCAAGAGTCCTTGAGAGACGATACTCGAGTTGTCGTACCCTGACTACACTTTTTCAAACCACTCGCTTTTTGACCCGTGCGTGACAGCGTGTCAAAATTGGCGCCGTTGCTGGGGACTCTTGTTGTTATTAATAGAAAATAAATAAAGAGAAAGAGATGCATTGCTGAATTAGTTTTGGCTACTAGGTCTAGTTGTGAACCTAGGTATGGATACTTATATGCAAAATTATATGCCTAATGTTTATTATGAACCATCATGCATATATTATCCTAGGTTCACTGGTGGTTATGAGTTTAGCAGTGACTTTGGCATGAACGGAGTGAACCACTATTTTGGCCAACACAGTGGAGGACAAGGCAGCCTCGATGAGATTGCCTCTTTGGTGCATCAAATGACAGTAAGCCAGCCCCAATATCAGCCTGACCCTACACTAGCCCAACTCAGTCTGGAAGAATTGGTGCAACGGATGGCAGAACACAATCTTGAATCTCAACGGAGGACAGAAGCAGGTTTTCATAAGTTGGCCACTCAAATTGGTCACATTGCCTCCACCTCGGCTACACTGCAAACTCAACATCTCCTTGAAGAACACACAGATTCACAAATAGTTGTTCTTGACAATACTTCTTTTGAACATGATTTTGATAATAATGTCAAGAACACTATTATTGATGAACTGTGTGTTGAATTTCCAGACATTCAAGCCTTTTCTGATTCTGTTTATTGTACTATATGTGCTGATTATACTAACACTAACCTTTGTGTGGTGTGTACTGAGAATTCTGCATGTATAGCAGGTGATGGATTTGTTGGTACAGTGAGTGAAAATCGTGCAGAAGTTGAAGCAGCACCAGAGATCCTCTCTACCTGTTTGCCACCTCCCACTGTGGAACAACCAGCGATGGAGTTCAAGCCTCTGCCTGAGAGACTGGATTTTGCATCCTTGAATACGAAGACACTTTGGCCAGTCCAAGAGGTTGAATCCCATTTTTATTGGGAGGACTTTGTTGACAAGGAGGTCATCTTTGACCCAAGAGGGAGTGAGAAGTCCGCCGCACTTGGCGAGGTCGCCATGATTGCCAAGTGCTGACTTCCATATCAAAGCTGCAAGTCATGGGACCTTGGAATAAGCTTCCGTCCTTTGTCTATCACTTGGGCCTTATGCTACAAGCAATGGGATCCAGGCGGGATCCCCTCAATGAGTTTTCTTAAACATTCTCCTTAGTTTATTTTCATTTTCTTGTTAGTTTGTGTTTTTATTTTCCTTCATTTGTTTTTGAATTTAGCTCTTGAATAATTTGAGAAGATCAAGAGTATGTGTGTTGAGTCTTGTGTCGGTGAGCTTGTTGGATTTTAATCAAATTTTGCATATATGGATTGCATGATATGTGTTGACTGTTGTTGATTTCCCCCTAGGTTTTGAAAATTTGAAAATTGATCCCCATGTGAAAAATTGAAAATTGAACTTTGAGATATTCCATTATGACTGCATGATTTATGATAAGTTTGGGGTGAAGGGATGCACACACTAGGGATTGAATCTCGGTCAAACAATTTGAGAAAAATGTCCAGGTGAAGATTTGAGCCTCCAACATGTTTTTAACTGTGTGAATCACTTTCAAGTTGCACTTTCCCGAATTTGCTTGAGTCTCTTCATGGTTTGCATGTTTATGTGTTGCATCAAATGATTTAGGCAATTTTCTTTGAATTAACTACTTGGCCTAAAAGAACCATCCCTAATGCATGTTCTCTAGTTAGCCACGTTGAGCCTAGTAAGCCTATTGTTTCTTGATGACCTTATGCTATAAGCCTAAAATCTGGAAAAACCATGTTAACCCAATCTTAGGATTAGGAGAGCATGGAAGCTCAGCAAGAGAAGGGTTGCAAGAAACTAAGTTTGGGGTGGCTACACGGATGCAATATGTCATTCTGGGTTGAGAAAAAGAAAAAAATAAAGGTTGGAGCCAAAGGCAAAGAAAAAAAAGAAAAGAAAAGAAGAAAAGAACAAAAATGTCAAAAAAAGGGTATTGAAAGAAAAAGGCTGTAGTCACCCAAGGCAAAAAGAAAAATGGAAAAAGGAACTTGAGTGGGAATTCAATATGTCAAAATGCTCATGCTCTCTTAGTTCCTAGGGACTTAAGCCTAGTACCTTTGAATATCCTACCTTTAGACAGGCCCCATTACAACCTTTAAAAGACCTTCTGATGTTGCATGCATGTTTTCATGGGAACTTTGTTTGAGATGGAAACCAAATTCATGGGAAGTGCTCTTGAAATGTGAAATTGAGTGAAAAATTCATAGCCTAGACAAACTGAGCGAATGAGTGAAACATTAAATGCCCTTGTGAGGAAGGCGATTGTTTGAATTTGGTGATCTCCCTTTTGTGTGTAACTTGGATCCTCAACTTAGATTAATGATTGCATGAATGATGGAATTCTCAATGTTTTAAAGTAAATGAATGTGGGGGTTATATTGTTGCAAGGGGGGGGGGGGGGGACATTGAAGAAAAATTGTTTTGTTGTAATTGCATGAAATTTGTGTAAAATTGATTAAAACCTTTAAGCTTGCCAGGTTTGAGTCCATTTTGAGTTTTAGTTTGCTTGGGGACAAGCAAAGTTTAAGTTTGGGGTATTTTGATCAGCCTCTGGTTCACCTAGTTTTTAACTAGTAAGACCATGGTTTTATTCGAGTTTAATCTCGTTTTCGCCCAAATTTGGATGTAATTGTCCTCAAGCAACATTTTGAGTCTCTTAAGTAGTTTTAGGGTATTTTAGTTGATTTTGAGTCAAATAAAGCACTTACTGCTATTTCATGTTTTCAGGATAATAAGAAGAACAAAAAGGGAAGGACACCTGAAGCAGAAACCATCACGCCCAGGCCGTGACACTGGTCACGGCCATGATGAGCTACCCATGGAAGACAGAAAGGATCATGGCCCAGCCATGATACACATCACGGGCGTGATGAGAAAATCATGAAAGTCAGAAAGCATCACGGCCCAGCCGTGATACCCATCACGGGCGTGATGAGAAGACACAGGAAGTCAGAATTGATCACGGCCTAGCCGTGATGAAGGTCACGGCCGTGACAGATCAGCACCCATGAACAGAAGCGATCACGGCTATCACGGCCGTGACGGACCAGAATTTGAATGCGCGCCCTTGGCAGAATTGGTCACGGCCTGGCCGTGACGGCCATCACGGTCGTGACGCGCGACCTCTTTATAAATAGGAGCGCAGCAGACATAGAAAATCATCCAGATTTTCACTGTTCACATAATATTTTTAGGTTTTTGTTATGTCTCTAATGGAGAACTAATTCCCTGAGATTAGTCTGCTGTAATCGGTTTCCGCCGACACTTGAGGTTTTGTAATTCCCGGATCAATTTGCTTCTTCCTTTCAATACTATTATGTATGTTCTGTTTGCTTAATTCAGGATTGTATAGGATGAGTATTGATTTATTTCGGTGATTCTATGTTCCTATACTTAATCGCATTTGCTTAATTCACGTGTGTTCAATCGTGTTTGCTTAATTCACGAGTGCTTCACCCCGTTTGTTTAATTCGGGAATTAGGAACATATATATCGTAGTATCAATTTCGCTTGTTAATTGTTGTTACAATCGAAAAGGGATTAGAATCTGCTTAGGGCATGGGAATTATATGAACCGATGATAGTGGGAAATCGAAAACAGTAGATTAATCATCTTAATTATCGATAATCAATTATTTGCTCTGTTTTCTTAATTGAATTTCAAACCAAACCCCCCCCCAAAAAAAAAAACTTATTTTTCCGTTAATAACAATCCAAGAGTCCTTGAGAGACGATACTCGAGTTGTCGTACCCTGACTACACTTTGAGAGACGATACTCGAGTTGTCGTACCCTGACTACACTTTTTCAAACCTCTCGCTTTTTGACCCGTGTGCTGTGGCAATGAGTCAGAACCCCATTAATCTCTTCTTCTGGAATACATCTTCTAAGAATTCCATCTGTACCTCTTTTGAAAAGGTAAGGTTCATCCCATACATAGTATTTAGCATCATGGATGAGCTTCTTCCTTTGTTGTGCATTGAAGTCCTTCGGAATCTTGTTGGCGGCCTTGTAATTTGTAATGTCCGCAAACCAAGGTGCCACTTGCACCCTAAACAACCTCTTATCCGGGAATTCTTCTTGAATTGGAAACTCATCTTTTGCTTGAATATCTGCTTGTGGAAGCCTAGACAAATGGTTGGCTACCACATTCTCCACTCCTTTCTTGTCCTTTATATCTAAATCAAATTCTTGGAGCAGTAGAACCCACCTAATGAGCCTTGGCTTAGCATCCTGTTTAGTCATGAGATACTTCAAAGCAGAATGGTCAGTGTACACAATAGTTTTAGAGCCAATCAAGTAAGATCTAAACTTATCAAATGCAAAAACTACAACAAGCAATTCTTTTTCAGTCGTGGTATAGTTCAATTGAGCATCATTCAGCACACGACTGGCATAGTAAATAACATGCAACACTTTATTTTTCTGTTGATCCAAAATGGCTCCCACCGCATAGTCGTTTGCATCACACATTAGCTCAAATGCAAAACTCCAATCTGGAGGTGCAATGACCGGTGCGGTGGTGAGTTTTTTCTTTAAAAGTTGGAAAGCATGCATACAATCATCATCAGACACAAAAGGAGTATCAGCTACCAAGAGTTTGCACAAGGGTTTTACAATCTTTGAAAAGTCTTTTATAAATCTCCTATAGAAACCTGCATGCCCTAAGAAACTTCTAACACCTTTCACATTTATGGGAGGGGGAAGTTTTTCGATTACTTCAATTTTTGCCTCATCAACTTCTATCCCCCATGATGAAATCTTATGACCAAGAACTATACTTTCCCTAACCATGAAATGACATTTTTCCCATTTAAAACAAGGTTAGTTTCTTGGCATCTTTTCAAAACACATGCAAGATTTTTCAGACAATCATCAAAGGAATTACCAAATACGGAAAAATCATCCATAAATACCTCAATAAATTTTTCAGCCATATCAGAGAATATGGAAAGCATGCACCTTTGAAAAGTGGCGGGTGCATTACACAACCCGAATGGCAGCCTCCGATATGCATAGACGCCATAGGGACAAGTAAAAGCAGTCTTCTCTTGGTCCTTCGGGTCAACCACAATTTGGTTATACCCTGAGTATCCATCAATGAAGCAATAAAAGGCATGGCCCGCCAATCTCTCTAGCATTTGATCAATGAAAGGCAAGGGAAAATGATCTTTTCTGGTAGCCTCATTCAATCTTCTATAATCAATACACACCCTCCATCCGGAAATGGTCCTTGAGGGAATGAGTTCATTTTTATCATTTGCAACAACCATCATCCCCCCTTTCTTAGGAACAACTTGGACCGGACTCACCCATGGACTATCGGAGATTGGATAAATTATACCCGCATCCAAAACTTCACAACCTCCTTCCTTACAACTTCTTTCATGTTTGGGTTAAGTCTTCTTTGGGGTTGTCTGACCGGCTTGAGGTTTTCCTCCAAAAGGATTTTGTACATTCAAAATGAGGGACTTATCCCTTTCAAGTCGGACATAGACCACCCAATTGCGGATTTGTGCTCTCTAAGCACTCTCAACAGCTTCTCTTCCTCTAAGGAGTTCAATCCGCTACTAATGATCACCGGGAATGAAAAATTCACTCCAAGGAGAGCATAACGGAGATGGGATGGAAGTTCCTTCAACTCTAGGATAGGTGTTTCACCCTTGTCTTCAATTCGCACATCCTCCACAACTTTGTCTTCATCATTATTCAAAACTAGACAAGCCTCAAGGGATTTGACCATGACCTCAACTTCTTCCTCACATATCTCTTCATCTATATTCTCAACCATAAGAGCCACTTCCAATGAATCTTCAAAAGTTTGTTGAACACTCTTGTTAGTCAATGATTCAACAAGGTCCACACTCATACATGTATCTTTGTCACTTGGATGTCTCATTGCTTCAAAAACATTGAAGGTGACCCTTTCATCTTGGACTCTAAGTACCAACTTCCCTTGATTTACATCGATCAAGGCCCTACCCGTGGCTAGGAATGGCCTTCCAAGAATAAATGGAGTCTCACTATCTTCCGCAATATCCAACACCACAAAGTCTGTCGGAAAGATAAGTTGTCTACTTTTACCAATAAATCCTCCACTATACTATAAGGATACGTAATGGAACGATCCGCTAGTTGGAGAGAAATCCCGATTGGCTTGACTTCACCAATTCCCAACTTCTTGAAGATGGAGAGAGGCATAAGATTGATACTTGCACCAAGATCACACAAGGCTCTTCCAATGTTCAAATGACCAATAGCACATGGAATAGTAAAGCTACCCAGATCCTTCATCTTCACCGGTAACTTCCTTTGGAGTATGGCACTACATTCTTTCGTGAGCATGACCGTCTCCTCCTTCCACTTCCTCTTGTTAGAAAGAAGCTCCTTCATGAATTTGGCATAGGAAGGCATTTGTTGAAGAGCTTCGGCAAAAGGGATGTTAATTTGCAACTTTTTGAACACATCCAAGAACTTAGAGAATTGTTGATCCTTTACCTACTTCTTCAACCTTTGAGGATAGGGTATCTTGAAATATGGTGGCAACTCCTTAGGATTGTCAACTTCTTCAAGAATTTGCTTTTTAGTCTTCTTTCTTGCAAACTCTTCATCCACCAATTTTTCTCTTTTTGGTTCTTCAACTTCAACAACAATAGGACTAGAGGTAGTGGCTTGGGAAGTCTCTAGTTCTTCATTGGTTGCATCTTCAATGATCACCTCATCAACTCCCTCACCAATTCTCTTTTCTTCTCTCTCTTTTTCTTGTGGAACTATCACCTTCCCACTTCTTGTAGTAATTGCCTTGCAATCCTCCTTTGGATTTTTCTCGGTATCTCCCTACAGTTTTCCTTGAGCTCTCTCCGTCATTTGCTTTGCCAATTGGCCTATTTGGTGCTCTAGATTCTTGATGGAGGCATCTTGATTCTTCATCATTGCTTCTTGACCCTTCAAATTAGCTAGAGTTGCTTGCATGAATTGGGCTAGAATATTCTCCAAATTGCTTGAATTCTCTTGAGAAGGCTTTGCTTGAGAACTTGAGCCTTGCCCTTGCCTCCAACCAAAGTTAGGATGGCTACGCCACCCCGGATTATAGGTGTTAGAGAAAGGATCATGCTTAGGCCCTTGGTTTCCCTTGTAGTTCACTTCTTCTTGCCCCGAACCTCCAACCACACTAATTTCACAATTGCCATTGGCATGGTTACCTCCACAAAAGTCACACACTGAGACGACTTGAACTTGGACCGCTTGTAACTGAGAATTTTGTAGTTGAATGGACCCCAATTGCTTGGTAAGAGCGGCCATTTATGCCTTAAGAGCACTATATTCATCAAGCTCCAAAACACCTCTCTTGGCCAATGATCGAGAGCTAGGTATTTGATAATCATTATTAGCCATAGTTTCAATCAAGGCCTTTGCTTCATCGGGTGTCTTTTGACTCAATGTTCCACCTGCAGCCGCTTCAATCATACTTCGAGAATTTCTGTTGAGACCATTGACAAAGGCTGCAACTTGTTGCCATGTTTCTAACTCATGATTTGGACAAGCGGTAAGCAAAGATTTGAACCTCTCCCATGCTTCATAAAGTGATTCACCATCCTTGTGTGCAAAAGCATTAATCTCCGATCTCAACTTGATCATTCTTGATGGAGGGAAGAAACGAGATAAGAACTTGCTCACAAAATCATTCCAAGTAATAATGCTCCCATGAGGATGGGATTGAAGCCATGACTTTGCCTTATCCCTCAGAGAGATAGGGAAGAGCCTTAAACGAATAGCCTCATCGGAAGCTCCATTCAACTTGATAGTATCACATAACTCAATAAATGTGCCAATGTGAGAATGAGGGTCTTCACTCTCTAAACCTCCAAATTGATTTTGTTGCACAAGATTGAGAAGTGATGCCTTTATCTCAAAGTTGTTACAAGCCACAACAGGTCTAACAATTGGAGTTCCACATCTATCGACTTTAGGGGAAGTATAGTCCCCCATTGTCCTCCTTTGTGCATTGTCGTCAACCATGGTGACAATTGATACTTCAACTTGCGATTCTTGCACACTTGGTAACTCAACTTGTGGTTCTTGTACTCTAAAAGATGCTCCTTCTCTCTTTTTTCTTGCTTTGGCTTCCTTTCTATTCTTTCTACAAAGCTTCTCGATTTCAGGGTTGAATTGAAGTTCACCTGGGTCAATTGTACCTCGCATACAAGGAAACAAACAGAGCAGAACAGCAACAAATATAGCAAGTACAAGTCAAGCTTCAAGTGGACAATTATGCAGTTACAAGGAAAACAGAGAAAAAAAGAAGAAAAAAAAAACAGCAGCAGTAGGAAAGAAAAGAAAAAGTGCCTAAATTAGGAGTCCCCTTTGGTACTCGTGATCTTGGCACACCGATCCCCGATAACGGTGCCAAAAACTTGTTGGACGAAATCTAGACAAGTATACCTAGTCGTACAAGTAATACAGTGGTGAGACCGGATATCGTTCTCAGGGATCGCGGACAAGTACCACTTCGCAAATCGAACTACTATCTAGACGATCGTTTGGATGGAAGGGAGCTCTTCATATGTAACAAAACAAACAAGAATAAAATATTTTTGGTCTTTTAGGAATTTTAACAAACACTTAACAAGCGAAAAGAGATGTGGTTAACAAATGGATGAAACTGTCAGGGTTAGACTACACTAATCTTCCCTTGATTGCAATGAAATGGTTACTAACACAAGTCCTAATTCATTTATGACAATCAAATCTTCTAAAATACTCAAACCCTAATTCCTTAGGTGGAATGAGCCTAAAACCCCAAATTAAACCCTAATTCCTTAGGTGGATTAACATGAGATTTTGCATAAAGATCCAAGATTTATAAGATTGCAAGAACCCCATGACCCATTCCTAGATTCATGAACTACTTGGCATTTGATTCATGAGAATGCCTTAACATCAATTTTCCAATTGTCTATCAAGGCAACTAATCATTCCAAGGGTGATCAAGCCAACAAAAGCATTAAGCATAAAATCAAATACTCATAAAGAAATAGGAACTTGTATTAAAACCAAATCAAGAGACAACCAAGTTCAGAAAAGAAAACATCTAACCCCAACAAGAAGGGGTTTAGCTACTCATGATAAAGGAAAATACAAAAGAGAAAGAGAGAAGAGATGAAGAAAACTCCATGAAGAATCCTCTAATCTTCTTCCAGTCCAGGAGCAGAGAGAACGTCACATTTCAGGGTTAGAATCACCTCCAGCCGCCAGCCTCCAAGTCCAGATACCCCCTAGGGTAAAAGTCTGATGCCTTATTTATAGATGAAAGAAGTTTGAATCCAAATAGTACGCGTCACGACCGTGATGGCCATCACGGCCTGGCCGTGACGGGTTCTGCCAAGGGCGCACTTTCACTTTTTGATTCATCACGACCGTGATGCTCATCACGGCTAGGCCGTGATCGGTTCTGTCTAGATCAGCTAACATGTCACGGCCGTGATGGGCATCACGGCTAGGCCGTGACAGCTTCTGACTTTTGCCTTCTTTTCTTTCCACTTTTTGCTTGATCATGGCCGTGATGGTCATCACGGCTAGGCCGTGATAGGCTCTGCTTGGCTCATTTTCTTCACTTTTCAAGCTCTATCTTCATCCAAGCTCCACCATGGTTGATCTTGAGCATTTAATCCCTAAATTTCTGCAAAACAACACCACAACACCACCTTACCCGTTCCAAGGTAAAAACTAACAAAAATGAAATAAAAATTGCCTAAACTATATGACAATGCATGCAAAAATGTACATGAAATATGAGGTGAAATCACACTCATCATCTCTCCTCTGTCCCAACACTGCTCCCACGGCATAGTCACTAGCATCGCACATTACTTCGAACGGCTCATTCCAATTTGGTGTTTGCAAAATGGGAGCGGTGGTCAAAGCTTCCTTCAACCTACAAAATACACTCAAACATTCCTCATTAAAATCAAATGGAACGTCTTTCATTAATAGGTTAGATAAGGGTTTAGAAATTTTTGAAAAGTCTTTGATGAAACGCCGGTAAAACCCAGCGTGTCCCAAGAAATTTCTAACTCCTTTCACATTTATCGGTGGGGGCAAATTTTCAATAACATCTATTTTGGCCCTATCCACCTCAATACCTCTACCAGAAATCAAGTGCCCAAGCACTATACCTTCTTTTACCATAAAATGGCATTTCTCCCAATTCAATACCAAATTGGTTTCTTCACATCGCTGCAAAATCTTAGACAAATTTGTTAAACAATCATCAAAGGTAGTTCCATATACAAAAAAATCATCCATAAAAACCTCCATGATGTTTTCAATAAATTCTGAAAAAATTGCAGTCATGCACCTTTGAAAAGTAGTCGATGCATTACATATACCAAAAGGCATTCTTATATAGGCAAAAGTGCCATAGGGACAAGTAAACGTGGTCTTTTCTTGATCATTAGGATGTATGGGAATTTGATGAAAACCAAAATATCCATCCAAGTAACAAAAGTATGAATGCCTAGCTAATCTTTCAAGCATTTGATCAATAAATGGGAGAGGGAAGTGATCTTTCCTTGTTGCCTTATTTAGCTTCCTATAATCGATGCACATTCTCCAACCGGTTACTGTCCTAGTAAGGATTAGTTCATTATTTTCATTTTGAATAACAGGCATCCCCCTTTCTTAGGAACCACATGCACCGGACTAACCCATTCACTATCGGAGATCGGATAAATAACCCCCGCATCTAACAGCTTAAGCACTTCTTTCTTAACCACCTCTTTCATATTAGGGTTCAACCTACGTTGATGCTCAATGGATGGTTTATGCTCTTCTTCCATTAGAATGCGATGCATGCAAAAAGAAGGATTTATGCCTTTAATATCATCAATTTTATATCCTATCACTTTTCTATGCATTCTAAGCTCCCTAAGTAATTTCTCAGTTTCCAACTCGTTCAAGCTGGGATTCACAATTACAGGATAGGAAGAGTCAGGACCAAGAAATTCATACCTCAATGTAGAGGGAAGAGGTTTTAGTTCTACCTTAGGGGCTTCTTCATCTTTCTGATCCTTACTCTTGGGTGTCAACTCAAGTTTCTCTTTCTTTGTTTTGTTGGGAGGAATTTCTGGACTAGCCTCCAGAAAGCGGGCATAATTCCTTACTTCTCCTCCATGAGCGTTCAAGTCTCCACCAATCAAACACATTTCCAATGGGTCATCAACACAAGCTTGTGTGGATTCTTCTTTCACCACTTGGTACATTAGGTCAATCCTGCAACAACAATCTTCAAAAGAAGGGTGTTTAATAGATTTAGCTAAATCAAATTCAACTTTATCATCACCCACAGTTAAAGTCAATTTCCCATTTTTAACATCAATAATGGCTCCTGCGGTAGCCAAGAAAGGCCTACCAAGAATAATGGGGATTTGGGAATCCTCTTCCATTTCAAGTACCACAAAATCCACAGGAATGAAAAATTTACCTACTCTAATAGGAACATCCTCCAAGATGCCTACTGGGAATTTGACGGACCGATCCACCAATTGAAGGGAGATTGTTGTGGGTTTTAGTTCACCCATTTCCAACTTCTTGCAAACAAACAGGGGTATAAGACTAACACTAGCCCCAAAATCACAAAGAGCTTTATCAAAACTAGTGTTACCAATTAAGCATGGAATAGAGAAACTACCTGGATCTTTCAATTTAGGAGGCAATTTATTTTGAATTAAAGCACGGCACTCCTCAGTTAAAGCTACTGTTTCATAGTCCTCTAGCTTTCTCTTATTTGACAAGATATCCTTAAGAAATTTAGCATATGTCGGCATTTGTTGTAATGCCTCAGTGAAGGGTACATTAATGTACAATTTCTTAAGGATCTCTAGAAATTTTCCAAATTACTTATCCAACTTGGCCTTAGCCAACCTTTGAGGAAAAGGTATCGGAGGCTGGTATGGTGGTGGAGGGACATACTTAGGCACTTTTTCATTAGGCTCTTCCTCTCCTAAGGGTTGTGTCTCAGTAGGTTCCTCCTTCTCAGCTACACTTTCGTTATCGCTCTCCCCCTTAGCCTCCTGATTCTCAAGTTTCTTGCCACTCCTTAGACTCACGGCTTTACACTGTTCATTATTTGGGTTCACCTCAGGTTGTCCGGGAAACTTGCCCGGTTGCCTTATTGAATTTCCAGCTTGTTGGGCAATTTGAGTTTCTAACATCTTGTTATGGATGGTCAAGTTATCTACCTTAGATGTTAGTTCTTTTATTACCTCATTGAATGCCCTACCTTGTTGCCTAAATTCTTCGTTCTGCTTAGTTTGAGTAGCAACAAAGTTTTCCATGAGAGACTCGAGTTTAGATTTTTGTACCTGAGGATACCCCGATGCGGGTTTCCTATTACCTTGTCCTTCTTGGAATTCGTGGTTCAACGTGTTGTTGTAGTTTCCGTAGGAAAGTTAAGGATTATTCTTCCTCTGGTTGTAGGGATTTGGGGGAGCATAATTTGGGAGCTTCGGGTTAGTGTCTTAGAAATTGTGACAAGAGTTCACTTGTTCCCCTGAAGCACCGGACTCATGAGCGATACCATGTGGGCACTCCATTATGTCATGTCCCTGCATTCCACAAATCTCACAAACAACATTAGTAGCACCGATTGAACTCACATGACCCTTTTCAAGCTTATCAAAGCGTTTATTTAGTGATTCGAATTTAGACATAATCAGATTGGTACTATTCATTTCGAACTTACCCCCGAAAGATTCTTCGGGTTATTACCTCTTTCCGAACCCAATTGGTGATAGTTAGTGGCCACGTTCTCAATGATGTTGAATGCTTCAGTCAGGGGTCTGTTCATAAAGGCTCCACCAGCTGCGGAGTCAAGTTACACCTTTGATGAATAATCCAATCCGTTGTAGAAGGTATGCACTATGGACCACCTCTCGAGTCCATGATGTGGGCAAGACTCCAGCAATCCCTTGTAACGATCCCAAGCTTCGGATAAGCATTCTCCGTCCTTTTGGAAGAAGCCGGTGATCTGAGTCCGTAGGTAAGCAGTCTTGGATGGAGGGAAGAATTTCTCCAAGAATGCTTGCTCTAGTTGGTCCCAAGTTGACAACATGTTAGCGGGCACTTGCTTCAACCAGGCTTTCGCTTTTCCAGTCAGAGAGGAGGGGAATAACCTCAGGCGTATAGCATCAATCGGGGAACCTTGAATCCTTATCGCATCGGTGAATTCCAAGAATGTCTCCACATGATCCGTCGGGTCCTCCGAGGGTAATCCTCCAAACTGATGTTGCCTAATCATGCTAATTAACTGAGGCGGTATAGTGTAGTTCTCCGCCTCAATTTCTGGCCTTGCAATCCCAGTTCGCAGACCCCTAGCATTTGGGGCTGCATAGTCCTTCAGTGGTTTGGTATCCGGTAGATTCGCCATGAGTAGAATGGGAATCAACCTCTCTCTCTATCTTTGTAGTCTCCTACGTCTATGAAAGGTCATTTCGATCTCGGGGTCGGCTTCAATAAGGTTTCCAAGACTTAGGGATCTATGCATAAAAGAGAAAAATACCTATGGTAGAGAGATAGATACTTCTAGAAAAAGAAAAAGAAATAAGTAATAAAATAAAATAAAAATAAAAAATAAAATATCCAGAAAAATCAATTAAAAAATTAAATTGAAATTCAAGGAAACACAGTCCCCGACAACGGCGCCAAAAACTTGATGTGCTAGATTTCGGCAAGTGTACCGGATTCGTTGCCAAGTAATAAAAAAATTCGATCCCACAGGGACCATGATCTCAAACCACAACTAATTATTAAATCGATAAAACTGGACTGAATATAAAAAAGGGTTTTCAAAAGGTTTTGATTTTTGAAATAAGAATCAAGTAACAATCAAATTTAATATCGCAATTAAACAAAACAGGAAAGCAATTCAAATTGGGGGTTTTCAAATTCAAAAGGGATTCTCAGGAATTGGGGTACCACAAAACTGTTTATGTTACTGAATCGATTACTCTCCTTGTTAATTACCAAAATTTGCTTTGAAGGTGAATTTATCCTAAATTAGTTGATGCTCCCTCTCGGGTTACAAAAACCGTGCCCAATTAAATCAATCCCTACTCTCGTGGTAATTGAATTTAAATCGAACCCATTGAGTTTTGTGACAATTCGTGAACCCTCGAAGGACCGCTTCTAACTCTCGTGATTTAAGTCGTAAGTTCAATTCCTATAGATCCGATACCTAAGTTCACCGCTAAGCTCGTCCTTAGTGTATCTACGACACGCAAATAAGTGGCCACCGAATTCGTGAGTAATTAAAACAATACGGATCAAATCGAAAACAAATCGAAATTAACAAGAAACCAAAATCAATACATCATCATAAACAAGTCTTGGGCATAGTCCCAATTCCTAGAAACTAGACTACTACTCAAGCCTTGCCATGATTGTAGCAAGCTTGGTTAAAAATAACATGAACAAAAAATTCCTAAGAGGAGAGGAGAAGAGATGGAGAAGAATGAGAAGAAGAAATCCTGAATTTTTCTAAGGTAATATGTCCCCCAAAAAGTGCCCAGATTCGAGCCCCTAGGTCCTATTTATAAGGTTGGGCAATTTGAATCCTAAGCCAATACAAAAACCACATCAAATCAGTTTTTGAAGATCCATAGATTGTGCGTCACGGCCGTGATGGCCATCACAGCCTGGCCGTGACAGCTTCTGCCTTGAATGTTGCTTCACTAAGTGGTCTGTCACGGTCGTGATGGGTATCATGGCCTGGCTATGACAGATTCTGCCTTGTAGGGGTCTGGCTCAGTTGACATGTCACGGTCGTGATGGGCATCACGGCATGGCCATGACAGCTTCTGACTTTTCCATTCTTCCTTTTCATCTTCACTTGATCATAGCCGTGATGGTCATCACGGCTAGGCCGTGATCAACTCTGTTTGCCTCATTTTCTTGTCTTCCAAGCTCCCATCTTCGTGCCAGCTCCAACGCAACTGATCCTGAGCATTTTAATCTTCGATTCCTGCACACAAGCACCACAAAACCACCTTACTCGTTCCAAGGTAAAATTAACAAATAATCAAATAAAATAAGCCTAAACTATATGAAAATGCATGCAAAATGTCAAAGAATTATGAGGTGAAATCATACTCATCAACCGCGTCCATTTCCTCTGGTTGAATTTCTCCCTCTTGACTCTGTATGCAAAACTGAAGAGGTTGATGATTCATCCGATTCTCTCCGTCGGATTTCTTCATTGAGAACCAGATCACGAACATCATCAAATTTCAACTTATTGCTTCTCGTTGAGCTACTCACAGCCGTGACAGTAGCATTCCAACTATGTGGAAGGGAAGACAAAAGTATTAATGCTCGTACCTCATCATCAAATTCTATTCCAACTTAACTCAACTGGGTTGTGACTAAGCTGAGTTCATTGAGATGCTGCGCTACTGATTCGCCTTCCGTCATCCGTAAATTAAACAATCGCCTCATCAAATGAACTTTGTTTGAGGTCGATGACTTTTCATACATGCTGGAAAGAGCCGCCATAAGACTCGTCGTGGTATTTTCTTTTGCAATGTTGAAAGTAACATTATGGGATAACGTCAATCGGATAACTCCGAGGGCCTGCTTGTCGAGAAGAGTCCAATCTGCATTCTTCATGCCTTCTGGTTTCTTTTCTTGGAGAGGTTGATGCAGCTTTTTCGGGTACAGATAATCTTCAATCTGCATCTTCCAAAAGCCAAAGTCCGCACCATCAAACTTTTCAATTTTCACCTTTCCTTCGTCTGCGGCCATCGCTCCCACTCAAATCTGACTTCCTCAGGATCGTTTCTGACAATTTCGATGAACCACCGTGTATTAGAACATTGCTGTGGATAAATTGGTACATCCAACCAAATTATACTATTCATATGAATAGTAAGCTTACTATTCACTTGTACTATTCATATGAATAGTACCCTCACCCAAAAAAATTGACAGAAATGAGCACCTAAGCTCTGGTACCAGTTGTTAGGAAATTACACTAAATTTCCCCTCATCAAATCCGTGAAAGTGAAATAAATGCGTAATAATGACACACAAAATTGATAACGGAGTTCGGCTAATTATGCCTTCGTCTCAGGGCTGCTGCAGATATTTTACTGAAAAGGGAAATATACAACGTGTTTACAAATACTCACAACCTCTCACAACCCACAACCCAATTACACCCAAAAACTTTTTCCTGACAGAGATATTCTCACTAAAGCTTCTCTCTAACCTTATTTTTCTATCTGCCTTTGAAATTCTCTTCGTTTTGGGATGATTTTCCCTGCATGTTTTGGTTTCTATTTATAGAGGTCGAAGCCTCTTTTCCCAACCAACTCACGGGTGGCTCATTAAATTTTCTTTGAAAAATTTGCTGCTCCTGCAAGGTTTGGCACCGAAACTTTGTATTCAAAGTTTGCTGCAGGTGCAATTTATTTTGGTGGTTGAGGCAATGTTGACTAATAGTGTTCCCTTGTTATCACTATCATGGAGTTTTTCTTTTACAATTTATCTTTATTTTATTTGATTTTAGGCTTTATCATGTGTTGCTAAATTCCTTTTTGCTAGGTTTTGGTGTAATCCTTTTATGATGAAGCTTTATTTGACTCTTTGATTATCTTATGAACATTTGGTATTGTTGATGTGATGTTTATTTTGATTACTGACATTTGAATGCTTAGCTACCATTCTTGAGTTTTGAGGGGTTCAAATATATGCTAGGAATAGTGATATGTGAACATGCCACTTATAATCATCAGTGTTAATTAAGTTAATCTAGGAATATGTAACTTGATTAATATGGGTCTGTCACAAATTCCATAGAGCTTTCATCATCTTGCTTTGTTAATTAGACCTACGGAATTAGGGTAATTAGTGAGGTTTGATAGAATTGATTCACTAAGGAATTAGGCTTCCATTAATTAAGGGAATTTGTCCTTCAACATACTAGTTCTGATTAGGATAATTAGATTTTTGATAATTCAAAGGATTCCTTGTCTATGAGGAATCCAGATATGAAATCAATTCCTTAGCACTTTTATTTTTATTTTACCTTCAACAAAAGAATTTGGAAAACATTTTATTAATTTTTACTTTATTTTATTTCTTTTGAGCTCTCTCCATACCAAAGTTTAGTTTAGATAGTTGTTTAATTTGTGATTTGGTACTTGGTAACTAATCCCTCTGGAAGATATCCGAATCTCACCGATTTATTACTTGCAACAATCCGGTATACTTGCCGTGATCTCATCACAGTGCAACCTCACAAACTCTTTTTGCTTTTTCATCAAGCTTCAATAGTGTGACCCCCTAAGTTTTTTTTAGCTTTTTGACAGGTGATAATCTGTTAAATTATCGATATATTTGGGGTGTTTCGAGAAAAAAAATCAAATTAAAGGTTAAAAAATGAAAGGAAGTTAAGAAGAGTTTGGAGGGATCCAGATTCTTTACCGTTTGAGAGGGAAAGCCACCGTGCCTTTCCCTCATTATGGACCGTCCGATCAATCTGACGGTCTAGAAGCTGCCACTTGGCCTTTTTTTTTAAAAAAAAAAAATAGTTGAAACCCAAAATGCAGAAACCGGTTGCTCCCTTCTTTTGGTCACTCTGCCATGCCATGCTGTCACCGTTCATCAGACCACCATCATTGCCGACGTCCACCAGGGAGCGACGGCGACGGGCTAGTGAAGGGCGGCGGCGTGGCGTGGCAGAGGGACAAGCACGACGAACCAGAAGAAGGGAGCAACCAACTCGTTGTGAATTTTGGTTTTCAACCTTTTTTTAAAAAAATAAAGCCACGTGGTGCATTATTGACCACCAGGTTGATTGAACGGTCCATAATGAGGAAAATGCATGGTGCCTTTCCCGCTAAAACGGTAGAGAATCGAGATGCAGTTTGGATTCCACAAAGACAAAAGTACAGTCAAAGCCCTTCGATGCTCCATTATTCCCAAGGATAGTCAGCTTATCATGCATCTTTCTCATCCGCACCCTCTATCTTAGCCCCATTACAACCATTGATAAGTCCTTTTGATTTTCATACATGCATGTGATTTGTGTGTCTGTGCTTGATTGAGATGAAAATCAAACTCATCAATTATGAGCTCAATAAGTGAATTTGAGAGAAACACGCACATGTGTGCTTGAGGGAATTTATATATCATGTAAGAATAAGAGATACAATTATTGTTCATAATCATGTGCCAATATCATTATTTGATTCTCAAAATGTGAATGATGTGTGCATAGTTATATCATGATCCTCATTTTTTGTTTCCTTTGAGTTTCAACTTGCACAATTGATTGTCCTGATGTCAAAAATTGGTGCATGAATTTGGTTGTCAATGCTTTAGTGATTGTTGAGTTATGCGAACTTGGTTTTCTTTCATTCGGTTTGACATTGGTTTGCTAGTTGTATTTTCTTTTTCTTTTTGTTTTGTTTTGCTTAGGACAAATAAATTTCTAAGTTTAAGGTAGTAATAATATGCTAGATTATCAATATTCTTGGGGTATTTTGAGTATATTTCATTCCTAAATCCAAGTTTTGAACTTTATTTATTCCTTAAATTTGCTTATTTGTCATTTCTATTTGAAGTTATGGTAGTTACATGATTTTTTTTTTCACCAACTGAGGTTGGCGTGAGTGGTTAAAGGTCTCTCATCCCTTAAACAAGGTCTCGGGTTCGAGCCTTGGGTATGGAAAAAACCTCAGCTAGAAGGGATGCCACCCATAGAGGTGCAGAACAAACCCCCACGAGAGATTAGTCCCCGTCTCAGATTGGTGGTGGGATACTCCTCGAAGTATATCGAAAAAAAAAGTTACATGATTTTTTTTTCTTTAATTTTTTTAAACAAATTTTTATTGAAGTACAAAACATACTTCAACCCATATACATAGAAAAAGATTTATGAGACCTAAAAGAGAACAATCTAGCTGAAAGTTTATTTTAATTTAGACACATCAAAGAAGCTAATTAACACTGATCCAGAAAGGAAAATGAAAGCCTTAATTTTTTTATTTAACGCATTTCATTCGCATTTAGCCTTATTCCTCTGTTTTTGTTGTAGGGATCAAATAATAATGAAAAGAGAGCATGAGAAGATATAAAAATGGGTAGCAACATGTCAGAAAATGAGTGCCTTAACTATTTCACAGGCTCCGGGTGCAAATTTCCCAAAGTTGAGAATCAACCATACCACAAAATAACTCTTATCCAGTCGAGCACTTGACTCTAGATGTGTGGGCGCATTTTTATGAGTTCGAGTTACCTCACAAATCAAAACTCATTTTGACAGCTTTAAATAGACAAAAACTTTCTAACAAAGCATGTTTTTAAAGACTATTTTTTTTATCAGTCAATGTTAGTATTAAGTTAGTTGTTATGTCAGGGGATGGGGTGCGGTTCGAACTCTTTACCTCCAAGTGAGCTTGGAGTATTCTTACGTCCCTTAACATAACCAAGTGAGCTATCTAAGTGGAACGTTTTTAAAGACTAATTTATTTTATATCAGAAAAGCATGTCAGAGAATAATTCATTATTTTTATATTCTAAGACTTTTTAGATCGTAGCAATACTTACCAAATTATTTTTTAAAAGATATTTAGATAGGGATTTGCATGAAACCTAAGGTAGCACATTGTCTAATTGAAAATCCCTTGTCCAGGTGACAATATTTTTTTGGGATCAATTTGAGATTTTCTTCCTTTAAAAAGTTGCCATTTAGAGCCAAAGTGTTGCACCCATTCTTCATGTGTTTTGAATCCGCAAGATATTGCTTGATCTCAATACCAGAATCCTTACAGAACTTTAGTATCTGTTGGTTTTGAGCCTCATAAGTCTCCACCTGGTCAGTTGTTGCATGCAAAATACCCATAGTATAAAAAATATCTTCAATTGGTATAACTGCTAACATTCTATCATCCCACCTGTTAATTATTAATACATATTGATTTTATTAACCTCGCATGAGTACTAAAATTATAATATAATTTCTTTTGTAGTTCAAATTAATTGATTTTTTAGAAAATGTAAACTACCAATCATAAAATAAACTTACTTGTTTCGATTCATGGGATAGATTAGAACAATTCCGGCAGTAAGATTTTGCTTAAGAATAATACCTTTGAAAACACCTTCATTAAAATTTGATATTTGAGATTTCGGAATGTAGAGGTTCAACCAAGGATGAGGGATTTCCCAAAGTCCTTTTGATCTAAGAAATTGCTCTCCTGCATAAACTCTATTAAAAAACTCGTCGTATGCCACATAGGTCTTAAACAAAAAGGGTGAGGTTCAACCAAGGCTGAGGGTTTGAAGGTTTGCTGGTCATAATTGGGTGATTAGCTTAAAGGTCACCATTTTTTAGAATGCAAACAACTTCACGAGAGGATCCTGCAAAGTTATTTGGTTAGTAATTTGGAAGAAGGAAAATTTGAGTACTAGACACACAGGTCTTAAACAAAAAGGGTGATACATCACTACAAAGTTGCCTATGAAGTGCTACTCAGACTTAGGACTTAGTTTTCTAGTTTTCGTGCCTTTATGTACAATGCCTTTGGTAATTAATCAATTAATGCAAGTTTCCTTTCTGGTAGCTTTCTCGCCAACCTCCTGTATGTTTATTATCCTTTTCTTTTTCAACTTGTTTTTGTTTCATGTCATTGTTTCTGGCTACTTCTTGTTGGGCTTCTTTCTGCTCATGATTTGGTTTCTTTGGGGTGTTAAGGATACATGCATCTATGTTGGATTGGACAGGGGCTTTGCAGGGTTCTTATGTGGCTTTGTTTTTATTCCTTTTTTGGTCTCAATTATGCTTTTATTGCATTTTGACTATATGCTAATTTGTCCACTGTTACGATTAGTTTGGGCATTGGAATTCCTCAAGTGGTATTCCCTTTGCATTTGTCCTTGGTTGGATTATGCTATGGTGCATTCAGCTGGTCCCTATATTTTTGTTTCCTTTTGTTTTCTTATTGCACTCTTCTTTATTACTACAAACATTAAGTGTTACTTTTATATATGCAGAAGCATGATTTTCAAAGAGACCCCACTGCGTATGAGATCATGGAGAAGACCAAGAAAATTAAGAATAGGGTGTGGATTAATGACAATTCTGCCGGAGTTGCCGTAAGTATTATTTTGTTTTATTCAAATTATTATTTTTTATTATTTTTAGTAATTGTAAATTCTAATGTCTGTGATATTGTGGAGGTGACATTTCATCGCCTCCGAGAAGAGGCCGACAGTCAGGGACAAGAGCATTCTACCTCCTTTAACAACACCCTCTTCTTGAAAGTGGCTAGAGGGAAAAATAAGAA
This sequence comes from Sophora flavescens, assembly GCA_030762895.1. Lineage (NCBI taxonomy): Eukaryota > Viridiplantae > Streptophyta > Magnoliopsida > Fabales > Fabaceae > Sophora > Sophora flavescens. The sequence goes on from CM061069.1 coordinate 129,959,907, forward strand.
AGGCTATGTTTATGGATTGGGGAGGATGTCAGATGACTTTGTGGCCTCAACAATGGCACGTACTCAGTCTGAACCATGCCCTACTACTATTGTGGATTGTTGAGAGGTCATCGAGAAGCTGAATGAGGAGCTACATGAGAAGATTGATGAGGTTCAGACGATGAGGACTCGAATGGATGCACAAGATGCTAAGATTCATAGGCTTTTCAAGATGTTGGAGGCGAGTGGTTCGGGTTCGGACCACCAGGAGCAGGATGATGCAGTTGCTGATGAGGACGCAGATGATGAGAATGCTGATGATTTTATTAGCTCGTTACCCTCCCCCACTCGTGATTAGTAGGATGCTATTTTCTTGTGGTTTTTGTTATATTTTATGGATTAGACAATGTGTTGTCCCTCATGACTAGGATGTTCTTTTGAGGTTTTTTGCTATACTTTATGGATTAGACAATCTGTTATGACTTTGGATTATATATATTGGGATGATGTTCTTCCGTGGTATTTTGTTATATTATGGATTAGACAATGTGTTACAACTTTGGATTATATATATAATTTGTGTTCTCTTTTTTTATTATTTGTCTTACTTATTATTCTCCATTTTTTTTTTGTTTTAGTTGTTATTTAAAATTTGCATATTATTTTAATTTTAATTTTTTTTATTATATATTATTTTTTAAAAAAATATTTGAAAACTAGAGACCGCATTAGTGACCACATCATTGGTTGCTATTTACTAGCCGTTAGAATTAGAGACCACATATTGGGTTGTTAAAAATATAGACGTTACAAGAAACTGAGACTGAATCTTTCGTCTCTAAAATAATCTCTAATTTGGTCTCATAACATGCACGTTGACCACATTTAGTGATGGATTTGGCGACCACTGTTTCGGTCTCTAAATAACAACCACCTACAAACCGGTCTCTAAATTAGATTGTAACCAATGTTTTAGTCGCCACTCTGAGGTGATCGTTAAATTGATCGCTGACCATTTTAGAGACCGATTTGCTCTATTTAGAGACCGATTTTGCGGTCTCTAAAAGCCTGATTTCTTGTAGTGATTTGTATGAATCTCTAAAAATATAAAACAAATAATAAAAATCCAAATCACACAATCTTTTATTCCATAACTTTTCAAGCAATTACTTGTAATTCATCACTTATGAATCAAATCAGTTCTAAGACTTTGTACGCTTAAACACACATAAATTTTATTTTAAAAAGACATTTAAACATGGAGTTGAAACCTAAGCTAGCACACTGCTTAATTGAAAATCCTTTGTCCAGGTGACAATATTCTTCTGGGATCAAATTCAGCTTTTCTGCCTTCAAAAAGTTTCCATTTGGAGCCAAAATGTTCCACCCATTCTTCATGTGTTTTGCCAAAGGGAAGATATTCTTTGATCTTAATACCGGCATCCTTACAAAACTGTAGTACTTGTTGGTTTTGATCTTGAAAATTTTCCACCTGATCAAACGTAGTTGCATGAAAAAAACCCACACCGTAGAAAACATCTTCGTCTGGTGTAACTGCTGACATCTTAGTATCCCACCTGTAATTTATTATATACAAATTGATTTTATTAACCGTAATATATCTTACAAAACTTAATATGATTAGGCTAGTATCATCTCCTTTATCTTATTCATATTTCCACTAGAATGAGAGTAAGACAAAACCGAAATTGAGTAGACATCGCATACAAAAGTAAATTTGCTTTTATCCATTTCTCTTTCAAAACATAAGATGAAAAAACAATAGATGCAAGTCCAATATAATTGCAGTTGTAGCTTATTTTAATTGATATTTTTAAATTTAAACTAACCACAAAATAAACTTACTTGTTTCGGTTCATGGGGAAGATTTGAACACTTCCGGTAATATTTTTCTTAAGAACAATGCCTTTGAACACTCCTTCATTAAAATCCGATATTCGAGATTTTGGAACCAACATGTACAACCAAGGATGAGAGAGATTTAAAAGTCCTTGTGATCTAATAGGTAGTTCAAGTCTGTTCAGAAACTCCTCATATGACACATCTTTTTCAAACACAAATGTCGGAAGAAACATTAAGCCTTTTACCAAATTTGCAACTTCCTATTCAAGAAAAAAACACATGTTTGAGTAAGATCTTTCATAACTAAATAAACTAAGAAGAAAAGAAGGTTTCTAACGAAAGAAAGAAGGAATTTACTAACAAAGTGCTTTTTGTTCTAAAAGCATTAATTAATTAATAAATATAATAATAAAAAGAATTTGTTATAATTTCATTGATGAGATATTATATATATCCCATCCTCATTGGAAAAAACACTTACAATATTTTTTTTTAAAAATCAAACTGGTCTTTGAGTCGCTGAAGGCACTGGTTCAAGGTTCCATGGTAATGGTCGAATCAATGATAATTAAATATATTTTTATATTATATATTATATTAATTAATAAAATTAAGAAAAATCAATTTTTAAATTAACATAAAGTAGTTATATTATATATTTCATAAGATAAAAAAATCAACGACACAGATGAATTTGTATTTTTTTATTTATCAATGGACAATTTTTTAACTAAAAAAATATATTTTTTATAATTCTTAAAATTAAATTTCCAAAAAAAAGTTTAAAAATATTTATCGGTTCGAACCGGTTTTGACCACCGTTTTTTGATCTATTCCTATCGGTTCTGAAACCAACCGATTTAGAAATCTGATCAATTCTCGGTCGAATCGACTGGTCCGATTCATTTTTCAGAATAATGTTTAAAATACCTATAAAATTACACCTAAGTTTTATCATTAATAATATTATAGACGTTGCAATTTATGTTAGTTTGGAAGTGTAAATAGGAATAAGTTTGTAAATAATATTAGGATTTGTGAATGAAAAGGATTAGAAAATGTGCACATTCTTTTAATTAGAGTTTTAATCTTTTATATGAAAAATATACTCAAAAATTTGTTGAAAATATGTAGGATTGAAATCCTAGCGCTCAGCTCGAGAACTTGGCGCTCGGCTGGGAGAAAATGAGAGTTGTAGCAGCAAAGATCGGTGGCGCCCAGCGTGGGCAGAAAGGCAAGAGCCCAGCACCCATGAAGACTGCAAGCACCGTTTTGGTGTAGAGGCCAGCGCCCAACGCTGGGTTACGAGCAGAGAACCCATAAATACGTGCTTCAGCTGTTGGAAATGGATCTTTGGCTCATTTTTTATATTTTCTCACCTTGGTTCATCAATTTCTCTCCGCTTCCTTGAAGATTCAAGCTTGGGAACAAGATTTGGAGCTTCCATGGAGTCTTCCTCACTCTTCCACTCATATTCTTCTTTCTTCTTCCCTTCTCTTTTTACTATGAGTTGTTAGATCTCTTAGGTTAGGTTTAGGATGAACTTGATTGAACCTTGATGTAATGAAGTTTGATTTGTGATTTCAATGCAATTTCGTTCAGTTTGATTAATCTCTTCTATGCTTAATGCTTTTCTTGGATTGATCAGCCTTGAAACGATGATTAGATTCAATTTCACAATTGGAAAATTGGTGATTGAATTGGAAATGAAGTTGATTAATATTGTGATATTGATTCTAGGAATAGAACTATATTGCAATACATTCTTGTGAATCCAATGCTTAATGTTTGTTCTAATCTAGCATCACCTAAGGAATTAGGGTTCTTGATTTGTAACAAAAGGATTATCACCTAAGGAATTAGGGATAAATCTAGGTTAGGGATTTGAATGTCAATTGAATGAATTGGATTGAGATTAAGATTGAACAAAGTTACATTAGGTGAAAATTGAGGGAGTCCGATACCTAACCGCTTTTACATATATTGAATTCATTCTTTAATTGCATTTGTTTCATTCATTGTTGTGACAATTTGTAATAAAAAATTCATAAAAATTCTTGGAACCATGACATTCATTCATTCAAATAGCTATTGCCTGGGTTACGTTGATACTTGATCACAATCCTCGTTGGGAACGATACTCTGCTCTCATTTTATTACTTGTACGATTTGGTACACTTGCCAAACCATCAACAAGTTTTTGGCGTCGTTGCCGGGGATTGTTGATTAATATCAACACGATTAAGCATTGTTAATTTGAACATTTTCTTTTTATCTTTGTGATTTTTCTGTTTTATATTGGATATTCTCACCTTGTTTGAGATTTTGTGTAGTGTATGCGAGGTAAATCTATAAGTGAGCTGTTATTTGATCCCGAAATTGAAAAGACCGCAAATAGGAATCGAAAAGAATCAAAAGAAAGAAAGAAGCGGGATAAGGAAAAAGTGAATTCTTCTTCTACATCATAAGTTCAACAAGAGGTTATCATGGTTGAAAATGTACAAGGTATCCGAAGGACATTGGGAGAATATTCTCATGGTCATACCAACCAGAATCACTCAAGTATTGTTAGACCACCAGTAGCCGCAAATAACGATATCATGCAACAAAATCAATTTGGAGGAAGTGATGCCGAAGACCCAAATAATCATGTCTCGAATTTTCTAGAGATATGTGAGACTCTCAAGATTAATGGAGCTACGGATAATGCGATAAGGTTGCGGTTGTTCCGGTTTTCATTTAGAGATAGATCCAAGGCTTGGCTCCAATCTCAACCAAGAGGAAGCATCACTACTTTGGATGACTTGGAAGAAAAATTCTTGGCAAGATATTTTCCACCGTCTAAGTTTGTGAAGATGAGAGGTGATATTTCAAGCTTTGTGCAACGTGATGGTGATACTCTATATGATGCTTGGGAAAGATTCAAGGAGCTCCTAAGGAAGTGTCCTAATCATGGCTTTGATGATCTCCAACAAATGCAAATCTTTTGTAATGGGTTGAGACCATATACAAGACGATTAAGCCATGGCATCTAACGTTTATCTCACGAATAGAGTAGGCACATCAACAAAGGGGGTGATAGAGCTTAACTCCCAAAATGCAATTTTGGCTCAAAACAAAATCATCACTAATCAATTGGAGGCATTCACAAAGCAACTAAATGCTATGAGTTTAGGGCCAACGCTAGGACAACAAGTCATGAGTTGTGATTTTTGTGGTGGAGAGCATGATAATGGTAATTGTGAAGCATCTCTAAGTTCTCAAGATGAAGCAAAGTACATGGGGAATTTTCCAAGACAAGGGCATAATTTTTACTCAAACTCCTATAATCAAAATTGGAAGAAGCACCCTAACCTTCCTTGGTCACAAGAAGCTCCACAAGACAACACATATTCACAACAACCACTACTTCAAAATCAACCACATCGTGATACCGATGAGAGAATGAACAAGTGGGAGAGCACTCTTGCACAATTCATCCAAGTCACACAATCTAACTTCAAGAATACCGATGCATCAATAAAGAACCTTGAAGTGCATATTGGACAGCTTTCTAAACAAGTTTCTAGTGCATTAAATGCAGGATTTTCTGGAAATACCACTAATAATCCAAAGGAGGAGCGCGAAGCCATCATGTTGCTAAGTGGAAAGTTAGTTGAGCCGGGTGTTGAGCATTGCTCAAGCCAAAATGCTGGAAATTCTGAATTGAGAAAGAAGATGGTTGATACTAGTGAAAAAGAAGAGAGTTCAAAGAGGGAAGAAGAAGAGGAACCTCAAGATGATAGGAAGGAAAAGAAGCTGAAATTAGTTGATGAAAATTCCATCTTAAGAAAGACGAAGAGTCAACTTTTGAAAGAAAGGGGCAAGCCACAAGAGATTCCTTCTTATGTGAAAGTGTCATATCCAATTGAGAAGAAGTGGAAAGAGAAAGAAGAACAATTTGATAGGTTCTTGGATATCTTCAAACAATTACAAATAAATATTCATTTTACCGAAGCATTAGAGAGCATGCCATCATATGCAAAGTTCATGAGGGAATAGCTTGCAAAGAAGAGAAAATTTGAACCAACTGAGGTATTGGCTTTGACTGAAAATTGTAGCTCAATTCTCCAACACAAGCTTCCACCTAAGTTGAGGGATCCCGGATCCTTTACAATTCCTTGCGTCATTGGAGATGTAATAAAGACTAGAGCCCTATGCGACCTTGGGGCAAGTATCAATCTTATGCCATTATCCATGATGAAGAGGCTTGTCATTCATGATGTGGAACCAACCATGATCTCATTGCAACTTGCGGATAGATCAATTAGGAGACCATATGGTGGGGTGGAGGACTTACTTGTGAAAGTAGGAAAGTTCATCTTTCCCATGGATTTCTTTGTGTTGGATATTGAGGAAGATGTAAGCATTCCTTTGATTTTTGGAAGACCCTTCGTAGCTACCGCCGGAGCTTTGATAGATGCACCAAAAGACGAGCTTATATTGAGGGTGAATGAAGAACAAATGGTTGTGAGCATGTTTGACATGGAGCCTATGGACACTTCACCAATTATCCATGCTCAAGTTCATTTTGTGCAAAATCAAGAGGTTCAAGAAATCCACAAAGATGAACATGAGAAGAAAAAGAAGAGCAATGGGAAAAGAAGGAAAAAGAAGAAGAGGAAGTCTCAATGATCATCTCAATTCCAACCACTTTGGCCAAAAGAAGATAATTCATCAAAGAAAGGCAATACACCGTTGGTTGAGGTTGAGAACAATGTGAGGAGCGATGGCAAGAAAAAGCAACAAAAATAATCCATTCTTCTCATCATTCAAGCCACCTTGAGCATCAAATAATCAGGCGTCAAGCTAGTGATATTAAATAAGCGCTACTTGGGAGGCAACCCAAGCATTTTTCTTATTGCATTCTTATTCTTTTTGCTTCCTTATCATGAAAAAATAAGTAGTCCATTGAGTTGTTGAGTGGTTCCTTGATGTGTAAGGCATTAAATGTGGTGGAATTGTTTTGAATTGTTGTGCAGGCACATCTAAGGAAAGTGGACCAAAGGAAGGGGAGAAATGACACAAAAGAAGGGTGAAAATGGCCCTGTGTGGGCACCGGTCGCTACTGTGAGCGCTGAGCGCAAACAGAAAGCAATTTCAGCAGAAAATAATGCACCTTGGACGCTGAGCATGGATTCTTAGCACTGAGCGATAGCCAGTGTAAAAAATAATAAATTTTTTTTTTGCAGATGCTCTTCCATTGTGCAGAAGAAGGGGGGGTGCTCTGAACTCTTTATTAAATTTTGTTTTTTTATCCTCCCTAATTGTTAGTTAGTTGTAGTCAAATAAATTGCCCAAACTTGCATATTTTGCACAAACTTGTGTTTTGAATGGGTTTTGTGTAGATTTTCTTGTGAGCATAGAACTTTTGCTTAGCTAAAATTTCTAACATGATGCATTGCATACTTGGTGAGAACATGATTTCATTGAAACCATTGATCCTTGTGAATTGGTTGTGCCAATTTTGCATGCTATGATTGATGCAATGTTGAATGCATGGATTTTCTCTTGCACGTAACCATAAACGGTGAGCTTTTGAACCCAAATGCTCTGTCACATTATCCAGATGACTTGATTTCTTTCATGTGTGATTGTCCATCAGTTGCATGTTCTCACTTTTTCCTGCCTTGATGCTTGTCACTATTGCAGTGTTCTTGCATATGCATAAATGATTGAGGCAATAATTCTTTGTTTAAACTCAGTGCCATAATTGCTATCCAATCATATTGCCATTGCTATGCCCAATTGAGCCTTGGCCTATTTTTCTTGGAATGATAGCACATTACAAGCCAAAAATCGAAAAAACAATTTTGTCCCACTACTTTGGCTTAGAGGAATGTTTGGACTTAAGTTTGGGGTTGTTCTCTTGCTTAGGGACAAGCAAGCAAATAAAGTTTGGGGTGAGAGTAGGCCACTAAAGATGCCTACTAGAAAAAAAAATTGAAAAAGAAAAACTGAAAAGAAAAAGAAAAATAGAAAAAGCCAAAGAGAAAAAGAAACAAAGAAAGTATGCAAAAGTGAGAAAAAGGCAAAAGAGAAAGAAAATAAAATGAAACAAGAAGCAACAAAAGAAAAAGAAAAAAAAAAGAAAGAGTTGGAAATGAATAAAAAGGGAAATAGTACAAATTGTGTGCTTATATGCTTGTGAACTAGCTAAGCAAGGGAAGTCCCAAGAGTCCACATTCCTTGAAGCCAAAGTAGTCTAGCCTATATACTTGATTTTATCCACCCCCACCTTCGCCCCATTACAACCAAATAAAAGACCTCATGATATGTGTTGCATTGACATTTGTGATATGTGTTCTTAGCATCTTGTCAAGATTATGATTGGGGAATGCATGATGATTGGAATGAGAGCAATTAGCATCAAGTGAGGATGTGTGAACACTAAATAGAGAGGTTTCAAGGGACTTTCTTGTGCATTCAACGGAGCTAATTTTGTAGTATGTTTGATTGTTCTAAAGCATGAAGCATGTGATCAATTGGAATTTATGAATGATTGTGTGATACTTGTGCATTTTACAAAAGGGTTAAGGAATTTAATTGTTTGCTTGAGGACAAGCAAGAACTCTAAGTTTGGGGTTGTGATGAATGTGCAATTTATGTTAGTTTGGAAGTGTAAATAGGAATAAGTTTGTAAATAATCTTAGGATTTGTGAATGAAAAGGATTAGAAAATGTGCACATATTTTTTATTAGAGTTTTGACCTTTTATATGAAAAATATACTCAAAAATTTGTTGAAAATATGTAGGATTGAAGTCCTAGCGCTCAGCTCGAGAACCTGGCGCTCAGCCTGGACAGAAACAGAAGCTGCAACAGTATAGTGAGCGCCCAGCGTGGGCAGAAAGGCAAGAGCCCAGCACCCAGCGCCCAGCTCCAGCGCCCATGAAGACAGCAAGCACCGTTTTGGTGCAGAGGCCAGCGCCCAGCACTGAGATCAGGAAGCTCGGCGCTGGGTTACGACCAGAGAACCTATAAATACGTGCTTCAGCTGTTGGAAATGGATCTTTGGTTCATTTTTCACATTTTCTCACCTTGGTTCATCACTTTCTCTCCACTTCCTTGAAGATTCAAGCTTGGGAAAAAGATTTGGAGCTTCCATGGAGTCTTCCACGCTCTTCCACTCATGTTCTTCTTTCTTCTTCTCTTCTCTTTTTACTATGAGTTGTTAGATCTCTTAGGTTAGGTTTAGGATGAACTTGATTGAATCTTGATGTAATGAAATTTGATTTGTGATTTAAATTCAATTTCGTTCAGTTTGATTAATCTCTTCTATGCTTAATGCTTTTCTTGGATTGATCAACCTTGAAATGATGATTAGATTCAATTTCACAATTGGAAAATTGGTGATTGAATTGGAAATGAAGTTGATTAATATTGTGATGTTGATTCTAGGAATAGAACTATATTGCAATACATTCTTGTGAATCCAATGCTTAATGTTTGTTCTAATCTTGCATCACCTAAGGAATTAGGGTTCTTGATTTGTAACAAAAGGATTATCGCCTAAGGAATTAGAGATGAATCTAGGTTAGGGATTTGAATGTCAATTGAAAGAATTGGATTGAGATTAAGATTGAACAAAGTTACATTAGGTGAAAATTGAGGGATTCTGATACCTAACCGCTTTTACCTATATTGAATTCATTCTTTAATTGCATTTGTTTCATTTATTGTTGTGACAACTTGTATTCAAAAATTCATAAAAATTCTTGGAACCATGACACTCATTCGCTCAAATAGCTATTGCCTAGGCTACGTTGATACTTGATCACAATCCTTGTTAGAAACGATACTCTACTCTCACTTTATTACTTGTACGATTTGGTTCACTTGCCAAACCATCAACAGACGTCAATGTTTTTGAAAGATTACAAATAATTTGGGAGAAAGATGAGTGGGAAATGGATGGAGACCATGGTGAGATAGACGTTGCTATTGTGTGGGTGGGTTTAAGTGAATCAAATGGCGCAAGATATTGGCCCAAAATTGGAGGGAAAAAAAACAGAAAAGTATAACGTAGAAGAAAATTAGAGCTAAGAAAGGGATGGCTTGCAATATGTTTAAAGTTGAGAAATCCATGGATGTAAGGGATAGAGATCATAAGTAAGAGAAAGAGAGAGAGTATATTGATATTCATGTGGCAACATATTGATTGATTGATAAAAGATGATGAAATGAGATACATGAAGCTCTATTTATAAAGCTAGCTAACTAACACAATTAACTCCCTAAACAAACTATTAACAACTTATAACAAACTCTAACATAATTATTTATACTCGAAAAAAAGTGAAATAAAGGAAAGAAAAGTGGGATGAAGCAGAACATTATAGAAACAGGTCAGTTTGCAATTTCGATGTCGCTATAGATTCTAATATTTATGAACTACAATATTACCATTAAAAAGAATGAATTACAATTAAAAAGAATGAAGATATACCGGATCGGGTACCCCTCGTACTCGTTTCAATATATTTTTGGCTTATAAACAAAACATTAAAAAGAACATAATGAAAAAAGGCTCATCGAAAATGGATTTCTTGCAATTGAATTTCCCTGAACTCGCTACCAGCACATCGGAATCGTTTGATGAAGATTGGACATTTCACATTCCAAATTTATTTTTTAAATTAAACTATCAATTAAGTTTAAAATGTAAATTATTCGATTTTCATCCAACGATTCTGATCTATTGAACTGATCGGATGTAATATTAGAGGGGAACATTAGGAAGTTGTTAATTAATAAAATAATAGAGATGAAGAGAATGGTTAAATTGGCCGGTGTAAAAAAGAAGCAGCAGAATGAGTCAGCTATAGTATTTATGAGCAAAGCAAGGACATGTTAATGAATTGTAGGCTATATATAAAGTAAAAGGGATCAGTGGTGGGCACAAAAGGAGGGAGATAGGGGTTTGGTGAGCAGAGGGAAAATAGAGTTTCTGGCTATACAGGAGAGAGAACTAGAGAAGGAAAATAGAAGTTTTGGAGTGAATCTATGACTATGAGTTGGTGACAATTTTGACTGGGAAATAGTCCTCAACAATATATATGCTTTTGTCTGGTGATTGAAAATAGGACTCCTTTTAGAACTATAACTTGAAAAAGATGAGTACATTCATGCTTTGTGCTATATGTGTGTGGAAGGGAGAAGGAAGATTATGACCATTTGTTTGTAAGCTACTTTCATGTCTTTATTCGAAAAGACATGAAAGTAGCTTACAAGTTAGTTCATTTTTTTATGAATTTATTTTTTTAGAGTTATTGGGTAAATTAGCTTTTTTAAAATAAAAAATAAAAACTCTTACTTGATAAGCTAAGAGAGATAGCATATAGAAATAAGTGAGGATTGAACAACAACAATAATAATAATAATAAATGATGACAATAATAATAATAATTTTTTATAATAAATTTACACATATATAAACATTTCCTTTTATGTCATCTTACACATATCAACTAGTTAATCAACTAATTTTATCATACACTTTTAATTTAATCCTTATCAATTTTCAGCCGAATAGCCAACTTTTCAACTTCCAGCTAACATTTTCGCTAGTTGTGTGAAACATAGCCATAGAGATGTAGACTATATTCAACTTTCAGAGGTAGATTGTTTTTGGAGTAGAAATAGTTGAGATGAGGGCTTAGTTTGCTTAGTTTTCGGGTTTTGGTTTTCAGAAGTAATTACAAAATTGTCACATTATTTACATCATGTTTGCCGTTTCCAAAAATTTGTACAGGGAACAATGGAAAAAAAATTTGTTCAATGTTTTCTTACAAATTTTTGGAAACAGAAAACATAATGAAAACAAAGTGACAGTTTTGTAATTATTATTTTTTTGTAGATATTTTGTAATTATTTCTAACAACATGAAATAAAAACTGGAAACAAAACAAACATATCCAATATTTTCTTAACATCTTTTAACTTATGTAGGTTAGAGTATCCTTTAGTTACAAAGCTTTTTTGTGTTGCTGATAAAAAAATAATCAAAAATGAAATTTTAAATAAAAATTAAAACTTTTAAAGCTTTTAATTATATTAAATGTTTTAATTTACAATTTTTTTAGTTTCTTTATAACCACCCTTAGAATACTTTTAGGCAACCTTAGTACAGAAAACAAAATGTTTGAAGTTACCTCCGTGATGTTTGCTTGAGAATTATTGTCATAATATTTGACTATCTCCAATATGTAGACGATGCCGTATTGAGTTACCAAAGAAGTTATCCTTGGCTGATCATCTGCTGGAAAAAAGGAAAGTTCCAGTGGCGGGTGATTTAACAGAACCGAGCCTGATACAAAATCTGCTGCCTTAGTGTCATTCCTTTCATTGGATGAGATTAAATGTTCTTGGTCTTCGGAAAATACAGAGAACTCATTGTAAAGCAGTTGGAGCCATTTAACCTGTATGCAATTAAGCAAAGCCTTGTTATAATTCATTATGGATTTGAAGATTAAATATTTATCTCTATGAAAGCCGAAAAACACGAAAAGTCGTCGATAATTGAGAATTGTCGACGGATTATTAACGGACCAAAGTCGGTAGAAAAAATGGGGAGTCGGAAACTATTACTGACAGAGTTTTTGAAAAGCCGTCGCTAATTAGAGATAGCTTGCAATTACCGACAGCTTTGAAAAAAATTGATGGATATAGCATACACATTTAATAAAAAAAAGTAGAATTGTGAAAGTGAGTCCAATTCATCTGGATTGACCCATTATGTTGACAAAAAGTTAGTCGACCCAATCCGATTTACTTTTTTGTGAACAAAGAAATAGGCGACACAGCTTAACCCACTTCAGATTGGTGAGTTAAGCAAGTAAGCTCACTAGAATGTAAAATATAAAAAAAAAAATCACAGAAAATTTGAAAATTTTAACAAACTAAAATATTACGATTTTTGTTAAAAAAAAGACAAAAAATATTGGAAAAATTCAAAAAATACGAAAAAAGTAGGTCAATCTGATCGAATTATTTTGGGCTGGGCTGGACTGGCTGACGAGTTAGGACACATTTTGACAATTAGCCAGATTATATGTTTAAAGTTTATGGAAATAAATAATTTTATATTTAATTCCAATTGAATGAGACATATAGCTAAATATAGCCCTCATAAAATTACCGAAAATTTTTGCATGGACACTCATCCTTTTCAAAAGTAGTTTATCAATTTTCTATTATCGTTGAGCTTTGTGTGGTGGCCCCTTGTCTTTTGTTTCTTTGGGTGTGTATACGGGCTCCTTTTGGTTTTTTTTCGGCTTTATTTGCCTAGGGTTGCAGGTTTTTAGTATTTCTTTTGGTTTCGACTGTTGGCTACGAATTTTCTTGGGTTTTTCTTGTGATCCTTCTTTTTGTATAGATAATATTATCCTCTTTTTAGAATAGTATTTTATTTACATTAATTACATTAAAGTAGTCTCATTAGTAAATGGGTTGAGGTATCGGAGTACTCCCATTAATAAAAATTTTGCTTATAAAAAGAAAAACTGAAATATAGGATATTGCAGAGCTTGGGATGGGGGATCATACATTAGTTGTTACGAGTAAGTAAATAATTACATTAAAAATTTTGTTTTACTGATTCATTTGTAGAACCAAAAGGAAACAAAGCTTTTCAATTTGTGAAGGTGACTTCCGAGCAATTATGCTGTGTGAAAAGGCATATTTTTCTTTAATGATTGATTATTCTTAGTTTCCTTCCTAAAAGATATATATATATATATATAATACTTTTAAAAAAATGAAAGATGATACTTGCCCTCGTGGGTGCAGGTCCTAGAGCTATTCGTGCTCTTGTTATAACCCCAAATTGGCCTAATCCTCCGAGAACAGCGTAAAATGCCTCTGAGTTTTTCTCCGCAGAACAAGTCACTAGGTCTCCTTTCCCTATAAAATCCACATATAAACATGTTTGTAAACATGTATATAAATTTTATGGTAAATGCTAGTGCACTAAAGATATTGTATAATGAATTCAAAAAAATAAGTTTTCGATGTAATTAATATATTGGAAAGAAATATATTTAATTTTTCAAAGAATAATTACCTTATTTAAATTCCTTAAACAATATTATATATGAAAAGTTGATTTTTTTTTTTAACCATTATTATCTTCCGTTATTAGTTATTATACTTTCCCACATTCGTCATTTTTTGTTTTGAAAAAAAAAATTATGAGCTGTTTCTTGATTACATTATCTTTCTTATTAATTCCTACACTAATATTATAGTACTATATGGATTTATTAAATTAAATAGTTTTTTTTGACAAAATATTGAATTAAATAGTCACATCTCAAAATCTTTTCATCATATAATTTTTTTGATCAAATTTCATCATATAATAATTGCAAATTATACTACATGACACAGTTATGTATAAATATGAAAAAAAAAATCTATTTACCAAAAAAAATGAAGAATCCTTTATTTTTATTTTTCTAAAAAACTTACATATGCATTAGAACTATATATTGGAAACGAATCCATGAAATCTTGGTACAACTGTTTTTTGCACTGTTTTATCACCTCTTAATATGCTCACTATATATTATTTTTCTATGCATGTCAACATCTTTTTTTTTAGTCTGTAGTCCTGTTTGCAATCGAGACTATCAAATGGCAATAGTATAATGCACGTTGAGTGTTTCTTTCCACAGACCATCGGAGTTTTATTCTGCTGATGTGTTTCTTTTAAGGGATTTCTGTAGATTAATTAATCAAGGAATAGTAGTCTTAACTTGTTCACTTTTAAAACTTTTTTCAAAAATATAAAAAAGTACATGCAGTAAGATACCTTGTCAAGAAAGCACAAAGCCGTGCTAATTAGTTACTCGTTGACCAGCTTATTGGGAAAAGGATTGATCAACAAAAACAACGTGAGAATGTTTAGTCTCTTTATCACATTTTTTATTACGTCTTTTTTTCCACTTAAATTTTAATCATCTATTATCTATCCGATACTAATGCAAAAATGATTTGATCAATTTTATATATAATTAAAATGGGGAGTTGCCTCAAAAAGAAAAATATAAAATGGGGTTTGGGTAGCTCAAGTGGTTTGAGCTAAGGGTATAAGAAGTTGAAGGAGTAGGAGGTCCAAAATTCAAATCTTGGTAAAAGAGAAAAAAATTAACATAACAACTAACTACAAACATTTGTCTATCAATTATATATATATAATAATTAAATAAGTGTAAAAAACAATTAGTCAGACAATATCATAATTGAAAACAATAGCATATACAATCCAAGCTGGCCAGTTATATTTCCTGTTGCAATCTAGAATCACTTTTGTAGAAATGATAATCAATAGTTGACAACTAAACCTAACTATAATTAAATCCAAGGAAAAATTGAAAACCGGATTAGTGTCCTGTAAATAGAAGTTACTTCAGAAGAAATCCTGTATTTTTTATTTCATTGCTGTGTTGCTCATGTTGTAGCTGCTGTTTTTGAGGATTAGATGAATAATATCTGAGATTAATGAATATATATGTCTCGTCTGGGAGTTAGAAGTGATGAAGAAGATCATTCTGGAGATTCTCAAGACTACTTCATAAATAGCTATATCTATCCAAAAGGAAAAAAGAAAAGTTAGTGGAATATACATACCGGTAACAACATCCAATTCAAGGACATTGGAGATCTGTGGTCCGAAACGGAAGGCTCTGCCATTGATTCCAGCATTAGAGAGCGTGCCACCAACTGACAAATACAAGTAATTAGTCCAAGCGAAGGGTGTTAGTCCATGTTTAAGTGTTGCATGCAACACATCAATCCAAATCTGTTCACCACCCACATCAGCATAATAAGGGGCCTTCTCATAATTCACTATAATCCCAGACCCATTTCTGAAAACACCCAAATTAGTCATATTCACCACCACCCCATTATGTGTCATGGCTTGGCCATACGCTGAGTGGGCTTGCCCTCTGGCTGCTATGGTGATAGGGATTGGAAGAGAATTTGAAAACTTTATCAATTCTATGATATCATTTACACATGTTGGCTCAAGAACTGCTGATGAATTTTTATGAACAATGTCACCATAATCTGTTGAGGATAATGAAAGGGTTTGAGGGTCAAAACGAAGCTTTAGGGCTAGCTCCTTGGGTGTTCGGAATGGTGACAAAGGGCGTGGTCGTTTTCCTTGTGTGAGCACCACTATGCTGGTTAGGCATAGCAGAGCTAATGCTCTTGAAAGAATAAAATTCCTTGCCATTTTTTAGGAAGGAGAATTAATTAGTTGACTTCAGTTGGTAATGTCCCTTTTGCTTTGAGTTGGTCATGTATTTATAGAGAGTGATAGCTTAGGGACTCAATGCCATCTATGCATATTGTGACAACCTGGGACCAGGCGGGAAGTTGATGTCATTGCAAGAGAAAGTATGGTTAACGAGACACATATATAAACCAGTTCCACAATCGAATGTGGATTGATACTATCTATGAGAATGTGCTGGTATAGATAACTTAAAAGAATTGATTGATACTATCTATACTAACAAAATGCATGTTCTTTTCGAGAGTCCATTACTTAAAAACTCCACAATTAACATTTTTATAAAATATTTACTATTTAAATAAATATAAAAAAAATTCAAATAATTGTATTAAGAATCATCTTCCAACAAATATAAAAAAAAAAAATTTAATTTATTTCTCACGTAAAGTTGAGGATAGAAAATAACTTATACGAGACTTTACCTATCAATTTATTTAACAGTATAGATTTTAGTATCTTTAAATTAGAATCGTTTACTTTTCAATTTATATTGTTTTAGGTATGATCAAAAAATTATGTCATATCAAATATTATTGAATTTAATTAAATATACTCAAAAAAGTAAACGAGTAAATTTTAATGAGTTTAATTGGTATGCATTGTTAGTGTATAATTTTTTACACGGTCAACCAATCACAAATCATGTTATGAATGACTTTCAAGGTGATTTGAATAATAATCAAAGATTTTCAATAACGTGGTGATTTATTATTAGTTGATTGTGTAAAAAACCATTATACTAATAATGTATATACCAATTCAACTAATTTTTAATTTTAAAGTTTGAAACTATATATATTATATTAGAAGGTAGAACGATATTTTTTTTTTTGAATGAGCTAACTTTATTTTCAAATAAAATTATTAGTTGTATACTTATTGTATTATATTAGTTGACCGAATGATTAGTGGAACATTCTAAATTTTGTTTATTAAATCAATTGCATCCAAATAAGTATAACAATTTATCTCATTTAAAATTTTTAAAAAATAAAACTATTATATTGGTCCTACATAAGTATATATTCATTTGAATGCTTGATACTTTTTATACCTAATGGATATGACACAGTTGGTTGTGCAGACTGAGCTTGTAGGGAACCTGAGTTCGAATCTCACTGAACACATTCTTGGGGAGGGACGAAAAACCTTATCTGTGACCAAGGAAGTTTCTGCAATCATTTGGATATGTGTTGGCATGTTGCTTCAAATAGGCTCTTAGGCTATGTTTGTGAGTTGTTTTCGATCTGGAGGGGAAGAGAAGGAAATGATATGTTAAATTCCTCCCCTTTTATTGGTGAGTTTTATTAATTGGAGGGAAAAGTTTTAGGATATTTTTATTAATTCCTCGTTCTCCTCCTTAACTAAAATAATATAATATGAAGTAATAAATACTCCCTCTAGCCCATATTATAAGAAACAAACGTGTCCATTTTTTTCCAAAATATTAGAAACATGCATCAATTTTCAAATATATTAAATGTTAATTTCCAATATTATCCTTATTTATGATAGGATTTATATTTATGATATATATTAATTTTTCATGCCATTGGATTATTAATTAAAATTAAAAGTGGTATTTTTGGAAATTTATATGAGTATTAATTACAATTAGTTCATTTCAAAACTTTTCATTGATTTCTGTGATTTAGGATTTTGTCTCTTATAATATGGACTAGAGCGAGGGAGTAATAGATAAAAAATTTAATTTGTCAAAAAATAAAATAAAATAAATAATATTCCATGAATAAACTATACAATACATAATGAGAGATTGATGTATATGTATGGCGGATTAGAGAAACAATATTTGAACAATGTCTTAGCTAGAAACCTACACCGTATAAACATCACAAGTGTTGCTTCTTTTTTTATTATTTTATTTAACAATATTTTGTTTAACTTAAAACACCGAAAGAAATTAGTACGGTGTATATACAGCGTTTATACAAATGGGTGTTCCAATAACAGCTCTCGATGGATTATGATAAGATGTAAGCGTGCATATATTACTCGATGCAGGGTCCTCTATATAGTGTAAGGCAATTAAGGCCATTGCCTTAGGCCTCAATTTTTTTACTTTTTAATATATATATATATATATGTGTGTGTGTGTGAACACCTAATTTTGTCCGGGTATATTTTTATCCTTTTAATAATAATAAATAAATAAATAAATAAAAATGCCAAGAAAAAATAATTTGTTTGTCTGATTTCTTGGTTATTTTTAAGAAAAGCTAAATTAGAAAAAAAAAAAAAAAGAAGAAAAGAAAAAAGAAGAAGAAACGTTGAGTCCCTTCCCTGCAACATCTACTGTTGGTCTTTCTCCTCCAGCTTTCATCTTTAACCAACATGTACCCAAGCCACTTTTGAGTATGGCAAAAATCAGAACTCAGATGGGGGCTGCTCAAGGAAGCAGTTAAATCGACAAGCATGGTAACCTCTGCAACACTCAAGTTTGCAAGGTCCCAATGACATTGAGAAGAGTTCATCTTCTTCTATAAAAAGGATCCAACAGAAACAACAAAGGGGGGAGCACAGAGAGCAAAATCTGAAAGGAGGAGACAGCAAAAAATACTCAGTACTCTCATCTCCAATCTCTAGCAACCATCATTCCCAAATCACAAATCAACCCAAATACTCACTGATACCAAAAGAAAATTGAAAAAGAACCTCTTCTTTCTTTTTTTTTTTGTTCTCTGTTTCTTCTTCTTCCTCTTAACACATCTTCCTCCTCTTCTCTCCATCTTTCTCCTCCCTCTCTCTTTCTTCAAGCCACTGTCCCACCTCCTTTACCCATCATCCGGCCGCCACTAGAGCAAGAAGACGACCGCACATCCCTGTCCATCAGCTCGCGTGTTGGCCCACTTGGAGTAAGGACGACGATGGCACGTTCTGGTGCGTGTTGGTCCTCCGTTCGACGCCGCTAGCCGCCGCTGTCGCCGTCGCCGTCACCTCCCACAGCCACCACATCCTCCTTCTTCCTCAGATCGAGAGCCAACAGTTGCAGATCCACGACCTCCACCGCTGGGGAGTTGCAGATCCGCGGTTCTGTTTTGTCCTCCACCACGCGGACGCCGCCCTTGGTCCACACCTCTGTTCCGATCGCATCCCTGCTCGTGAAACGCACCAGCTTCGCCGCGCGAGCATCGTTCCTCCGCTCCGCCGTCATCACGCTCCACTGCTCCAGGAGGCCGCCGCCATCCTCCATCAGCACAGCGCCGCCATCCGCCTCTACCCCTGCAATCAACGCCCCTCTCTTGGTTCTCCTCCCCTCTGCAGTTTGGTGGTAATGATAAACCAGAATCTAAAAGCTTCTATCTTTCTTCTGCCATGCTTTTTTATTCTTCTTGAGTTTGGGCTTGTGTTGTTGGACTGATGGTGTGTGGGTTTGTGTTGTTATTGTGTATGTTCTTTTAAAAAAAAAAAGAGGAGAGAGATTTTTGTTGAAGTTAAAATATTTATCTAAATTACTTGAACACATGTTTATTCTCTACAACAACATATCAAATCAATAAATATGTTAAATTGCACTTGTCTTAATATTAAAAGAATTTCTTAAAAAAACAAACGAAAAAACAGGAAAACAGAAAAATAAAATCTTTTTTAAGTCACTCAACAATCTACAATATTGATGTATGATTTTTCATCCTCAAGTATTGTATGAATTGTAAGGGTTCATCGTATAGCTCCGCTATCTTTAATCCTGTGCAAAGGTGAATTCCTTTTTGTATAAAATAATAAATGCTTTCAATTTACTCCTTTCTACCAAAATTTTATTCAAAAATAAAATAAAAATCTTTTTTAATTCACGCAACAATCTACGACGTTGATGTATGATTTTTTCATCCTCAAGTGTCGTATGAATTGTAAGGGTTTATCGTATAGCACTGCTATCTTAGACTTTGTGCAAAAGTGAATTTATTCCGAAATAAAATCTTTTTTAAGATAAAATCAAAACAAAATCAAATCTTTTTATCAAAAATTAAAATCAACCAATCAATCAAATTTTTTTCAAAAGAACTACGTGGCTTTGAGTTTCCCATCGCACCCGGGAATACGTAGGAGCAAGATAAATCATCTTGTCGGGCCAAAATTAAATTTTCTTTTTTTTTTGTATCCCCTTTTTATGTTAAAATAATTAATCAAAAAATTAAACTTTTCTATTTTTAGGGATGCTCTATGGACACGGTGCCATGTTCAGTCCCTTAGACTTGAGGTCGCCCTGTGGACCCATGTGCCACGTTCAACCTCATGTAATTTTTATAAACAATAAATTTAAATACAAAAAATAATAAAATTTTAAAATATTAAAAATCAAAAAAATAATTCTTTCTTGTAAACAATTTTTGGGGTAAAATAAATATTTAAAAGGCTATTAAAATATTTTTGCACAATTAACTTGAGGTACCGTTTTTTAAACGGGCGATGTGGGGTGCTAACACCTTCCCTACTCGTAACCGACTCCCGGACTCATCTCTCTTTTTTTAGACCAGTTTACCTTTAAATAATTAGGTTTTCTAAGATTTTCCCAATAAAAATTTTAGTGGCGACTCCTCTGTCTTTACACTCATTTTTCGCGGCTCCCGGACGGGACGGTCGCGACAGCTGGCAACTCCGCTGGGGACTTTTGAGAGTCAGACCTATCATAGTTGGTTGTCCATCTTTTTTTTTAAAAAAACAGCTTTGAAAATATTTGTTTTACCCTTTTTGTTTTATTTCTTTTTTAAAATGCTTACATAACTGCTTTTGTATATTCTTGCAACCTTAGGGTAGAGAATTTTGGTATTGGTGTTGTTTGTTCCTTTTTTGCAGGTTTGGGTTAGTTTTGTTTTGGTAGGTTTTGTACAGGTTTGCTTGCTCCCAGCACACACATCACAATCACATATTCACACACTTTTGGGCTCTATACCCGAGTCTTGGAATGACATAAGATTAGAAGGGGCTTCAGTGATGTTATTGTGATGCTTTTGCATCCCTGACAGACATTGATTCTCCAGCTCGGATTGCTACCGGAACATGGACTGCCATATTGTGACTTTTCGGTCCCTGTGGTGAGGTTCATGGATTCAGGTCCTCATTTTTAGATGAGGGTAATCCGGGGACCATATGTTTAGGGGTTTAGATCTGTCCCGAAAGTCATGCACATAAAATGCCATTAACAGCCTACCAAAATAGGGTCCAGACTTCAGAAGTCCCAACTTTAAGATGTTACCCATGTAGGACAAAAGGGAACGCATTCCGCCTTTTTCTGCAGCATGAATAATTACATTTATATCCCATGAATCATAAGATCTTCTACATGCACCTTGACATGCCATTCATTCATGCATTCTGTTATACTCATTCTTATTGCATACTCATGCATGTAGTATTTTAGGCCATGCATCATCAATATGTCATTCATCCATGCATCTTGGTACGCTCTCATGCATAAGTAATTTTGCTTTCCAAATGTTATTAATAAAATGAAATTTTCCTTCTCACAGATAATTTAATAAGAGATAACACCTTTGATAACAAGAGATGGAAAAGGTCAGACACACTAGCAATGCTCCCACCACCAAGAGCTCCAGGGTGATATTAAACTCATTAGAGAATCTAAAAGAGTTGAGCCGATCTTTGCCTCAAGAACGTCGAAGAAGCTTCGCCAAGAAGTATGGAGGGATCTTGGACCTAATCTTCATACCGGTTGAGACTGCTGCTTTGAGTGCTTTGTGTCGGTATTGGAACCCCCACCTCAGATGTTTTGAATTGCCGAACATGGACATTACTCCCACCATTGAAGAATATGCTTGCCTGTTAAGGTTGCCAATGCAGAAAAACCCCATCGTGTACTTTCGCTTAGGGCAATACTTGACCACTACAAGCATAGCAGGGTTACTGGGGCTTCCTGAAAATGATGTGAAGTTGACCGGGCACTCAAACTCGCGAGGGTTAACCCGAACTCTTCTCGAAAATCACTTGAAGAAATTAGTGGATCAACAAGATTGGAAAACCTTTGAGAGGGTGTTGGCGCTAACAATATACGGGTTGCTCCTATTTCCATCAGCGCTAGACATGATAGATCAAGCGGTAATGGATGTATTCTTCACAGTAGAAAGAAAGAAAAACCCCGTGCCGGCAGTGTTAGCCGAAACGCTTTTGACTCTAGAATTTTGCCAGCGGAATCCAAAGGGGAAGCTCCGATGTTGTGCACAGTTGCTCTATGTGTGGGCCATGACTCACATGTATGCAAAAGGTTATATCACCCACCATTCAGATCCACTGAGAGGCTTCCATAACATCCCTATCAGACAGCTAAATGAAGAGAAATGGAAGAGCGAGTTTGACAAAGTGGAAAATGACTCTTTTAGGTGGGTATGCCCATGGTACGATGGTCAGCAGGGACAAGATATAATTTATAGTTGCGGTGTCTATCCCAATGTTCCTTTGATGGGTCCAAGAGGGTGCATATCCTACACACCCGCCATAGTCTTACGACAACTTTGTTGGACGCAAACCGTGCCAAGAGAAGAACAACTCGGCGGATGCTGTTTCCGGTACGAGGATGGAGAGAATACCAAGATGTTGGCAAAATCAGTTAGAAATGCCTGGAAGGATGTGAAGATGGCAGGGAGAGCACAATTGGGCCGACCAATCCTGATCATTGTCTCAGAATATGAAGCATGGAGAAAATCAAGGAAAGGTCCCGTCAACTTTCCGGCAGAAAGCATGAAAGATAAAGATCACTCCCCTTTGGTAGCTCAAATGACAGAGCAACTGAAAGTTCTAGAAGCGCAAATGAAGGAAATGGAACAACAAAAGCAAGACGCCGAGTTAAAAATAGCCATTGGACAGAAGCGTTGTGAGAAGTTAGCAAAGGAAAATGAACACTTAAAATATTTGTGTGCAGATATCTCCACAAAGAGTCCAGACAATGTCTCACCAAGCATCATGGCTAAGGTCCAGAATCTTGAAGGTAAAGTATCGTCCTTGATGACGGAGAGGCATCGGCTAAGAAAAGAAAAGCGTCAGTTAGAAGAAAAAGTCATCCAACAAGAAGGCATGAGAAAGTCATTGGAGGCGGAGGTCGATCGACAAAAGGGAGTCAATGGCAACTTACAAGAACAAATTTGTGCACAAAGTAGGATGACTGACGAGTTGGTACAAAAGGTCAAAGAACTAAATATCCTAATGGTCAAAATCAAGAAGGAGTCCGATTTGGGGTGGACCTCGGCAAAGCATTATCATGATCACGTGGTTCAAGCAATGAATGCCGTAAAATGGTGGAGAGAAGAAGCGCGAGAGCGAGGGATAGATATTGACATATGGAAAAAGAGATATGTGGGCATGAGTTTGGAGCTAAGCCATTGCATTCAGAATTTTGTCCAAAGCTTTGAGAAGGCAGAACAACAAATCTGTGGGGACCATACGCTTCGTCTCCCGTCTGAACTAGACGATTTTATGAAAATGTGTGGAGGGTTTGCTCGAGGGCTAAAAAGAAAGAGACCGAAGTTATTGACTCTAGGATGAAATGTTGTAACAATGTTGAAAATTATGATTTGACAATGATGTAATCCCAACCTATGTACTGCTTTGAGGAACTTCTAATGAAATCTGTTCTTGCCTCTATGATTCGTTCGCACTCCAACTCTCACACTTAACTTGCGACAACACCTATCGTGGAGCTTGGTCTCCCTTTAGTATGTTGTCAACTACATCTTTGCCTTATAGGATTCTTCCTTCTGTGCGAAAGGTAGGTCGAGATGTCTCAATTCAAAATTCACATCGCTAGTGTGTTTAAGACAACATCTATTATGGAGAGACGTTCTTCCCCTAGATTTGTTGTCAACTCCATTTCATCTTATGAGCACAATGCTCTCTGTGTGGGATGGAGGGACCATCTCTTGTCAGTCACAAGGTGTTAACTCAAGAAAGAAAAATAAAATAAAATAATAAATAATAACTCCATAGGTGGTTCTCACCAAAGCTTTTTCTTTTTTTGCAATGTTCTTACTTTTTCTGATTAAAACACAGTGACTCTTCTGAACAATTGCTCCGAGACACCCTTATCGCACTCGATCACAGGCAAGAGCCATGGCGGATGAACTAGAAGAAGTTCAGGAGATCAGAGATGAAGTCAGTCAAATCGAGGATAAGATGGCTAAGATGATGGAGATCCTACAAGAAATGCAGAAGGAGAAGAACACAGAGGAGAACCCTCCAGCCTCGAATGAAGGACAGCCAGCCACACCTCTCATCCCGCTCGGTTTCTCTCAGATTCCTATTCAAGGCTTCAACCAACCAGGGGCCATGATGCCTCTCAACCAAACTCATTTTTCATTTGATCCGAACAATCCCCCATACGGTTTGCCTCGTGGATTCGTACCACCACCAGCCCCCAGTCCACAAGATGGCATCACTCAGACACAAATTCCCACCAATGCTGTCGAAATACCGCAAACACAAAATGTCAACCCTACAGATGGTAACACCCCGATAGTGACACCTTCTGTCAATCCAAGGCCCCCACAATACACTCTACATTACGGACCCCAGGGGGCTCAAATGATGCCAAACTTCGATTCCTCCTCCATGCCATATTCATTTCCCCATAATATGTATGGAGAAGCTCCGGTGAATCAGTCGGGAGGGGATTCCCAGTCTAAAGAAAATCTGGAAGTACTAGAGGAAAGATTGCGGGTCATTGAAGGGGTAAATAGTTATGGTCTTCGGGATGCCTCGGAACTCTGTCTGGTGCCAAATGTTGTAATTCCGCCGAAATTTAAGGTGCCCGATTTTGACAAATATCGGGGAACCACTTGTCCCAAGAACCATTTGACCATGTATGTTAGGAAGATGGCGTCACATGCCCAAGATGATAAACTCTTGATTCACTTCTTCCAAGACAGTTTGACCGGGGCAGCTTCAAATTGGTATACGCATCTCGAGCGGGCACATATCCGATCCTTCAAAGATCTAGCAGATGCATTCCTGAAGCAGTACAAGTACGATATTGACATGGCTCCCGACAGGATGCAACTCCAAAATATGTCAAAAAGGGACGTGGAGACTTTCAAAGAATATGCACAACGATGGAGGGAACTGACTGCTCGGGTGGAGCCTCCCTTAGCTGAGAAAGAAATCGTAGCAATGTTCATTGATACACTCCAGTCGCCCTTCTATGATAGGATGATTGGGAGTGTGTCATCAAATTTTTCTGACATGGTCATCATCGGCGAGAGAATTGAAAGTGGAATGAGGAATGGCAAGATCGCCGAGACTTCAGTAGGGAACGGCCCAAAGAAAACCCCATTCGTGAAAAAGAAGGAGGGAGAGGCACATGCAGTAACCTTGGAACAGAAGAAACCGAACCAATGGAGACCAAACCAAACACCCGCCTTCCATGCCCAATACGCCCCATATTACCAACCACCTCCATATCACCAAGCCAACCAGCCATACATCGCTGCAACCTCGCAATTTCCAAACCCTCAACAAATGGCCCCCTACCGACCATCATACCCTTCTCAGCCACAAACACACCCCACCATGCCACCTCAAGTCGTCCAGCCTCTAAATCCAAACCCAAACACCAGCCAAACAAGACCACCATATAACCCGGAAAGAAAGCCAATGCGTTTTGACCCAATACCTATGACCTACACTGAACTATTCCGTCAACTTGTGAGCAAATCCGTGCTAACTCCTGTCCCGACAAGACCAATAGACCCTCCTTATCCAAAGTGGTATGACCCAAATGCTCAATGTGAATATCACAATGGGGCCACAGGTCATTCCACTAAGAGTTGTAAAGCTTTGAAGTTTAAGGTGCAAGATCTGATTAATGCCAAATGGTTGAGCTTTCAGAAGGATGCTCCAAATGTAGCACAGGGTCCTATGCCAAATCATGGGAGTTCGGGAGTCAATGCCGTTGAGAGCTTCTTGGAACATACTCTCAAGAGTAGAGTGGCCGATGTTAGGACTCCTATGAGAGTTGTTTTCAGAGAGATGTGCAAATGTGGATTGATCCAAATCCCGATCACGGAAGAAAAGGCTCTCGATGGAGAGATAAGGTGTGACTTTGATGGGAACATGGGACATTCGATTGAAAACTGTTTAGAGTTTCGGCAAGTTGTGCAGCGGCTAATGGATATGAAGCTTATCTTAATTGGTTGTGGATCAAATGAATGTGCCATTAATATGGTTGCTGAATCTACAACTTCCCCAATCCCAATTAAGATAACCGCTTTTACTGTTGTGGTTAATCCTCAACCAGTTCCCGAGCAAGTCACTCCAAAACCAGTGGTGATATACTATACTGAGAAGAAGCCTTTGCCGGTCCCAAGTGGGCCAACACCAATCATCATCCGAGTTCCAAGTCCTTTCCCTTA
The DNA here is from genome assembly GCA_030762895.1 of Sophora flavescens. Lineage (NCBI taxonomy): Eukaryota > Viridiplantae > Streptophyta > Magnoliopsida > Fabales > Fabaceae > Sophora > Sophora flavescens. The sequence continues at coordinate 129,986,470 of CM061069.1, forward strand.
CAAGGACACCAAAGCGATACCATGGAAGTATGAGATGCAGGTCCAACCCAATCCTTCCGACGGGACTACTGTGGTTACCAACATTTCAGGAATTGGTGGAATGACTAGGAGTGGTCGCATTTACACTCCAGAGGTTTTGCGAAGGGTGGAAATAGAAAAGGAAGGAAAGGATCACAAAGGAAAAGATAAGGTGGAAGGGGTTCTAGATGACAAGGAAGCAGGTGGGGGTAAGAATAAAAAGGAGGTATCTGATGAAGAAGTCGGTGAATTCTTGAAGTTCATCAAGCAGAGTGAATACAGGGTTATGGATCAGTTAAATCGAACTCCGACTCGGATATCTCTCTTGTCTCTATTGATGAACTCTGAGCCACACAGGAGAGTACTGATGAAGGTGTTAAATCAAGCTCATGTTTCCCATGACATCACAGTTGATAAGCTCGATAACATTGTAGGTAACATAGTTGCTGATAATTATGTCACTTTCACCGATGATGAAATACCAACTGAAGGTATGGGGCACAACAAGGCATTGCACATTTCTGTGAAGTGGCGAGACCATGTCATGGCTAGGGTTCTCATTGATAATGGCTCTTCTTTGAATGTAATGCCAAAGTCAACACTGGCAAAGTTGCCTTTTGATGGAACTCATATGAAGCCAAGCACAATGATTGTAAGAGCTTTCGATGGCACTCGAAGGGAAGTCATGGGAGAAATTGAATTACCCATTCAGATTGGCCCCTGCACCTTTGAAGTACTTTTCCAAGTAATGGACATCACACCAACATACAGTTGTCTCCTGGGACGACCATGGATCCATTCGGCAGGAGCTGTACCTTCCACATTGCACCAGAAGGTGAAGTTCATCGTTGATAGTAAGTTGATAATTGTTTCTGGGGAGGAGGATCTTTTAGTAAGCAAGCCATCAACAACCCCTTATATTGAAGCTGCCGAGGAAGCTCTCGAGACCGCCTTCCAATCACTTGAAATTGCCAATGCCACTTATGTTGGGGAGGGAGCTCCACTCTTGAAACACCGGTCATCCAAAGCATCCATCATGATGGCCAAGGTTATGCTTGAAGGAGGATACCGACCTGGAAGCGGTTTGGGGAAGAACAGCCAAGGTGTCGCTGACATCCTCATGCTCACTGAGAACAAGGACAGGTTTAGATTGGGATACAAGCTCACCAAGGCCGATAAGATAAGGGTTATTGAAGAGAAGAAAAGGAAGAGGTTGTCTCGGCTGGAAAATCGTGAATACGAGGCTGAAAGAGTTCCTATCTGTGATATTCGACAGAGCTTCCGAAGCGTAGGGTTTGTGTTCCTGGACCAAGCAGCAGCTATTGAAGATGATTATCCTGCCGATCATGGTATCAATCTAGTGTATCCATGCTCTCCGGATACAAAGCTCAATAATTGGGAGATCATTGAGTTCCCCAAGACCATAGAGTCCTTTTCAAAGTAATTCTGTAATGCTTATCCTTTAGCTCTGCCCAAGGCTTTAGGAATTTTGTTGTAATGGGCTTACTTGTTTCTGTTTCAGTATGACTTATCAATAAATGCATGCATTCAGTATCTTTATGTTGTTATCTCTCTTTTTTTACTTTCGTTTTCATTCACCATCCCTCACCAATAAATTCAGTCTCTGGTCTTTAACCTTTATTCATTTATCTTTCCCTGATAATTACCAAAATGCAGATCTAAAAGTGACTCGCTTGAAAACGACAGTGTTAGTAACTCATCATACAATTTTGACTATTATGTTGATCATGCTGAGGAGGTTGTTGATGATGATGGGGAAATTCCCCCTGAACTTTTAAGATTGGTAGAACAAGAACCCAGGGAAATTCGCCCCCATGAAGAGCCGAGTGAACTAATCAATTTGGGGACCAAAGATGATAAAAAAGAGGTCAAGATTGGCCTTTCCCTGAAAGAAAAGGAGCGGAACAGGTTGATCATGTTGTTGATGGATTATAAAGATGTTTTCGCATGGTCATACCAAGACATGCCAGGGTTAGACCCCAGTGTAGTAGAACACAAATTGCCATTAAAGCCGGAGTGTCCTCCAGTAAAGCAGAAGCTACGAAGGATGAAAGCGGAAATGTCCTTAAAGATCAAGGAGGAGGTCAAGAAACAACTGGATGCAGGTTTCCTAGAAGTTGTAAAGTACCCTCAATGGGTTGCTAACATCGTTCCTGTTCCTAAGAAAGATGGAAAAGTTCGAATGTGTGTTGACTATCGAGATCTGAACAGAGCTAGCCCAAAAGATGACTTTCCTTTGCCTCACATTGATGTTCTTGTAGATAATACTGCTCAACATGCATTATTCTCTTTCATGGATGGTTTCTCGGGATATAATCAGATCAAGATGGCACCTGAGGATATGGAGAAAACTACATTTGTCACTTTGTGGGGAACCTTTTGCTATAAGGTTATGCCCTTTGGCTTGAAAAATGCTGGGGCAACATATCAGCGGGCTATGGTGGCTTTATTCCATGATATGATGCATAAGGAGATAGAAGTTTACGTAGATGACATGATCGCCAAGTCCAGATCCGAAGATGACCATGTTGATAATCTGCAAAAACTCTTTGAGCGGTTAAGAAAGTTTAAGCTCCGACTGAATCCAGCCAAATGCACTTTTGGAGTGAAATCAGGCAAGCTTCTGGGGTTCATCGTTAGTCAAAGAGGAATAGAGGTTGATCCTGAAAAGGTTCGAGCAATCATCGACATGCCAGCACCTCAAACGGAGAAGGAAGTTCGGGGGTTTTTAGGAAGATTGAACTACATTGCCCGGTTCATCTCCCAACTAACCGCGACATGTGAACCAATCTTTAAATTACTGCGCAAAAATCAAGCTGTGACATGGAATGAAGATTGTCAAAAAGCCTTTGAGAAGATCAAACAATACCTACAAGAGCCTCCAGTTTTGGTTCCCCCAGTGCCGGGAAGACCTCTCATCATGTATTTGACTGTGCTAGATGGATCTATGGGTTGCGTACTGGGGCAGCACGATGAGTCGGGAAGAAAGGAACATGCCATCTATTATCTAAGTAAGAAGTTCACCAGTTGTGAAGCCAACTACTCACTGCTAGAACGCACTTGTTGTGCTTTAGCATGGGTGGCTCGCCGTTTGAGGCATTACATGTTGTGTTATACTACCTGGTTGGTGTCCAAAATGGATCCGATCAAGTATATCTTTGATAAGCCTGCTCTGACTGGAAGAATTGCTCGCTGGCAAGTCCTGCTCTCAGAATATGACATTATCTATGTCACCCAAAAAGCAATAAAAGGGAGTGCCCTTGCAGAATATCTAGCCAATCAGCCGGTAGCAGATTATGGATCGATGCAATGTGATTTCCCAGATGAAGATATAATGGCTTTGTTTGACCGCGAGCAATCACCAGGAAAAGAAAAGTGGACCTTGTTATTTGACGGAGCTTCTAATGCATTGGGACACGGAATCGGGGCAATCTTAATCTCACCAGAAAATGATTATTTCCCTGTCACTGCGAGGCTCTGCTTCGATTGTACAAACAATATAGCCGAATACGAAGCTTGTGCACTGATAAGCCTCTGGCTTATCTAGTTTTATGACTAGATGAACTAGGGTTTATGTGCCAATTTATTCGAGTTCACTCTCGTTTTCGCCCAAATTTGCCTTGTTTTATTCCTAAGTTGGACTTTGACTCGTTTTGCGTCTTTTGTGTAGTTTTTAGGTTATTTTGAATAGAATTACGCTTGTGGGTGCTTTTGTTGTTTCAGGTTAAATAAGTGAAGCTCCGGGAGTCAAGGAAAGTCGAAAAGTAGTGGAAATTGCAAGTCTGGAGACACTCGCCTCGCAGTGTATGCCCCCACGAGCCCGAAAGTCAACAAACAAAGGTGCCTCCGCGAGATCACGAGGACTGCAAGACAGAGACCATCACGCCTTGATAAGCCCAATTTACCTAGGGATCGGGAATCCTATTTAATGGCTGTTGCAGATCAGATTAGGGAGGATCCAACTTTAAAGCAAGGGCTTTTGGAGGGCCGGAATCGAGTAGTTTTCCATTTTTTAGTAGCGTTTAGGGTAGTTTCTTTTCTCTTTGGAGCTGCGTCTCCCTTTTTCTCATGGAGGTTATCCGATCGCTTGTCTATGAGCATGAGGAACTAATCCCCCCCCGAGGAACGATGAAGCCACCCATAGCAAAGTGTAGATTCTATATGATGTATGTCTTTCTCCTTTAATTCAATTCTTGTTTTCCGATTCTGATTTGAATGTTTGATCATATTTTTCATGATTAATCATCAAAGTGTTTGAGTTGCGATTCGCGTTTTAGAACTTGAATCGATCATAAATGTTTTTCAATTGATTGTTAATCATATGTGTTGCGTGATTAACTAGTTAAGATAGCCAAATTAGAGGCGCGTTTTAGAACTTGAATTGGAATCATTAATCAATAATGAGACCGTGGATTTATTTGATTAGTGCAACCATATAGGGAACAAGGTTTAATAGAATTTGAGACGAAAGAAGTAATTAATCCCACTCGTCAAAATGAGAGTGGATTTAGGAGAATTTAGGGTCCGTGGACATTGTAATTGAACCTAGGGAGGAATTCATCATTGTACATGTTGGGTAGGTGGATTTGTGACCTTGGACATTTTAGTTTTCTGATTTTTAGTTAATTTGTTTATTTAAATTATACCATAATCAATCTTCATCCCAGTAATTACTTACCGTTATTTTTATTACTTCCGACCGGTACACTTCGGAGTCACAACATGCACTAGGATTTTGGCAAATAGAGGCAAAAGCAAGGATCAGAACTCTAAGAAGGGAATGGGAAACCCAAGATGCCAAGTTAATTACTACCATGATTACATCAAAGGTTTGATTGAGAGTTTGATGAAGTCAGATTTCATCATATTCCCGAGAAGATAACCAATTGACATGTTGTCTACCTTGTCCTCAATGCTCAAAGTAAGTGACGAAAGGAACCTACCACTCATCAAAATGGAAAGTCGAGATCATCCCGCATATTGTCAAGTGATAGAGGAAGAGTCGATCAAAACACCGTGGTACCATGACATCAAATGCTTCATCCAAAGGAAGGGAATACCCTCCGGGGAAAATGACAAAAGAACTCTAAGAAGACTTGCAATGGGTTTCTATTTAGATGGAGATATTCTCTACAAAAGAAACCATGACATGGTGTTGGTGTTGTTGGGGTGGGTTGAGGTGCGCAAAAGAAGCTAAACTGATAATTGAGGAGGTACATGAGGGATCTTTTGGAACACACGCAAGCGGTCATGCAATGGCCAGGAAAATCTTGAGGACTGGCCAATATTGGTTGACAATGGAGGCTGATTGCTGTAATTATGCGAAGAAGTGCCATAAGTGTCAAATATATGCTGATAAGGTTCATGCGCCGCCAGCTCCCTTGAATGTCATGTCGGCACCCTGGTCGTTCTCAATGTGGGGAATGGATGTGATCGGGCCCATCGAGCAGAAAGCCTCAAATGGACATCGCTTCATTCTTGTTGCCATCAATTATTTCACCAAGTGGGTTGAGGCTGCATCATATTCCAGTGTGACCAGGAATGTCGTGATCAGATTTGTCAAAAGAGAGTTAATTTGTCGTTATGGGTTGCCGAGTGAGATTATCACTGATAATGCGACCAATCTGAACAATAAGATGATGAAGGAGATGTGCGAAAATTTTAAGATAAAGCATCATAATTCCTCTCCATACCGCCCAAAGATGAACGGGGCAGTTGAGGCCGCTAATAAAAATATCAAGAAGATTGTCCAAAAGATGGTGGTGGCGTATAAAGATTGGCATGAGATGTTACCTTTTGCTTTACACGGCTATCGTACCTCTATTCGCACCTCGACAGGGGCAACGCCATATTCTTTAGTTTACGGGATGGAGGCAGTGCTCCCGATTGAAGTAGAGATCCCCTCACTAAGAGTACTGAGAGAAGCAGAATTAGAAGAAGCTGAGTGGGTCCAGGATCGACTAGACCAACTGAACCTCATTGAAAAGAAGAGATTAGGGGCATTGACTCACGGTCATTTATACCAGAGAAGGTTGATGAGGGCTTATGAGAAGAAGGTACGCCCGCGACAGTTTCGGGAGGGTGACCTGGTGCTTAAAAAAATTCTACCAATCCAAAAGGATCATCGAGGGAAATGGACTCCGAACTCCGAAGGACCTTACGTTGTGAAAAAGGCCTTCTCTGGAGGAGCTTTAATTCTCACCAGGATGGATGGGGAAGACCTTCCACTCCCTGTGAACTCAGATGCAGTAAAAAAGTATTATGCTTGAACACACTTCCCAAGAAGAAGAAGGAAAGAAAAGAAAAAGTGAAAAATGAAAAAGAAGAGCTCGCTAGACTGAAAATCTAAAAAGACAGTCTAGGCAAAAGTTAGAGCAACCCGCTAGGCTGAAAACCTGAAAAGGCGGTCTAGGCAAAAGTTAGGGTTCAAAAAATAAAAATATAACAATGGAAGTGTCGTCGAGCTGATGAACTGGGGCAGTCAGTAGGTCGGATGTATGAAACTGGGGCAAACAACATCTCTGAAGCCAATTAATGAGCAGTCAAGATTGTATGAGGGATACTAACAATAGTCATTGATAGAGACATCACCTGAGGAGATGCGATTCTACTCCGTAATGTTCTGCAATCTATGCATTGTACACCTTTTTCAATCCAAATATAATGTCATTGACTTCCTTTATTTTATTTCGCAACCTTTGCCTTTTTCTCCTAACTTTTGTCATTTGTGTGTGTGCATTCATACTGATAAGTATATACTGAAATGTGAAACAAGTATTGGTTTTCTTTAAGCAGTTATAATTCCTTAGAAAGCCTCGAAAGGTCCTGGGGGCACGACGCTTCCCCTATAAACGACACTGAAGAAAGGAAGGAATATTAAAGATCAACCGCTGGGATAATTATCATCAAAGACGTCTACCATCAGAAAACAAGAGTGCAAGATATCTTTCCTCGATTAGACGGGCCTTCTTTTAGTTCATCCTCAAGAGTGACTGTGATCGATGCTTTTAAAGGGTCAAGGATCCAATAATGAAAAAGAAACAACAAAGAAGAAATAATTTATCATCAATCTTTTGCATCATGCCAAATTAATAAGGGTTCTCATCACCATCATTCATTCTGTGAATTGAAAGTTAGTTATTTGAGTTTTCACATTGTCATTCCATCAGTGAGCAAAATCGACATTCATATATTGCATTTGTCTATATGACCTCGTAAGCCCTTTTATCTATCTGTTTGAGCTTCTGACGGGTAATCCACCCCATAAGCTCTTTTATCATTCTATTTAAACTTCTGACGGGCAATCCACCCCGTAAGTTCTTTTTATCATTCTGTTTAAGCTTCTGACGGGCAATCCACCCCGTAAGCTCTTTTATCTTTCAGTTCGAGTTTCTGACGGGCAATCCACCCCGTAAGCTCTCTTATCTTTCAGTTCGAGTTTCTGACGGGCAATCCACCCCGTAAGCTCTTTTATCATTCTATTTAAACTTCTGACGGGCAATCCACCCCGTAAGTTCTTTTTATCATTCTGTTTAAGCTTCTGACGGGCAATCCACCCCGTAAACTCTTTTATCTTTCAGTTCGTGCTTCTGACGGGCAATCCACCCCATAAGCTCTTTTATCTTTCAGTTCGAGTTTCTGACGGGCGATCCACCCCGTAAGCTCTCTTATCTTTCAGTTCGAGTTTCTGACGGGCAGTCCACCCCGTAAGCTCTCTTATCTTTCAGTTCGAGTTTCAGACGGGCAATCCACCCCGTAGGCTCATTTATCTTTCTGCTCAAGCTTCTGACGGGCAATCCACCCTGTAAGCTCTTTCATCTTTCAGTTCGAGCTTCAGACGGGCAATCCACCCCGTGAGCTCATTTATCTTTCTGTTCGAGTCTGACGGGCAATCCAACCCGTAAGCTCTTTTATCTTTATGCTAGAGTTTCAGATGGCAATCCACCCCGTAAGCTCTTTATCTTTATTTTTAAGCTCGGCAGGCAATCCACCCTGCAAGCTTTTTATGTGTGTACCTCGTTGGGTAATCCAACCCGCTGGTTCATTACAGGAAATCACTTTTTAGTCATAGGTCTTTTCTGTTTGTCAGTGTACCCCGAACAAAATTGGAGTTCATGTCTTTACTCATTTCTTATAGCGATAATATGTTAACTACGGTTACACATTTTATCTAATAAGAAAAAGTAAAGAGGGGCAGCTGTGAACACCTAATTTTGTCCGGGTATATTTTTATCCTTTTAATAATAATAAATAAATAAATAAAAATGCCAAGAAAAAATAATTTGTTTGTCTGATTTCTTGGTTATTTTTAAGAAAAGTTAAATTAAAAAAAAAAGAAGAAAAGAAAAAAGAAGAAGAAACGTTGAGTCCCTTCCCTGCAACATCTACTGTTGGTCTTTCTCCTCCAGCTTCCATCTTTAACCAACATGTACCCAAGCCACTTTTGAGTACGGCAAAAATCAGAACTCAGATGGGGGCTGCTCAAGGAAGCCAGTGCAACTGTCAGCATGGTAACCTCTGCAACACTCAAGTTTGCAAGGTCCCAATGACATTGAGAAGAGTTCATCTTCTTCTATAAAAAGGACCCAACAGAAACAACAAAGGGGGGGAGCACAGAGAGCAAAATCTGAAAGGAGGAGACAGCAAAAAATACTCAGTATTCTCATCTCCAATCTCTAGCAACCATCATTCCCAAATCACAAATCAACCCAAATACTCACTGATACCAAAAGAAAATTGAAAAAGAACCTCTTCTTTTCTTTTTTTTTTTGTTCTCTGTTTCTTCTTCTTCCTCTTAACACATCTTCCTCCTCTTCTCTCCATCTTTCTCCTCCCTCTCTCTTTCTTCAAGCCACTGTCCCGCCTCCTTTACCCATCATCCGGCCGCCACTAGAGCAAGAAGACGACCACACATCCCTGTCCATCAACTCGCGCGTTGGCCCACTTGGAGTAAGGACGACGATGGCACGTTCTGGTGCTTGTTGGTCCTCCGTTCGACGCCGCTAGCCGCCGCTGTCGCCGTCACCTCCCACAGCCACCACATCCTCCTTCTTCCTCAGATCGAGAGCCAACAGTTGCAGATCCGCGACCTCCACCACTGGGGAGTTGCAGATCCGCGGTTCTGTTTTGTCCTCCACCACGCGGAAGCCACCCTTGGTCCACACCTCTGTTCCGATCGCATCCCTGCTCGTGAAACGCACCAGCTCCGCCGCGCGAGCATCGTTCCTCCGCTACGCCGTCATCACGCTCCACTGCTCCAGGAGGCCGCCATCCTCCATCAGCACAGCGCCGCCATCCGCCTCTACCCCTGCAATCAGCGCCCCTCTCTTGGTTCTCCTCCCCTCTGTTTGGTTGTAATGATAAACCAGAAGCTAAAAGCTTCTATCTTTCTTCTGCCATGCTTTTTTATTCTTCTTGAGTTTGGGCTTGTGTTGTTGGACTGATGGTGTGTGGGTTTGTGTTGTTATTGTGTATGTTCTTTTAAAAAAAAAAGAGGAGAGAGATTTTTGTTGAAGTTAAAATATTTATCTAAATTACTTGAACACATGTTTATTCTCTACAACAACATATCAAATCAATAAATATGTTAAATTGCACTTGTCTTAATATTAAAAGAATTTCTTAAAAAAACAAACGAAAAAACAGGAAAACAGAAAAATAAAATCTTTTTTAAGTCACTCAACAATCAACAATATTGATGTATGATTTTTCATCCTCAAGTATTGTATGAATTGTAAGGGTTCATCGTATAGCTCCGCTATCTTTAATCCTGTGCAAAGGTGAATTCCTTTTTGTATAAAATAATAAATGCTTTCAATTTACTCCTTTCTACCAAAATTTTATTCAAAAATAAAATAAAAATCTTTTTTAATTCACGCAACAATCTACGACGTTGATGTATGATTTTTTCATCCTCAAGTGTCGTATGAATTGTAAGGGTTTATCGTATAGCACTGCTATCTTAGATTCTGTGCAAAAGTGAATTTATTCCGAAATAAAATCTTTTTTAAGATAAAATCAAAACAAAATCAAATCTTTTTATCAAAAATTAAAATCAACCAATCAATCAAATTTTTTTCAAAAGAACTACGTGGCTTTGAGTTTCCCATCACACCCGGGAATACGTAGGAGCAAGATAAATCATCTTGTCGGGTCAAAATTAATTTTTTTTTTGTATCCCCTTTTTATGTTAAAATAATTAATCAAAAAATTAAACTTTTCTATTTTTAGGGATGCTCTATGGACACGGTGTCATATTCGGTCCCTAAGACTTGAGGTCGCCCTGTGGACCCATGTGCCACGTTCAACCTCATGTAATTTTTATAAACAATAAATTTAAATACAAAAAATAATAAAAATTTAAAATATTAAAAATCAAAAAAATAATTCTTTCTTGTAAACAATTTTTGGGGTAAAATAAATATTTAAAAGGCTATTAAAATGTTTTTGCACAATTAACTTGAGGTACCGTTTTTTAAACGGGCGATGTGGGGTGCTAACACCTTCCCTACTCGTAACCGACTCCCGGACTCATCTCTCTTTTTTTAGACCAGTTTACCTTTAAATAATTGGGTTTTCTAAGATTTTCCCAATAAAAATTTTAATGGTGACTCCTCTGTCTTTTCACTCATTTTTCGCGGCTCCCGGATGGGACGTTCGCGACAATATATATATATATGTATATATTTATATATATATATATATATATATATATTTTTTTTTTTTTTGATGCCAAATGGCTTGAAAAGTAGTGGTTGAGTAAAAAGGCCTAATTAAATCCGTGTAAAGTATATGTATTATTGAGATGAAAATCAATCATAAGTAGTGGAATTTGTAAGCTGCAACATTATTATGTTTTATATTTCAAGGTTTCGCCTTTATGCCTTATAAATGACTTTAGTACTCTTTCGTGGGCAGTGTTATAGTTAATTGTCATCGAGAGTAAGCCGCATAATTAATAATTGGGAAATGGAAATGCAACTATACGAAAGGATAAAATAGTCGTTGGAGGTAATTAATTAAGATTTAATTACCTTTTCGTATTTCCAAAATTTAACTATCATTTTACTATATATATATATATTATAAAATTCTGATATTTTTACTTCAAATTTTTTGAGAGCTCACATTTTTCTCTCTTTTTTTTTTCTCCTTATCTTCATATTCTATTAAGAGTGAAGTGTTAAAATTGCTTGACTATAAAAAAATTAAATGATTTCACAACTCAAAAAGCTAAAAGATTAATATAAGAATTGATAATTTATCTGATATTAAGTCTCTTTAAATTTTTTGCCTAATTAAAACCCCAAAATTTCAATTCACTGCCCAGACTCGATGTAATTGATACAAATCTTGTAAGTTGTAACAATACATATACATTGAATTCACTGAGTGGGAAAAATAATAAAATAATAGAAAATGAAATTGAAAATAAAAATAATCATAATTAATAGCTATATATTAATAGTGTAAAAAGTTTTATACTGTGTCAACCAATCATCAATCATAATATAGATGATTTTTAAGATAGTTAGGATAATATTTTAAAAAAATATTTATATAATAATTTATGATGGAATGTTTTTGTAAAAAATCTCTATACCATCAATGTACATTAATTAAACCCAAAAAGTAAGTGTCTCAAATAATAATAAATAAATAAGATAAGACTGGGAACCTAATTGTTTGATACAATTATAAAATTAAAAGAAATAAAATTTAGTAGGAAAATTTACCTTTTAAAATAATAATAAAATAGTAAGAGAAAAAAGTCATCGAGAAAAGTGGTTTTTTGAAATAATAGAAAATAATATAACATGAAACATAGCAAAAAGGAAGTGCCTCATAATAAAAATAAATAAATAAGAGATGAATTTGAGTAAAAAAATCCACTATTTAAAATATTAAAATATTGGGAAAAAACTTGGTAAGAGTAATTACTGTTTTGAAGAAAAATAAAATAATGATAGATAATATGAGTGAAAAAAATTAGTTTTTGAAATAAGGTTAATAAACTAACGAAATATGAAATTGTGCTAGAAAATTCACGTTTAGAATCATAATAAAATATTTAGAATTTATTTTTGGTACAAATAAAATATTAAGAATTTAAGTTGAGAAAAAAATTATTATTGAAAATAGTAAAAAATTGAACTTAGTGGGTATAGTCACTATTTAAAAATAACAATAAATTAATAAAATATAAATGCTTAGTAAAAAGATATCTATTTGAAATATAATAAATAAAATATGATAAACAAGATAAAATATGATAATATAGATTGTGTCATGTTATTTAAGAAAAACACATTTAAAATAAATAATATGATTAATTTTTCAAGTGTCACAATCTAAATGAGCGGGACAGGAAGTGACACGCTATTTTGAAGCTGGTAATCTCCATCCCCAAATCCTATTATTATAGTTGCCAAAAGTTTAATGGTGAGAGACTTCCACTAGTAGATGTTTAAATTCTTTAGCATTTATGTATGATGGAATAATTTGTGTATCATTGAAAACTATAGTTCAACTACGGCTGGTTAGTTAAAAAATGTTTGAAAAAACAAGTTGGAAACGGTAGGAACACTTGGGTGGGAAAATTGTTTATATTTGTTGTTTGAGAGGATATATAATATCTTAGAAAACGATTGCTAAAATGGGTGAATGGTGTGACGAAAATTGAACTTGGAAATTCAAGTGGAGGCAGCCTCTGTTTGTCTCCAAGGAAAGTCTTTTCTCTGATTTGATGAATGTTATTAATCATTTTTACATGAGTTTTGATATGGTGGATAGTTGGACGTGGTTACATGATGTGCCTAGTCTTTATTCTTTCTTCTTTTTTTTTGACACCAAGCTCATTTCATTAATAATAATGTTCCAAATACAAGGATGAACTGAATGAAAAACAGCACGAGGAGCATAAAAGATACATGTCTTAACTAATGCATGAACACTACAAAATGTTAGCTTGTCGCCTTGCATAAACAATTTTGTAATTATTTTTAAAAGATAGAATGGTCATGCACTCTTCTAAAATGCTACCATATTCAGACACATTAGATTTAGCTTTGTAAATGTCTTCCCCAACTTGCTTACAGTCCATCTCAAAGATCATCATTGTAAAGTTTGAATCTGCAACCCATCTCAAAGCTTGTAACAAGCCCCAAGCTTTACTTTCTGCTGGTGACAGTGACGCATAAATCCAGTCAGTCTTGGTAGGATGAAAATTACTCCATCATTTCACTCTCGTCGACCAAATGGATAGTGGAATAAATTTTGCCAGTACCCATTGACTATAATACCCATTGTCATCCTTTAACCTAATTAACGAACTAACTTTTAATACTTTAATACAACCTAATTAGTCCACTCTAAGATTTAACGGATACGTTTCATATATCTTACTTAGAATTGATCTCTCATCTGTTGTAGTTGAATTAAATTATAAGAATTCGAATGTAATTAAACGAATGGATATTATTGTTATAAAAAATAAAGGGATATTATTTAAATTTTATGTATTTATTACATGATTTCAAAAGAAAGTGACAGACCTTATTTTACTTTGAAACTGTGAAGTTCAAGATGTCTCTCTTCGTTTCACTCTTTTTTTTTTGGCTTGAAACATTGCATTGTCAAAGATGTCGAATACCACGTCTAGTTTCATGATGGTTAATTTTCCAACCCTGAAGGGGAGCGAGGCTGGGCGGGGCGGGGTTGGGAAAGGCAAAACTCACCCTGCCCCGCCCCAGATATTGAATCCCCATGTAAGCGTAGAAATTAACATTTCCATCGACAATATTTAGGGACAGAGACTTATCTAACGTTACATTCAGTCTTGCTACTTTTGATGATTCTTTGTGTACGGGCCGGGTTAGAGTACTCCTTAACTTCCTATCAATATTTTTTTTGCCTATAAAAAAAAATCTGCCGATAGAATAGAATGTATCTAATTGTTTGGTTAGTTCCATACACATCAGTTGTCATTGTACAGTTATAATTAAACGAAGTTTAGTGCATTAATCATTCTTTCTGTTGTTTATCCACTGGATGTGTCATATGTCAAGTAATGTGCACTGCACTTTGAGATGCGTACACGCTGCCCAAACCCAAATTGCGCTGGCATGAAATTTGAAATCTAGCCATGTGATGAGATCGAAATATTTAAGTGCTCAGTTGCATTTTTTTTTTTAAGTAATGTGATCGGTTACCGTAAATTTATTAAAAAAATAAATAATAAAACAAGAATATGGGGGATAAAAACCAAAACTCATGCAAAATAAACGAGAATCAAGCATATCTAGAATTAGGTTTTTTATTCAGTCTCAGGTTATATTTCTTCTGAATTTGGACGTAAGCATCGTGAAACCATCTTCAACAATATTATCATTATTCGCTCTCCTTCCTTAGAAGAACTTTTTACTTTTTTCAAACAAGCAGGTAAAATATTAAAATAATTCTGAACAACAGTTAGAAAAGTGTTAAGATCTTGAACATTAATCTCAGGAGTCTCAAGATTATTACCACTAACTGTTAAATAACAGGTAGCCTTGGAATACACAGACACTGGAGTCGGAGTACCCTTCGAACTAATTGTTAAATCACTGGTAGCTATGGAATGCTCGGGAGCCGGAGTATCATTGATCGTAGAATTAATCGCAAGAGTCTCAATATTCTTACCACTAACTGTTATGTCACAAGAAGCCATGGAATGCTCTTCAATGGAGTTTGAGACATGATCAGTTGGAGCATCAAATTCATTAGCATCCTTCTGGACAGGTGATTCCGGATGCAAGGACTCAATGTCAGTTTCATAAACTGTTTTAGCAGGATTAGCATCTGCATCAATCTCAGTATCAACTGAGCCATTGTTTCCCACTTTATCAATACGAACAACTTTAGGGATATATACAGGGGCATATATTACCTTATCTTTTTTAACAACATCTTTATGAAGCTTTGAAGAGACATTACCAGAATTTTTTTTACAATTCGAAAGTCAATGACAAATAACTTGCAAAGTGCTCCAGTTGCTTTAAAGTAATATAGGCATGGAAAACAAGAAAAATAAATTATATGAATTTAAAATTTTATTTAAAAAAAAGTCAAATGCTGAAACATTTTTTTAAGGAATCTTTTAAGATATTGAAACGTGTATCACAAACTTGTTCATACATATATATAAGGACCACACACTACAGAGAAATATATTAGACATATATGTTAGAAAAAATCATATAATAGTTGTTGATAGGTTTTCTTCTAAGTACAATAGTTTAAATAAGTCATGTGATGTGCATAACACACGTAATAACAGTAAGCAAATTGTCCATCATCTTGGAAAATCTGGTTTGGTAGTTTAAGCATTGCTTTCACCTTTTCTCCTAGGTTACATAGCCACACTGTTGACTTTTTGTAAGCTTCATTGATGTAACGGGCAAGCTTTTTTTTTACCTTCTTTTTTTTGTCAAGTTTTAGCATTGCAAGTTTAACATTTTGTCAAGCTTCAACAGTGTGATGACATGTTAGATTATATGATTTATATGTGTTTATTTGATGGATTTTTACTCTTAATTGTGTTAATTAATTGAGTTTTGTTCCTAAGTTTAATTACTTTAATTTTTAATAATGTTTTACATATTGTAATTTAATTTTATATTTTTAGAATTTATCTAATGATGTTTTTATTTGTTTTCATTTATTAGAAATAATAAAGATAAGATGGATATATGGAGAAATTAAAAAAGAGTTGAAACAATTTGCTGCAATTTTCATTTGGTGAGCCATTGCCATGATTAAGAAGCCTCAGGTCCAGCATGAAAAGAAGTTGAGTTGAAGAGTGAAAATTCAATTTGGATAAAATGATGTGGGCCTTGGCCCAATTAAAAGAAAAGCTACACTACAATTTGAAGGCCACTGTTATTGACACCTTTGTAAATTGTTATTTGTACCATGTAGTTTCAATTTGAATTTTTCTTTTCCCAAAAATACCCATGTCACGATGAGTTTTTACAAGTTTTTTTTTTGTAACGTAACTTCCGGAATTTACTTTCCGGTAGCTTCCGGAAAATGAATTCCGGACACTCGTTATACCTCCGGAAAATGAAATCCGGATGTGTATTTGTGAGTCATTTTATACTACCAGATTTCAGTTTCCGGATTCACAAATCCGGATGTTACAATTTATACCTCCGGAAACAGTTTTCCAGAGGTGTTAAATTTAACACATCCGGATTTTACGGAAGGATTTTACTTTCCGGATGTATAATTTATACATTCGAAATATACTTTCTGGATGTATAATTTATACAACCGGAAAGTAAAATCCGGATGTGTTAAATTTAACACCTTCGAAAAACTGTTTCTGGATGTACAATTGTAACAAATATGCAATTTATGCATCCGGATTTTGAATTCCGGAGATGTAATAAGTATCCGGATTTCATTTTCCGGAAGCTTCCGGAAAGTAATTTCCGAAAGTTACGTTACGTAAAAGCCTTACAAATTTAACACATTAGGAAAACTCTTTCCAAATATACAATTGTAACAAATATGCAATTTATGCATCCAGATTTTGAATTTCAAAAGTATAAAATATGTCCAGATTTCATTTTCCGGAAGCTTCTAGAAAGTAATTTCCGAAAATTATATTAAGTAAAAAACTTGTAAAAGATGAGAAAGTGAAAAGGGTATTTTTGAAAAAATAAAAATCAAATTAAAGCTGCGAGGTATAAATAGAAATTTACAAGATGTATATAGCAGGACCCACCCGAATTTAAATTAGGAATCAAGAGATGTGGGCTTGGCTGGATATTGTGACATGAAGGTGGCCTTTTGATTAGAAAGAAAAGAAAGAGCATAAAAACAAGGAAGTGTAACGTAAAGGAAAGGAAGGCAGCAGCGTGAAAATAAATAGAGGCTCCTGAAACGTAACAATTAAAGGGGAGCGGCACAGTAGCGTAACGCACAGCAGCAGGGAATAAAAATTAGAAGGGTGGCAGAGTGAGAAACAGCCAGCAGGATAAACAGGAGCGCAGCACGAGAGCTGTTGTGGGGAATTCAGCAGTATGGTGTGTTAGGAAGTTATACTAAATTTTCCATCAATATGTGAAAGTAAAATAAATGCAGAATAATGACATACAAAATTGATAACGGAGTTCGGTCAATTATGCCTACGTCTTCGGACTGCTGCAGATATTTTATTGAAAAAGAAAATATATAAAGTGTTTACAAACACTCACAACTCAGTTACTCTCACTAAAGCTTCTCTCTAAGCTTATTTTTTTCTCTGCCTTTGAAACCCTCTTCGTTTTGGGATGCTTTTCCCTGCATGTATTGCTTTCTATTTACAATGGTTGAAGCCTCTTTTCCCAACCAATTCACGGGTGGCTCATTAAATTTTCTTTGAAAAATTTGCTGCCCCTCAAGGTTTGGCACCGAAACTTTGTATTCAAAGTTTGCTGCAGGTGCAATTTATTTTGGTGGTTGAGGCAATGTTGACTAACAAATAACAATCTCTCACTTGAAGACTGATTTCAATCTGTCTACGCACTTTCATCAATGCAACAGCGTTCTCCGATCTGTTATTCTAGCAGGCCAACTGAAGTTGAGCACAACTTCGGTTTGTTGATAGTCACCACTTTTGTTAACATATCTGCTGGATTCTTAGTTCCCTGAATCTTCTTTAATGTTAGCACCTCATTCTCAAGTAGAGACATGATGAAGTGTGGTGGACTAAAATATAGGCAAGTATACCTAGTCGAACAAGTAATACGGTGGTGAGACCGGTTATCGTATCCACAGGGATTGGATGTCAATTACCAATTCACAAGTTCAGCAACTATCTAGACTATGAAGAGAATTCAAACAAACAAAACAAAAGGAATAAAATCTTTTTGTATTTTTATCGAATACTTGGAATGCGAAAAGAATATGTTGGGATTAAACTTCACCAAACCTCTGCCTCATGTACTACCAGGACTAGATACCTCTCATTCATGCTTCAAATATTAAAATCAATCCACTAGATTACTCAAGCCCTGATTCCTCAGATGACAAGAGCCTAAATCCACTAATAGACCCTAATTCCCTAGGTGGCCTAGATTAATGAATTTGCATTAGGATTAGGGATTACGCGGTTACTAATAAACCAAACTCCATTCCTAGATGCAAGGTTTACTAGGTGATTAATTTCAATTCTGGTTCTAATACGAATTTTCCAATTGCATATTAAAACACTAATCAAGTCATGGGGGTGCTAGCCACAACAGGCATTAAGCATGGAAATCAATCACTAATAGAGAAACATGAACATAGATTAATCAGTCAAGACAAATACATGAAGTTTAGTTTAGTTACATCTAATCCCAACCAAAAAGGGATTTAGCTACTCATGGTTACAGAGAAAGCCAAAATAAAAGCAATAGAGAAAAGGGAAAGGAAGAACTCCATGGCAGCTTCCCACAGTAGTCCAGCAGCCCCTCTCAGCAGCTCCCTTCTAGGGTTGGAACCCTTTTCGCAGCCTCCAAGAATCCTTTAGGTTAAAAGTTGTCTGATGGATCTGTGTCAGAGATCCCCTAGAATCCCTGACGCGCTGTCGCGCACGCGTCAAAAGATGAGCGGTTAGTAAAAATGTAGTTTAGTGTGCGACAACTCGGGTATCGTATCACAAGGACTCTTATAGTAGTGCTATTATCACAGAAAATCAGTTTTCTTGGGGGGGGGGGGGGTGTTTGGTTTGAAATTGATTGGAAAACAGAATGAAAACAGAGCATAAAAACAGAGCAAATTACGTGATTATCAAATAAGACTAAGACGATCAATCTGCTGTTTCGTTTCCCACTATCATCGGTTCATGTAATTCCATGCCCTAAGCGGAGTCTAATCCCTTTTCGATTGTAGCATCGATTAACAAGCGAAACCGACGCTACGGGACATATATTCCTAATTCCGAATTAAGCAAACGGATGAAGCCCTTCGTGAATTAAGCAAACACGAATTGAACGCACGCGAATTAAGCAAACGCGATTAAGTTTAGGAATATAAAATCATCGAAAATAAATCAACACTAATTCGATACAAACTGAATTAAGCAAACAGAGAATAACGAATAGCATTGAAAGAGAGAAGAGAATTAAATCAGAAATTACAAGACCTCAAGTGTTGGCGGAAGCCGATTACAGCAGATCAACCTAGGGAGATTAGTTCTCCATCAAAAACGCAATACAACCAAAGAATTTCGAAAACAAGGATTAGCCAAAGATCCCTTCTGTTCTGCCCTAAACAGCTATTTATAACTTTCAGAAACTGCGCATTCTCGCGAGGCGAGTGGACTCTCGCGAGGCGAATATTAAAATGGCGCCAGTTTGAATTTGTGTTCTCGCGAGGCGAGTGTAATTCTCGCGAGGCGAGTCTTCAAAATATGGGTTGTCACAGCCGTGATGCCTATCACGGCCAGGCCGTGATGGTCTCTGTCTTCTAGGGGTTTCTCTTCACGGCCGTGATTGGTGTCGCGGGATGACCGTGATGCTTGCTGACTTCGAGTCTCGCGAGGCGAGATATAGCTCGCGGGGCGAGGCAGAGAACATGACTTTTCTGGCACAGGCTGGTCCTCACTCTCGCGGGGCGAGTATCTGCTCGCGTGGCGAGTGTTTCCAGATTGCAATTACCATTGTTTCCTTCATTCCTTGGACTCTAAGTCAACCTGAAAACATGAAATAGCCATAAGTGCTTTATTTGACTCAAAAACTGTCTAAATTACCCTAAAACTACCTAAGGGACTCAAAACCTTGCTTGAGGACAATCAAGCCTAATTTGGGCGAAAACGAGATGAAACTCGAATAAAACCATGGTCTTTACTAGTCAAAAACTAGTCGAGCCAGAGGCTGATCAATCCCCAGCCTTTTTCTGTGTGTTTCTGGTCTCCACAAGGGTTCCCAGACTCCCTTTTCTGTTTGTTCTGCGCTTTATTTATAGGGAGGCCACGCGTCACGGCCGTGATGGCCGTCACGGCCAGGCCGTGACGTGTTCTGGAGTGGGCGCGCTTTCAAATTTGGAGCATCACGGCCGTGAGCCTCATCACGGCTGTGATCAGTTCTTCCTGGCCTGTCACGGCCGTGATGGGCATCACGGCTAGGCCATGACAGCTTCTGACTTTTGCCTTCAATCTTCTCAGTTTTCTTGATCATGGTCGTGATGGTCATCACGGCTAGGCCGTGATGGGATCTGCTTGGCTCATTTTCTTCACTTTTCAAGCTCTATTTCATCCAAGCTCCATCATGGCTAATTCTGAGCATTTTTTCATTAATTCATGCAAAACAACACCAAGAAACCGCTTCACCCGTTCCAAGGGAAAAACTAACTAAAATCAAATAAAGAATGCCTAATCTATATGAAAAATGCATGCAAAAGTGTACAGGAAACATGATGTAAAATCACACTATCAAAGTGGTAACAGAGATCAATATGCTTTGTTCTGGAATGGAATGCCGAATTCTTTGCCAGATGTATTACACTCTGATTATCGCTATGCAAAACACTCTTCCCCTAGATATATCCCAACTCTATTAACAATCCTTGAACCCATATCAATTCTTTACTGGCTTCTGTTACTGCTACATACTTAGCTTCTGTAGTGGATAAGGCAACAATATTTTGTACCTGCGACATCCAACTTACTGTTGTGGTTCCAACAATGAATATGTAACCAGTGGTACTTCTTCGGTGATCAACTTCACCTGCAAAGTCTGCATCTATGTAGCCTTGTACTTTGAATTCACCTTTACCAAAGTACAAATGAGACACCCCGCTGTGCCCCTTTGTGACATTTAGTTTAAAACCTCAGTAATTAGTTCCTTAAGCGCGGGTTTAGCTTTAGAGATTTTCACATATCATTTTCGAAATATCCCCTTTAAAAATCGGAGATTTGTATGACGTCGGAAAAACACCTGATAGACAGTTTTATAACTTCAAAACTTAATCCAACCACAAATGGTCTCTGGACTTACATCAACTGCCAGGAGCGGAAAATAAATACACACACTCCAGTCGTGATAAAGACTTAGGAGATAAATAGATACAGTAATCTTAAATTGGTTTTTCATGCACATACACAGTTTTCATTAATAACATAAAATATTCGCAAGATTATAATATATAAATACCCCATGTTTATCAATTTCATTACCAAAACACTGTTGAGGGTATCCTCTCGATAGGAGCCCTCACAGGCCTAGACTTAGACAAAATACTAAGCAACTGAGAACATCTAAAACGTCCTACAGGACGCACTGGCCATATACTACCTTGATCCTAATCACCATGGGTCAAGACTCGAGCTCCGGCATCCAGCTCATAGGAAATCCCGTCCAATCCCTCATCATTAAGTTTGTCCACCAGGTCTTCTAGTACGATTTCATAATAAAACAAAATACAACATGCAGAAAGATACAGGGGATAAGAAACCATATAACATCAAACGTGGAAAGGGTTTAGCAACATTTAATTAAATAACGGCACGCTAAACATCCGTATCCCCAGATAAATATATGTAACATAATCATCCTCAATCCACATCTATAATCTTTCCTCTACCCTCCATCATGATGCAATGCAAATGCTGTATGAATAATCTCTTCAGGTATCGGCCATATCCGGATATCACAACAATATACTCGACACGTCCCAGAGTCCCCGGCACACACCCTCGTCCGTGGCTGGAGGGTGCCCACGCAAAGCAATGGCACTATAGACGCACAACCCGGTGCACACCTCTGGACCACAATCCAGGATGCTCATGCAATGCATGAACTATAGCTGCGACTAAAATGAAATCATCTCTGGACGGTCCGCCGTTAGCCTATCCCCGGGAATTTTCCCTCCGAGGCATAGACCCCACTCGACCATGTTTCAGGTCCACTCGACCATGTTTCAGGTCCCTCATATCACAGACCATGTTTCAGGTCACCCCCTAGTTCCCTAACCGGTCATCTTAATCTCATAAATAACCTCAGAATAATCTCACCTCATTAATCTCGACCTCATATCAAGATAATCATCTCGGTTAGGCACTGCTATCACATATTGTATGCAATTCCCAAATACATCCTCGTGTCCCAACATAACTTATGATTTACTCAATCCTATAAGCACAATCATAACACTCATCATATCATCATAATCATCATCATGTTATAATATCATACATCAAGTACCAAGCTCAAATCAACCAGTCAAACATGCAATCATCACGTAATAAAATAATCTATGTATGTAGCGTAATGACGATAAACGCACAATTTCTATATCATCATCGGTACCACTGAGTAGTTCCCAATGTGGCATAGACATTGTCCGTTACTCGCTTTCGTGTAGGGTTTGGGTCGCCCTACACCATTATCTAATTAAATGTAACCGCGCCGTTTCCGACGTTAAATAGTTTCTTTCCCCCACCTTTTAATGCGTTCGGAGGTTTTTCTGGAACTTCACAGCCCTGCAATCAGCTCCAATGAGTTCCCAAAAAGGAATTCATACTTCTCCAAAGCAAGCAAGAACATGAAAAACATCCCAGAGAGACGATCCAAGCATTGAAACAACCAGACAAAATACTAAATTAATTTCTCAACAATCAAAATATAAATATAACTCAATAATATATTTAATTTCTCATAAACCTCATTCATCTAAAATCAAAACAGATTTAAGGTTTTTAGGCTCAAGATGAAAATTGAGGAAAAAATCAGTTTAACAAGAGGTTGACAAAATTGATTTAGGGAGACACTTAATCATGTTCCCAATTTTAGAAAACACCAATTAATTTCATAAACTGAGAACTAAAAATCAAAACCTAGGGTTAGGGTTTCAAAATTAATTTGGGGGTTTTGAATCTGAGCAAAGGAAGTGAGAAAACCACTTACCCAAGGAAGAGAAAGATGACGTGGTGGCTGTCTTGGAGGTCCCAAGACGACGGCTTGTGGTGAGCAGACGCGGCGGCTCGTGGTGGTCAGAAATCAATGTTCTCCGATCTCGAAATTTCTTGAGGGCTTTTGTAGAGGAGGAAGAGGGGAGCAAAGTTATGGTGTTTATTTGATGAAAGGTGGTCGGATGGTGGCCGGAGAACGCCCAAACAGCGGCGACGGTGGCGGAGCAACAGTGACCAAATGGAAAACCGCATGGTGGAGAAGGAAGAGCACTTTGAGGGTAGTCCAAATCTGGACTTAGTTTCATCGGACGACACCGGAAACCACAGTCGGTGGTGGTGGAAGCAGCGCTTACCGCGGTGGGGCGCGTCTCAGGCGGTGGCTGACGTCTCCTTGCCCGTCGCGGTCGAACGGCGGCCTCCCTGACGGCGATGCGCGGTTGGACGGCAAGAGGAAAGGAGGTTTCGAAGTTAGGGAGGGGTGAGGTTGTGTGGGTGGGTTCTCTAAAGGTAGAAGAAAGAACCAAAACAAAAGAAAGAAGAAAAAGGAAAAGGGGCAAGAAGCAGAGAAAGAAAGAACGAGAAAAGAAAGAAGAAGAAAAGGAAAGAAATAGAAAAGGAGAAAAAGAAGAAAAGAAAGAAAGAGAAAAAGAAAAAGAAAAAGCAGAGAAGAAAAGAAAAAGTGAGGGAGAGGTGTCGAGAGAGAGAGAGAGAAAAAAAGTGATAAAGTTGGGTTTTAAGTTAATTATTTAGTGATAGGTACACAAATGAGTGATAAAATATTAAGCCTAAAATAAATATGTTTTTACTTTCTGGAATCTAAAAATAAAGATTGATAGATATACGTTTTCGAAATTCAAATTAGAGTAAAGATTAATAGTTGGACTGATCAACTAAGAAAATACTCGGTCCAACATTTAATTTCCGATTAAGGTCAAACCAATTTATTTTCAACTTTAAAATTAAATTGAATGAAAATATGAAAATGATTTTCTCTTAAACATATTATTTAAAATATTTTTCTGTACTGATAGTAATAGTGACAATAATGTAACTTATTGTCTAGTAAGTGTGCATTCACTGAAATAAGTCAGTGCTAACGCACCCAATAAAATAATTTGAAGAGAGTAATTTAATTACTCAAACTAAACCACATAACAAAATTAACAAACATCCAAATAAAATAATTAATCATATGCGTAATTATATTTTAACCGGTTAAATAACGTAACTAAAAACGGGCTGTTACATTACTACCCCTCTTAGAAAAAAGTATGTCCTCGGAATTTCATGACTCAAAACGGGGTAAAAACTACATGTGTCTTAATCTAAAGACCCTACATCGTATTTCTCATCGCTGTCTTTCCTTTCAGTGACAGTGGTAACTTCGTAACAAAATTTATTCCTACATCATTCTATTTATCCTCGAAACTTTTCACTACCGCGTTATCTCCACTACCTTCGATATTTCACCTTAGTCTATTACACTCGAAGACACAATCAAATCTTAATCACTTCTTGCCTCAAAATTTGTCTGCTAGCAAAACTCCTTCAACACCTTATCCTCACAACGAATATCAAGTTCAACACTAACTTTACCCCATCATACATCAACCTTCAACTCAAAATATACAATTGTTGTCTTAGTTTCCTTTGAACATATTCCACCACTTCAAATTATATCATAGTCATTCATTTCAATCTTAAAGAATACGATTACATTCCTCCATGCAACTTCAACCAAAAAGGAATCACTTCAGTTTGAATTATCCAAAATCATAATTCTTAAACTTTTCTAACAACTTAGTTTCACTCAAGAACTCTTCTTTACTATTTCCGTTCAGCTTAAGGAAAACTACCATACATATTTTTCCGTTAATCCTCGAACTCACTAAGTCAACATTGACCATAAACGTCAATCACTACTCTAAATTCCTTTAATGATATATCTGCCTCGATCAAAATTTGATCCTTCGATCTATAGTAATTTGTCATACTAGCTGATATTACTCTTAATCTTACCATTCATAACTACACCTCAAAAAAATTCCTACCACTGCATGTCCCATAGTTCTCAATATCTCTAATTCACCGTAAATCTTAACAAAACCAATTTAGAATCATCGCACTCAAAGGAAATCTGAATTTATCCTACGTATTGCCGGATCAAGTCTTTATTCCAATCCTCAAGGCATGATCAACAATGACAAAGTCAACATAAGTAAGTTCCTTAGTTTAAGAATCTACCTTTCTGTCCAAACACTAACTTAGTGACCAAAATTTAACATAAAAAAAATATCTCCTTAATCCACCTCTTAACTTCAATATCTCAAAATATATGCAACAAAACTATCATTATAATTCAACTATTGATCATCAAACCTTATAACTACAATTCTCTATTCAAATATCGCACACCAAAACTTTACAAAAAGAAATATGAAGGCTTACATCTTATTTGAAATATAAAACATGACTTTAAGCCATTAACTACATTAACTGCCAAATTAAACCAAACAAAATATATTCTATAACAACTAAGATTTTACTAGAAGCTCAAACTCATCATTCTAGCAAGAATATCATGCCTAGGTAAAACATCCCTTTTCAAATCCGAAATCACCATAATATTACTCATCTAAAGTATCGTCATTCCGCTCTTAGTCCTACTTTAATAATAACAAGTCCCCACTCACAAATTAAATCTTTAGATATGAACTTGATACGTACTAGCACTTACCTACATATCCTTCCCTTAGAATCACCTTCATCATTAGTAACACTTTTCCTCAAATATCATATCCTAGTAATGTACCTAAATACTAGCACACTATTTCCATATCTATCGTGCTTCTTTATATCAAAATCTTAACTTAACATCCTCTCTTAGTTTGAACTACTACTAATTGTCATGTGTCCACACAACATTTCCAAATAACTTCGATTTAACCATATATATCATTTCTATATACTCAAACTTCTTCATTATGTTTCCAAATCATTTCAAATCCCCCCTAAATTTACCTTATAATCTTGTGTCTCAAACCAAGTTCGAGTTAATACTATTTCCATAAATCAAATATCACTTTAAAGAATAATCCCATCACAAGCTAAGGTTTACACTTTATCTTAATAAACTCCAATAACATCAAAGTGATTAGAAACTAATTTTATTCTCAACATAAAGACTTAAATACTAATCATGTACAAGCCACACTCAAATCAACACCTCTTATAAACACCATATACTTAAACCTCCTTTTCTTTAAACAAATCTATCATCATTAGAAAACATCATTAGAAAATAAGTTCATCTTCACATCCAAGTATTAATTTCATAAACTTAAGTCTAATTCCTTTCTCATCGTTAAACACTAAATTCGGGACCAAGTATCCAACTTATAAGCCTAGATTTCCAATCAAATCCACAACTATAACCATCATCTCAACCATAAAAGGCTACAGGGCTTCAACTAATTCAATCCTATACTAATTAAGACCCAAACACATTTTGTTGTCTCTTTATCATCTTCAACAACTACCCACATTAACCAAATATATCTAGTACTTAAAATAAATTCCCGTAATAACAATTTCTTTCTACCACTAATTGCTCACTATACCTTATGAACAAGAATTAATTCTTCCAATAAACTCATGATCTAACACTTATTTCAAATCTTACTTTCAAACTTTCAAGGCACAATCAACCACGATAATCTCTTTTATACAAAAACTTACCCAAGTAACTTATCCCAAAATATCGTGTTTATCATGAGTAAGAATATTAATCATTTCGGTTCCCTACTCTACTTAGGAAACTTAAAACGACGAAGCTACGAACTTTCTACCCAATTTCTAAGCATAGTCAATATCCGATGTGGATTCAACTAGACACGGCCAGTAACAACACCCTAACTTTTAGCAGTCCGATCAGAATCAAACTGCTCTGATACCAAATGAGACACCCCGCTGTGCCCCTTTGTGACATTTAGTTTAAAACCTCAGTAATTAGTTCCTTAAGCGCGCGTTTAGCTTTAGAGATTTTCACAAATCATTTTCGAAATATCCCCTTTAAAAATCGGAGATTTGTATGACGTCGGAAAAACACCTGATAGACAGTTTTATAACTTCAAAACTTAATCCAACCACAAATGGTCTCTGGACTTACATCAACTGCCAGGAGCGGAAAATAAATACACACACTCCAGTCGTGATAAAGACTTAGGAGATAAATAGATACAGTAATCTTAAATTGGTTTTTCATGCACATACACAGTTTTCATTAATAACATAAAATATTCGCAAGATTATAATATATAAATACCCCATGTTTATCAATTTCATTACCAAAACACTGTTGAGGGTATCCTCTCGGTAGGAGCCCTCACAGGCCTAGACTTAGACAAAATACTAAGCAACTGAGAACATCTAAAACGTCCTACAGACGCACCTTGTGCCATATACTACCTTGATCCTAATCACCATGGGTCAAGACTCGAGCTCCGGCATCCGACTCATAGGAAATCCCGTCCAATCCCTCATCATTAAGTTTGTCCACCAGGTCTTCTAGTACGATTTCATAATAAAACAAAATACAACATGCAGAAAGATACAGGGGATAAGAAACCATATAACATCAAACGTGGAAAGGGTTTAGCAACATTTAATTAAATAACGGCACGCTAAACATCCGTCTCCCCAGATAAATATATGTAACATAATCATCCTCAATCCACATCTATAATCTTTCCTCTACCCTCCATCATGATGCAATGCAAATGCTGTATGAATAATCTCTTCAGGTATCGGCCATATCCGGATATCACAACAATATACTCGACACGTCCCAGAGTCCCCGGCGCACACCCTCGTCCGCGGCTGGAGGGTGCCCACGCAAAGCAATGGCACTATAGACGCACAACCCGGTGCACACCTCTGGACCACAATCCAGGATGCTCATGCAATGCATGAACTATAGCTGCGACTAAAATGAAATCATCTCTGGACGGTCCGCCGTTAGCCTATCCCCGGGAATTTTCCCTCCGAGGCATAGACCCCAATCGACCATGTTTCAGGTCCACTCGACCATGTTTCAGGTCCCTCATATCACAGACCATGTTTCAGGTCACCCCCTAGTTCCCTAACCGGTCATCTTAATCTCATAAATAACCTCAAAATAATCTCACCTCATTAATCTCGACCTCATATCAAGATAATCATCTCGGTTAGGCACTGCTATCACATATTGTATGCAATTCCCAAATACATCCTCGTGTCCCAACATAACTTATGATTTACTCAATCCTATAAGCACAATGATAACACTCATCATATCATCATAATCATCATCATGTTATAATATCATACATCAAGTACCAAGCTCAAATCAACCAGTCAAACAGGCAATCATCACGTAATAAAATAATCTATGTATGTAGCGTAATGACGATAAACGCACAATTTCTATATCATCATCGGTACCACTGAGTAGTTCCCAATGTGGTATAGACATTGTCCGTTACTCGCTTTCGTGTAGGGTTTGGGTCGCCCTACACCATTATCTAATTAAATGTAACCGCGCCGTTTCCGACGTTAAATAGTTTCTTTCCCCAACCTTTTAATGCGTTCGGAGGTTTTTCTGGAACTTCACAGCCCTGCAATCAGCTCCAATGAGTTCCCAAAAAGGAATTCATACTTCTCCAAAGCAAGCAAGAACATGAAAAACATCCCAGAGAGACGATCCAAGCATTGAAACAACCAGACAAAATACTAAATTAATTTCTCAACAATCAAAATATAAATATAACTCAATAATATATTTAATTTCTCATAAACCTCATTCATCTAAAATCAAAACAGATTTAAGGTTTTTAGGCTCAAGATGAAAATTGAGGAAAAAATCAGTTTAACAAGAGGTTGACAAAATTGATTTAGGGAGACACTTAATCATGTTCCCAATTTTAGAAAACACCAATTAATTTCATAAACTGAGAACTAAAAATCAAAACCTAGGGTTAGGGTTTCAAAATTAATTTGGGGGTTTTGAATCTGAGCAAAGGAAATGAGAAAACCACTTACCCAAGGAAGAGAAAGATGACGTGGTGGCTGTCTTGGAGGTCAAGACGACGGTGACGCTTGACACGCGGCGGCTCGTGGTGGTCAGAAATCAATGTTCTCCGATCTCGAAATTTCTTGAGGGCTTTTGTAGAGGAGGAAGAGGGGAGCAAAGTTATGGTGTTTATTTGATGAAAGGTGGTCGGATGGTGGCCGGAGAACGCCCAAACAGCGGCGACGGTGGCGGAGCAACAGTGACCAAATGGAAAACCGCATGGTGGAGAAGGAAGAGCACGATGAGGGTAGTCCAAATCTGGACTTAGTTTCATCGGACGGCACCGGAAACCACAGTCGGTGGTGGTGGAAGCAGCGCTTACCGCGGTGGGGCGCGTCTCAGGCGGTGGCTGACGTCTCCTTGCCCGTCGCGGTCGAACGGCGGCCTCCCTGACGGCGATGCGCGGTTGGACGGCAAGAGGAAAGGAGGTTTCGAAGTTAGGGAGGGGTGAGGTTGTGTGGGTGGGTTCTCTGAAGGTAGAAGAAAGAACCAAAACAAAAGAAAGAAGAAAAAGGAAAAGGGGCAAGAAGCAGAGAAAGAAAGAACGAGAAAAGAAAGAAGAAGAAAAGGAAAGAAATAGAAAAGGAGAAAAAGAAGAAAAGAAAGAAAGAGAAAAAGAAAAGGCAGAGAAGAAAAGAAAAAGTGAGGGAGAGGCGTCGAGAGAGAGAGAAAAAAGTGATAAAGTTGGGTTTTAAGTTAATTATTTAGTGATAGGTACACAAATGAGTGATAAAATATTCAGCCTAAAATAAACATGTTTTTACTTTCTGGAATCTAAAAATAAAGATTGATAGATATACGTTTTCGAAATTCAAATTAGAGTAAAGATTAATAGTTGGACTGATCAACTAAGAAAATACTCGGTCCAACATTTAATCTCCGATTAAGGTCAAACCAGTTTATTTTCAACTCTAAAATTAAATTTAATGAAAATATGAAAATGCTTTTCTCTTAAACATATTATTTAAAATATTTTTCTGTACTGGTAGTAATAGTGACAATAATGTAACTTATTGTCTAGTAAGTGTGCATTCACTGAAATAAGTCAGTGCTAACGCACCCAATAAAATAATTTGAAGAGAGTAATTTAATTACTCAAACTAAACCACATAACAAAATTAACAAACATCCAAATAAAATAATTAATCATATGTGTAATTATATTTTAACCGGTTAAATAACGTAACTAAAAACGGGCTGTTACAACAAACACTTCTTTGTCGTGCCTCGTAGATACCTCAAAATCCATTTGACTGCTTCCCAATGAGCTTTACCTGGATTTGACATAAACCTGCTAACAACTCCCACTGCATGGCCAATGTCTGACCTCGTACAGACCATCGCGTACATCAAACTTCCAATGACTGAAGCATACAGAACTTTAGCCATGAATTCTCTTTCTTCCTCCGTCTGAGGGGACTGGTCCTTGGACAGACGAAAATGACTGGCCAAGGGTGTGCTAACTGGCTTGGCGTCGCCCATGTTTAATCTTTGCAAAACACAGTTGATGTACTCTTCCTGAGATAACTGCAAAATTCCTCTTTGCTTATCTCTCGTGATTTGTATTCCAAGGATCTTCTTTGCTGGACCTAAGTCCTTCATGTCAAACTCTTTTGACAACTGCATCTTCAAGCTTATGATCTCGTCCATATCTGAACTTGCTACTAACATATCATCGACGTTAAGTAGAAAAATGATATAAGTGGACTTATATCTCTTGAAGAAGCAACAGTGGTCGGCATTGCACTTCTGAAAACCTTCCTTGTGTATGAAGCCATCAAAATTTTTATACCACTGTCTTAGAGCTTGTTTCAGGCCATACAAGCTCTTCTTCAATCTCCACACCATATTCTCCTTGCCTTTATCTGAGAAGACTTCGGGTTGGTGCATGTATATAACCTCATCTAAGTCTTCGTGAAGAAACGCAGTCTTCACGTCCAACTGCTCAAGGTCTCTTCACTGGAAACAATACTTAAAACGGACCTGATAGTATTGAGCTTTACAACCGGTGCAAAGATTTCAGTGTAGTCAACTCCTTCCTTTTGCTGAAATCCTTTGACAACTAGTCGGGCTTTGTATCTCTTGGAGCCATCATGCTCCTCCTTCACCCGATACACCGACTTGTTGTGAAGTACCTTCTTTCCCATAGGTAACCCAGCTAGTTCCCATGTCTGATTGGAGATCAAAGACTTCATCTCGTCTTTCATGGCAAGCTCCCACTCTCTGGCATCTATGGTCTGACATGCTTCTGTATAATCTTCAGGCTCCCCTCCATCAGTCAACAACATGTAGTCAATGTATCTCCTGTTAGGCACGTGACGTCAGGAAGACCTTCTCAATACAGGTGTTGGAGTAGGGGGCTCTAGTGTGTCAGACTGCTGCTCACTGCTCTGTTCAGGTGATTCCTCTAGCTGAGTACTCTCGACTATAGGACTTTCTGGGACATCGTCCACCTCTGCATACACCGTCCCACTCTATTTTGAGTTGCTGGTGTCTGTGTTATGCCTGTCCTTGTACATCATTCTTTCATTAAAGATCACATCTCTACTGCGGATCATCTTTTTGTTTTCATCATCCCATAGTCAGTAGCCAAACTCATCCTTACCATAACCAATAAAAGTGCACTTCTTATATTTGGGATCAAGTTTATTTCTACCTTGATCACTGATGTGCACATATGCTACACAACAGAAAACTCTAAGATGTGAGAGTTTTGTCTCTTTTCTGCTCCATACTTCTTCTGGTATTTTGTTCTCTAATGGTACCGATAGACCTCGATTGATCAAGTAAGCTGCTGTGTTGACTGCTTCTGCCCAGAACTGCTTCGGTAGACCTGACTGTACACGCAAGATTCTATCTCTTTTAGTCAACGTTCGGTTCATACGCTCAGCTACACCATTGTGTTGAGGCGTACCTGGCATGGTTCTCTCCATTCTGATCCCATGCTCATAGTAAAACTTCTTGAATCTGGTGTCTTCATATTCACCACCATTGTCGGTTCTGAGCTTTTTGATCTTTAACCCTGTCTCATTTTCTACCATGGCTTTCCATATCTTAAAAGCTTTAAATACTTCTGACTTGTGTTTTAGAAAGTATACCCATACCTTCCTAGAATGATCATCGATAAAAGTCACAAAATATTGTTTCCCACCAATGGATGAGACGGTAGTTGGACCTCAAACATCAGAGTGAACAAGCTCGAGCTTTTCCTTCTTTGGGGTTCTTCCACTTGTCTGAAAGCTGATTCATTTCTACTTTCCAAGTATACAGTCTTCACACATATCAATTTCTACCGACCGAAGACCTGGTAGTTTACTCTTTGAATGCATGATCTTCATCCCTTTCTCACTCATATGGCCTAGTCTTTGGTGCCATAGATTGGGATTTTCATTTTGATGAGTGTGATTTTACCTCATTTTTCATGTACATTTCTGCATGCATTTGCATATAGTTAGGCCAAATTAGTGTTGATTTTGTATAGTTTTTCCTTTGGAACGGATGAGGTGGTTTCTGTGTGTTGTTTTGCAGGATTTAGTGGAAAAATGCCCAGAAATCAGCCTTGGTGGAGCTTGGATGAAAAAGAGCTAGAAAAGTGAAGAATATAGCCAAACAGAGCCTATCACGGCCTAGCCGTGATGACCATCACGGCCGTGATCAAGCAGAGAAGAAGGCAAAAGTCAGAGACTGTCACGGCCTAGCCGTGACAGACATCACGGCCGTGACCAACCAGAAAATGAGGGCTCGCGTCGCGAACACTTCTCTCGCCTCGCGAGAGTTAAAAACTTGAAGACACGCCTTGGACAGAAAGCGTCACGGCCTGGCCGTGATGGCCATCACGGCCGTGACGGGCAACGGACCTATAAATAAACCTGCACTGAACAGAATTAGGGATCGGCACTTGGAGGCAGGCTGGCGGCTGGAGAGGGTTTCTACCCAAATAGGGGGGCGTTTTCTCTGCTCTTGGATGGGGAGAAGATGGAGGAAGCTTGTCTATGAGTGTTCTCCATCCCTTTTCTCATTCTGTTTTGTATTTCCTTTTATCATGAGTAGTTAATCCCCCATTGTTGGGGTTAGATGTAACTTTTCTGAACTTGTTGTATTTGATTTGGTGTTTTAATGCAAGTCTCTATTTCTTTATGAGTGTATGATTCTGTGCTTAATGCTTTCCTTGGATTAGCTACCCATAGGAATGATATGTTGCTTTGATAGATGACTGGAAGGTTGGTGTTAAGGCATGCTCATGAATCATATGCCAAGTAGTTCAAGAATCTAGGAATAGGTGTTGAATGCTTGCAATCTTATAAGTCTTGACTTAATGCAAAATCACAAATTAATCCACCTAAGGAATTAGGGTTTAATTTGGGGTTTTAGGCTCAATGCACCTAAGGAATTAGGCTTGAGTATTTTAGAAAAGGCTTGGTTGTCATAATTGAAGTAGTGCTTGTGTTGATAACCATTTCATTGCAATTAAGGGAGGATTAGTGTAGTCTAACCCTAACAATCTTAGCCACATCTCTGTTTGCCTTCCAAGTGTTCGATATAATTCCCAAATATTGTTTTGCTTTCTTTATTTTCTGTTTTAATCCCTCACTCTTTAGTTAAGTCTAAATAGTTGTTGAATTTGCGAATTGGTAATTGACATCCAATCCCTGTGGATACGATAACCGGTCTCACCACCGTATTACTTGATTGCGACGAGGTGCACTTGCCTTTATTTATATATCTTAAAAATACACGCATCAAGTTTTTGGCGCCGTTGCCGGGGATTGGCTTTGTCAATATCATTAGTAACAAATGAGACAACTAGTTTAGACATTTTTTTTATTTTATTTTTCTGTATATAACTGATATTTTTCTTTTGTTAGTTTTGTATATATTTGAATTTTTGTTTCTTTGATCTTGGGCTTATTTGTCTGTGAGGTGAAAATTGGTTTGGTAGGATCATGGACTACAATTGGTATCAACCATCTGATGCAGAATTGGAAATATCTGAGTTGCAGCTGCGGGTAGATATGCTGCAATTAGCCGTAAACATCCAACAAGTGATTAATGAGCTGTCAAGGGCAACTGTCTCTCCTCCACCAGTGGTAGGTTATGCTGAATGGGGAAATCAATTTCCCAACACTTCTACTCCATGGTGGAGGAACCCTCCAAACAATACTTTGATGGATGAAGGGGAACATTGGGAATCTTCCACACCTTGGTATGATGAGCCATCCCCATTGGAAGTTGCTTGGGAGAACTTCAAATCCGCATTCCCAGTCGAGGTTGAGCAACCTATCCCGGATAGTCAACCTCACTTAGAGGCTGTTTTGGAGAACTTCATGGCAACAACAATGGAAGAATTAAAAAATCAAGAAGATGCTATTCGAAGTCTAGGGGTACGTATTGAGGAACTCTCTAACCTACTATCCGAAATGCCAAATGAGAACTTGATGGATGATGATGAAGATGATGCAATGATGGATGAGGAGGAAGAAGAAGAAGTGGGAGCAACCGAGTCAAGAAGTGAAGACCCTGTTTTGGAGAACATAGTTGCACCATTCCTCATTGAACCCTTGACTAAGGAGCCTGAAAGGAAGAGGCATTTGGAGGACATCTATGTCACCATGCTCGGGGATGATGAAGAACTTGTGAAATTAAATGATGCTATTGGCCCCTATGCATGTGTGGAATGTGATGGGAGAAACACTTGTGTGGTTTGTGCGGAGATTTCTGCATATTTGGAAGGTGATGAATTTGGCAATGCTGAGAGTGAAGACTATACAGAAGCCAGAACAGCACCAATGATCCTCTCGACCTGTTTGGCACCTCACATTTTAAAGCAGTCAACAATGGAGTTCATGCCTCTGCCTGAGGTTGAACCCCATTTTTATTGGGAAGATTTTGTGGATGAAGGGGTCAATTTTGACCCAAGAGGGAGTGAGAAATTCAACACATTTGGTGAGGTCACCATGATTTTCAAGAGCTCACTCCCATATTTATGCTGCAAACCGTGGAATCCAGGTGAAGGATCTCACATGGTTAGCATCCCTTGGTCCTTATACCACAGGTTATGGGATCCAGGTGGATGCTTCTTAATAAGTCAAGCTAGTGACGTTAAAGAAGCGCTTATTGGGAGGCAACCCAACTTTTCTTAATCCTTCTCTTTAGTTAATTTTGTTTTTGCTTTAACCTCTTGAATAATTTGAGAAGCTCAAGAGGTTTGTTAATAATTTTGTTAAGTGTCTTCAGATTTTGAATAAAGGAAGGAAAAAGAGCAGGGAGAACCAAAGCAAAAAAAAAACATGTGAGCCAACACCCGCTACCACCTTGGTAAGCCGTTCCAATTTTTTTTGCTTTATTTTATTTTTCTTCTCCTCTCTCCAACTTGATTGTTTACATTGGGGACAATGTAAATTTTAAGCTTGGGGTAGGGGTATTTTGCATATGTTCATATCTTGCATTGTAAATATTGCATTCATATAGGCTTAAGTTTGCATGATCGTATGATTCAGTTACCCTTGCTTAGATTGAGCTTATGATTGTGAAAGCTAAGTGCCAAATTTTTTTGTGATAGTGAATTCTTGAACCCAATTCTGTTTATTCTTGTGATATGGCTGTAAATGAATATGCTTGAGATGATCTTGGATAGTTGATGATTAGCATATGTTTCTTTAGACTTGTGTTTCTCACTGGTTCTTGAACTGATAAATGTGAGCTTTTGAGCCATTAGGGGGTACTCACTAAATCTGCCCCCATTCTTTGTGTAGAGTGTTACTCCTCTTGGTTTGTTTTCTCTAGAACTTGACTTAAAACCATTTTAAAGCTTAAAAATTTTTGGAAACATTTTTGAAAATGATTGAGGCAATAGGTATTTTTCTGGCCTTCTGAGCTCTGAATGTGTAAATGCTACCCTTAGTTGCCCAATTTTGAGCCTGAATGAATAAAATGCTTTTCTTGGTACCCTGAAAATTTTTGATACATATACTTGATAAGGAACCTTCTAAAGTATCACAAAAAGGGTGAAAAAGGTAGTTGAAAGTTTGGGATGAAAGAATCAGAAAAAAATAATTCTTTTGAGTTGAAAAAAAAAAAATCTCCCCTTCTCCAAATAAAAAAAGAAAAAGAAAAAAAAATAAATAGAGAAGGGGATGACAAAAAGAGAAGTGAGAAATAAAAGAAAAAAAAGAAAGAAAAGAAAGGTGGAAAAATGCATTGAAAACCCAAGAAGGGATTTTAGAAGGTCATGTTTGCAATGCTTGATGTTTATGTAGCCTTTTGAAATATCCCTTTCTTGTTATCCCCACCTAAAGATTAATCCCATGGCCAAGTTACAACCAAATAAAAGACCTCTTGATTCTTAGGTGTTTTCATAAATAAAGTGGAGATTTGGTTGATAGTCAAGCATATGGTAGGAATCATTCCTTGAGGAAAATGGAGCGAATTGTTATATATACTTGAACACTTGAGTGAGTGAGGCGAGAAAGAGAGCCAAGCAAGTAAACAAGCTTGGGGTGAGCTTCAAGTGAGCAAGAGTGCCCGAATCAGTGAGAATGTGAGTCTAGGAAACTTAAGCCCCTAATTGGACTTGAATTGATTGTCTCTTGCTGAATTGTTTGAATTGCCTATTGCTTGGATCATTTTACTCGGGTTCTTAGTTCACTATCCATGCTTTGACTGTTTATCTCTTCTGGCCTTAGTTTTTGCTTGAGGACAAGCAAAGTCTTAAGCTTGGGGTGATTTGATGAGTGTGATTTTACCTCATTTTTCATGTACATTTCTGCATGCATTTGCATATAGTTAGGCCAAATTAGTGTTGATTTTGTATAGTTTTTCCTTTGGAACGGATGAGGTGGTTTCTGTGTGTTGTTTTGCAGGATTTAGTGGAAAAATGCCCAGAAATCAGCCTTGGTGGAGCTTGGATGAAAAAGAGCTAGAAAAGTGAAGAATATAGCCAAACAGAGCCTATCACGGCCTAGCCGTGATGACCATCACGGCCGTGATCAAGCAGAGAAGAAGGCAAAAGTCAGAGACTGTCACGGCCTAGCCGTGACAGACATCACGGCCGTGACCAACCAGAAAATGAGGGCTCGCGTCGCGAACACTTCTCTCGCCTCGCGAGAGTTAAAAACTTGAAGACACGCCTTGGACAGAAAGCGTCACGGCCTGACCGTGATGGCCATCACGGCCGTGACGGGCAACGGACCTATAAATAAACCTGCACTGAACAAAATTAGGGATCGGCACTTGGAGGCAGGCTGAGGCTGGCGGCTGGAGAGGGTTTCTACCCAAATAGGGGGCGTTTTCTCTGCTCTTGGATGGGGAGAAGATGGAGGAAGCTTGTCTATGAGTGTTCTCCATCCCTTTTCTCATTCTGTTTTGTATTTCCTTTTATCATGAGTAGTTAATCCCCCATTGTTGGGGTTAGATGTAACTTTTCTGAACTTGTTGTATTTGATTTGGTGTTTTAATGCAAGTCTCTATTTCTTTATGAGTGTATGATTCTGTGCTTAATGCTTTCCTTGGATTAGCTACCCATAGGAATGATATGTTGCTTTGATAGATGACTGGAAGGTTGGTGTTAAGGCATGCTCATGAATCATATGCCAAGTAGTTCAAGAATCTAGGAATAGGTGTTGAATGCTTGCAATCTTATAAGTCTTGACTTAATGCAAAATCACAAATTAATCCACCTAAGGAATTAGGGTTTAATTTGGGGTTTTAGGCTCAATGCACCTAAGGAATTAGGCTTGAGTATTTTAGAAAAGGCTTGGTTGTCATAATTGAAGTAGTGCTTGTGTTGATAACCATTTCATTGCAATTAAGGGAGGATTAGTGTAGTCTAACCCTAACAATCTTAGCCACATCTCTGTTTGCCTTCCAAGTGTTCGATATAATTCCCAAATATTGTTTTGCTTTCTTTATTTTCTGTTTTAATCCCTCACTCTTTAGTTAAGTCTAGATAGTTGTTGAATTTGCGAATTGGTAATTGACATCCAATCCCTGTGGATACGATAACCGGTCTCACCACCGTATTACTTGATTGCGACGAGGTGCACTTGCCTTTATTTATATATCTTAAAAATACACGCATTACATTTTCTGCAACTGCAATCAAATGACATGCTCCTACTGTCTTGTAAAGAGTACCAGTTTTTTTACTGCGAGCAATCGTCATTGCACCCTTTGAAATCTTCCATTGATCGCCATGGAAGATTGTTGTGTAGCCATCACTGGCGAACTAGCCTACTGAGATTAAGTTCTTCGTCAAGTCGGGAATATGTCTGACATTTTTCAATTCCCATACAGACCCGTTCAAATTAATCTTCACTACACCTTTACCCACAATCTCACAAGATTGCTCGTTACCTGGGTAAACTTTACCGAGGTTCCCGAGGACACAATTCTCTAAGAATTCTTTCTGCGAAGTAGCATGAAAGGATGCTCCAGAGTCTAACACCCAAGACTCTTCCATGCTCTCCAAAGAGCATATTAATGCATCATCACCTCCTGAGGTGGAAGCAACATTTGCTTCCGTCTTCGCCTCCTGATTCTTCAGTGCACTCTTGCACTGATTTTTATAGTGCCCGGACTTTCCACAATTCCAACATTCAACAGTCTTCGAGCTATTGGAATTGCGACGATTCTTGGATTTGGACCTCATGTCCTTTAATTTACCGCGTCCATTTCCTCTGGTGGAATTTCTCCCTCTTGACTCTGTATGCAAAACTGAAGAGGTTGATGATTCATCCGACTCTCTCCGTTGGATCTCTTCATTGAGAACCAGATCACGAACATCACCAAATTTCCACTTATTGCTTCCCGTTAAGCTACCCACAGTCGTGACAGTAGCATTCCAACTATGTGGAAGGGAAGACAAAAGTATTAATGCTCGTACCTCATCGTCAAATTCGATTCCAACTGAACTCAACTGGGTTGTGACTAAGCTGAGTTCATTGAGATGCTGCGCTACCGATCCGCCTTCCATCATCCGTAAATTAAACAATCGCCTCATCAAATGAACTTTGTTTGAGGTCGGCGACTTTTCATACATGCTGGAAAGAGCCGCCATAAGACTCGTCGTGGTCTTTTCTTTTGCAATGTTGAAAGTAACATTACGAGATAACGTCAATCGGATAACTCCGAGGGCCTGCTTGTCAAGAAGAGTCCAATCTGCATTCTTCATTCCTTCCGGTTTCTTTTCTTGGAGAGGTTGATGCAGCTTTTTATGATACAGATAATTTTCAATCTGCATCTTCCAATAGCCAAAGTCCGTACCATCAAACTTTTCAATTTTCACCTTTCCTTCGTCTGCTACCATCGCTCTCACTCAAATCTGACTTCCTCCGGATCGTTTCTGACAATTTCGGTGAACCATCGTGTATTAGAACACTGTTGTGGATAAATTGGTACCTCCAACCAAATTGTACTATTCATATGAATAGTAAGCTTACTATTCACTTGTACTATTCACATGAATAGTACCCTCACCCAAAAAAATTGACAGAAATGAGCACCTAAGCTCTGGTACCAGTTGTTAGGAAATTACACTAAATTTCCCCTCATCAAATCCGTGAAAGCGAAATAAATACGGAATAATGACACACAAAATTGATAACGGAGTTCGGCTAATTATGCCTTCGTCTTAGGGCTGCTGCGGATATTTTACTGAAAAGGGAAATATACAATGTGTTTACAAATACTCACAACCTCTCAACCCACAACCCAATTACACCCAAAAACTTTTTCCTGACAGAGATACTCTCACTAAAGCTTCTCTCTAAGCTTATTTTTCTATCTGCCTTTGAAATTCTCTTCATTTTGGGATGCTTTTCCCTGTATGTATTGGTTTATATTTATAGAGGTCGAAGCCTCTTTTCCCAACCAATTCACAGGTGGCTCATTAAATTTTCTTTGAAAAATTTGCTGCTCCCGCAAGGTTTGGCACCGAAGCTTTATATTCAAAGTTTGCTGCAGGTGCAATTTATTTTGGTGGTTGAGGCAATGTTGACTAACAGTGTTCTCTTGTTATCAATATCGTGGAGTTTTTCTTTTACACTTTATCTTTATTTGATTTTATTTTAGGGTTTAGCATGTGTTGCTAAATTCCTTTTTGCTAGGTTTTGGTGTAATCCTTTTATGATGAAGTTTTATTTGACTCTTTGATTATCTTATGAACATTTGGTATTGTTGGTGTGATGTTTATTTTGCTTACTGACATTTGAATGCTTAGCTACCATTCTTGAGTTTTGAGGGGTTCAAATATATGTTATGAATAGTGATATGTGAACATGCCTCTTATAATCATTAGTGTTAATTAAGTTAATCTAGGAATAGGTAACTTGTTTAATATGGGTCTGTCACAAATTCCATAGAGCTTTCATCATCATGCTTTGTTAATTAGACCTAAGGAATTAGGGTAATTAGTGAGGTTTGATAGAATTGATTCACTAAGGAATTAGGCTTCCATTAATTAAGGGAATTTGTCCTTCAACATGCTAGTTCTGATTAGGATAATTAGATTTTTGATAATTCAAAGGATTCATTGTCTATGAGGAATCCAGATATGAAATCAATTCCTTAGTACTTTTATTTTTATTTTACCGTCAACAAAAGAATTCGGGAAACATTTTATTAATCTTTTACTCTATTTTATTTCTTTTGAGCTCTCTTCATACCAAAGTTTAGTTTAGATAGTTGTTTAATTTGTGAATTGATACTTGGTAACTAATCCCTCTGAAAGATATCCGAATCTCACTGATTTATTACTTGCAACAATCTGGTATACTTGCCGTGATCTCATCACAGTGCGACCTGTAACGCCCTTCGTTACATTAGTAACCCAAATTAATTTCAATAAAAGTCCTTCAAAACATTTAATTAAAAAACACAAGTCATAAAATTTTTCTCAAATAACTAAGTGAAAATACCTCGTACTAAATAAAATAATAGTATTTACAAAGTATTGAAAAATATTATTAAATCCAATCATTTGAATAAAAACTAAAAGCCTCAAAACCGGGCGTCTAATTACAATCTGAGAAAAATAATATGTAAACCAAAGAACGTCGTCCGCATAATACTCTAAACCATACTACATTACTAACCAACTAGCTAATCAAAGATAACTCTTCAGATCTCTGGATCCTCAACAGCGATGTCCTCCGGCTCTGAAAACAACACTTAAAATGAGATATAAAATCCTAGTGCACAACAATACATTTATAAAATGTTTCGAAAAATAGTGTTGTTCTCAGCTGGTGCGGTAACCGGAAAAACTGTCCATGGTATCCGCTAATTTCCAAAAATAATATATAAAAAAAATACTTTTAATAACAACAAAAATTTCATCAAGTCAAATGCATATAGCATAAGATCAACTCGTCTCAAGGCATCACATTCCACGTACCAAGTAAATTCTAAATTAATCCAAGTGGCTCGAAGGCCTCATAACTAAACTGGTCTCTTGCCAACATGCCATAAATCTCACACATCACATGACAATGGCGTCCCATTGCCCACCCCTACTCATGAGGAATGTTTCGATGTCACCCTCCTGTCGGGGACATTTCTATTTCGATACCTTCCATGTGCACATGGCGGTATTTCTCCCTTTTCGACACCCCAACGTGTGGCGGTGTTACTTTCGATACCCCTTTTTAGGCGGTATTGCTCTTTTTCGAAATCCCAATTATATGGGGATGCTACTTTCGATACCCCATTACGGTGGTATTACTTTTCGATACCCCTATCATAGGTGGTATTGCGGCAAACATCATACAACATGTTATAACTCAAATATGTCATGTCTCATGCATGTAACAAACTATTTCCCTCAATTTTAAACATATAAACTTCCACCAATAACAAACAATCATGAATATCACAACATATCATACATGAATAAGCACGTTACAACATCAATTAATCAATTAATTTCCCTTTTAAACAAAACCCCAATTTTAGAATTTAGGTTACTAACAATATATCATCAAGTCAATTAAAGACTCCCAAAATCACATGGTAATCTCTTATCAACAAAACAATCATATATACCATG
The DNA here is from genome assembly GCA_030762895.1 of Sophora flavescens. Lineage (NCBI taxonomy): Eukaryota > Viridiplantae > Streptophyta > Magnoliopsida > Fabales > Fabaceae > Sophora > Sophora flavescens. The sequence continues at coordinate 130,028,578 of CM061069.1, forward strand.
GAAAAGGTTCATAAAAAGTATTGTTACTCACCTCTTGAAGACCTCTAAATAGCTCTAAGCATTTCCTACTGCGAATCCTAACGTTTGCCAAGAGTTATCATCATCTTCCTCTTCCTAGACTCCTCCTTCCACAACTATCTCTTCTTAATCCTTGAATTTCTTCTCTTCTTAGCCGTTTCTGAGTTTCTAGGTGTAATTAGGGTTCAAAAACGCACCCTAAGAGTGTTAAGATTCTATTTATAGAGCCCCTAATAGCTCAAAACGTGTAAAAACGTGCTAAGCCCGCTTACTCTGCATATGGTTCGACATTTCGCACATATCTTGAGTTATAGACATTCAAAAATTATAAATTTTATATCATTGGAAAGATAAAATAATTGTCTACAACTGTTATGAAGACCACAAAATCTGAAACCGACATTTAGATAGTCAAAACGTGGATATAATTTAAAAAAACGGTTCTCGCGCTGGAACATGAATAGTGTGTACGAATTTGGTCATAACTTGAGCTACAAGAATCCAATTTGGACGAATTTGGTGTCTATGAAAAGCTAAGAGACAGGGCTATATTTCTTATGTAGATCTCGAATTCAAACAAGTTCTCTTTGGTTATGAAATATCCATCTGAAGTTAGGTATCTAGTCATATTATGCGAAATTGAGCTTAAAACACTCAAACTATCTATTTATAATGGGTAACACAGCATGAGCCTTGATATGCTTATGTTTCCTATCATTATTGCCGCAATAATTTAGTTCAGGATAGGTTTTTATCCTTCTTCTTTTTTAAAAAAAAAAAAGAAAACATGCAATTTGGCTAAAGTCAAATTTTTTATATTGCTAACAAAGAATTCTACGTGCTATTCATGTAGGTTTCTTAATTAATTATTTTATTTTTGTTAAATCAATTTTATATTATTTTGGAACCCACTGGATTTTTATTATAAAGAAAACTATTATAATAAACTCTTATACTACCATTTTTTTATTAAAATAATTATATTTGAATTTTTAGGATATTACACGACCTCACAAACTCTTTTTGCTTTTTCATCAAGCTTCAATAGTGTGACCCCCTAAGTTTTTTTTAGCTTTTTGACAAGTGATAATCTGTTAAATTATCGGTATATTTGGGGTGTTTTGAGAAAAAAATCAAATAAAAGGTCAAAAAATGAAAGGGAGTTAAGAAGAGTTTGGAGGGATCCAGATTCTTTACCGTTTGAGCGGGAAAGGCACCATGCCTTTCCCTCATTATGGACCGTCCGATCAATCTGACGGTCTAGAAGCTGCCACTTGGCCTTGTGTATTTTTTTAAAATAAAAAAGTTGAAACCCAAAATGCAGAAACCGGTTGCTCCCTTCTTTTGGTCCCTCTGACATGCCATGCTGTCGCCGTTCATCAGACCACCATCATCGCCGACGTCCACCAGCCCACGTCGCTGCTCCCTAGCCGCTGCTCCAAAGAATCCTAGCTTTTGTCATAGATTTTCTCCTCATCATCTCCTTTGATTTGTCCATACATATATAATACCCCATTTTTAGTATAGTTGTTCCTATGACACTACACAGTTTGATGTGCAAATAAAAACCATTATATGAACAAAAAAATGATATCAGATGCTAGGTGGCAATGTTAATGATACAAAATGGAAAGGGAACTCACAGATAGCTATGCTCATTTTGTTATTTAACAGATTAGTTAATCATTATAGAATAAGTTAGTTAGTCAGTTAACTTTTTCTGTTTTTTCTGTTAGTTAGTTGGTCTATGCAGTTTTGTATATATTGATCTTTCCAGCACAGTTGTAAACTATCAATGAGAAAAGAGAAACTAATTTTCTCGCATACACCTCTTCTTCTTCAACTCATTCTCTCTTCCTTGATTAACACGTTTTCTGTTCTCAGTTTTCTCAAGACTGCCATGGCCATGTCTTTCTACATGGTATCAGAGCTCCTCTAGGAGGAGCTCTGCTGCGCCCTGATCATTCTCAGCTCACAAAGTGCTGAGCAGATTTTTTCTTTCATCGGTTTCTTTCATTGATTTCTTCATCCCTCTTTTGTGCTCACTGTTTTGAGCAAGATTCTTTGATCTCAATCACGGTTCGAAATCTCTGACTGATTGATCAGTTCTTTAATCTTGATCTCTTTGAAGATTCCTCGATTTGGTGATTTCTTGCAATGGCAAACACAATCATGGATCCTTCAAACCCCTATTTTTTACATCAGAATGAGAACACAGGTGTTTCTCTTGTTTCTACAAAGCTTCATGAAAATGGAAGCAACTATTCTACATGGTCTCGATCTATGACCATTGCACTCAAGTCAAAGAACAAATTGGTTTTTGTCGATGGATCAATAGTGAAACCAGATGCAGATAGTTTGATGTTCAAACCCTGGGACAGATGCAACACTATGGTCCTTTCTTGGTTGCATAGCTCGATTGATGATTCGATCTTGGACACCATTCTGTGGATGGACACAGGCCTTGAGGTCTGGAACACTCTCAAGAAAAGGTACTGTCAAGGTGATATATTTCGCATTTCTGATTTGCAAGAAGAAATTTTCATGTGTAGACAAGGAGATAGGTCCATTACTTCTTACTTTACCAATCTGAAAGGTCTATGGCAAGAATTACACAATTATAGACCCATTCCATCATGCCTCTGTGTAGTGAAATGCACTTGCACCCTTATCCCTACACTTCAGTCATATAGGGACACAGATCATGTTATTAGATTCCTAAAAGGACTCAATGAGCAATATGCTGCAATAAGATCACAGATAATGCTCATCAAGCCACTTCCTGATGCTGATGAGGTATTTTCCATGTTGATTCAACAAGAAAGACAGATGAATGGCAGCAATCATGATGAGGTTAAGGTTCTTGCCATTACTAACTTCCCTGATCATGGTCAAATGGGAAGAGGCAGAGGGAGAAGAGGAGGAAAATTGTACTCTAATGGAAGAGGAAATGGAGGAAAGAACACCAAAATATGCACCTACTGTCACAAGTCCGGACACACAGTGGATACATGCTACAAAAAGCATGGCTATCCACCTAACTATTTCAAGAACAATGGTGCTGCAGCTTTTAATAACTATACTGTCGAAGAAGACATAGCTTCTGATGATGATGATGGTAGAAGCATGGCTTCTCATTCTTCTCATAGGGAAAAGAATGATGGCTCAAGTCTGACCTTGACTCCTGACCAACATAAAGCATTGATGACAATATTGCTTCAAAATTCTGGATCACAACTTCATGCTACCAATCAGATAACCTCTCATCTTAACCATACTTCCATTCACAAACCTTCAGGTAAAATCTGTGCCTTATCAAATTTTTCAAAACCAAAATGTTGGATCTTGGATACAGGAGTAACAGATCATGTGTGCTCTTGTTTATCCGAATTCCAAACCTTTAAAAGAATAAGACCAATTCCAGTCAGCTTACCCGATGGAAGCGAAGTGTGGCTGATATATCAGGAGCCGTCATGTTTTCTAATGACTTGTACATTTCTGATGTGTTGTATATTCCAAAATTTAGTTTCAACCTTGTTTCTGTTTCAAAATTGACAACTTCTTTACCCTGCACACTTACCTTTTCTCATGACACTTGTCAGATAAGGGACATCAATACTTTGAGGATGATTGGTGCAGCTAAACTCAAGCATGGACTCTATGCAATGCCATCTCCTTCAAATATGTTGTTGCATCCTTCTACTGCTACTGAAGTTGTTCATAGTGTCAACCTATCCACAACCAATCTTTGGCACAAACGACTTGGACACCCTTCTCAAGAGAAACTGATCATCATGAAGAAATCACATTCCTTCATAGATACTGTAAACACAGACAGACACTGTGAAGTTTGTCATTATGCAAAACAGAAAATTTTGCCATTTTGTAATAGCCACAGTCAATCTTCCATACCTTTTGAAATAATACATGTAGATATTTGGGGTCCAATATCTGTTCCATCCATGCTTGGACACAGATATTTCTTAACCATTGTAGATGACTTTAGTAGACACACTTGGTTATTTCTAATGAAAACAAAATCTGAAACTTCTTCTCTCATTCAATCTTTCAACTCTATGATTGAAACTCAGTTTGATTCTAAGCTCAAATGCATCAGGTCTGACAATGGAAAGGAATTCCTTCTCCAGGATTTTTACAAATCCAAAGGCTTCTTGCATCAAACAACTTGTGTAGAGACTCCACAACAGAATGGGGTTGTGGAGAGGAAACACCAACATATTTTAGTTATTGCTAGAGCTCTCATGTTTGAAGCTTCTTTGCCTAAATGTTTCTGGAACTTTGCAGTGACACATGCTGTGTTTTTGATAAATAGACAACCATCATCATCCATTAAAAATCATTCTCCCTATTTCAAACTTCATAATCAACTTCCTGATGTTGATGATCTAAGGATCTTCGGTTGCCAATGTTATGCAAGCACACTGGTGTCACAGAGAAAGAAGTTAGACCCTAGAGCTCGAAAGTGCATATTTTTAGGCTTCAAAACTGGGACAAAAGGGTATGTACTCTTTGATCTTAAAATTAGAGAAACTTTTATCTCAAGGAATGTGATTTTTCATGAAAATATATTCCCATATGCAAACTTGAATGTGGACCATTGCATCCACTCGATCCTGTTTTTCCATTGTACCAAAATACTACTCTATTTGATCCCCCACAAAATTATCCAAATATAACTCCAATTACTACTTCTGCAGCACCAACACCTAGTATTGTTCCTGATAGTATTGTCCCTGTCATTCAAAATGATTCACAGAACCTTGAGCCAAAGACAAGTACACAAGACAGCCTTGACAATCCCATTACAAATCCGTGTCGCACCAAACCTTGTTCCCATAAGACAGTCAAGCGAGAACCAAAAGGATGCCAACATATTTGCAGGAGTATCATTGTGCATTGGCCAATTCCACACTGTACAATCAGAATCAAAGGTTAGATATCCTATCTCGAACTATCTTTCATACCATAAGCTATCACAATCTCACAAACACACTGCCTTAGCCATAACCACTGCCATAGAACCTAACACATATGCAGAGGCTGTGATCCATGAATGTTGGCAAAAGGCCATCAATGATGAACTGTTGGCACTAGAAAAGAATCGGACACTGGTCCTCACTCCCTTCTCGAAGGGAAGCACACGATTGGGTGCAAATGGGTGTTCAAGGTGAAACATAAAGCTGATGGATCAATAGAAAGACACAAGGCAAGGCTTGTAGCAAAGGGATACTGCCGGATCGAGGGGATAGATTACTTAGAAACATTCAGTCCAGTGGCTAAAATGACTACCATCCGGGTTACGATGAGTTTGGCTGCGGCACACAATTGGCATATGCATCGGTTGGATGTTAACACTGCATTCTTACATGGAGACCTACATGAGGAGGTCTATATGAAACCTCCACTAGGGCTGCACACACCAAGTCATGACTTTGTCTGCAAGTTGCAAAAGTCTTTATATGGTCTTAAGCAAGCTAGTCGACAGTGGAATGCTAAACTCACTGAGGTCCTACTAGCTTCGGGCTACCAGCGATCAAGATCAGATTACTCCTTATTCACAAAGTCTTATCAAAATCAGTTCACGACCATATTGGTATATGTAGACGACTTGGTTCTCGATCGGCACCGACATCACGAGAGATCAACAAGATGAAGCGTACTGCTAGATGCTAGATTTAGCATCAAAGATCTTGGGCCACTAAAATATTTATTGGGATTGGAGATAGCAAGATCCAAGAAGGGCATCAATTTGTGCCAAAGAAAGTATGCTTTGGACTTGTTGCAAGACACTGGGATGTTGGGAGCAAAACCATCTTCCACACCTATGGACAGCAAGGCAAAGTTGCATAAAAACTCTGGTAAACCTCTCACAGATCCAACTCCTTATAGGAGACTCATTGGCAGGCTCCTGTACTTAACTCATACAAGACCTGACATCTCTTTCGCAGTAAGCAATCTCAGCCAGTTCTTGGAGGCTCCAACAGACACACACCATCAGGCTGCTCTTAGAGTGATCAAGTACATAAAAGGGTCTCCGGGACAGGGCCTTTTCCTTCCAGCAGATTCTGATATGCAACTCAAAGGTTTTAGTGACTCAGATTGGGGGAGCTGTCCAGACACACGCAGGTCTGTCTCTGGTTTTTGTTTCTTCATGGGAACCTCTCTTATCTCATGGAAGAGCAAGAAGCAAAGCACTGTATCGAGGTCATCCTCAGAAGCAGAATATCGAGCCTTAGCCCAAGCATCATGTGAAGCTCAATGGCTCATAAATTTGTTGCAGGATTTTGGCATCTCACAAACCAGTCCGGCCATCATCTATTGTGACAACAGATCTGCACTCCACATCGCAGCAAACCCAGTGTTTCATGAAAGACCGAAACACATAGAGATAGATTGCCACCTAGTAAGGGACAAAGTTCAAAGTGGAGTGCTGCATTTGCTCCCTATATCTACTCATTCTCAAATAGCAGACATCTTGACCAAGCCCTTGGCTCGAGGGCCTTTCCAACAGCTACATTCCAAGCTAGGAATGATCAACATATACATTCCAGCTTGCGAGGGGGTGTTAATGATACAAAATGGAAAGGGAACTCACAGATAGCTATGCTCATTTTGTTATTTAACAGATTAGTTAATCATTATAGAATAAGTTAGTTAGTCAGTTAACTTTTTCTGTTTTTTTTTCATTAGTTAGTTGGTCTATGCGTTTTGTATATATTGATCTTTCCAAAGACGATTGTAAACTATCAATGAGAAAAGAGAAACTAATTTTCTCGCATACACCTCTTCTTCTTCAACTCATTCTCTCTTCCTTGATTAACACGTTTTCTGTTCTCAGTTTTCTCAAGACTGCCATGGCCATGTCTTTCTACAGGCAAATAAACTCGGGATTTTTGCCGCAACAAGAAAGACGGGGATAAGCAATCCTGTCTCTTGACAACTTCAATGTGTTTCAAATATTCAAGTGGCATGCATTTTAGCATTCATGTAAGATAATTTAGTGACACTCATGATGTAAATCTGAAAGAAAAAACAATTAATCTCACCAACTGGTATGGAGAGCGGCGAAGGTATTTCTCCTCATTGATATGGAGATGTAACAAGAGCATCAGTGTTGGAGATGTATTGAGGAAGAGAACGCATGGGAACACCAATTGTTTGAAAAAATGCGTAGCCCCATCCCCATATGACAGGGTTGGCCCTACGGGGAGAGGGAGCGGCGGCGACGGGCTCGTGAAGGGCGGCAGCGTGGCGTGGCAGAGGGACAAGCACGACGGACCAGAAGAAGGGAGCAACCAACTCGTTGTGCATTTTGGTTTTCAACCTTTTTTTTAAAAAATAAAGCCATGAGGCACCTTATTGACCACCAGATTGATCGAACGGTCCATAATGAGGGAAATGCATGGCACCTTTCCCGCTAAAACGGTAGAGAATCGGGATCCAGTTTGGAGTCCACAAAGAGCAAAGTACAGTCAAAACCCTTTAATGCTCCATTATTCCCAAGGATAGTCAGCTTATCATGCATCTTTCTCATCTGCACCTTTTATCTTAGTCCCATTACAATCATTGATAAGTCCTTTTGATTTTCATGCATGCATGTGATTTGTGTGACTGCTTGATTGAGATGAAAATCAAGCTCATAGATTACAAGTTCAATAAGTGAATTTGAGAGAAACACACACGTGTGCTTGAGTGAATTTATATATCGTGTAAGAATAAGAGATACAATTATTGTTCATAATCATGTGCCAATATCATTATTTGATTCTCAAAATGTGAATGATGTGTGCATAGTTATATTATGATCCTCATTTTTTGTTTCCTTTGAGTTTCAACTTGCACAATTGATTGTCCTGCTGTCAAAAATTGGTGCATGAATTTGGTTGTTAATGCTTTAGTGATTGTTGAGTTATGCGAACTTGGTTTTCTTTCATTCGGTTTGACATTGGTTTGCTAGTTGTATTTTCTTTTTATTTTTGTTTTGTTTTGCTTAGGACAAATAAATTTCTAAGTTTAAGGTAGTAATAATATGCTATATTATCAGTATTCTTGGGGTATTTTGAGTATATTTCATTCCTAAATCCAAGTTTTGAACTTTATTTATTCCTTAATTTTGCTTATTTGTCATTTCTCTTTGAAATTATGGTAGTTACATGATTTTTTTTTTATCAACTGAGGTTGGCGTGAGTGGATAAAGGCCTCTCGTCCCTTAACCAAGGTCTCGGGTTCGAGTCTTAGGTATGGAAAAAACCTCAGTTGGGAGGGATGCCACCCATAGAGGCACTACAACAAATTATGGGATTAGGTACTAATTATAGCTACTAATAGAATTAATAGCTACTTTAAAATTAATTAACTACATATTAGCTACGGTAAGTATATATTTTCTTCTTGCTTAAAACTAATACTAAATACACTACAGCAAAAAAAAAATTTACTGGCAATTTATTCAATCATTCAATGGCAATAAATTAATTGCCACTATTTTATCATCTAACTTAAAACTTTGGTGGCCAATAAATATTAGCCATTAAAAAGTTAATATAATGACAATGACAATTCCTTGACATTGTGGTTAAGTTTTTCCTAATTTTTCTCCCACCCTCACTGCACTGCAACCTACCTCACCGATTCACAACCTATTTGTTGGCATTGTCCCTTCGCAAAGTTCCATCAGTTTCAGATTTGGAGAGTTTTCACTTTACATTTTCATTCTAAATTCTTAGTTTAGTTAGGAATCTAGGTCAAAATGATCTCAGATTCTCAATCCTTACAATTTTCTTCTTTCCTTCAGTTATCATACAAATATCATTAATTTTCTCACAAATTTGTGCTCTTGTAGTCCATTTCTGATTCTCGCTTTCGACCTCAATTTCATCGCCAAGAACTCTGATTCTAGCTGAGAGAAGGTTAGTTTCTCTGATTCTATTTCATTTTTCACTAATTTTTTGGCTATAATACAACTTTTTGGTACAATTTTGATATGTGAATTTGTTTAATCTTGCTAAAATTTCGATGCTACAATATGGTTTGGATGGTATTGATACAAAGTGAATTGTTTTGGATGCTTTGGTTCAATTTGGGTGCTAAAACACAATTCATATATACAATGCATGCTACATGTTTGATAAAATGACTGAACTTGAATTTGATGATTATTTTAGTGAACTTGATAGCATCTATGGTAAATTGGATTTTTTTTGAAAATACGTATATACAATTGTTGTTTGAAAATGCACATATATAATTGTTGCTGAGGTGTATTACAAATAGATTGGAGAGTATTACACACTTTAGAAAGCAGTGTAAATGTTTTCAAAAGTAAAAATTGGGGAGAATGGAAGGAAGAGAAGTACCTTGAATTTTCTCTAAAATTGTCCTTCACAAAGGATGAAACTTCCTCAAATCTAGTGCCATCTTTAAAGCATTTTATTTTCTCCCGTACAACTGAGGTATCATGCATCATAAAGCGTGGGTTCTAAAACTACCTTTCACCTAGAATTTAATATATATGCAAAATGTTTACATACTTAATAGCTGAGTTTTTCTGCCCTAACTACCTTTTAGTTTCATACATTCTTCAGTTTCATTGATATTGGTCTAGAGTTTCACATGCCCCTCCTTGTTCCGTTGTAATTCAGGTAAGAGACATATTGCCGGAAAGCTCTTATGTTGTTCCCAAAATGTCAGAGCATGAACACAAATAAAATAATATTTTATCATAAAAAAGCGATTTTTTTATATGTAAATCTGGAGTTGAAATAATAAAGAGTTGTAATGAAAAGAAAGAAATATAACATGGCCACTTTTGTTGTCGTTCTATATTTTAGTATCAGTTGTATTCATTTTAGCTTTTTGTTTGTTTATCTCAATGAGGTGTTCAATGCCTTCATTTCCTAGGTGGATGATGTGGATCTCATTCATATAAGTATTTTCTTTCTCCTTCCGAGATAAGTATTGAGTTACAAAACTAGCTAATATGATGCATTAGGACCCTTGCCATTATTTTGACTAATTTATTTTGAGACATTACTCCCTCTCAAAGATTAGGTGTTGTTTTGGACTTTAATATGATCTCTCAGTTCTCTTTATATATTTTCTTATAGGAGAATTTTAATTTGAAATGCTGGAGTTTTAGGGATAACTAAGAGGCTATGGAGCCTGAGGCAAGTCCAAAAAGGGATCAGAGAAGGATGTTTATGAATTCTTCTCAAAAACTTGCAAGGTTAGTTGATTTTAACTGTTACATACAATTTGGTGCAATATTTTATGTTGATATCCAACTGTTGCACTATTTTACAAGTGGAAGTTGACTTCTATTACAATTGTAATTGCATAATCTGTGATTAATAGTGATAACAATCAGTATCCTCTGCTGCCTTCAGTTTCGAGTATTGTAGTAACTTTATTGTGCCTGACATTCTACATATTTGCATTGAGTGAATAAGAGCTTAAATAAATACATGATAATTTTTGAACCCATGGATGTTGGTGTTTGCACCCTTAGATGGACTTCATTGGGTTTTTTTCTTCATGATTCACTATATCTAATGGCAATTATTTATGTGAGAAAGTGAGTATAATTGAAAGCTAGTTAACTGAATAATAGTGTTCAAATTTGCAGGACGCTGCCACTTTCTATATGGAAGAAAGGGTTCTAAACTTCATGAATCAAGATTACCCAAAATGACAAAGATGCTCATAGAGTGGTAAAAGTAATTTCTAATCAATTATAGCTTTGCTCTTTTTCAATGATTTTTCATTGTTCTGAAGTATGTACTCTTTTTGCTTTCCAATTTCCATATTACAAAGTCTGGAACCACTTTAATTTTTGAATTAGTCACCCTCTATAGATGAAGGACCGTTGAAGATGATATCCATGCTTAAATCTCAATGCATGAAATTTATAAATGCCTTATTTTCCCATGATATTTCCAGGCAAGACTAAATTTGCTTCTCACGAGGATGCCCATGTTGGTGACTGTGTTAAGATATTTATATTAGTTTAGATAATATTTGATTAATGGATATGAATATATGAAAAAAAAATAAAAACAGAGCACCTCTCTGTTCCTCTCTGCCCTGCCACCCCAAATTTCCTTCTTTCTAATGGTGCCCACTTCCCAGTTTGCTTCCTTTTCTGCACTCTCTGATTCCTTTGCTCCCCAAGTTTGCTTCCAAGTTTTCTTCAAGTCGGTTCCTAAAACCCAGTTTTGAACATGGTTTTTGCAAGCTGAGTGCAAATTTGGAAGAATGTTTTGAAGAAAAAACTATAAAACAATGAATTTGAAATGAAAAGGAGAGTTACCTCTAAGAAGCGTTATGTCACAGAAATGGGTGATTTTGTTATGTACTGGAAGCTTTTGTGTTGGGATGCTCTTCACCAACAGGTATATGATTTCTCTTGTGTTATGCTATGTCATGTCCTTTTCCATGTTGTTTTCCATTATTTTGGTTGAAAATTGCTTCAGGGCCTTCTAAATTTTGTTGAATCCTGTTTTTGAAAACAAGCTCAAGCTGAGTTTTCTGTGGTTTTCAAGGCTTCTGAGGTCTTTTCATATTATAGCTCATGTTTATCTTCATAAAACAAATGTTTAAAAAAGACAATTAGGCACTGGTTTCCAATTTATATGAATTCAGTTCTTTATATATAATTTAATACTTGACATGTCTAGAAACTCTAGGAAAGGTGAGTAGGTGACAGTATCTATGCTACAACTCACTCAACTATGGAAAACTGGAAAAATGTTGGTCCCAATTTTGTGTAAATTAAATTTTAAGTTTACCAGTATATTTTCCCCCTGTTAATTTTAAGTTTACCAGTAGGTGACATTCTATCTTTTTTTTATTTCCATGTTCTCGTTTTTTATTTTCAGGGAAATGCTGATAGGGAAACTTTGGGAGCCATCTTGTTTTTGGCTATTATCTTGGAATCAACAGCGGCTAATCCAAAATGACATACACTGTCATACCATCATTCTTCCTTGTACTCAAATACCTTTGTGAATTTCAACTAGATTTAATTTCCTCATTCAGTTTTTATTTTCAGTTCTCTCAGAAAACGTAAGTGTGCTTGTAGCTGCCACTTAAGAAGTGAAGCTTATGCTAGGGTACAAATGTATGATGGTATTTGTTTGATAAGTGATATAGTTGTATGTATTGGACTTATTTCTTCATAATGAATTATATTTAAATTCATGTAGCTCAATAATAGAGTAAGGCTATGTATGTAATGTATCTTGCATAATTGTACATTAGTGTAGATCATAACAGACTGTATGCTGAGTCAGCAACAGTCTATTATGTTAGTTAAGTGGCAGCTGTTAGTTAGTTACTCTCTGCTGTTAATTATTCTTTGTTGTTATGTTAGTTAGTTACTCTCTGTTGTGAGTCAGCAAGATTAGCCAAAAGGTCATATAAACCTTCTGTTGTAACAATTGAAATCAAGAAAGAAAAGAATCAGAAAACACTGAATTCTCAAATTTTACATTTTCCTTTCTCTTCACTGATGAATACTTCTCATTATGGTATCATGAGCTAATTTTCTAGGCCCGTTCTTTCTCCTTCGTTCTCATCGCGTTCTTCCATGGCTGCAACTGTTCGCAATCCGTTCGATATTCCTAGTTCTGGGGCTCCGGTAACTGCTCCGACACCGTTAACCTTACAGTCTTCAATGTCCATCAAACTCGATGATCACAACTTTCTGTTGTGGAAGCAGCAAGTAGAAGCTGTCATAATCTCGCATAAAATCCATCGATTTGTAGTAAATCCTTCAATTCCACCACAATTCACTACAGAGGCGAATCGTGAGCTCGGGATTGAGTCTGATGAGTATCAACTTTGGATCGTTCATGACCAAATGCTGTTGACATGGCTCTTGAACTCGTTATCTCCATCAATTCTTCCTCGATTCATTGGTTGCAAATAGTCCTGGCAAGTTTGGGACAAAATTAACAAGCATTTCCAGGCACACTTGAAGGTCAAGGTGCGTCAATTTCGTTCTGAATTGAAAAACACCAAGAAAGGCACACGTACGATTTCGGAATACCTGATGCGTATTCGTGCCCTAATTGAATCTCTCCAAGCCATCGGCGATCCTGTCACAGAGCAGGATCACATAGATACGGTCCTCGAAGGACTCCCTGAGGAGTATAGCTCCTTCGTGATGATGATCTTTACTAGGGCATAATCGCCATCAATTGATGAGATTGAATCTCTGCTACTGATGCAAGATGCTCAGCTTGCGATGTTCCGACAAGAATTACCGTCCCCTTCAGTCACTGTTAATGTGGCTCAGGCACCAAATCTGGGAAATTTGTCCGCTTCAGGTGATTATTGGCAGAATCAGGGTGGTTTTCGTAGTGGTAATCGAGGACGTGGTGGTCGAGGCCGTGGCAGAGGTGATCGAGGTCGTGGACGCAGCGGTCCTAAACCCACGTGTCAACTTTGCCATAAGTATGGGCATGAAGCCTTTAATTGCTGGTATCGGTTTGATGATACGTTTGTTCAGGTTCAAAGACCGCCTCCTCAAGATTCTAATCAAGCTCAGTCAGGCTATACTCAGGATTACAACTCTCAAGAATATAATCAAGGTACTCAAAACACTGCTCCCAGATTCCCACCCTCACAGCAACAACCTAGTGCCAATCTAGTAATGCAGCAACTTCAATTTGTTCCAAATACTCAAGAACCTCTGCAAAGACAGTTTGATCCACAAGCATGGTTCCCAGATTCTGGTGCATCTCACCACATTACTGCTGATTCCAACAATATCACTCAAAGTAGTCCCTTTGGAGGACAGGATCAAGTTTTAATGGGTAACGGTCAAGGTTTCTCAATTAACTCTATAGGCTCTTCAAAATTTTTCTCTCCTACTAGTCCTCAAACCATTTTTAAACTTAATAATCTCCTTCTTGTTCCTAATATAACCAAGAATCTAGTTTCCGTTTCCAAGTTTGCCCGTGATAACAATGTTTATTTCGAGTTTCACCCATTCTCTTGCTATGTGAAATCACAGGGTTCTAGTAAGATTCTTCTCCAAAGTTCCCTAGGTTCCCTAGGAGGTGATGGTCTCTACAGCTTTGAAAACATCAACATTCTAAAGGAATCCTCCACCTCTTGCTTTCAACACACTTGTTTCAACTACGACTTCTAATGAATGCGGAGCTAAGTCCTCTGTTGTAACTAATTCACCTAGGTCCCTCTCTTGTATCTAGTTCTTTTGCCACTTGGCATTATAGACTTGGACATGCAAATAATAATCTTTGTGAAAACCATTCTTCAACTTTGTAATATTCCATCATTGAATAAAACATCCTATGAATTTTGTAATGCTTGTTGCATTGGTAAAGCACATAGGCTACATGCTCCACCTTCCCCCACCATTCATCCTACTCCCTTTGAACTAATCCATAGTGATTTGAGGGGACCCGCACCATTCACTTCTTATGGAGGCTACTCTTACTATATTACATTTGTTGATGCTCATACAAGATTCACATGGATCTACTTCTTAAAGCAAAAATCAGATGCTTTGACTGCGTTTAAACAATTTTTAGCTCTCATTGAAACTCAATTTTCTGCCAAAATTAAAGCTTTGCAGTCGGACTGGGGAGGGGAATTTCGACCCTTTTCCAAGTACTTAACTGAGCTAGGCATTTTGCATCGCCTAACTTGTCCTCACACCTCCCATCAAAATGGGACTGTTGAGAGAAAACACCGACATATAGTTGAGATGGGACTGACTCTTCTCTCCCATGCTTCTCTACCTTTAAAATTTTGGGACCACAGCTTTACGCAAGCTGTTCATGCGATCAACAGACTGCCCACTACAACCTTAAACTCTCACCCCTCTCCCTTTCATGCCTTGTTTGGCACCATCCTTGATTACTCTACCTTTCGGGTCTTTGGATGTGCCTGTTTTCCTTTCCTTAGACCAGACAATCAACACAAGTTTGATTTCCGGTCCTCTGAGTGTGTCTACTTAGGCCTCTCTCCTCAACATAAAGGCCACAAGTTCCTTGATTCTAATGGACGTATATACATTTAAAAGGATGTTTTGTTCAATGAATCCATGTTCCCTTATCCTAAACTCTTCCAACAACACTCTGTCTGACCTATTTCTAACCCTGAAACTTACCCTGCCACTATACCTATTCCCACATATCCTCCTCTACATGCCACTCCTATAACTCAGTATCCACCTTCTCCCTTGCCTCTTTCACCTAGTGTTTGTCACTGCCAATGATACTGTGGCAACCAGTCCTGCTCAATCTGAACCGATGTCTCCTGCACCCTCCAGTGCTGCACCCTCTCCCTTATCTCTTTCACATAGTGTTTCTGTCACTGCCAATGATATTGTGGCAGCTAGTACTGCATCATCCCCTATTTCCTCTTCCTCTTCTACCCGATTTCCTGCACATTCTGAACATATGTCTCCTACACCCTCCAGTGCTGCACCCTCACCCACCACTTCCTCTGACTCTCTGTCTCCAGCTGCACCTATCAATCTCCATCCTATGATGACAAGGTCCAAAACTGGACATTTGCCTCCTAGAGCATTCTTGAGTCATGTTGAGCCTCATTCTGTCAAAGAGGCATTGGCTAGCCCACAATGGCTTCAAGCCATGCAAGATGAGCATATTGCTCTAATTAAAAATAACACTTGATCCTTAGTCACACTGCCTCCAAACAGGAAGTGGGTTTTTCGAGTGAAGGAAAATCCTGATGGGACAGTAAAAAAATTTAAGGCTAGGCTGGTTGCCAAAGGCTTTCACCAACAGTATGGTTTTGATTTCTTTGAAACCTTCTCTCCGGTAGTCAAACCTGTAACTATTCGGATTATACTCACCCTAGCTCTCATAAACAGATGGGCAATTAAGCAAATTGATGTAAACAATGCTTTCTTGAATGGTGTCCTAAGTGAGGAAGTCTATATGGTGCAGCCACCCGGGTTTGGCACAGTGACAAGTCTCTTGTTTGTAAGCTTCACAAAGCTCTCTGTGGCCTAAAGCAAGCCCCTCGGGCTTGGTATGAGAGGCTTGCCTCCACTCTTCTGCAGTTTGGATTCATGACCAGCAAGTGTGATTCTTCCTTATTCATCTACTCTAAGGGAGCTACTTGCCTATATGTCTTGGTTTATGTTGATGACATCATTGTCACTGGATCTTCTACTACCCTTGTTCAAAATCTAATTCAAAAGCTTGATGCACAGTTTGCTCTCAAAGAGCTAGGGAATATGGATTGTTTCCTTGGCATTGAAGTTAAGCACCTGAGTAGTGGTGCAATTTTCCTCACTCAAACCAAGTATATCAAAGACTTATTGGCTAAGGCCCACATGTCAGAAGCTAAAGGGATTTCCTCTCCTATGATTAGTAATTGAAAATTGTCAAAATTTGGCACTGATACATTGTCAGATCCTCATTCCTATAGATCTATTGTGGGTGCACTTCAGTATGCCACCCTCACTCGGTCCGACATTGCCTATAGTGTGAACAAGGTTTGCCAATTCATGTCAAACCCTCTTGACTCTCACTGGCAGGCTGTTAAGAGGATTTTAAGATACCTCAAAGGCTCCTTGGACTATGGTCTTCTACTCAGACCTGCAGCTGTTTCCTCTACTCCTTATTCCCTGCACACCTACTGTGATGCAGATTGGGCCAGTGACCCCGATGACAGGCGTTCAACCTCTGCCTCCTGCATCTTCTTTGGCCCAAATCTGGTCTCCCGGAGCTCCAAGAAGCAGCCACTTGTTTCTAGGTCCAACACAGAGGCCGAGTACCGCAACATGGCCAATGCTACAGCTGAGACTCTATGGATTCAGTCACTCCTAACTAAACTGCACATTCCCTTTGCCATGCCACAACTCTTTTGTGACAACTTAAGTACAGTAAATTTAGCCTATAATCCTATTCTTCATGCGAGGACCAAACATATAGAGCTTGATATCCATTTTGTTAGAGAAAAGGTCATCTCCAAAGCTCTCAACATTGTGCATGTTTCGAGTGCAGACCAGCTAGCAGGCTCTTTAACAAAGCCAGTATCTTCCTCTAGATTTGTAGAGTTAAGATCCAAGCTCAATGTTGTTTCTTGTCCGAAACCCCAATGAGCTTGAGGGGGGAATAATAGAGTAAGGCTATGTATGTAATGTATCTTGCATAATTGTACATTAGTGTAGATCATAATGCATCTGTATCTTTGAGTCACAACAACGATCCGTTATGTTAGTTAAGTGGCAGCTGTTAGTTAGTTACTCTCTGCTGTTAGCAGTTAAGTTAGTTACTCTCTGCTGTTAATTACTCTCTCCTGTTATGTTAGTTAGTTACTCTCTGTCGTGAGTCAGCAAGATTAGCCAAAAGGTTATATAAACCTTCTCTTGTAACAATTGAAATCAAGAAAGAAAAGAATCAGAAAACACTGAATTCTCAAATTTTACATTTTTCTTTCTCTCCACTCATGAATACTTCTCATTACTCAATTTCATATTAAGCTTAGTATCTCAGGTGCTTCTTTCACTTCTACTATTTTATAGATACGGGGACCTGCCAACTATTTTTCACATCGAATGTCAAATTGTACATGGGTCCCCAGAACAGTCGCTAAATTGGTCCCTCTGTTTGAGACCAATGTAGCGACTGAATTTTTTTTTTAATTTTGATATGAGTTAGCTAGAAAATAACTACAAAATTACGGAATTTTAGCTATAGATTGGCTACAAAATCGCTACGTCAATGTCTTATCCTTTAGCTAAAAAAAAACAATTCATAACAACATATTACTAGGGATTAACTATCAAATAGCTAAGACTTTTTTAAGACTAGGTATGAATTAGCTAGGAAAAGTTTCCTATCTAATTCGCCACTCAATTTATGTTACCATCAATTTTGTAGCTTTTTTGTAGTTAATTTGTTAGCTAGAAATTAGCTACGAATCAGCTATAAAATTCTTCGTAGCTAATCGCATAATTTCTTGTAGTGAGATGTCGAACAAACTCCCGCAGGATATTAGTTCCCGTCTCAGGTTGGCGGTGGGATACTCCTCGAAGTAGATCGAAAAAAAAGTTACATGATTTTTTTTTCTTTAATTTTTTTAAACAAATTTTTATTGAAGAAGTACAAAACATACTTCAACTCATATACATAGAAAAAGATTTACGAGACCTAAAAGAGAACAATCTAGCTGAAAGTTTATTTTAATTTAGACACACCAAAGAAGCTAATTAAAACTAATCCAGAAAGGAAAATGAAAGCCTTAATTTTTTTATTTAACGCATTTCATTTGGATTTAGTCTTATTCCTTTGTTTTTGTTGTAGGGATCAAATCAAGTGAGCTACCTAAGTGGAATGCTTTTGAAGACTAATTGATTTTATATCAGAAGCATGTCACAAAATAATTCATTATTTTTATATTCTAAGACTTAGTAGATCTTAGCAATACTTACCAAATTATTTTTTAAAAGATATTTAGATAGGGAGTTGCATGAAACCTAAGGTAGCACATTGTCTAATTGAAAATCCCTTGTCCAGGTGACAATATTTTTTTGGGATCAAATTGAGATTTTCTTCCTTTAAAACGTTGCCATTTAGAGCCAAAGTGTTGCACCCATTCTTCATGTGTTTTGAATCCGGCAAGATATTGCTTGATCTCAATACCAGAATCCTTACATAACTTTAGTATCTGTTGGTTTTGAGCCTGATAAGTCTCCACCTGGTCAGTTGTTGCATGCAAAATACCCACAGTGTAAAAAATATCTTCATTTGGTATAACTGCTGACATTCTATCATCCCACCTGTTAATTATTAATACATGTTGATTTTATTAACCCTCGCATGAGTACTAAAATTATAATATAATTTCTTTTGTGGTTCAAATTAATTGATTTTTTTGAAAATGTAAACTACCAATCATAAAATAAACTTACTTGTTTCGATTCATGGGATAGATTAGAACAATTCCGGCGGTAAGATTTTGCTTAAGAATAATGCCTTTGAAAACACCTTCATTAAAATCTGATATTTGAGATTTCGGAATGTAGAAGTTCAACCAAGGATGAGGGATTTCCCAAAGTCCTTTTGATCTAAGAAATTGCTCTCCTGCATAAACTCTATTCAGAAACTCCTCGTATGCCACATCTTTTTCAAACGAAAATGTAGGAACAAACTTTAACCCTTTGAGCAAATTAGCGACTTCCTATTCAAGAAAGAACAAGATAATTGAGTTAATCCACTTGATTAACAGTTAAATTAATCATATAGAAAAAAAAGGTTCCCTGAAAAAAAGAAGGATTTTTATTAACAATTGCTCTTAATAATAAAAACATTTATTTAAGAGGGGCCTTCTGCTTAGAGGTGAGAATATGGCAAGTCAATTGCTGGGGGCTATGGCCTAACCTATTTAAGACCTATCTCAACCTAGCTTATTCAATAAAAATGTTAGGTCAAAAAAGCATATATAACTAACGAGACCGGGTCTAAGGCTTTTAAAAAAAGCCTACTATATCTATCAGGCCGACCTATTTAACATATACACACGTGTGTGTATATATATATATATATGTATATTATAATATAATATATTATAATACTATAATATATTATTTATAATATTTAAAAGTAAAAGTCTATGTGACCATTTAAATGTACTTACTTGTCTATTTATATGTGATGGTCTGGTGGCCTGTTTATCTATCAGTATACATCTACCGACCTTTTTATGATTAGAGGCCTACGAACCTATTTACAAGTGAAGGTCCGTGATCTATTTATAGGTTAAAGCATATTTAAAGTAGGGGTGGCAAAATGATCCATTTGTCCACCATCCATCCAGTCCACCGATGAGAAAATTCATCCAATCCATCCATTTATAAAAAAAAATATATAAATGGATTGGATGGATTGGATTATTTTTTTAGTGGATGGTTTATGATCCATCCAATATTTTTTAAAATCCATTGGACAAACAATCAAAAATGTAATGGATCAACTTTTATCCATTCCAAAACCAATTTATTTTTTTCATATTATTTTTCACCAAATAAAAAAAACCTCCATCTGTAACAAAAAAAAAACACTTCATCTAATTTTCTCTTCTGTTCCCTATTATTTTTTCTTCACTATTATTTATTTTATTTATCTGCATCTTTTTTTTTTTTCATTTTTTGTTACATTAAGTATTAATTAATTAATTGTTCTCAAGCACCAGTTGTAGTCCACGTGATCACGTACGTTTTCTTTTTTCGTTGCCTTTTTTTTGGCTGAGAAACTTTAAAAAAAAGTATTAACTAATTGAAAGCACAGAAAGTCGTAACAAGTTTCGTAAAACAATGTCATGGAACGTTGTGGCAAAACAACCTCCGTAGATGCACATAATCAATAACTCCCATATAATAATAGAAAAATGGCCGTGATACAAAATGGTCGTGAGATAGAGTGGAGAGAGAGTAATAGACAGAGAGTAGGAAAAAATGGAGAGAGAAAGGGTAGAGAGGAAGAAATAGGAGAACGAGGGTGAGATAGAGATAATATTTTAATTTTTTTTACAAATTATTTTATTTTTAGAAATATTTTATGGATGGATAAAAGAGATATAAAATTATTTAATTTCTTAAAATAAATTTTAGTGGATGGATTGGATATCCATCCATGAAAAGTTGTTAATGGATGGATCGGATGGATTTTATTTAATGGATCATAGATGGATTGGATTTTTTTAATGAATTTTTAATGGATTATAATGGATTAATGGATTGTTTTTAATCCATCCGTTAAGATCCGAATAAAAATTTATCCGATCCATCCATTTGCCACCCTTAATTTTAAAAAAAGGTTTTCAGGTCAGATCAGGTTTTGAAGTAGGCCAAGCCTAGACCTTAAAAATTTGTCTATATCAAACTAATAGGCCAGGCTCAGGTCTTGAGATTGGAACGTAAGGCAAACTCAGACTTGTCAAGGCATAATTCGACCTAGCCTATTCACAATTTCACACCCCTACTTCTACGTACACTTCATCTTAATTAAAAAAAAGGGTACAACAATGTTCCTTCTGACCCTAACTATTTGTAATTGAAGATTTATTCTGTTTTTCATAATTAAAAAATAACCCTAAACAAAATTGAATTTAAATTTGTAACCACATGCATGTGCTTAAGTTTTAGGAGTTGTAGTTTCAATGTATACGCTTAACTTCATTGTACCAAATGCATTATAAGGTGCTTAGAGCATATATAAATACACATGTACAAAAACACTGGCTAATGGTGTGGCATGTGGTTGTTTGGTGCATTTGGGAGATGAGAAATGCTATAGTGTTTAAAGAAAAAAGACCGGATATGGTTTTTATTTTGAATAGGACAAAAGTTACTTCATGGAGGTGGTTCATGGCTAAAGGAAATATTGTATCCTCTTCATTTTCGGATTGATGTATAGATCTTAAAAAGTGTTATGAGCGAGTGTAATTAACATTTGCTTTATTTACTTTGTGGTTCTATAGGTCTTTTGTATATGAGTTTAGAGTATTCCTTATATTCGAATTAATATATCTTTTGCCTTTTAGGAAAAAAAACTAGTGCATTTGAAAGCAAGTGAAAACAAGGTATTAAATGCTTTACTTGTATTTAATTAAGTCTCTTTTTTTTCATTTAAATTCGTTGAAAAAATATCCTTATAGATTTTTTTTTAGTTAGATAATCCAAATACAGAAAACAAAATATATATAGTTACCTTCTCTGCCCGTGCTCGAGAATCATAATTGCCATAGTATTTGACTAGCTCTATGATGTATATGATGCCGTATTGAGTGACCAAGGAAGTTATCCTTTGCTGATCTTGTGCTGGAAAAAATGAGAGATCTAATGGCTGCTGATTCAGTAGAAGCATGCCTTCTACATAATCTGCTGCATTAGTGTCATTCCTATCATTGAATGAGATTAAATGTTCTTGGTCTCTAGAAAATGCAGCGAAATCGGTGTAAAGCAGACGAAGCCATTTAGCCTGCATGCAATTAAACGAATAATAATTAATTCAAGATTTGAAGATTAATTAAGTTATACTACGAGAATTTTCTTACAGCTTGGGGGTGGGGGATCATACATTAGTTGTTACTAATAAGCAACTAATTGCTTTAGAATTCACTAATCATATGTAGAAACAAAAGGAACGAAGCTCTTAATTTGTGATTTCTGACATGCAAACAATTATGATGTGTGCAAAGAATTTGTTTTTCTTGATTGATTATTAATTCTTACTTTTTAATATAAAAGAATAATTCTTACCTAAAATGAAAAAATAATTTAAAAAATGGAGATGTCACTTACCCTCTTGGGTGCAGGTCCTAGAGCTATTCTTGCTCTTGTTATAACCCCAAATTGGCCTAATCCTCCAAGAACAGCATAAAATACCTCTGAGTTGGTCTCTGGAGAACAAGTTACTAGGTCTCCTTTACCTATAAAATCCACATATAAACATGTATTATGTGTGCGTTTGGGTAAACAACTTAATTAAGAGCTTATCATATAAGACCTTATCGTATGAGAGCTTATGCCATAAGCGCTTAAAGAAAGAAAAAAAAAGAAAAGGGCATGAGAGGATTCGAATAGTGAAAAATACGGAGAGAGTGTTTAGTGCATAAGCTCTTATGATAATTCCATAAGCTTCTTCCAGTGATTTATGAAAATAAGTCAAAAACTCCTTATGGGATGACATAAGTTATTTTTATAAGCTCTGTCAAACATACTGCAAAAGTTATGTCATCAGATAAGTTAAAAAAAACTTAAATAAGCTCTTCCAAACACCACGTATATAAAGTTTAGAAATGAAAAGTTGATATTTTTTCAAGCGTGTTATTATTTCCCTCTATCACACCTTCCCACATTTTCAATTTTTTGTTTTGAAAAACGTGTTAAAAAACAAATATATTGGAAAACATTTTCACTTTTTGTTTTGAAAAGTCCGTTATTTATTTTTTTTGAAAAAAAACATATAAATGCATTAACTATAATATATTGGAATGTTTGACTTCCTGAAATCTGGGACAATATTTTTTTTTTCCCATTGTTTTCACATCTCAATATGCTCACTATTATAGTAGTTTGCGTTTCATCATCTTTTTATAGTCTTGTAATCTGGTGGCATCTTACTCCCCCATTCTTCTTCTTTGATAATTTAAGATTTATATATATAAATTAAAAAATTATTAATGTGTTATATTTATATTAAAATATCCTAAATTCATAACTTTTTTTTTCTTGACAATAAATGCACTACTTTGTGAACCGCAGATGTGGAATAAATTTGATACGTGGGCAACCGGAAACCGGTACGGTAGTGATGTGGAAAGAAGATGGGAGATAAAAGAGATAAATAAAAAAGATATTAAAATTTATGGGCCAATTTTATAATTTTGGATTAACCGATTATTCCGGT
The DNA here is from genome assembly GCA_030762895.1 of Sophora flavescens. Classification (NCBI taxonomy): domain Eukaryota; kingdom Viridiplantae; phylum Streptophyta; class Magnoliopsida; order Fabales; family Fabaceae; genus Sophora; species Sophora flavescens. Next base: position 130,052,034 of record CM061069.1, read on the forward strand.
GTATCCATGCACTAGAAACAAGTTTGGTGCATAATATACTTTACTAATATTTTTTTTATCTTTGATCGGGTATCCTTAGAGGCATAGCTGTAAGACTAATCCTCAGGTTAGAAGTAGTGATTAGTAATGCCCTCTTCAAAGTGGGGACTCCATGGTCCAAACATCTAACCTTAGAAGTAAAGTTCATCTAGGGGTGCAACCGCCACGGTGGATTTTAGGATGAAGTAAGTTGTTTATGGGTATAACCATGTACCCTAATTTTTTTTCATCCTAGACAACTTTGAACCCTTGGATATATAATAATTAAATAATGAACAGTCCAAATTTATTGGTCCAAAAAAAATTTGAAAACAATTTTTTTTTTTAAAAAAATTCTACTTTGCCATTCACCCCTTCCACCCCACCATCAAAACCCTAAAATCGACACCGTCGTCCAACCAGTCGCCACCACCGTCATCCAGTCTCCACCATCGTCGTACGCCTCCACTTTGCGAGCATCCACCGTCGTCGTCGCTGCAATGGTGGCGGCAAAAGGTTCACCAGCAATGGAATCGTTGGGTTCTCTCGTCAGAATTATCGAAAGGGCAAGCAGTCAAGAGGCGTCGAGATTGGGAAGAAGCTGTGGGGAATTCGCCTGATCTGTCATTGTTGCATTGCTGAAAGTAGAGGAGTTATTGTTGATGTCCCGTTTGGTGGTGTGGTGGCAATGGTGGGGTGGTGGTAGTCGGTGGGGAAGGACGGAATCGGAATCGAAATCGGAATCGGTAGAGGGAGGTGGGGAAGGTCCGGAGAGTTAGTGGTTGGAGAGGTTGAGGGCAGTGACGACGACGGTGGTGGGGTGGAGGTTAGACCGAAAGCAATAAATAAGGATAGAGTTGTGTTTTCCAATAATGAAAATAAAATAAGAAATTTATTCAGTGTAAGTGTATTCATAAATATCATATTTCATGCTAGAATCCACCTGCAGCCACTCCCATTGGAACCAAACTTAAATTGTGAATCTCTATGTTATCTTCACGGATTATTACTAAGAAAAGTAGTAAAAAATTTATTAGTTGATGATTTTATAACAAATATTTTAAAAACTATTAAATATTAATAAAATGATCAAATACGTGACAAACTAACCTTTTTTTGAACCAACCGTGACAAACTAACCTTTTAAACCAAAGAGACGGATTTGTTATTAAGAAAAGTTGCCAACAATTTATTAACTGATGGTTTTAATTATGATAGGAGGGATTTTTTTTAACACAAAATTGGGTATACCATATGGTGTTCCCTTTGCTTTTGGATGTATTTTCGAAATTTGTCTATATAAAGATGATAAAAGTTAAGTGATATATAAAAAGATACACATACGATGTCACATATGATATCTAAAATTTGTATTCAAATAACACAACTTTTTTTAAAGTGGATGACTCAACTGAGTAACTGAACTGTTACGAAGAAAAGTTGTCATTATTAAAGTATGGTTTTATAATAAATATTTAAAAAACCATTAGATATTAATAAGTGATAATGATCAAATGCCTGACAACTAAATATGTGTTTGGTTTCTGTTTTTATAATTTATAAGTTCTTCCCTGAATCCAAACATACCGTAAATGAATACGGGATTAGTATATACAAGTTCTATACAAGTTACTGCACCCAACAATGTTTTAAAAATTGGATTTGTTATCGAACTGATGAAGACACTTGTTTAAGGTTCAACGGTTTGTTCAATCATAATCGAACCGGTGATAATTAAAATATATATTTTTAATATTATATATCATATTTAGTATTAATGAAGTTAAGAAACTTAAAATTTTAAATTAGCATAAAATAATTTTTTAATATATTTCATAAGATAAAAAATCAACGAAAAAGGGTAACTAATGAAAACTCATATATGATGTACTTTTATAACTAATCAATGGACCTTTATTTGCTTGAAAAATATATTTTATAATTAACTAACAAAAAAATTTATAAAAAATGACTGGTTCAACCAGGTTCTGGGCAAGATCGGTTTTCACCGGTTCGACCGTTTCGACCGGTTCTTGGCCATCAAACCTATTCGATTTTGGGGTTGAATGGATCGGACACCTAACCGGTTCCGGATCGAACCGATCGGTCCGAGCCAATTTTCAAAACAATGCTGCAGAAAATTGAGTTAGTGATATATACCAGTAACAACATCCAATTCAAGGACATTGGAAATCTCAGGTCCATATCGAAAGGCTTGGCCACTGATTCCAGCATTAGAGAGCGTGCCACCAACCGTTGGATACAAGTAATCAGTCCAAGCGAAGGGTGAGAGTCCCACTGCAGTTGTTTGATGTAACACATCAATCCAAATTTGTTCACCACCCACATCAGCATAATAAGGTTCCTTCTCATAATTCACTAAAATCCCAGTCCCATTTCTAAAATGACTCAAATGAGTCATATTCACGACAACCCCACCATTTGTCATGGCTTGTCCATGCACTGAGTGGGATACCCCTCTGGCTGCTATGGTAAAAGGGTTTGGAAGAGAATTTGAATACTTAATCAATTCTATGATATCACCAACACAAGTTGGTTGAAGAACTGCTGATGGCTTTTCATGAACTATGTGACCATAATCGGTTGAGGCTAGTGAAAGGGTTTGTGGGTCACGACTAATCTTTGAGTCTAGATCATGAGGTAATTGGAAAGTTGGTTGTCCACCATGTGTGAACACTACTATGCTGGTTAGGCACAGCAGAAGTAACGCTTCTGAAAGAATAAAATTATTCTTTGCCATTTTTCGTAGAGAAGCTGAGTCAATTAAGTTGGTAGTGTCGTATTGTTGTGAATTGCTGGTGAGTATATATAATATGGTATGGAGTGCATCTACGGAGAGAATAAACGTGTGGTAAAAATTTTTTTTGTTGATAAAAACGTGTTGTAAAATTTAATAAATAATAAAAGGGTATTACTATCGAGCGTCTTAAAGACATTAGTTAAGAATTCATATAAAAACAAATTTTTTTTTACAAAAGCAAATTCATAGCATATCATTAATAATGAAATCCGAAATACAAGTTGGATAATAATAAAAAACATGGAGACTAAGTCAAGATGTAGCCATTCTAGTTAAAATATGAGTAACTATATTGGCTCATCTCCTAACAAACTTCACAACAAAATTTGGGTTCAAAGATAAAATAGTTCTACAGTCCTTAATGATTTCCCCAAATTCAGATGCATCCTTTTTTGGGAAGTAAGACTATTAACCACTAACTTGAAGTCTAGCTCAAAAATCACATCCTGAGACTAAAGCTCAACCGCCCAATTGAGAGCCAGCAAAACCCCTAATGCTTCACCCTCCTTAAAAGCAAGTTTTATTGAAAAACTAAAGATAATACTTATTAAAATATTGAATGTAATATTTTTTTAATAAAATCTTTTTTTTATTAGTTCCTTAACCAATGTCCTGAGGGCACTCGTTAGCATTCTCCATAATAAAATAACTATAATTTTACCCACAGACGTAATACAAATAAAATCAACTGAAATGTTTTATTAATAATACGATAATATCCCGAGAATATTTTTTATCTTTATATTTGAAATTTTGTAGTGTGTATGTTTTTTTTTTGTTGCTGAATTTAATATATTAAAATTATGTATTTGTTAATATTCATAAATTTTATAATTATTTTCTGAATTCAAATCTTATCATTGTTTTATGAGTTTTTATTTTTTTATAATTTATCGTTGTATTTAATAAACAATAAATATCCACAAAGTAAAATATTTAATATTTTGTAAATATATATTATAAATTTCAAACATTGGAAATAAAAATTCTCATATTTTCAAGACTTATTCAAAGTCCATAACTATAGAATTCATGCATTTTCATTTATTATTTGTTGAATTTCTCCATCACCTAGCTTCTTCAATAAAAATCCTCTTATTTTTATTTTTTATTTCTCGTATCCAGGACCCAACATATATTGAGGCATAAAGCAAACATTTAGTGAGGTCTTTTTAAAAATAAAAAAATGATTTTTTTAAAAAATAATATTATATTTAAAATATATTTTTATCGTAAATTTTTATATTTTTAAAGTGAAATTATTATGGTTGTTGTAAATATTTGCTGTGAGTGTACATGCAATCACACTTAAGAGATGGATAAAAAATATACTGTAAATAATAAAACAAATAAAAAAAATGTATTTTGAGTTTGAGACTTTTTTGGAGGTCTAACTAAAACCCTTAAAAAATTATAAATTTTTTGGGGGCCTAAAATTGTTGTTTTAGCAACTTCCTCCTCCGGCCAGCCATGCTCGTATCCTCTTATTTTTCTATCCACATTAAAGTTGTTTTTAATTATTTCATCTCTCAAATAAAAATGGTAAGCTTTAAACCATTAGATCAAACTAAAATCAGCATTTCGAAATTGCTACAAAAGTAAAGTTCTACACCTTGTGTTAGTATATCTTGTTTCTTTATATAAATATCATAGTTATTTATTGCTGTGTGAATTATTGTATTAAAGTTGCTTTTAAGTATTCTCTTCAACAAATATGATTGAGCTAATTAAGTCATTAGATGAAATTACGAACAATAACTAGAATATGGTGTAAGAGTTAAATTTGACACTTGGTACACCAAATCTTCACCCTTTATTTTGTTGTGATTCAATGAAAGTTAATTAGATGACTTCCTTAAGCAATTAATGTATGTAATTAATTAGATCACAATAAAATAAAGGGTTGGGATTTGGAGTAACTCTTTTAAAGTTATTCTTGGAGTAACTTGACCCCGACTCAAATAAAGGGTGAAAATCAAGTTACTCAAAAAGTAACTTTAAAAGAGTTACTCTAAATCTTTCTTCACCCTTTATTTCTTTGTGATCTAATGGAAGTTAGATGAATTCTCTAATGAATTAATGTAGGCATTAGATCACAAGAAAATAAAGGGTTAGGATTTGGAATAATAACTCTTTTAAATTATTCTATCCCGACTCATATATAATATAAAACAAGTTAATTTCTTTAGGCACGATCTATATCATGAGACAACACCTATTTTTTTTTTTTTACAAGAAGGGGCCAAAGCCCGAAAGAAAACTAAATAAACACGAGCTACGCGGGGTATCGAAGCCCTTAACACATCACCTAAAATATATTGGGAGAGCTTAGAAGGAGGGGAAACTATTGCCTCAAAACCATACTCCTTTGAGAGACTCCTATAGCAATCCAATATGCGCATATGTTCCTTTCTCTCAAAGTGTGGCGAAAGTCTACCTCCCAAGGAAATGGAGTTAGCTTTATGATTTTAGAGATCAATCTGTTATTTTCACTAGTGCAAAATATGTAATAAACGGGAAAGGTTAACGACTATTAACTAAAACTTAGATGTTAAAAAGGAGGCGGTGGCAGAACTGTAATTATTAGGGTCATTTAAATCACTTTTAACGTCAGTTGTTTAAACAACTGACGTAAACAACGGACGTTAAATGTGGTTTTTTTTAGTAAGTATACATTATAACTCGCGCTCCTTTCTTCCACTTTCGCTCATCTCTGCTTCTATTCTCTCACACCTTCTCTGCCCTAACCCTTCTAAGAGATCATCTCCTCTCCACCGCGTACTCCTCTCCATCGCCACCACCACCACCGCGTGCGCCTCTCTCATACCCTCACCGTCGCGACCAACATCTCTGGTGAGTTCTCTTATCTTTCTACTCTTATCTTCTCTCATCTATCTACTCTATCTTTGAAGCTTCGGTGTCATTCTTGTTTTCTGTCTCATTGAAGCTTCAGCCGCCACTTCTCTTCCCTTCTCCACTCCACTCCACTCAGTTGCATGATTCTCCATTAAACCACTCCACGCGTAATAAGAACAGGTATGGAACCCTAATGTGTTGTTGTTATCTCTTTAGTTTCTCTCTCTCTCTCACTGATCTTTTCTTTATTTTTTATTTTATACTCACCACCACGTGAACCCTATCAGAGAGTAGTTGGCAACCCCTTCAGCGTCTGCGTCCTCCTCTTCTCACAATTCACCTTCAGCGGCCGCGTGCGTCCTTCAGAGGTAGGTTTCTTTCCTTCACAGGTTATTGGTGGTTATTGCTGGTTTGTTCTATATTGCTGGTTATTAATTTGGAAAACAAAGTTCATAATGTTGTCCTGGTGGTTATTGCCGATATGTTCTTCTCTAATATTAGGCTCCATTTTTAAGGTGCTAAGTGCTACATACTGAGTAGTTCATTGTATTAGGTAGGTGCTAGTGCTAAGTGCTAGGTGTTTCCCTTGAACATAATGTTTGAAAACTAGTGTCAAGAACATAATGTTTTCTTCTCACAATGTTTTAAGATCATTTTCTAGTTACTAGATTTCATGAGAAGAAAGCATTATCTTCTTGACACTAGTTTAATGGAATGAAGGAATCACCACTCTCTTCTACATCTATAAATAGTTCTGCTAACATTTATTAATTGAAGCATTGTGTTTATTGATGTTTGAAAACTGAAAAATTATGAAGCTAATTAATGCTCGATCAAATTTATTGGTCTTCTATATTCTTTCGTAGCTCACTAGAGAGGGATAGGAACCTCATTTTTTAGGAGAAAAATGCTAAGCATGTTGGACATCAATGGAATGATGAATATTGTCTTTGGTTTCCTTAGAAAGTAGGCAAGTCATTAGAAACACTTGCTGTGAGGATATATCATGTCCATTTGAGGTCCACATGGGTATAGTTTTTTGTTGGGGTTGGATTTCTAGTTTACTCAGTAATAGGCTTATTGTTGGCATTGAAATGATGATTAACATATATTAGGATTATGGTTGTTAGGTTTTCAAATACTAGTGCGCTTTTCCAATCTCCTCTATTGTGCTTATATTGGATATATGTGTTTATATCTACAAAATCTATCTAGCTAAGGATGGTTTGTAAACGTACAAGTGGTGAGTATTTGAAGGGAGTGGAAGAGTTTATAAAATTTTCTAAAAGGAATGTTCCTAATACTAAATGAATGTTCTGTTGTCCTTGTGTCAAATGTTTGAATATGAGGAAATGTACGGTCAATGATATACGTACTCATCTTATTTGTTTTAGGATTTGCTTAAATTATACAAGATGTATATGACATGGTGATGTGTTGTTAAGTACTAAGTCAAGTGTCTCCCAAAGTGAGGACGTTGACGTAGATATGGAGGATGATTGAGTAGAGGACATGATCCGTGATATTGGACAAGAATCTTTTCAGCGAGCACATGTGTATGAAAAGTTGTGTAGTGATGCGGATAAGCCTTTGTATCCTGGGTGTTACATTACTATCCAACCTTTATGGCTTCTTAGACTCCTCAGTCCTTGTGCCTGATTTCTTTGTCGTTGACCATAAAGTTAGTTCAAACATTGGAAGTTTATTGGGAGGTGATCGGAAAGAAATATATCTGGCACCCTACATAATGAAGGATCATTGGCAGTTGCTCATACTTCATCCATCTAGGCATACTGTCATATTCTTATGCTCTCTCCACTAGAACCCGCCATGGAAGGTGGTGGAACCTATCAATACATAAGTAATTAATCTTATATTTTATTACACATATGATGAATTGGTTAATTGACATGAATATTTTGTTTATGATAGCGTACTGAAGGCATGTAGCATAAGTTGTGCCAACGGGAGAAGTAGGACTACTGGCAAAAGGAAATCTTGACTGGATTATCCTCAAGGTTTCTAGTTTTTTAAATAGTTATTAATATTATAATTACTAATATATATATATATATATATATATATATATATTTAACTGCCATTAAATTTCATATCTTTTGTAGTCTTGTCATCAGCCAGACGGTTGGTCGTGTGAATATTATGTGATGCATCATATGCTGAACATAGTCTCCGCATCTATTACAGAGGGATGGAGGAAGGTAATCACTTAAACAACTTATTTAATTATATATTTTAGTTTTGGTGATGACTTGAGTTAATGTTATTGTTAATTATTTGAACTTGTGTAGGCTTTTAGCGATCAACCTCCTCTTAAAAAAGGAGAGTTTACAGACTTGAGGATGCGACTTTCAGAATTCTTATTTAAGTATGCTGCAGAAAAAGGAGTAGAAAAAATACATCCTGCATACTTAGAAGATGTGTAGTTAATTATATTTGTATATGAATTTACATTTATATACTTAGAAGCTAATAATTATGTTTTTTCTATCAATGGATTTTGGTTTTTTGTGCCCCCATTGATTCTTTGTATTTCTTTTCTTTTAATAAAATTTAAGGGTACTCATTTTATTTAATGATGTTTTTATCCCTAAGGAGGGTTTTGCATCATAAGGATTTAATGAGGCCCTTTTTTGCTAAATTTGAGTGTGTGTAAATTATGTAATGTGTGCATTATTCTGTATTCTAGACTGTTTACTGAATGCAGTGATAGCTGGGGGAAGGAATATATTATAACAGAAATATAAAAATAAAATAACATTTTTAACGTCAGTTCTCTATTTAACTAAAGTTAAAGCAATTTATTAAATAAAAAAATACTTATAACATCTGTTGTTTAAACAACAGACGTATAAGTATAACTTTTAACATCAGATAAGTTAAATAACTGACGTCAAAAGTATCACATTTAACGTCTGTTAACTTAAAAACAGACGTTAAATGTGAACTTTTACGTCAGTTGTTAACAGACGTTAAAAGTTACACTTTTAACGTCTGCTGGAATAACGTCAGGCTTTTTTCAGACGTCAAAAAGCACTTTTAACCAACATAAACTTGAACTACTGTTTGTTTTGAATATCCCCTTGGTAATGGTTGTTTGAGAGTCACTCTCCACAATTATCTTCTTTTTAAATCCACTAGTGCAATAAGTGCTTTTTATGTCAGTTAAAATTGCTTTTATACGTCAGAATATTGTCTGACGTAAATACAGCTGACGTTAATAGTTAATATTTTAACGTCAGTTGTTTAAACAACTGGCGTTTAAACAACTGGCGTTAAATATAAAACTATTAACGTCAGTTCTTTAACACAATTGACGTTAATGTTGTTCAAATTAACGTCAGTTCTGTTAAAGAACTGACGTTATAGGTTTCATTTTTAACGTCAGTTTCCTAATACAACTAACGTTAATAGTGTACTGTATATTTTATAAAATATTATTAACGTCAGTTGTTTGATACAACTGACGTTAATAGATTTTTTTTTTCAATTCAGTTTTAAAATATCACTCCCCTCAGCTATCCTGCATTCAGTAAATATCCCAGTAACACAGAATATCACACACATTACAGAATTGCAAACACTATCCTTAAATTTCAATATTAACAAAAAGAAAGGAAATATACAAAGGAACAATGAGGGGACTTAAAACCAAAACCCATGTATAGGAAAAACATAACTATCTACAAGTGTGTATATATATATATATATATATAAATAAATAAATTTTAGTTCTCTAATGTCTAAAAACAAAACTACCAATCTAAGTATATATATATATATATAAATGTTATTAATTAGTTTCTAAAGTCTAACAAAAAAACTATTCATCTAAGTATCGCGGAGGTATCTTGTCAATTCCTTTTTCAGCCGCATACTTGAAGAAGAATTCTGCCAAGCGCATCTCAAGTCTCTAAACTCATCTTTTTGAAGAGGCAATTGGTTGTTAAATGCCTACACACGTTCAAATAATAACAATAACATTAACGCAAGTCATCACCTAAACTATAATATATATAATTTAACAAGTTGTTTAAATATTACCTTCTTCCATCCATCCGTAATAGATGCGGAGACTATGTTTAGCATATGAAGCATCACATAATAGCCGCACGACCACCCGTCAGGTTGAAATTGAGACTACAAACAAAATTAATTTCAATGTCAGTTAAATATACGTATAAATTAGTAATTATAATATTAATTATTTGATAAATAAACTACCAAACCTTGAGGATGATCCATTCAGGATTTCCTTTAGCCTTAGAAGTCCTACTTCTTTCGTTGACGCAACTTATGCTACTCGCCTTCAGCGTGCTATCATAAACAAATAATCATGTCAATTAACAAATTCATATATCGTGTGTAATAAACTAAAAATAACTAATATTAAAACTTATATTAAATTGAAGATTAGTTACTTACGTATTTACAGCTTCCCCCACCTCCTGTGGCGGGTTTTGGTGGTGGAGAGCAGAAGAATATGACAGTATGCCTAGACGGGTGAAGTACGAAAACTGCCAATGGTTATTCATATAGTAGGGAGCCAGATATAGTTCTTTCCGATTGTCTCCCATCAAGTTCCCTATGTATTTACTAAATGCATCGTCAGCAAAGAATTGAGACATAAGGATTGACGGATCTAAGAATCCGTAAACTGATGCAACGTCCTTATCAAGATGAAGACGATGGAGATACCTAAGATATGAAAAGGTGTGGATGTTAATTACATAATATATATATTGAAATTAAAATAAATTATTAAATGGAAAAATACCAAAAATAAATAAGTTATAAAATTAAAATTAACTTATGTGCACCATAGACTCAAAACCGTGCTGGCCATCCACACGTTATCTCTGCAGGCGTGCCCGAGATCTTCACCACAGAAGGAAAATATCCTCTGTTGATTTGGGCTTGCCACCCATCCATCATGCTCCAATGGACATTCAAAAATCTCAAAGGCATAATCCTCACCAAGTGAGAACAAACGAGTGACGGGTGACAGCGACACCGACGTCGACTTGGCCTTCAATTTAGGAAAAATAAAATAGATAAGTTGTTGATAATTAAAATAAACACAAGTAATTATTTGACTAATTTGGACATTAATAATGAATACATACCTTTGTTACCATTTCGAGCTCACGGCGTTTGAAGTCCAACTCAAGCTCACGCCTTTGCATTTCCAACTCAAGCTCACGGCATTGGACTTCCAACTCCCGCTCCGTAGCTGCCAACTCATCGTCCTCCACATGTGCCCTACTATAACTCTCTTTTGTGCTCACATGTGAAGGGTTGGCATGTCCTGCGGTGTCCTGGGATGAACCGACGGAGGAAAGCTCTCTAGCAAGCGCCTGCTTGAATTCTGGGTTGGATAGTAAGCTTTTCATCAGATGGGTTGTAATAGCAGGGTTGGAGATGAGCTGGTGAGTCATGGATTCCAAAATTGATGCCTCATCGATGACCCGCTTTCGTGAAGCAGACTTGCCATAATATTCTCTGATGGTCACGTTCCCAGGAACACCGATAACCCGACCAGGATGGTCTTTCTTGCCTAGAGCAGTCATCAAGACGTCCCGCCGTCCAGAAGGGACGAATGAGCCCTGGGAGCATTGTGCTTTAAGATCCATCTACAATGAAGAAATGAAAAAACGTGCAAGTGAAAAATGTTAAAAATATCTATACAAATATCAATTGAAATGAAGTTAATTATTTACTTACAATCTTATCTGCCACTTCGCGAGTGGCATCAACTTTAAAAGATCATGTCTTTGTCATGCGGCCGACTAACCAGACATCCTCGCGGTCGATGTCCGACGGAGGACTTAATGGTGTGACCTCAGGCACCTCTCCTCTTTCTATCCTAACAGCGTGCTCTTCCTGCTTCACCCTCGGCCTATCCGCCATCATCTCCTCGATCCGAGTCTCATACCCACCCTGAGACATGGTGTGGCGGTGGACGTTCTTCGCCTGATTCTGCCTACCCTTCTCTGCCTTAGCCTATTCAAACAAAAACACATAATTAAATACAGTTAAATGATCTATAAGAAGCATACAAAATTAGCTTAATCAACCAACCTGAAATTCTTCATCCTGTCGATTCTTAGCAAACATATCCCAAGTATCCTTATCAATCCAGGGATAATCCGAGAACATCTTATCAAGCCGCTTCTTCCCAGATACATAGTACCTGGTAAGATCATGCTTGAACCCATTCCAACGCTTTGATGCCATTTTCATACATTTCGTACGATGATCCTCGTCATTTGGCACAGTTCAAGCTACCTACACATTAAATACATAACAACTGGATGGATTATAACTCGGATAATTATCTAATAATGTAAATCAAAAGAATGTAAAGGTAAAATACCATGATAGCCTCCCAAATCTGATCCTTAACGTTATGTGGAACGTCATTCCAATGGTTGTAGTTGATGCTAACGTGCTGCTTCGCTTGTAGAAACACCCACTTTTTAAATTCTTTAGAACGGGATCCCTGGGGCTTTAGATTAGCATCAAAGCACACCTCAAGCTTCTGTCCGTTTTTCCTGGCCTTCTCTAATTTCTTCAAAGTCATGGCTCCTCTACCCCGTTTCCTCTGAGACTGTGATGTTTGTATGGACAAAAAAAATGATAAAATAGAGGGTTGTAACATTATAAACTTACATTAAAAAGAAGGACTAAAGATAGTATATAACATATAAACTTACACTAGAATCAGGCGTAGGCGCGATCGGGTCCTGCGTAGGCCCCACAGTGTCCTCCCGTGCATGTGGGCCATCCGACTGATCTATATGTATGCATGTTTAGAAACAATATATATTTATTAAAATAGCTTATAACTAAAAATAAATAGAGAAGTATAAATAAAAATAAATGTATACTAAGTTTAAACTACCTATATCAATATCCCTTCGTGATGATCATCACGAGTGGCATGTACATCGTCCACCCGTGTCTCCTCGATTATAGTAGGCATGTTTGTTGAAAAAGAAGGAGTCTCGAGAATATCAAGATTTGAATCTTGATTTTTGTCACTACCATTATACATGCTTTTTCCTTGGAGAACCACGGACAACCTTTTGTTAGAAGGATCGGTGATGTAGAACACTTGTTTTGCTTGGGAAGACATTATGAAAGGCTCATTTATATGACCTAACTTGTTGAGGTCTACCAATGTGAACCCAAATTCGTCGGTTTGTACACCACCGTTACTATCAACCCACTTACATTTAAAAACCGGCACCGTAAGCTTAGTGTAATCGAGCACCCAAATATCTTCAATATATCCAAAGTAAGGTGTCGGTGCTTTAATGGGTTTTGTGTCCTTTGCACTAGAGAAGTGCATTGCTTCAACAACGAAAAAGAAAAAGTTATTGATGTCGTACTGCTCCAACATATGACGTTGAAGCTAGGCCCACATGCTAGCCATCTTACGTCATCAGAAGCAGTACTACCATCCTTAAGCATTTCTTCCTTGAACCATGGTAAGAAAGTCTTGTTATGCTTGTTCAACAACCACCTTTCACTCATTCGAGGGTTTTCTTGATTGACTTTTCTTTTATGTTCAAATAAGAAAGGTTGAACAGAATCGATGTTGTTCAACACATACAAATGTGCTTGAAGCACTTCCTCCTGACCCTTGCTATTGATTCTTAAGCCATGTGTACCCTTACCTTGACATCTTATCTCATCATGGAGAGGCTTAGGAACCCCTATAGGATCCGTGTTATGAAGGTAGTCGAAACAAAACTCAATAGCTTCTTCTGCAACATACCTTTGAACAATAGATGCTTCCAGACGATGAGGATTCTTCACGTACCCTTTCAAGATCTTCATGTAGCGCTCAACTGGGTACATCCATCTCAGAAAAACCAGCCCACATAATCTAATCCCCCTCACCAAATGAACAATTAAGTGAACCATTATGTCGAAAAAGGAAGGAGGAAAATACATCTCCAATTGGCACAAGATTGTAACAGCCTCAACTTCCAAGTCATCCAACATACGGGGGTCAACGACTTTGCTACATATAGAATTGAAGAATGAGCACAACCGAGTAATGGCATGTCTCACATTTTTTGGAGCAATACCACGAATAGCAATGGGCAGAAGTTGTTGCATCAAGTTGTGACAATCATGAGACTTTAAGCCAACCAATTTAAGATCACTAGAGACAAGCCTCTTCATATTTGAAGAGTAACCATGTGGAACTTTGATGCCCTGAAGACACCCGCAGAAACTTTGTCTCTTTTTTTTTGACAAAGTATGACATGCTGGCGGCAAATAAGTTCGCTTACCATCCTCAACAACTGGAGCTAACTGCTCTCGTATACCCATAGCAACGAGGTCGTGACGAGCATTCACACCATCCTTTGTCTTGCCCTGAATGTTGAGAAGCGTCCCGATCACACTATCACATACATTTTTCTCCACATGCATCACATCAATGTAGTGTCTGACATCAGCTTGCGCCAGTATGGAAGATCAAAGAACATCGACCTCTTCTTCCATATGTTTTTCTCAGCATCTTTACCTTTCTTTTCGAACTTGCCGAATATAACATCGATGCCCTTTACCCTCTGATAAACCTGCTCTCCAATTAAGGCCGCCGGAGCTTCTTCTGTCTCTTGGCATCAATTAAAAGCTTTTATCATCTTACGATATGGGTGATCACGTCTAAGAAATCTCTGATGCCCAAGGTAAACCGTCTTCTTTCCATGATGCAACTGAGTGTAGCATGTGCCTTCTTCACATATAGGTCATGCTTTATGCCCCTTGACACTGTACCCGGACAAGTTACCGTATGCTGGAAAGTCGTTGATGGTGCAAAATAACATGGCTTGAAGCTTGAAATTCTCATGAGAATACCCATCAACTACATCAATACCTTCCACCCATAGCGTTTTCAAGTCTTCAATCAAGGGACTTAGATAAACATCTAAGTCATTTCCCGGTTGCTTTGGGCCCGAAATCATCATAGACAACATCATGTATTTGCGCTTCATGCCAACCAAGGGGGGAGGTTGTAAATTATCAACAGAACAGGCCATGAACTATGAATACTACTCATGTTACCATAAGGATTCATTCCATCCATAGCAAGTCCAAGCCTTAGGTTTCTTGGCTCATCGGCGAAATCCGGAAACATAGTATCAATATTCTTCCATTGCATAGAATTAATAGGATGACGAAGCTTTCCATCACGTTTCCTCTCATCATTATGCCATCTAAGATTCTTCGCATCTTTCGCATTGGCAAACAATCGCTTGAACCTTGGAATTATTGGAAGATACCACAACACCTTCGCAGGAGGACCCTTTTTTCTCACATCATCAAGATCATCATCATCATCACCTCCCTTCACTTTGTATCGTGATAACCCACATTTGGGGAAATCGTGATTGTCTTCATGAACACCGGTGTACAATATGAAATCATTGGGGCATGCGTGTATCTTCTTATACTCCATACCCATCGGACACAATACCTTCTTGGCCTCATAGTTACGGTTAGGCAATGTATTGTCCTCCGGAAGCAAGTCTTTCAACACTTCAAGCAATTCCGTGAAGCTTTTATCGGTCCAACCATTTCTCACCTTCATACAAACCAATTTTAGCACCACCGACAACCGTGTATGAGTAGTACACCCTGGATATAAAGGCTTATCCGCATCACCGCACAACCTATCATACACATGAGCTCGATGAAAAAATTCTTGTCCAATATCACAGATCATGTCCTCTACTCGATCATCCTCCATATCTACGTCAACGTCCTCACTTTGGGAGACACTTGCCGTACTACTCAACAACACATCACCATGCCATATCCATCTTGTATAACTCAAGCAAATCCCTTCACAAATCAAATTAGTACGTATATACTTCACTGTACATTTCCTCGTATTCAAACACTTGACACAAGGACAACAGAACATTCCATTACTATTAGGAATATTCCTTTGAGCAAATTCTATAAATTCTCCCACCCCCTTCAAATACTCAGCACTAGTGCGCTTACAAACCATCCAACTACGATCCATAACTAGATAGGTTCTGTAGATATACAAAATATATATCCAATATAAGGACAATACGGGAGATTGAAAACTAGTTTTTGAAATCCTAATTGAAAACTAGTTTTTGAAATCCCGTCAACCATGTATATCTTATTTGACTAACTGTCCAAAACAAAATTTCCACTGTAATCTCACATCATTCTTCTCATCAAGCAGGCAACAACACATATTAGGACTATTGCTATATCTAGTACTATTACCACTCAGCCATATGAATCGATCAAGAGAGCATGATATATACAAGCAAGGTGTTTAAAAATTATTTCAAATTTACACCATTTTCAGGTTTCTTAAGACAAAAGAAATAAGCAGATGAAGATAAATTAACAAAACAGAATTCCAATGAGCAATATATTGTTGATGTCACATGCTACAAGCAACTCTAAATTTCTTCCCATTTTGAAATAGGTCATGATAGCAGAAGAAAAATAAGAGAAATCACAAAACCCACGACCAGAAATAGAGACATTCCAAACAACTCAAACTCACAGTTTCAAGTTTCAACTACAGAGACTACAGTTTCAACCTACACTTAAAACCAAAAATAAAAAAATGTGCCCTAAAGACTCACCAGAAATAGGTGCTCGCGTGGTGGTGGGGAGGGGAGCTCGAGTGGTGGCCAATGTTCGATGTGGTTACTGAGAGCAGAGGGACAAGGAGAGTTAGTGCGCGGGAAGAGGAAAGAGAGATGTCAAGTTATTGCAAAGAATGAGCGGGAAAGACAGAGTTAGGGTTAAGAGTGTACCTCACGGTTGTGGCGAAGAAGCCCTCGCGGTGGTTGTGGTGGAGAGGAGCTCGCGATTAGGGCAGAGTGAGAGTGAGAGTGAGAGTGAGCGTGATGAAAAGAGAAGAACAGAGACGTACAGAGCGAAGTGAAGAAGACGAGCGGGTGTAAACATTATAATCAAAAACCATCTTTAAAAAAACATTTTACGTCAGTTGTTTGTAAAAACTGATGTTAAAAGACATTTATTTGACGTCAGTTGCATTAAACAACTGACGTTAAAAATAAATATTTTTACTTTAAAAACACTTTTAACGTCAGTTGTTGAAGACAACTGACGTTAAAAGTGTATAAGTTTCTGCAAAAACATTCATTCCTTTGACTACTGTGCTACTTACCCATGCACCTTGTAACTTAATCCTCTTAATGAACATTAAGTTTATAGATCAGTTTTGAAGAAAATCAGGTAGTCTCTCTTCTCTATATAAAGTACCATTCTTCTGTATCAGTCTGTAATACACCCTCTTCTTTTCCTCTATATTTCGTGCATTTTCTATTCCTTCACAATATGGCTCTATTATATTTGAGACTTTTGTTATTTCTTCCTATACCTAGAATTAAAGGTTTCTGTCTTAATGGTCAAAAAACTTCTGAGGTTGAGTAAATCACATTACAGGATGGTAAGGTTGAGTGAATCACATTATGTGATTCCCTCACTTTATTTAATCCCCGTCATCCCTTTCACTCCGCTTTGGCAGCAAGTGACTGTGGATTCAGATGAAGCATCAAGGAATTCAAGCGAGGGAGGGGATGCATCCATTGGAGTTTCTGAGGACAGGACTGAGAAGAAAATGACGTTGAAGCAGAAACTTTTTTATATTTTAGGGCTATGTTGCAGAAATTTTTTACCTTTTAATCATGTAATTGTAACTTATGAATCGCTTCAATGATATACGATTTGATTATACATATAACTTGTTTTATGTAAAGTATTTATTTATTTTAATTTGCACAAGAATTTGTTTACTAATTCAAGCTAATTAATTAAGATTAAAAATAAACTTGTTTAAAAAAAAAAGATTAGAAATAAACTGCACTATATATGGAGTGATCTGCGTTAAGAGTGACAACAGGGAGATGACAACGAAAGAAAGATAGGAATGAGTTTTAGAGGAATATAGGATTATTTACGTCAGTTATTTATTTAACTGAAGTAAAAATAACACTTGTAACGTCAGTTGTATAAACAACTAACGTTAAAAGTGTTAATAATTCTTTTAACGTCAGTTCATTAAACAACTGACGTAAATAGTGATTTAATATTTACAAAACTGCTACCGTCTCATTTTTAACGTCAAACATATGGTCAACTGATGTAAAACGTTCCCGTAAAAAGCACTTATTGCACTAGTGAGAGTTCCAAACCAGCACCACCCACACACACACCATAATTCATTAGAGATAGTCGTGCAATTGCCTGTATGATAAGAAAATCCCTTAATCCATTTTCCTTGCTCATCTCAAAATATCCCTCCACAACTAGCATCTCCTCGGTTGCCTTTAGAAGAACCATCTGTGTTAAGCTTGATCCACCCGAGTGGAGGAAACCTCCAAGAGATTGTTGGTATAATGGCAATAAGTAATTAATATTAAAATATTATTATCATTATTATTATTAAATCAACATTATTTTTGACGTTTATATTCAAGTTAATTACTTTAAAGACTATTAAAATAGTTTTAAAATTAAAAGTTAATCCTTTTAAATTGGTTTGAAGGAAAAAGCGTTACAGAATTTTTGACTTGATGAGTAAATTAATTTGGATATTGATGGGCATTTTAAGATGCATAAGAATAATGTTATTTTGATATCCAAATTGGATGTCATGGGGGATATCCTAGTGTTTTAGTGGGCTATGAGTCACTTTACTCTTTCTCTCTCTTAATTCCATTGGTTCATAGCCTACTAAAACATTAGAGTGTCCCCATAGTATCCAATTTAGGTATCAAAATAACATTACACTAACAGCACAAGACCTGGAGGATTTTTTCGTGAGAAAAAGTCTTTGACATATATTAGCTATATATATTAGCTATGGTGGAAAAACAGGAAAATTGGAGTTTTTCTAATCTAATTCTTAATTTTTGTGATTTCCTCCCTCTGTTCACTTAGTGATAATTTTGGTAATTGTATTGTGTAAACTTCATTGCTCTAGACCTTTAATGTATAAGTTCAAGAGGTTGCTGTGTTAACCTTGAGGAGCAAACCGATTGTCAGATTGCACCTTAGGTCTATCGGAATCTTGCTTTTAAGGCAGTGGTTCGTCCACGGAACAGCTATCGATCTTCCCTCTTTTTCTAACAGAGACATCTGTAGCCACTGAGTTGCTTTGAAAATTATCTTGATCGGGTTGTGCCATAAGGAAAAATCTTTATCAAACATAGCGGAATTCCGCCACTTCCAGATAAACGAGCAAGTTACCCTAAACAATGTTCTCAAATCCCTACCAGATTGATCGTTTAAATTTTGTTTGGTTCAATTTGTGTCATCACCGGTTTATTATTATTCTAATATTATTTTGAAATTTGTTTAATCCTATTCAAGTTTAATTTTTATGCACTGTCAATGTAAAAAAATTTTATACCGACATCCAATAATATCTTAACAAATCCGTAATATTTCTCTCTTATTTATTAAAATAAAAGCACTGATCTCAAAGTATTAGTGGATATCAGTGTAAAACTTTTTACACTGACAACACAAACTACTTTAATCTTATTCTTAATATTATTTGATTATTTATTAAATATAAATAAACACAATTATAAATGGTGCCCATATTCATTTGATTATTCCTAAGGCAATTAATTGTGATAATCACAAATTTATAATCAATTTCATCTTAATTTAGTTCAGACTAAAGGCCCATTTTAGTCCTTCACAATTTTTGAGGTACCACTTTTCATTTCTAGAAATAAAAAAACTCACTGAATAGTTGCCGAGAATGACAAAAGAGCTAGGGACACTTTAGTCCCTCCGTCTATTTCCATCCTAAACACATCATTAATGTTAATGTGTATTGTTAGTGTGCATAGGTGTCTTTTAAACTAGTCCATGTGACCTATGGTGAATCTAGTGTCATACATCTGGTGCATGTATGGACTAATTCATCCCGCGATAGAAATTATAGGGACTAAATTGGGATAATTAAATAATAGTTAGGGACTTTATTGAGATTAATGCATAATTGTTCTCATGGTCGATCTATTCTGCATGCAGAGACTGTTGCCTTGGCACCTGGACACATAACGATACACATCAACACTTTAACGGCGTGTTCGGGACAGAGACAAATGGAGGGACTAAAATGTCCCTCTTTTATCATTCTTGGGGACTATTTGGTGATTCTTTTTTCTCAGGAATGAAAAGTGACACCTCAAAAATTGTTAGGGACTTAAATGAGCCTTTACTCTTTATTTTATTATTTTCATTTGATTTGATTTACGAATTATTCTCCTCCATATATGGATTTGACTCCTCTAAAGTGAGCCTACTCACTTTAGAGGATGAAGTGAATTCATCTAAACCCTTAAATATTTTTAATGGCTCTGATTATTTCACATAATTTTTTTAAATAAACTAAAACCTAGGAATAAACTACCCACTCCTACTATTACGTTGTATCTTCCGTTCCACTTCCTCCTTCCCATTGCTTCTGCTAACTGTCCCAGTGCTACACTTGCCAGAGCATGTTCCCCGAACAAACTACGAATGGATGCGGATAGCGAAAGATACACGATGATGAACGGCCCACGGAGGCAAACGGCTTGCGGTGGCAAACGGGGGACGAGACTGGGTGCCAAGCTTCGGTACTGTAGCGTATAAACGTTTTTACACTTCTTTCCCTGTCATGCCTTTAGGTACATTATAACATTATATATGATTGCACCTCTCCCACTTCACTCTTTAAACGTTACCTTCCGTCTCCTGATGCACATACCAGAAGCCAATTCCAAAGAGGGAAAATACTTGCAAAGAAATTTCTTCCTTTGAAAATCGTCCATGGCTACGTCAGGAAATTGAAATAAACCAGCCAAGTCAAGAAAGCAATTTTCTCTCACGGTTAGTTGCTCTACCATTAGCATTTACCATTCTTCTTATTATCTTAAAAATTTCTTCATTTTGGCACCTTTTTTTATGGCTCATTTTGGCACCTTTTAGTTGTGAAATATAGAGAAAAACAGAGGATCCATGATCATTGTGATTGTATTTAGAGTTTTGTAATTGTGGCTTTTGTTTAATAGTAAGCTACTTATGATGGGGAAATTTTTTGCAGAGAAATATTATCTTCTGAAAAATCGTCCATGGCCGCCTCAAGATTTTGAAAAAGCTCAATCAAGTCAAGAATGTAATATGTAGATAAGCGTGTGAATAGCTTAAGGCTTGTATGTACAAAAGGAGGGCCATCAGAGACAAGATAAGAGAGACTCTTTAACGAAAATTCCTCGTGCACAAACAAGGACAGATTGTCAAGTAAGAATGACACTCAAGTTAGTACGTAAAACTGGAAAGTATCTGATTTATGACCTTGAGTTGAATCACAATCATATTTTGCAAACTTCAGAAACCATCCATATGTTGCCTTCACAAAGAAAGATTTCATAGGTGCAAGCTTTAAAAATAGATTTGGCGAATGACTCTGGTATAAGACCCAAAGAAATGCATGAGCTGATTAGGAAGCAAGCAAGCGGAAAAGATGTACTTGGATATGTCAAATGTAACAGTCGTATTATTATGATTTGTTTTACATATGCTGAAGAGGTTTAAGACTTGGATTAGAGGAACAATATGTTGATAAAGGCCTAGGAACCTTTGCATGGAAAGTACGCAATCAATCGATGTGAAATCGGACGAAAAAGTAACCTAGGGTTTCCCTATATTACTTAAAAAGGGCGTAAGTGTGTGAAATAAGAAATTTGGATTTAAGAAAGAGATTAAGTATTTTTGAGGGTTTGAGAGTGTTCATTAGGTCTAAAAGAGTCTATATCTCAAATTTGAGATCAATCGGATGTCGAACAAACTCAGAACGCAACAAAATATGGAAGTAGGTTTTCTGGTCAACGCTCAAGCGTGACCTTTCCCACGCTCAAGCGTGGAGGTCTACCACATTGACTCCACGTGGCATAAGCTGACCTACGTGGCACCATCTGATTGGTTGCATGCACGGTGGCGCTACATATGTAACACCCCCCTTGGGCATTACTTCGTAAACACGTGCGGAAAAAAATTAAAAGTAATTCGTTGGTTGCTTTCGGAAAATAATATTTTCTTATGTTATTATCATCTCTCAAAATGGTGATAAATAAATTTATTTTTCTTTTTATTTTCGACAACTTTTCCACAATCACAACAACAACGTAAGTATAACCGTATATATATATATATATATATAACATCATACAACTATACTGCATCATTCTGTTTTCACACTTAGACCTTTATAAGTATAGGTCCTTATTGAAAAACAACAACATACGAAAAATAAAACCTAAGCTGGTCACACCTATAAGACAGACATAATAGTAGCAAATAAACATCGGCCATATCAAAATAAATGAGGAGGAAAACTTTGTTTACAACAATCTCTAGGATTATGATTATAGGATGATAATAGGAACATAGTAATTGGTTTCATATTTTTAGGATTTTTTTATGATTTTCTATGAATTATCAAACTTTCTAGATCTAGGAATTGAAGATGATGATCATGGCTTTAAATCATGAAAATATATGAAGAACATAGTGTTTAATGATGATGAGGATCAAGGATTACCTCTTGGAAATGGAAAAGGTACAAGGAATCACCAAGTTGTTTCACAAATTAGCTTATGGAAGCTTAAGGAAAATAAGAACAAAGAAGATGATGATAGAAATGTGGATAAGAAGCTAGAGTATTCAAGACTCATAAAGAATTTATGGACAAGGGAGAAGGGCCTTGGGCTTGCGCAAATGGGCTTGAGAGTCCAACAAATCCATTTGATTTCAAGTATGGAAAAAGTCTTAAGACTTAATAACCATAGGAAAGTTTAAGAGTGAAAACTGGCTTCATGGAGAACAACATCTTAGCCATGATATTAGGCCTCAAAAACGCAGCCCAACATGGTTTGGAAGAACCAAAATTGATCCACCTCACTTAGAGTATCATAGAAACTAGTTTAGGGACCAAAATGAAATTAAGAGAAAGTTTAAGGATCAAAATGCAATTATCAAAAAATGCCAACATAACCTTATGTCACATTAATCCTCTCACATCGATGACTCATTCGTAAGAGACCTTAGGGTTTATCCACTTATCGAGTTTATACACTCCCGTAATCAGCTCCGTCGTTCGTCCGATTAAACATAACTCCCGTAAAATGTATATTATTTCACTTTTAATGAAATAATTCTAAAAATCCACAATCGTAGGAAATAAAATACAAACCTTAAGTTTTTAGTTCACGAGTAAAATTAGGTTTTCTTTTCGGTATAACCATACTGTCAGTGAAATTCACACAGCGGGTTTCGCCTGACTTTTCAACCTAACTTTTAATCGTAAATCTCTACCAATAAGTAGAGTAGGAATAAGGTTTTGGTTTATTTAAAAACATTTTCCAAGTCTCAGATGAAAATATAAACATAATTATATAAATTTCTGATATTAGGAAACAACAAAAAATGGGGATGTTACATACTACCCCTCTTAAAACAATTTCGTCCTCGAAATTTCGTGGCTCGAAACAAGATAGGTTCTCTTAATCACAAAATATTACTTTCTCAAGAAAGTATTTAGGAGAATTTTATCAACAACGATTTAAAAGAACAACAATCCGACAAGAACTCAGACTGGATCACTTCAACCAAAAGTAAAGGTGACTAGATTAAGTCTCATCGAGAAACTCCTTTTATCAAGAAAGTGTCTATCCTGATCAACAATAGGACATTCCAAGCAAATGGAATTGACAGTAACTGGATTAGCAGTTGGGGTTAAAACAATCAAATCATGATGACAAGGAAATAGGCAATTTCAGAAATTTCACATAATCTATCAAAATAAAAGAATGCGTTGAGTCTGAATTAAAAGTATAGTTAAAAGATTACCATCATAGTTTGAAGTCTCAGATCCCCTCACATTATAAACTCTACCCGTAGTCGTCAGTTTATTAGTGCTGGTGTTATTGAGAATAGGTCCATGCCTTGGAGCACTGCACTCCCTCGACAGATGTCCCACTTGATCACAATTAAAGCACTTCATTCCCCTCAGTGGGCATTTATCAGCCATATGATTTGAGTCACCACATTTGTAACACCTCCGAATTTGACCTCGGTTCTGGTTCTGTTGACCTCCACTTCCTTATTCAGAATTATTAGGACGATGCTGTTGTTGAGTCTGGTTATTTCCTGGTGGTCGGAAATAAGGTTTTCTCTGCACTTGCTTTTCTCCCTGATTCTGAAATTGATCCTTGGATCTAGATGGTCCTCCAACATTCCCCTCATCATCTCTTCCTTTCTTCATATGCTCAATCTTCCAACTCATCTCAACTAAAGCTTGAAAAGTACGGAGTTGCAAAGGTAAGACAGAGTCTTTAATCTCAAATCTCAGTCTTGCCTCAAACCTCTCACACTTACAGCTCTCATTGGGTTATTCTATAAAGAAACGGAAGTATTTGGCAAGCGATTCGAACTTCGCCGCATACTCCCCCACAGATAAGTCTCATTGTTGTAACCCCATAAATTCTTGTTCTTTCTCGATCCTAACACTCCCTGGAAAATACTTGTCCATGAATGCAGTTCGAAAAACGTTCCAGGTAATCCCCTGATGATCAACTTCCATAAGTTGTTTGGCACCTTTCCACCAGTACTCAACATCTCCTATCAGTAGGAAAGCAACATAGGTAACCCTAACCTCTGCCGGAGTAACCACCAGCCCAAAGATTTTCTTCTGTTCCTGAATCCATAAATCATCTTTCTCATGGTCAGCATCCCCACCAAACTGTGAAGGATTTTGGCTTCGAAACGCAATCAGAGCCTTGCCTTCTACAGCTTACAAATTCTTGGCATTCATAGATGCAGTTTGATTTGAATTCGCAGCTGCCACATGTTCCATCACCTAAGCAGCATAATCTACTTCATCATCATAATTTTCATTCACGTTGCCATGGCCGGCAATGGGATCACCTCGACGACCCCTTCCACGACAGCATCCACGTCCTCGTCCACGTCCACCTTCTGACGATAGTTCTATAACTGACCTACAAGACGAAATCAGTTAGACCGCAACCAGAAAATGAAACGCTTACTTATGTATTAACATACATTACTTCTAAGAAGTAATTCAAACAAGACTTAATCAGAGAATACAAAACATCAACACAACAGATCTATTTCTCAAAGATCTCGAAAGACCCGACCAGCTCTGATACCACTAATGTAACACCCCCTTTGGGCATTACTTCGTAAATAGGTGCGAAAATAAATTAAAAGTAATTCGTTGATTGCTTTCGAAAAATAATATTTTCTTAAGTTGTTATCATCTCTCGAAACATTGATAAATAAATTTTCTTTTCTTTTCTTTTCGACAACTTTTCGACAACCACAACAACAACATAAGTATAACCGTGTATGGATATATATATATATATATATATATATATATATATATAAAAATAAAAATATAAAAATATATATATAAATATATATATATATATGTGTGTATATATATATATATATATATATATATATATATATATATATATATATTACATCATACAACTATACTGCATCATTACGTTTTCACACCTAGACCTTTATATGTATAGGTCCTTATTGAAAAACAACAACTTACGAAAAATAAAATCTAAGCTGGTCACACCTACAAGACAGACATAATAGTAGCAAATAAACATCAGCCATATCAAAATAAATGAGGAGGAAAACTTTGTTTACAACAATCTCTTGGATTATGATTATAGGATGATAATAGGAACATAGGAATTGGTTTCATATTTTTAGGATTTTTCTATGATTTTCTATGAATTATCAAACTTTCTAGATCTAGGAATTGAAGATGATGATCATGGCTTTAAATCATGAAAATATATGAAGAACATAGTGTTTAATGATGATGAGGATCAAGGATTACCTCTTGGAAATGGAAAAAGTGCAAGGAATCACCAAGTTGTTTCACAAACTAGCTTATGGAAGCTTAAGGAAAATAAGGACAAAGAAGATGATGACAGAAATATGGAGAAGAAGCTAGCTAGAGTCTTCAAGACACATCAAGAATTTATGGACAAGGGAGAAGGGCCTTGGGCTTGCGTAAATGGGCTTGAGAGTCCAACAAATCCATTTGATTTGAAGTATGGAAAAAGTCTTAAGACTTAATAACCATAGGAAAGTTTAAGAGTGAAAAATGGCTTCATGGAGAACAACATCTTAGCTACGATATTAGGCCCCAAAAATGCAGCCCAACATGGTTTGGAAGAACCAAAATTGATCCACTTCACTTAGAGTATCATGGAAACTAGTTTAGGGACCAAAATGAAATTATGAGAAAGTTTAAGGATCAAAATGCAATTATCAAAAATTGCCAACATAACCTTATGTCACATTAATCCTCTCACATCGATGACTCATTCGTAAGAGACCTTAGGGTTTATCCACTTATCGAGTTTATACACTCCCGTAATCGGCTCCGTCGTTCGTCCGATTAAACATAACGCCCGTAAAATGTATATTATTTCACTTTTAATGAAATAATTCTAAAAATCCACAATCGTAGGAAATAAAATACAAACATTAAGTTTTTCGTTCACGAGTCAAAATTAGGTTTTCTTATCAGTATAACCATACTGTCAGTGAAATTCACAGACCGGGTTTCGCCTGACTTTTCAACCTAACTTTCAATCGTAAATCTCTACCAATAAGTAGAGTAGGAATAAGGTTTTGGTTTATTTAAAAACATTTTCCAAGTCTCAGATGAAAATATAAACGTAATTATATAAATTTCTGATATTAGAAAACAGCAAAAAATGGGGATGTTACATACTACCCCTCTTAAAACAATTTCTTCCTCGAAATTTCGTGACTCCAAACAAGATAGGATCTCTTAATCCCAAAATCTTACTTTCTCAAGAAAGTATTTAGGAGAATTTTATCAACAACGATTTAAAAGGACAACAATCCGACAAGAACTCAGACTGGATCACTTGGTGACTAGATTAAGTCTCATCGAGAAACTCCTTTTATCAAGAAAGTGTCTATCCTGAACAACAATAGGACATTCCAAGCAAATGGAATTGACAGTAACTTGCTTAGCAGTTGGGGTTAAAACAATCAAATCATGATGACAAGGAAATAGGCAATGTCAGAAATTTCACACAATCTATCGAAATAAAAGAATGCGTTGAGTCTGAATTAAAAGTATAGTGAAAAGATTACCATCATAGTTTGAAGTCTCAGATCCCCTCACATTATAAACTCTACCCATAGTCGTCAGTTTATTAGTGCTGGTGTTATTGAGAATAGGTCCATGCCTTGGAGCATTGCACTCCCTCGACAGATGTCCCACTTGATCACAATTAAAGCACTTCATTCCCATCACTGGGCATTTATCAGCCATATGATTTGAGTCACCACATTTGTAACACCTCCTAATTTGACCTCGATTCTGGTTCTGTTGACCTCCACTTCCCTATTCAGAAATATTAGGACGATGCTGTTGTTGAGTTTGGTTATTTCCTGGTGGTCGGAAATAAGGTTTTCTTTGCACTTGCTTTTCTCCCTGATTCTGAAATTGATCCTTGGATCTACATGGTCCTCCAACATTCCCCTTATCATCTCTTCCTTTCTTCATCTGCTCAATCTTCCGACTCATCTCAACTAAAGCTTGAAAAGTACGGAGTTGCAAAGGTAAGACAGAGTCTTTAGTCTCAAATCTCAGTCTTGCCTCAAACGTCTCACACTTACAGCTCTCATTGGGTTATTCTAGAAAGAAACGGAAGTATTTGGCAAGCGATTCAAACTTCGCCGCATACTCCCCCACAGATAAGTCTCATTGTTGTAACCCCAGAAATTCTTGTTCTTTCTCGATCCTAACACTCCCTGCAAAATACTTGTCCATGAATGCAGTTCGAAAAACGTTCCAGGTAATCTCCTGATGATCAGCTTCCATAAGTTGTTTGGCACCTTTCCACCAGTACTCAACATCTCCTATCAGTAGGAAAGCAGCATAGGTAACCCTAACCTCGGCCGGAGTGACCACTAGCCCAAAGATTTTCTTCAGTTCCTGAATCCATAAATCATCTTTCTCATGGTCAGCATCCCAACCAAACTATGAAGGATTTTGGCTTCGAAACGCAATCAGAGCCTTGCCTTCTGCAGCTTACAAATTCTGGGCATTCAGAGATGCAGTTTGATTTGAATTCGCGGCTGCCACATGTTCCATCACCTAAGCAGCATAATCTACTTCATCATCATAATTTTCATTCACGTTGCCATGGCCGGCAATGGGATCACCTCGACGACCCCTTCCACGACAGCATCCACGTCCTCGTCCACGTCCACCTTCTGACGATAGTTCTATAACTGACCTACAAGACGAAATCAGTTAGACCGCAACCAGAAAATGAAACGCGTACTTATGTATTAACATACATTACTTCTAAGAAGTAATTCAAACAAGACTTAATCAGAGAATACAAAACATCAACACAACAGATCTATTTCTCAAAGATCCCGAAAGACTCAACCAGCTCTGATACCACTAATGTAACACCCCCTTTGGGCATTACTTCGTAAACATGTGCGAAAATAAATTAAAAGTAATTCGCCGATTGCTTTCGAAAAATAATATTTTCTTAAGTTGTTATCATCTCTCAAAACAGTGATAAATAAATTTTCTTTTCTTTTCTTTTCGACAACTTTTCGACAACCACAACAACAACTTAAGTATAACCGTATATGGACATATATATATATATATATATATATATATATATATATATATATATATATACAAATATATATATATAAAAATATATATATATATATATATATATATATAACATCATACAACTATACTGCATCACTCTGTTTTCACACCTAGACCTTTATAAGTATAGGTCCTTATTGAAAAACAACAACTTACAAAAAATAAAATCTAAGCTGGTCACACCTACAAGACAGACATAATAGTAGCAAATAAACATCAGCCATATCAAAATAAATGAGGAGGAAAACTTTGTTTACAAAAATCTCTTGGATTATGATAATAGGAACATAGGAATTGGTTTCATATTTTTAGGATTTTTCTATGATTTTCTATGAATTATCAAACTTTCTAGATCTAGGAATTGAAGATGATGATCATGGCTTTAAATCATGAAAATATATGAAGAACATAGTGTTTAATGATGATGAGGATCAAGGATTACCTCTTGGAAATGGAAAAAGTGCAAGGAATCACCAAGTTGTTTCACAAACTAGCTTATGGAAGCTTAAGGAAAATAAGAACAAAGAAGATGATGACAGAAATATGGAGAAGAAGATAGCTAGAGTCTTCAAGACACATCAAGAATTTATGGACAAGGGAGAAGGGCCTTGGGCTTGCGTAAATGGGCTTGAGAGTCCAACAAATCCATTTGATTTCAAGTATGGAAAAAGTCTTAAGACTTCATAACCATAGGAAAGTTTAAGAGTGAAAAATGGCTTCATGGAGAACAACATCTTAGCCATGATTTTAGGCCTCAAAAACGCAGTCCAACATGGTTTGGATGAACCAAAATTGATCCACTTCACTTAGAGTATCATGGAAACTAGTTTAGGGACCAAAATGAAATTAAGAGAAAGTTTAAGGATCAAAATGCAATTATCAAAAATTGCCAACATAACCTTATGTCACATTAATCCTCTCACATGGATGACTTATTCGTAATAGATCTTAGGGTTTATCCACCTATCGAGTTTTGACACTCCCGTAATCAGCTTCGTCGTTCGTCCGATTAAACATAACACCCGTAAAATGTATATTATTTCACTTTTAATGAAATAATTCTAAAAATCCACAATCGTAGGAAATAAAATAAAAACCTTAAGTTTTTCATTCACGAGTCAAAATTAGGTTTTCTGATCAGTATAACCATACTGTCAATGAAATTCACAGACCGGGTTTCACCTAACTTTTCAACCCAAATTTCAATCGTAACTCTCTACCATTAAGTAGAGTAGGAATAAGGTTTCAGTTTATTTAGAAACATTTTCTAAGTCTCAGATAAAAATATAAACGTAATTAAATAAATTTCTGGTATTAGAAAACAGCAAAAAATTGGGATGTTACAACCTACCTCCAACGCTCAAGCGTGGAGGATACCACGCTTAAGCGTGAGCACGCTAAAGCGTTGATATTCCCATGTTCAATCATGGCTTGGCAGATGGTTGACGTGCTGTCGCGCACACGTCAAAAAGCGAGCGATTTACAAAAACTTGTAGCTAGGGAGCGACAACTCGAATATCGTCTCACAAGGACTCTTGGATTGTTATTAGCAGAAAATCATTTTTTTTGGGGGGGGGGGGGGGGGGGGTTTGGACTGAAATCTAATTAAGAAAACCGTAAAGAAAAGCAGCGCAAACTAAGTAATTATCGAATAAGCTAAAAATGATTAATATACTGTTCTCGGTTTCCCAACTATCATCGGTTAATATAAATTCCAAGCCCTAAGCGGATTCTAATCCCTTTTCGATTGTAGCATCAATTAACAAGCGAAATTGACACTACGAGATATATGTTCCTAATTCCGAATTAAGCAAACGGATGAAGCTCTTGTGAATTAAGCAAACACGAATGAACACACGCGAATTAAGCAAACGCGATTAAGTATAGGAACACACAATCATCGAAATAAACCAATACTTATTCTACACAATTCTAAATTAAGCAAACAGAACGTATAGATTAAATATTGAAAGAGAAAAGCAATATGAATGGGAATTACATAACCTCAAGTGGTAATGGAAACCAATCGCAATAGATTAATCAAAAGTACTAGTTCTTCATTAAAAACATAAACCCTAAACCTAATTCACAGCCGTCAACCAAAAAGAAGAAGAAAAAGAAGATCGAGGTCAGTTCTACCCTAAAACAGACTATAAATACAGATTCTGGGTTGCGGTCTCTCGCGAGGCGAAACATGTTTCGCGAGGCGAATCTTATGAACAGTCCTTCAGTGTTTGGATTTCTCGCGAGGCGAAACATGATTCGCGAGGCGAGTCAGAGAGGGTGACTGTTGCTGCTCGTGCTGGTCTTCAGGATCGCGAGGCGAGTAGTCTCTCGCGAGGCGAATCTTCCAGAATTGAATTTTTCCATTGTTTTCTTCATTCCCTTGGCTCTAAATGCTTCCCTTTGAACCTGAAAACATGAAATAGCAATAAGTGCTTTATTTGACTCAAAATCAACTAAAATAACATAAAACTACTTAAGAGACTCAAAATGTTGCTTGAGGACAATCTAATCCAATTTGGGTGAAAACGAGAGATAACTCGAATAAAACCTATGGTCTTACTAGTTAAAAACTAGTCGAACCAGAGGCTGATCAAAATACCCCAAACTTAAACTTTGCTTGTCCCCAAGAAAACTAAAACTCAAAAAGGACTCGAACTTGGCAAGCTTAAAGGATTCAATCAACTTTGCACAAATTTCAAGCAATTCATCAAAATAATTTTTCCTTCAATGTCCCCCCCTTTCAAACAAAGCAATCCCCACATGCATTCACTCTAAACATTTGAGAATTTCATCATTCAAACAATCATTAATCTAAGCAAGGGATCCAAGTTACACACAAAAAGGAGATCACCAAATTGAAACAATCGCCTTCCTCACAAGGGCATTTAGTGTTTCACTCATTCGCTCAGTTTGTCTAGGCTATCAACATCTCACTCAATTTCACTTTTAAGAGCACTTCCCATGAATTTGATTTTCATCTCAGACAAGGTTCCCACGAAAACATGCATGCAACATCAAAATGTCTTTTAAGGTTGTAATGGGGCCTGGCTAAGGGTAGGATATACAAAGGAACTAGGCTCAACATCCCTAGGAATTAAGAGAGCATGGAACTTTTTACACTTTGGAATTTTCACTCAAATTCCTTTTTCCATTTTTCTTTATGCTTTTGGGCGACTACGACCTTTTCCTTTAATACCATTTTTTGACATTTTTGGTCTTTTTACTTTTCTTGTTTTTTCTTTTTTTCTTTTCTTTTCTTTGCCTCTGGCTCCAACCTTTTTTTTATTTTATTTTTATTTTTCTCACCCCAGAATGACATGTCACATCCTTGTAGCCACCCCAAACTTAGTTTCTTGCAACCATTCTCTTGCTAAGCATCCATGCTCTCCTAATCCTAAGATCGGGTTAACATGGTTTTTCAGATTTTTGGCTTGTAACATAGGGTCATCAAGAAGCAATAAGTTATTTAGGCTCAAAGGGGCTAACTAGGGAACATGCATTAGGGATGGTTCAATTTAGGCCAAGTGGCTATTTCAAAGAAAATCTGCCTAAATCATCTTATGCAACACATAAGCATGCAAACCATGAAGAGATTCAAGCAAATTCGGGAAAGTGCAACTCAAAAGTGATTCACACAGTTAAAAACATGTTGGAGGCTCAAATCCTCACCTGGACAATTTTTGCAAATTGTTTGACCGAGATTCTATCCCTAGTGTGTGCATCCCATCACCCCAAACTTATCATAAATCATGCAATCACAACAAAATATCTCAAAGTTCAGTTTTCAATTTTTCAAATGGGGATCAATTTTCAATTTCAAAACGTAGGGGAAAATCATCAAAAATCAACATGTATCATGCAATCAATCTATGCAAAAATTCAATCAAATTCCATCAAACTTGCCGACACAAGACTCAACACACATACTCCTGATCTTCTCAAATTATTCAGGAGCTAAAAGAAAAACAAAACAGAACAAAGAAAGGAAAAGACAATTAAAAAGAAGAGGGTTAGAGAAACTCATTGGAGGGCGGTTCCACCAGGATCCCATTGCTTGTAACATAAGGCCCAAGTGATAGCCAAAGGACGGAAGCTCATTCCATGCTTCCATAACTTGCAGCCTTGATATGGGAGTGAGCACTTGACAATTATGGTGACCTCGCCCAGTGCGGCGGACTTCTCACTCCCTCTTGGGTCAAAGATGACCTCTTTCTCAACAAAGTCCTCCCAATAAAATTGGGGTTCAACCCCTTGGACTGGCCATGGTGCAAAATCCAGTCTCTCTGGCAGAGGCTTGAACTCCATCACCGGTTGTTCCACAGTGGGAGGTGGCAAACAGGTAGAGAGGGTTACTGGTGTCGCTTCAGCTTCTGCACGATCTTCATTCACTGCACTATCAAATCCAGCACCTGCTATACATGCAGAAATCTCAGCACACACCACACAAGGGTTAGCGTTAGTATAATCAGCACATATAGTACAATAAACTGAATCAGAAAAGGCTTGAATGTCTGGAAATTCAACACACAGTTCATCCATCCCATCCCATTCAACACATGCATAGGAACCAATGGAATTATCTAATTCCAGAATTTCTTCATCATCCTCTAGCATGGCGAAGTGGATGTCCTCCATACATCTCTTCCTCTCAACTTCCTTAGTCAAAGGTTCTGACCCTTGAACTTGCTGCATGGCATTCATCAAAGTGGCAAGCTGTTGAATCTGTGTCTGTAATGTATGAATGCTAGCATCCGTTCGCTGCTGAAACTGTCCAATATGTGTGTGCAAAGTATGAATACTAGCATTTGCTTGCTGCTGAAACTGGAGATTGTTGCCAGCCATTTGCTTGATCATGTCCTCTAGTGAAGGTCCGGAAGGTGCAGAGGTGGTCACTTGGGGAGGATTCTGTGGTGGTGCCATCGGTTGTTGTTGAGGTGATTCATAGACTTGTCTAATACCAATTATCTCTCGCCTGATTGATGCAGCTCTGAAGGCAGGAAAGTATCTCTCAAGGAAGACTTTCTTCAAATCAATCCAGGTTGAAACGGAATTTGGCGCAAAATAGTACAGCCAATCCTTCGCGGCACCTTGAAGTGAGAATGGGAAGGCTCTCATCTTGATGTGGTCTTCCGTTATTCCTTCAGGTCTCAGCATTGTAGAACAAACAATCTGGAATTCTTTCAGATGCATCTGCGGATTCTCACCTGCAAGACCACTAAACCTTGGCAACTAGTGTATTAAACCAGAAAAATCAGGATAATATATGCATGACGACTCATAATCAATGTTAGGCATATAGTTTTGCATATAATTATCCATGGGAAGGTACTAGGATCTGTAACCATACAAAACAGCCATAACTAATTCAGTAGATTTTTTTTTTTAACTGTTAATAACAACAAGAGTCCTCGGCAACGACGCCAATTTTGACGCGTTGTCGCGCACGATTCAAAAAGCGAGCGATTTACAAAAACATGTATCTAGGGAGCGACAACTCGAGTATCGTCTCACAAGGACTCTTGGATTGTTATTAGTAGAAAATCAGTTTTAGGGGGGGGGGGGGGGGGGGTTGGACTGAAATCTAATTAAGAAAACAGTAAAGAAAAGCAGTGCAAACTAAGTAATTATCGAATAAGCTAAAAACGATTAATCTACTGTTCTCGGTTTCCCAACTATCATCGGTTAATATAAATTCCAAGCCCTAAGCGGATTCTAATCCCTTTTCGATTGTAGCATCAATTAACAAGTGAAATTGACGCTACGAGATATATGTTCCTAATTCCGAATTAAGCAAACGGATGAAGCTCTCGTGAATTAAGCAAACACGAATGAACACACGTGAATTAAGCAAACGCGATTAAGTATAGGAACACACAATCATCAAAATAAACCAATACTTATTCTACACAATTCTGAATTAAGCAAACAGAACATATAGATTAAATATTGAAAGAGAAAAGCAATATGAATGGGAATTACATAACCTCAAGTGGTAATGGAAACCAATCGCAGTAGATTAATCAAAGGAGACTAGTTCTCCATTAAAAACATAAACCCTAAACCTAATTCGCAGCCGTCAACCAAAAAGAAGATCGGGGTCAGTTCTGCCCTAAAACAGACTATAAATACAGATTCTGGGTTGCGGTCTCTCGCGAGGCGAAACATGTTTCGCGAGGTGAATCTTATGAACAGTCCTTCAGTGTTTGGATTTCTCGCGAGGCGAAACATGATTCGCGAGGCGAGCCAGAGAGGGTGACTGTTGCTACTCGTGCTGGTCTTCAGGATCGCGAGGCGAATCTTCCAGAATTGCATTTTTCCATTGTTTTCTTCATTCCCTTGGCTCTAAATGCTTCCTTTTGAACCTGAAAACATGAAATAGCAATAAGTGCTTTATTTGACTCAAAATCAACTAAAATAACATAAAACTACTTAAGAGACTCAAAATGTTGCTTGAGGACAATCTAATCCAATTTGGGTGAAAACGAGAGATAACTCGAATAAAACCTATGGTCTTACTAGTTAAAAACTAGTCGAACCAGAGGCTGATCAATGGTGAAAAATAAAAAGGGTGTAAGTGAACTAAAGTTCACTTTTAGTTCACTTACACCCAAAATGAAAATAACAGAAGATAGAGAGTAGAGAAGGCAGAAAGTGAGAGTTAGAGAGAGGAAACGGGAAAGTGTTAGAGAGAGAAAGTTTTGGGTATAGAGTTCGAGCAATCCGATCATCCCGATGTGATTCCGAGTATGTTGTTTTGATCGTGGCAATGTCGTCTTCATCATTCTATGTTCCTTTTCCCTCTAAGTGAAGGTAATTCCTACCCTTTTATGTCGAAATACAGTTGGTAACGGTATTCGGCTTATCTTTCGTTTCAGTTATCGGTTTTCAATTCCGACTTCATATTAGGGTTCCTTTAACGTACGCTTATTAATGTGGTGTTCAAGTGAATTTTAGGAGG
The DNA here is from genome assembly GCA_030762895.1 of Sophora flavescens. Taxonomy (NCBI): domain Eukaryota; kingdom Viridiplantae; phylum Streptophyta; class Magnoliopsida; order Fabales; family Fabaceae; genus Sophora; species Sophora flavescens. Next base: position 130,087,554 of record CM061069.1, read on the forward strand.
CCCAGGGACCCTAGGAGTGTGCGTGGAAGAATTGAGAAGAAGAGAGTAGTACTCGTTTCGTCGTCTTGGTTTTAGTTACCACATCTCAGGTAGGGTAAAGAAGCCATCTAACGTCGGAAACGACGAAGTGGCATTTATTTCAATAATGGCGTAGGGCGACCTAAACCCTACTAGGGAGCGAGTAACGAACAATATCAATATCATATTGGGTAATACTTAGTGGTACCAATGATGATATCAAAATTGTAGGTTTATCGCCGATAGGTTAAAAATATTATATTTGTGGTTGCGTGGATTGTCTGTTAGACTGTTCATGACGTGTTGTTTGATATATGTTGACTTGCCTAGAATTATTGGGATTATTTGATTATTGGCTATTTATATATTATTTTAATATGTGGAGATGGATGGAAATGAAGATATGTTGGATGATCATTGTGTGTTTAGAATTTCTAAGTGTTGATACATGGTGAGTTATGGTGTTGTATGTGGGGGTACAATATACATGTTTTCAGAAGTGCCTAACCGAGGTATTTATTTTGATATTTTGATGAGATTGATTATATATGATTGTTGAGGTTATCTATGAGATAGTGATGAGATGTTAAGGCACTAGGAGATGACCGAGAGATGGTCGGTAATATTGTTCATATGCATGGGGTGTATTACCGAGATTCAGAGTACTTGCAGGACCGTCCCAGATTATTATTATTATTATTTGAGTTGCAGCTATAGTTCATGCATTGCATGAGCACCCTCGCGAGAGAACCAGGGTGTGCACCGATGTGTGTTGTGAGACACACCGTTGTGCCCCATTGTATTATTAAATTAGAACCTTATTATTTATTTACTTAATCGTGCGCTTATTGTTGAAAATACGTACAAATTAAAACTTATTTAATTATCATATAACTTCTGCAGGTTTAAAACACACCAACGTTAATATATATAAATACACACCTGTTTATTTATGACAATACCAAAACACTGTTAAGGGTACCCTATTAGTAGGATCCCTCACAGGTATAAACTGCACTACAGACATACTTAGCGGAAATATAAATACTCCTTAGACACACCGGCCATAATGTGTATACTCTAATCGCCATCGATCACAGCTCGACCTCCAGCATCCGGTTCATACGGAGTTCCATCTAACTCCTCAGCAATTGGTTCCTCCATCGGGTCTTCTCATACGATCACTTCAGAAATAAAATACAACACACAGAAAGATATAGGGGATAAGAAACAGTTCTATCATCAAAGCGGAAAAGAATCATAGCATAAAATATAATAACCGTCAACCACACACATCACACCTAACTAGCAATCATCATCAAATTACGATATCACCCTCTACTTTCAACTCCTGTAATTCAACATTTATACTAATATGGCCGTCTATACTCCTGTCACACTAGTCAGTAGTCCAAAACTATATGGGGTCAGAACTCGGTGCGCCACTATTCCCTAATCTCTCATAGGAAATAGTGCATCAGCACAATATGCGTCACTATTGCCCCCATTGGAAATAGCACATAAGCACATAATAAATAATAACTCGGTGCGCCCCTATTCCCTTACCTTTCATAGGAAATAGTGCATAAGCACGATATGCGTCACTATTGCCCCTATTGGAAATAGCACATAAGCACATAATAAATATATAATAACTCGGTGCCCCCATATTCCCTTACCTCTCATAGGAAATAGTGCATGAGCATGATATGATTCTGACTGACTTTTATCAATATCAACCTAGTACCTAAAGCTTTTCCTCACAACCTCCACTTACATTCTATATCACATCACTTCTGTAAAATAATAGTGAGGCACCTCTAATTCATATTCAAAACTCTCACCCAAAACTTATCTCCCGAACAACATATATCTTTGCTTAAAATCATCTAAGCATAGGATTAAACCCAGGCAGATCATGCATAACACATTAATCAACAGAATATTCAAATATATCAATATCATATACAACAATTTATCACAACCAACTCATAATAATCAAACCAAATAAATAACAAAGTCAGACTCTGTCACGGCCAGGCCGTGATAGCCATCATGACCGTGACAAACAACAAACATCCTCAATATCATAAATATTCAAACACCGCAATAATACGTCACATGCAGATGGAATACCTCAACCAGCGTATCACAGTAAATTTAATAACATAAAATCAAACATCCTCAAATACTTAAAATCAACTTAATGTCGATAAACCTACAATCCCCGAATCCATTGGTTTTACATAAATGGTTTTCAATGGGATTTTGGTCTTGTCGATTACTTGACTACTAGTAGGGTTTAGGTCGCCCTACACAATTATTATAGAATATACTACTTATTGATTCCGACGATAGGATGATTCTTTCCCCCACTTGAGCTAGCACCGAAGTCTTGAACTCGATGTTCCTCGCTATCACACCACAGCTTAATAGTTTCACCTTGAACCAAACAATATAACTATAATTAATCAAATGACAACCATCTATGACACTTTAGGGCTAGGTTCGGCCAAAACTTAGAAAATAGGTCTAGGGTTATCTTCTTAATGATCTTTTGGATCCTAGTTACTAGAGTCTTAACTAACATAGATTACTTATTACAAGACTAAAATTTGAAACAAAATCCTCTAACCTTTAGGGTTAGGGTTTCGGCCTATATTAGAAAAATAGACTAGGAAATTTAGTTGGATTCAAGCTCTTGGATTTAGATCATATAAGTACTAGAGAGCTCAAATCTAGCATTAGATTTCAAAAATGAAAACAAAATCATCAAACCCTCCTTTGAGTGAGATTCCGCCACTTAAAGAAAATAGGGAAGGAAAATGTTTTTGATTACATGCTCTTGGATAATGAAAGTGGAAGACATCACAAGATCATAGAAATTGGTTTCACATTAAAAGTATTTTTCTACAATTTTCTAGAATTATTTGAAGTTCTAGATCTAGGAATGGAAATTTATGAAAAATTGATGATCATGGATTGATCTTACAAAATAAATGAAGGAGAAGACTTAGATGATTAATGAGAAGAGCTTTTACCTCTTGAAGATTGAAGAAATGAAGAAAATAATCAACCTTCATTACGTTGAAAATTCGACAGCTTGAGGGTGTGATGGTATTGTGAGTGTATCTCACAATATACTCATCCAAAAACCACGAACTTTGGCTTGATAGAAATATAAGAAGAAACGGAACAACTTTGGTGTTTAAGGGGTTTGGATCATAACAGGGGTGAAAAGGGACTTCTTTCTGCTGTTTCGTGGGTTGCTGAGAATTCTGGGCAGTTTCGATATTTTGATCCTATCTCCCAATCCACTTATCCGTTTTTGATGATATTTATCTTGTTGGAAATACGAGAGAAAGAGGAACAACTTTTATGTTGAGTGTTTTCCGAGTTTCAGAAAGGAAGAGGGTCATATGTTTGGTGGGGATTCAGTGTTCTTAGGGTTTTGTAACTTAGTTGGTGAGGAAGATGAAGAGAATGAAGAAGATGAGTGAAATGGTGAGGGAGGGTATTTATAGAAGGGTGACTGCGCCACTTTGTAAGGATCTAGTAGGGATGAGTTGGCTTGTTCAAAGGATTAAAGTGCAAATAATTCATAGGGACCATTTTGCAAAGATTCCAAAAGTATAAGGACTATTTTTCAAATTGCCAATAAATTGAAATGATGACCATGTGACACATTAAATGTGGTCTCATATTGACTTATCTTAGCTGATTTTTCCATGAGATATTTTGAGAAGAACCTAGAATGTTGGAGAACATTTGAGAAGATAGTAGAATTTTGTGGAACTTTGGAGAATATTTGAGAACTTTGTAGAATTGTGTGGAACATGGTGGAAGCTTCAAGAATCCACTTGAATCTTCCAAATTAAGGCAGACCCCACTCCTTCTTGGGCTTGCGCATGGGCCTAATAAATTTGGGCTTGGATTCATTTATGTGGGGCCCACTAAAATGCTTAAGGCTTAACATGACATAGGAAACTTATATGATTTCTGATGGGCTTTATGAAATTAATCCATGAACAAGGAATTTGGGCTTCATTGCCACGGTCCATTAAGGGATTTGGAACAAAGATTCTGGCCCAATTCACTTGAAAAAAACTTAGAAACTAACTTAGGGACCAAAGTGTAATTAATAGAAAGTTCAGGGACTTAAGCGTAAAATTCATAAATTTTCACTTTAACCCTGTAGAACCTTCTAGACTTAAAAGTATGATTCATCCCCATGAATCATCTCAAAATCCTAAGATAAACTCTTTATCTGCTCTTGGAAACTTCGAAATCCACTCTGCCGCTCACCCGATTACGTATTTCGCCCGAAAAACGTAAATTATTTTATTTTTTCTGAAATAATTCTAAAAATACAGAATTGTAGGAAATAAAATAAAAACCTTAAGTCTTTCATTCACGAATTAAAATTGGGTCTTTTGAGCAGTATAAATATACTGTCAGTGAAAATAGCGTGACGGGATTCGCTCGTCGTTTCAACCTAACTTTTAATCGTAGCTTCCTAAATTCAAGTAGGATTGAGTGATGAACTCCGTTTATTTAAAATAATTTTCTAATACTCATATAAATATATACAAATAATCGGTCGCATTTCGATTATTTTGAAACAGTGAAAATCGGGGTGTTACATTACTACCCCTCTTAGAAAAAAATTCCGTCCTCGGAATTTCTTAACTCAACACTAGACATCATCTTGTAATCTTATCTTAATCTAAAGCATCCAACAATATATTTCTCATAGCTATTTTTCCCTTAGGTGACAGCGGTAACTTCATACAAAATTCATTCTTATATCGTTCAATTTATCCTCCAAAACAATCCATCACTACATTATATTCATTGTCCTTAATATTTCACCTTGATCTATCATCCTTGAAGGACATAATTAAGACTTAATCATTTCATTCTTCTTACTACTGATCCACTAGAGAACCTTATTTCAACATCTAACTCCCGCAATTAACACCACAATCAATTCCAACATCTAACTTCTACAATTACCCGCAATTAACACCACAATCAATTTCAACATCTAACTTCTACAATTAACACCGCAATCAATACTACCCTAACTTCCTACTTACTATATCCATTCACAGTCCTAGATCCTTGTAGCGTATTCCACTATTCTAGATTATATAGTCACACATCTTAATCCTCAAAAGAACATAATTGCACCTCTTAATGCAATTAAAACCAAAAGAAGTCATCTTTCCTGCTCATATTCATCTTAGGTAAAACTACTATAGGTACTTTTCCTTTAATTTTCTAAATTCATACCATCCATACTAACTACGAGTATTTGATCATTACCTTAGATACTCTTGGTAATACTATGCCTCGATCAACATTTGACGTATAGTAATTGTCTCACTCACTGATATTGATCTTAAGGGTTCAAATCCTACCAGTCACAACTATACCTCAACAAAACTCTCATCACTTTCTTGTCTATCATGCTACTTAGACAAACAAACAAAGTCTACCAGATATCAAATACATACCTTGTATAAGATCCTAGATTGAGAATTCATCTCGCCTCACGGTAAACACTCTTTCAGTGGCCTGAGGTCTGACCATCTGCTGTCCTGCTGCTGGAACTCCTTTTCCAGCTCCACCTCTCTAAACACTAGTATACAACATATAATGCTACATAAAACTGGTATATATATGCCATATAACTGTTAACTATCACGTCGGGACTCACTACCCAACTTCTAAGCATAGTTAAAATCCGATGTGGACTCAACTAGACACGGCTAGTAACAATATTCTAGACCTCACAGTCCGATTAGAATCGAACTGCTCTGATACCACCAAATGAGACACCCCGTTGTGCCCCATTGTATTATTAAATTAGAACCTTATTATTTATTTACTTAATCACGGGCTTATTGTTGAAAATATGTACAAATTAAAACTTATTTAATTATCATATAACTTCTGCAGATTTAAAACACACCAACGTTAATATATATAAATACACACCTGTCTATTTATGACAATACCAAAACACTGTTAAGGGTACCCTCTTAGTAGGATCCCTCACAGGTATAAACTGCACTACAGACATACCTAGCGGAAATATAAATACTCCTTAGACACACTGGCCATAATGTGTATACTCTAATCGCCATCGATCACAGCTCGACCTCCAGCATCCGATTCATACGGAGTTCCATCTAACTCCTCAGCAATTGGTTCCTCCATCGGGTCTTCTCATACGATCACATCAGAAATAAAATACAACACACAGAAAGATATAGGGGATAAGAAACAATTCTATCATCAAAGCGGAAAAGAATCATAGCATAAAATATAATAACCGTCAACCACACACATCACACCTAACTAGAAATCATCCTCAAATTACGATATCACCCTCTACTTTCAACTCCTGTAATTCAACATTTATACTAATATGACCATCTATACTCCTGTCACACTAGTCAGTAGTCCAGAACTATTTGGGGTCAGAACTCGGTGCACCACTATTCCCTAATCTCTCATAGGAAATAGTGCATCAGCACAATATGCGTCACTATTGCCCTCATTGGAAATAGCACACAAGCACAAAATAAATGATAACTCGGTGCGCCCCTATTCCCTTACCTCTCATAGGAAATAGTGCATAAGCACGATATACGTCACTATTACCCCCCATTGGAAATAGCACATAAACACATAATAAATAATAACTCGGTGCGCCCCTATTCCCTTACCTCTCATAGGAAATAGTGCATAAGCACGATATGATTCTCACTGACTTTTATCAATAGCAACCTAGTACCTCAAGCTTTTCCTCACAACCTCCACTTACATTCTATATCACATCACTTCTGTAAAATAATAGTGAGGCACCTCTAATTCATATTCAAAACTCTCACCCAAAACTTATCTCCCGAACAACATATATCTTTGCTTAAAATCATCTAAGCATAGGATTAAACCCAGGCAGATCATGCATAACACATTAATCAACAGAATATTCAAATATCTCAATATCATATACAGTAATTTATCACAACCAACTCATAATAATCAAACCAAATAAATAACAAAGTCAGACTCTGTCACGGCCAGGCCGTGATAGCCATCCCGGCCGTGACAAACAACAAACATCCTCAATATCATAAATATTCAAACACCGCAATAATACGTCACATGCAGATGGAATACCTCAACCATCATATCACAGTAAATTTAATAACATAAAATCAAACATCCTCAAATACTTAAAATCAACTTAATGTCGATAAACCTACAATCCCCGAATCCATTGGTTTTACAGAAAAGGTTTCCAATGGGATTTTGGTCTTGTCGATTACTCGACTACTAGTAGTCGATTACTCGACTACTAGTAGGGTTTAGGCCGCCCTACACAATTATTATAGAATATACTACTTATCGATTCTGACGATAGGATGATTCTTTCCCCCACCTGAGCTAGCACCGAAGTCTTGAACTCGACGTTCCTCGCTATCACACCACAGCTTAATAGTTTCACCTTGAACCAAACAACATAACTATAATTAATCAAATGACAACCATCTATGACACTTTAGGGCTAGGTTCGGCCAAAACTTAGAAAATAGGTCTAGGGTTATCTTCTTAATGCCATCTTTTGGATCCTAGTTACTAGAGTCTTAACTAACATAGATTACTTATTACAAGACTAAAATTTGAAACAAAATCCTCTAACCTTTAGGGTTAGGGTTTCGGCCTATATTAGAAAAATAGACTAGGAAATTTAGTTGGATTCAAGCTCTTGGATTTAGATCATATAAGTACTAGAGAGCTCAAATCTAGCATTAGATTTCAAAAATGAAAACAAAATCATCAAACCCTCCTTTGAGTGAGATTCCGCCACTTAAAGAAAATAGGGAAGGAAAATGTTTTTGATTACATGCTCTTGGATAACGAAAGTGGAAGACATCACAAGATCATAGAAATTGGTTTCACATTAAAAGTATTTTTCTACAATTTTCTAGAATTATTTGAAGTTCTAGATCTAGGAATGGAAATTTATGAAAAATTGATGATCATGGATTGATCTTACAAAATAAATGAAGGAGAAGACTTAGATGATTAATGAGAAGAGCTTTTACCTCTTGAAGATTGAAGAAATGAAGAAAATAATCAACCTTCATTACGTTGAAAATTCGACAGCTTGAGGGTGTGATGGTATTGTGAGTGTATCTCACAATATACTCATCCAAAAACCACGAACTTTGGCTTGATAGAAATATAATAAGAAACGGAACAACTTTGGTGTTTAAGGGTTCATTTGGTTTGGATCATAACAGGGGTGATAAGGGACTTCTTTCTGCTGTTTCGTGGGTTGCTGAGAATTCTGGGCAGTTTCGATATTTTGATCCTATCTCCCAATCCACTTATCCGTTTTTGATGATATTTAGCTTGTTGGAAATAAGAGAGAAAGAGGAACAACTTTTATGTTGAGTGTTTTCCGAGTTTCAGAAAGGAAGAGGGTCATATGTTTGGTGGGGATTCGGTGTTCTTAGGGTTTTGTAACTTAGTTGGTAAGGAAGATGAAGAGAATGAAGAAGATGAGTGAAATGGTGAGGGAGGGTATTTATAGAAGGGTGACTGCGCCACTTTGTAAGGATCTAGTAGGGATGAGTTGGCTTGTTCAAAGGATTAAAGTGCAAATAATTCATAGGGACCATTTTGCAAAGATTCCAAAAGTATAAGGACTATTTTGCAAATTGCCAATAAATTGAAATGATGACCATGTGACACATTAAATGTGGTCTCATATTGACTTATCTTGGCTGATTTTTCCATGAGATATTTTGAGAAGAACCTAGAATGTTGGAGAACATTTGAGAAGATAGTAGAATTTTGTGGAACTTTGGAGAATATTTGAGAACTTTGTAGAATTGTGTGGAACATGGTGGAAGCTTCAAGAATCCACTTGAATCTTCCAAATTAAGGCAGACCCCACTCCTTCTTGGGCTTGCTCATGGGCCTAATAAATTTGGGCTTGGATTCATTTATGTGGGGCCCACTAAAATGCTTAAGGCTTAACATGACATAGGAAACTTATATGATTTCTAATGGGCTTTATGGAATTAATCCATAAACAAGGAATTTGGGCTTCATTGCCACGGTCCATTAAGGGATTTGGAATAAAGATTCTGGCCCAATTCACTTGAAAAAAACTTAGAAACTAACTTAGGGACAAAAGTGTAATTAATAGAAAGTTCGGGGACTTGAGCGTAAAATTCATAAATTTTCACTTTAACCCTGTAGAACTTTCTAGACTTAAAAGTATGATTCATCCCCATGAATCATCTCAAAATCCTAAGATAAACTCTTTATCTGCTCTTGGAAACTTCGAAATCCACTATGTCGCTCACCCGATTACGTATTTTGCCCGAAAAACGTAAATTATTTTATTTTTTCTGAAATAATTCTAAAAATACAGAATTGTAGGAAATAAAATAAAAACCTTAAGTCTTTCATTCACGAATTAAAATTAGGTCTTTTGAGAAGTATAAATATACTGTCAGTGAAAATAGCGGGCCGGGATTCGCCCGTCGTTTCAACCAAACTTTTAATCGTAGTTTACTACATTCAAGTGGGATTGAGTGATGAAATCCGTTTATTTAAAATAATTTTCTAATACTCATATAAATATATACAAATAATCGTCCGCATTTCGATTATTTTGAAACAGTGAAAATCGGGGTGTTACATGTTGTGCAACTATAGTGCCGTTGCTTTGCATGGGAATGCTCACCGTGGATGAGGATGTGCACAAGGGATTCTGGAGACGCGTCATTTGATTGATTGAGATATGTATATCCGGATTGGTGGCAGCCTTGTTATCACACACATTGCATTTCCATCATGGTAAAAGGTAGAGGAAATAATATGTTTCGAGGATGGTTGCATATATATATATATATATATATATATATATATATATATATATATATATATATATATATAGAGAGAGAGAGAGAGAGAGAGAGAGAGAGAGAGACATGGGGTGATGTATGTTTTGTGTGCTGTTATTGATTAGATGTTGCTAAACCCTTTCCATGTTGATATCAGATGTATTCTTATTCCCTTTATTTCTTTTTTGTATGTTGTTTTCTTTATTGTTTTACTTAGACCCAGATCACACTGATGGCTCATTGGGGGCATCCTTGGATGGAGCTCCGGCGAGGTTCCCCCTAACGGGGACTTTTGAGCTTGAGTTTATTGATGAGCACTGGTGGCTAGTGGACCCAGTCACTCGATTTTCTGTGTATACGGGTCCTATTTCGGTACATGTGGTGTAGGGAATGGAGCCGTATTTGGGATGGTGGGGACTTTCAGAGTGGGACAGACTTTCCCATTCCCGATTGGATTTCCAGCTGCACCGTTACCGTCAATGCCTGATGTGGTACCTGTTCCCATCCCCGTACCAGTTGAGGCACCAGCACCAGAGCCAGCACCTGCACCTGCACCAGTGCCTATCATTGCATCGGCTCTTGAGGAGGATCAGGTTGTACTAGACATTGATCATATGCTTGCTCTTGCGGTATCTGAGATTCCAGATGTTAGAGCGGCAAGGTCTGAGTCTTCCCGTTTATCATCTCGGCACAGCTTCGATTATCGTCAACTGTTTCAGAGGCCCTGCTGGGAGGAGTTATTCTAGCAGCAGCAGAGGAGTAATGGGACCCTCCAGACACATGGGTGATAGTGAGGGCAGCATTAGTTGCAATTGATGGTACATGCCAGTGCTATCCAGTTAGGCGTGTATAGGTGTTTGTGCGAGGATTTTGATGTACTTTTGAGAGGGGACTGGGGTGTTGAGAGTCGATGAGGCATTTTCTGTTTAGTCTTTTGATGTATTTATTTTTATTTGTCTCAGTTTGTATATATATAGGGTCCTACTGATGGGATTCCCTTGACAATACTAGACGTTATGTGTGTGTGTGTGTGTATATATATATATATATGTGTGATGGTTGTTTTATATTTAAGTTTTAATTTCTTCCGCTGTTCATAAATAACCTTTTAACGCTAATATCACGATTAGGAATTAAATAATATATGGTTCTTTAATAGGACATCGGTTTGTCTCATCAAACAAGATCAAAAGAACTATCTTCGAAGCAAACGAAAGCGGGATTTGGCATATGGGGAAGCTGGAAGATTACTAAGGTACGTTCAACGCCAACTACATGAAAACCCCTCATTTCACTATGCTATACAGTTAGATAGTGAGGAAAAAATTACAAATATTTTCTGGGCTGATGCTAGAATAATTACTGGTTATGCTTTATTTGGTGATGTAATCACCTTTGACACAACATATTGCAAAAACAAAGAAATTTGGCCATTGGGTGTTTTTTGTGGATTTAATCACCATAGAGAAACTGTGATATTTGGAGCTACTCTTTTGTATGATGAGATGGTAGAGTCTTTTAAGTGGTTATTTGATTCTTTTTTAGTAGTTCACAAGCAAAAAAAAATTCCTAGAACTATTTCATGCAAAATGGTATAAGACATCTAGGAAATATAATGAAAAATGGTTCTTGTGTTTTGAAGGATTTCAAAGCTTGTATGTTTAATTATGAAGATAAATCAAAATTTCATGAGGCTTGGGCTAGTTTGCTTGATAAATATAAAGTTGATGGTTGAGACACCCCGATGTGCCCCATCGTATTATTACATTAAAACCTTAATATTTATTTACTTAATCGCTCGCTTATCGTTGAAAATACGTAAAAATTAAAACTTAATTAATAATTATATAACTTATGCAGATATAAAACATACCAAAACTATATTACATAAATACACACCTGCTTATTTATTACATTACCAAAATACTGTTGAGGGTACCCTCTCAGTAGGATCCCTCACAGGCATAAACTGCACTATAGACATACTTAGCGGAAATATAAATACTCCTTAGACACACTGGCCATAATGTATATACTCTACTCGCCATGGATCACAGCTCGACCTCCAGCATCTGGTTCATACGGAGTTCCATCTAACTCCTCAGCAACTGGTTCCTCCATCGGGTCTTCTCGTACGATCACATCAGAAATAAAATACAACACACAGAAAGATATAGGGAATAAGAAACAGTTCTATCATCAAAAAGCGGAAAAGACTAATAGTAAATTATACAGTAATTGTCACAGACACGCATCACTCAAAATCAACAATCATCCTCAATCCACTATATCATCCTCTACCCTCAACCCATGCAACTAAAACTTTATACTGATGTGGCCGTCTTCACTCCTGTCACATTAGTCAGTAGTCCAGACCGGTTCAGTACCAATAACTTTCGAAACGCATCAAAGACTAAACACTTATTAGTCTAAAATGGTCCAGTGCCAATAACATACGAACTCGTCAAGGAACATCCTTCCATAACGGTCCAGTGCCAAGAACATTCGAACTCGTCAAGGAACATCCTTCCATAACGGTCCAGTGCCAATAACATTCGAACTCGTCAAGGAACATCCTTCCATAACGGTCCAGTGCAAATAACATTCGAACTCGTCAAGGAACATCCTTCCATAACGGTCCAGTGCCAAGAACATTCGAACTCGTCAAGGAACATCCTTCCATAACGGTCCAGTGCCAAGAACATACGAACTCGTCAAGGAATATCAATCCAAAACGGTCCAGTGCCAAGAACATACGAACATACGAACTCGTCAAGAACTAAAGAGTATTACGGTAGTCTACCTCGGCATCCACATCCGTAGGGCACTCACCCGTAATATCCGATATCCCCAAAATAGGATATCCTGACCTCGTGTGTTCCACTCACACGGCTGTGACTAACAATACCTCGATAAATGAATCTCCCTAATTTAAATCAATAACAACCTAGTGCCTCAACCTTCCATCAAAGTCTCAACACCTTTTTCCTCTTAGATAAAACCACTTAATTAGGCTAGGCACCTCTAAATCACCTTTATTCTCTCACCCAAACAATTATCTCCCGAACAACACATATCCTTACTTAAAAATCAGCTAAGCACAATATTAAAAACCAGGCAGATCATGCATAACACAATATCGGAAAATAATTCAAATACCACAAAATATCACATAAGCAATGAAATAATAATAATAAATTCAATCAACCTCAGATAAGATAAAATCATCCTAATGTCGATAAACCTACAATCCCCAAATCACCATTGGTTTTACAGAAAAGGTTTCCAATATGATTTTGGTCTTGTCGATTACTCAACTACTAGTAGGGTTTAGGTCGCCCTACACAATTATCATATAATCTACTACTTATCGATTCCGACGATAGGTTGATTCTTTTCCCCACCTGAGTTTGCACCGGAAACACGTACACGACGATCCTCGTTATCCCGCCACGAGTTAACACAACCACCTTCATCCAAACAACATAACTATAATTAATCAACTAACAACCATCTATGACACTTTAGGCTAGGTTCGGCCAAGACTTAGAAAATAGGTTTAGGGTTATCTTCTTAATGCCATCTTTTGGATCCTAATTACTAGAGTCTTAACTAACATAGATTACTTATTACAAGACTAAAATTTGAAACAAAATCCTCTAAACTTTAGGGTTAGGGTTTCGGCCAAGGGCTGACCTTTAGGGTTCAAAATCCTTAAAATTCCTAATCATGATTAAGTCATAGATTAATGATCCTTGATTAACCTAAATCATGGATTAGTGACTAAACTACTAAAGTTGAAACTCAAAACTTCCTATCTCTTTTATACAAGGATTCGGCCTCAACATGTTCATAGGGTTAGGGTTCTTAGTTTAATAAACCAACTTGGATTTATTAAGCATCCATACTAATAGCTTGATTAACAAGATCATTAATGAAAACTTTGAAGAAAACTCATCTAGTTCCAAGAACTAGGGTTTCAGCCTTGATTAAATCAATAGGTTAGAGTTTGATTTTTGATCTTATATATATACTTAAATACAAGAACTATCAAGATACTAGAAGATTGAATCATGAATCAAGACATGAAAATGAAACAAAACCTATGAACATGATGTTGACCTAGGTTCGGCCATGACCAGAAATCAAGGAAAGAAATTTCTCATGATCTTATGCTTCTAGATGATGAAAATAGAGATGATTATAAGATCATAGCAATTGGTTTCATGTCAAAAGGATTTTTCTAGAATTAGTTATGAATTTTCAAAGTTCTAGATCTAGAAACTTAAAAATGATGAACAACTATGAAATAAACTTTGAATCAAGAAATTGATTGAAGAACATAGACATGATTAGAGAAGAAGAATAGGATTCACCTCTTGGATATCAAGAACAAGTGAAGATCCAAGAACTTTCTTCACAAATCTAACACTAGAAGACTTATAACTTTAGGGTTTTTAAACAAATGGCAAAAGAAACTAAGTGAAAAGTGAGAGTATGGTATTTATAAGCATGTGGGATGCGCCACTTTTGAGGACCAAGTAGAAAGGAGGTGGTTTTCAAAGGATTAAAGTGCAAATAACTCACAGGGACCATTTTGCAAAGATTCCAAAAGTATAAGGACTATTTTGCAAATTGCTAATAAATTGTCATGATGACCACTTGCCACATTTAATGTGGTCTTATCTTGACTAACTTTGGCTGATTTTTGGCATAAATATCTTAGGAAAACCTAGCTTGTTGAAGAAGATTTGTTGAAGAAGATTGTTGAAGAAGATTGTTAAAGCTTAAAGAACAAAGTAGAAGAATGGAGAACATTCTAGAAAATTCTTGGCTCATCTAAGAATTATGAGGGCAGCCCCTTCTCCCTCATGGGCTTGCGCATGGGCTTGCTCAATTTGGGCTTGGTTTCATTTTTGTGGGGCCCACTTGAAGATTTAAGCATTAAGCTTAAGATAGGAAACTTGTATAGTTTCAAATAGGCTTTATGGAATCAAACCATGAACTAGAAAATTTTGGGCTTCTAAGCCACGACCATTTTGAGATTGGAAACAAGGATTCTAGCCCAATCCACTTGGAAAAACTTAAAAAAACTAATTTAGGGACAAAAGGGTAATTTACAGAAAGTTCAGGGGCTTAAACGTAAAATTCCTAAATTTTCTATTTAACCCTGAAAAACCTTCTAGACTTAAAAATATGATTCATCCCCTTGAATCATCTCAAAATCCTAAGATAAACCCTCTATTTACTTTTAGAAACTCTAATTTCCCTTCCGTCGTCTACCCGATTACACTTTCCGCCTGAAAAACGTAAATTATTTTATTTTTTTCTGGAAATAATTCTAAAAATACAGAATCGTAGAAAATAAAATACTAAACTTAAGTCTTTCGTTCACGAATTAAAATTAGGTCTTTTGAGCAGTATTATTATACTGTCAATGGAATTCGCGGGCCGGGTTTCGCCTGACTTTCCAACCTAAATTTTAATCGTAGCTTCCTACGGTCAAGTAGGATTGAGTAATAACCTCCGTTTATTTAAAATAATTTTATAAAACTCAAATAAATTTATAAACATATTTATATGTATTACTGTTATTTAAAACAGTAAAATACAGGGTGTTACATTACTACCCCTCTTAGAAAAAAATTCCGTCCTCGGAATTTCTTAACTCAACACTAGACATCATCTTGTAATCTTATCTTAATCTAAAGCTCCAACAATATATTTCTCATCGCTGTTTTTCCCTTAGGTGACAGCGGTAACTTCATAATAGAATTCATGCTTATATCATCCCATTTATCCTCGAACTTATCCATCACTATATTCTATTCATTGTCCTTAACTTTTCCAACTTGATCTAACATCCTTAAAGGACATAATTAAAACTTAATCCTTCGAACATATTATATTATTCCAATTTATATCAAAATCATACATACCGTGTATGAGATCTGCAGCGTGAGGGGATTCAACTCTTCTTATGGTAAACACTCTCCCAGCAGCTTGAGGCCTAACCATCCGCGATCGATTGCGAAACTACTCCCTGGGTTCCACCTCTATAACCTCCAGCTTCCCTATTCCCAGCTACCGACTGCGGCATACCTTTCTGTCTACAATCACAAGCATAATGACCTGGTTTCCCACAGTTGCAACAACCAGATCCCTCCTTACAATTCCTAACATAGTGCGGTCCTCCGCATCTGAAACAAACTAAGCGTTGTTGTTGCTGGCTTGTTCCAACCACTGGTGTGGTAGCTACTAGTGTTGGTGCCACTGTCTGCAATTGTCTAGCATATGGTCCTTGTCTCTCTTGAGAACCCCTATCTTCTCTCCATTGGAGACCTGATCGAATAGGACCTCCACTCCTCTGCTGCCTCTGCTCAGCAGCTTGCCTCAGATCTATGCTTTCTATGGCACTGCATCTCTCTACTAGTTCCGGAAAACTCTGGATATCGAGAGATACTATAGCCCTTTGTAGTCCATGTCGGAGTCCTTCCTCAAACCTTCTACATTGCCAATCTTCATCTGGGAATCTCTGATAAAATTCAGAATATTTAATCAGAGCCTCAAATCGTGATGCATAATCACCAACCGTCATGTTGCCTTGTTTGAGACTCATGAATTCCCTTTCTTTCTCGCGTCGAACTAGACGTGGAAAATACTTCTCAAAGAAACAGTCACTAAACAGCTGCCAGTTGATAACTCTGCCTTCGGCATCCAGCAATCTTCGCTTGCCTCTCCACCAAGACTCTGCTCCTCCAGTTAGCATGAAAGCAGCATACGTCACTTTCCTATCCTCTCTGCAGCGCATGGTATCGAATATCTTTTCGATCTCTTGTATCCACCATTCTGCCTTCTCTGGATCATAATCTCCTCGGAATTGAGGTGGCTTCCCTTTCAGGAAAGTAGCCATTCCGGCATCTTCATCTGCTGCAGCTCTCCTTTGGTTCTGTTGTTCCTGCTGTTCTTTGTTCATCTGTAGCATCCCAGCATTATGCTGTGTTTGTAACAACAGAGCAGTAACTATGTTTTTCATAGTATCTTGAGTCTCAGATGACTCTCCTCCACTTCCGGTATGATTATTTTCCACATTGTTAGCTCCCACAATTCTTTCAGGAGTTCTGTCATTACTGTCAATCAGACGTCCTTTTCCACGAGCCATGATTCTGTAAAAGAATCATTTGCTCTTATCAGTATGACATATAATACCACATAGACCAGTATATAAATACCATATGCCACACTAATGTAAATTAACGCATCGGATTCGGACACACTACCCATCGTCTAAGCATAGTTGAAATCCGTTGTGGATTCAACTAGACACGGCCAATAACAACTTCCTAGACCTCACAGTCCGATTAGAATCGAACTGCTCTGATACCACCAAATGAGACACCCCGATGTGCCCCATCGTATTATTACATTAAAACCTTAATATTTATTTACTTAATCGCTCGCTTATCGTTGAAAATACGTAAAAATTAAAACTTAATTAATAATTATATAACTTATGCAGATATAAAACATACCAAAACTATATTACATAAATACACACCTATTTATTTATTACATTACCAAAATACTGTTGAGGGTACCCTCTCAGTAGGATCCCTCACAGGCATAAACTGCACTATAGACATACTTAGCGGAAATATAAATACTCCTTAGACACACTGGCCATAATGTCTATACTCTACTAGCCATGGATCACAGCTCGACCTCCAGCATCTGGTTCATACGGAGTTCCATCTAACTCCTCAGCAACTGGTTCCTCCATCGGGTCTTCTCGTACGATCACATCACAAATAAAATACAACACACTGAAAGATATAGGGAATAAGAAACAGTTCTATCATCAAAAAGCGGAAAAGACTAATAGTAAATTATACAGTAATTGTCACAGACACGCATCACTCAAAATCAACAATCATCCTCAATCCACTATATCATCCTCTACCCTCAACCCATGCAACTAAAACTTTATACTGATGTGGCCATCTTCACTCCTGTCACATTAGTCAGTAGTCCAGACCGGTTCAGTACCAATAACTTTCGAAACGCATCAAAGACTAAACACTTATTAGTCTAAAATGGTCCAGTGCCAATAACATACGAACTCTTCAAGGAACATCCTTCCATAACGGTCCAGTTCCAAGAACATTCGAACTCGTCAAGGAACATCCTTCCATAACGGTCCAGTGCCAATAACATTCGAACTCGTCAAGGAACATCCTTCCATAACGGTCCAGTGCAAATAACATTCGAACTCGTCAAGGAACATCCTTCCATAACGGTCCAGTGCCAAGAACATTCGAACTCGTCAAGGAACATCCTTCCATAACGGTCTAGTGCCAAGAACATACGAACTCGTCAAGGAATATCAATCCGAAACGGTCCAGTGCCAAGAACATACGAACATACGAACTCGTCAAGAACTAAAGAGTATTACGGTAGTCTACCTCGGCATCCACATCCGTAGGGCACTCACCCGTAATATCCGATATCCCCAAAATAGGATATCCTGACCTCGTGTGTTCCACTCACACGGCTGTGACTAACAATACCTCGATAAATGAATCTCCCTAATTTAAATCAATAACAACCTAGTGCCTCAACCTTCCATCAAAGTCTCAACACCTTTTTCCTCTTAGATAAAACCACTTAATTAGGCTAGGCACCTCTAAATCACCTTTATTCTCTCACCCAAACAATTATCTCCCGAACAACACATATCCTTACTTAAAAATCAGCTAAGCACAATATTAAAAACCAGGCAGATCATGCATAACACAATATCAGAAAATAATTCAAATACCACAAAATATCACATAAGCAATGAAATAATAATAATAAATTCAATCAACCTCAGATAAGATAAAATCATCCTAATGTCGATAAACCTACAATCCCCAAATCACCATTGGTTTTACAGAAAAGGTTTCCAATATGATTTTGGTCTTGTCGATTACTCAACTACTAGTAGGGTTTAGGTCGCCCTACACAATTATCATATAATCTACTACTTATCGATTCCGACGATAGGTTGATTCTTTTCCCCACCTGAGTTTGCACCGGAAACACGTACACGACGATCCTCGTTATCCCGCCACGAGTTAACACAACCACCTTCATCCAAACAACATAACTATAATTAATCAACTAACAACCATCTATGACACTTTAGGCTAGGTTCGGCCAAGACTTAGAAAATAGGTTTAGGGTTATCTTCTTAATGCCATCTTTTGGATCCTAATTACTAGAGTCTTAACTAACATAGATTACTTATTACAAGACTAAAATTTGAAACAAAATCCTCTAAACTTTAGGGTTAGGGTTTCGGCCAAGGGCTGACCTTTAGGGTTCAAAATCCTTAAAATTCCTAATCATGATTAAGTCATAGATTAATGATCCTTGATTAACCTAAATCATGGATTAGTGACTAAACTACTAAAGTTGAAACTCAAAACTTCCTATCTCTTTTATACAAGGATTCGGCCTCAACATGTTCATAGGGTTAGGGTTCTTAGTTTAATAAACCAACTTGGATTTATTAAGCATCCATACTAATAGCTTGATTAACAAGATCATTAATGAAAACTTTGAAGAAAACTCATCTAGTTCCAAGAACTAGGGTTTCAGCCTTGATTAAATCAATAGGTTAGAGTTTGATTTTTGATCTTATATATATACTTAAATACAAGAACTATCAAGATACTAGAAGATTGAATCATGAATCAAGACATGAAAATGAAACAAAACCTATGAACATGATGTTGACCTAGGTTCGGCCATGACCAGAAATCAAGGAAAGAAATTTCTCATGATCTTATGCTTCTATATGATGAAAATAGAGATGATTATAAGATCATAGCAATTGATTTCATGTCAAAAGGATTTTTCTAGAATTAGTTATGAATTTTCAAAGTTCTAGATCTAGAAACTTAAAAATGATGAACAACTATGAAATAAACTTTGAATCAAGAAATTGATTGAAGAACATAGACATGATTAGAGAAGAAGAATAGGATTCACCTCTTGGATATCAAGAACAAGTGAAGATCCAAGAACTTTCTTCACAAATCTAACACTAGAAGACTTATAACTTTAGGGTTTTTAAACAAATGGCAAAAGAAACTAAGTGAAAAGTGAGAGTATGGTATTTATAAGCATGTGGGCTGCGCCACTTTTGAGGACCAAGTAGAAAGGAGGTGGTTTTCAAAGGATTAAAGTGCAAATAACTCATAGGGACCATTTTGCAAAGATTCCAAAAGTATAAGGACTATTTTGCAAATTGCTAATAAATTGTCATGATGACCACTTGCCACATTTAATGTGGTCTTATCTTGACTAACTTTGGCTGATTTTTGGCATAAATATCTTAGGAAAATCTAGCTTGTTGAAGAAGATTTGTTGAAGAAGATTGTTGAAGAAGATTGTTAAAGCTTAAAGAACAAAGTAGAAGAATGGAGAACATTCTAGAAAATTCTTGGCTCATCTAAGAATTATGAGGGCAGCCCCTTCTCCCTCATGGGCTTGCGCATGGGCTTGCTCAATTTGGGCTTGGTTTCATTTTTGTGGGGCCCACTTGAAGATTTAAGCATTAAGCTTAAGATAGGAAACTTGTATAGTTTCAAATAGGCTTTATGGAATCAAACCATGAACTAGAAAATTTTGGGCTTCTAAGCCACGACCATTTTGAGATTGGAAACAAGGATTCTAGCCCAATCCACTTGGAAAAACTTAAAAAAACTAATTTAGGGACAAAAGGGTAATTTACAGAAAGTTCAGGGGGGGCTTAAACGTAAAATTCCTAAATTTTCTATTTAACCCTGAAAAACCTTCTAGACTTAAAAATATGATTCATCCCCTTGAATCATCTCAAAATCCTAAGATAAACCCTCTATTTACTTTTAGAAACTCTAATTTCCCTTCCGTCGTCTACCCGATTACACGTTCCGCCTGAAAAACGTAAATTATTTTATTTTTTTCTGGAAATAATTCTAAAAATACAGAATCCTAGAAAATAAAATACTAAACTTAAGTCTTTCGTTCACGAATTAAAATTAGGTCTTTTGAGCAGTATTATTATACTGTCAATGGAATTCGTGGGCCGGGTTTCGCCTGACTTTCCAACCTAAATTTTAATCGTAGCTTCCTACGGTCAAGTAGGATTGAGTAATAACCTCCGTTTATTTAAAATAATTTTATAAAACTCAAATAAATTTATAAACATATTTATATGTATTACTGTTATTTAAAACAGTAAAATACAGGGTGTTACAATGGTAACACATGGTTGGAGAGTATTTTCAAGATGAAGGAAAAATGGGCTCATTGCTATATGAAGAAGGTGTATATCATTGGAATGCGAAGTACTCAGGTCAATGAAAGTTTTAATAGTGACCTAAAAGATCATACAAGGTCAAGCTTAGATATAGTACAAATTTTCAAACATTTTGACCGAGTTGTTGATTCCAAGCTGTATAAAGAGTTACAACCTGAGTACAATGCTAGGAAAAAGTTACCTAGACTTAAGATGGTGCACTCACCATTGTTGAAACATGCTGGACATCTTTATACTCCTAGTGCATTTGATTTATTTCAAAATGAGTTTGATTGGAGTTATGCTGCTTATATTGTTTCTCACAATGAAGTTGATCAAATGACTAAATATTTAGTTGCTATTTTTTATAAGGTTGGAGAATATGAAGTTATTGGCAATATGGAAGATAAAACAATTTCTTGTAGTTGTGGAATGTTTGAAACAATGGGTTTGTTATGTTGTCATGCTTTGAAAGTATTCAATGTGTGGGATGTGAAACAAATTCCAGATCAATACATTTCAAAGAGATGGACGAGAGAAGCAAGAGATATGGTTATTCATGACATGAATGGAAAAGTTGTTGAAGCTAATGTTAAAAAGAATGTCATTGAACGGTATAGAAATCTTTGTTCAAAATTGGTCAAATTAGCTACTAGAGCATCTGACTTTGAAGAAACATATAATTTTGTTGATCAAGTTAGTGATGAAATGCTTAAGAAGATAGATTCCTTTTCCAGACTTTAAAATGATGTTCATTCGAATGATTTGAATATTAGAGGGATTTGTAGTGCTAGTAAAGTGATCCGCTGTCGCACACGGGTCAAAAAAACGAGTGATTAGAAAAACTGTAGTTAGGGCACGACAACTCGAGTATCGTATCTCAAGGACTCTTGGATTGTTATTAACCTACGAATCAGTTTTTTTTTTTGGGAGGGGGGGGGGGGGGGTTGGATTCAGTGAGAAAAGAATTGATTAAGAAAACAGTGCAAAGAAGTGATTATCAATAAGTTGAAACGATTAATCTGTTGTTTCGGTTTCCCAACTATCATTGATTCACATAAATTCCATGCCCTAAGTGAATTCTAATACCTTTTCGATTGTAGTGGCAATTAAACAAGCACAATCGACACTACGAGATACATGTTCCTATTTCCGAATTAAGCAAACGGAATGAAGCGCTCGTGAATTAAGCAAACACGATCAACACACGTGAATTAAGCAAACGCGATCAAGGTATAGGAACATGGAATCATCGAAATAAATCAATACTTATCCTATACAACTTGAATTAAGCAAACAAGGCATACATCATAGTATTGAAAGAGACAAGCAAAGCAAATTTATCGGGAATTATGGAACCTCAAGTGTCGATGGAAACCGATTACAGCAGACTAATCCCTGGTGATTAGTTCTCCATCACAAACATGATACAAACCCTTGGAATAGACTAAAAACAATGAAAATTGTATATGAATTGCGTCTGCCCTGGTGCTTTTTATAAATCAGGATTTGCGTCACGGCCGTGATGGCCGTGACGCATTCTGCCAAGGGCGCGCATTCAAATTCCAGCCTGTCACGGCCGTGATGCTTTCTGACTTTGGGTGCTGATCTGTCACGACCGTGACCTCCATCACGGCTAGGCCGTTATCAATTCTGTTCTTCAGCGTTCTCTCATAATGCCCGTGATGGGTATCACGGCTGGGCCATGATGCTTTCTGACTTTCAGGGTCTTCTCATCACGCCCGTGATGGTCATCACGGCTGGGCCGTGATGCTCTCTGATCTTCATGGGTGGCTCATCAATGGTCACGGCCTGGCCGTGATGGCTTCTGCTTCAAGAGTCCTTCCATTTTTGCTCTTCTTATTGACCTGAAAACATGAAATAGCAGTGAATGCTTTATTTGACTCAAAATTAACTAAAATGTCCTAAACTACTTAAGAAACTCAAAATGTTGCTTGAGGACAATTAAATCCAAATTTGGGTGAAAGCGCGGTTAAACTCGAGTAATTAATACAAAAGCCATGGTCTTACTAGTTATAAAACTAGTCGAGCCAGAGGCTTATCAAAATACCCCCAAACTTAAACTTTGCTTGTCCCCAAGCAAACTAAAACTCAAAAAGACTCAAACTTGGCAAGCTTAAAGGATTCAACCAATTTCGCACAAATTTCATGCAATTTTATCACAACAATTTCTCTTCAATGTTTCCCCCCTTTTCAACAATGCAATCCCCACATTCATTTACTTTAAACAATTGAGAATTCCATCATTCATGCAATCAGTAATCTGAGTTGAGGATCCAAGTTACACACAAAAGGGAAATCACCAATTTCAAACAATTGCCTTCCTCACAAGGGCATTTAATATTTTACTCATTCGCTCGATTTGTCTAGGCTATCAACTTTTCACTCAATTTCACATTCCAAGAGCACTTCCCATGAATTTGATTTTCATCTCAAACAAAGTCCCCACGAAAACATGCATGCAACATCAAAAGATCTTTTAAAGGTTGTAATGGGGCCTGGCTAAAGATAGGATATTCAAAGGTACTTGGCTTAAGTCCCTAGGAACTAAGAGATCATGAGGATTTTGACACATTGAACTTCCACTCAAATTCCTTTTTCCATTTTTCTTTTTGCTTTGGGTGACTACAACCTTTTTTTTCTTCTAATACCCTTTTTTGACATTTTGTTCTTTTCTTTTCTCTTTTTCTCTTTTTTTTTAGTTTCTTTTTTTGCCTTTGGCTCCAACCTTTATTTTTCTTTTTCTCAACCCAGAATGACATATCAAACCTTGTAGCCACCCCAAACTTAGTTTCTTACAACCCTTCTCTTGCTAAGCTTCCATGCTCTCCTAATCCTAAGATTGGTTAACATGGTTTTTTCCCCCCCAGATTTTTGGCTTATAACATTGGGTCATCAAGAAACAATAGGCTTATTAGGCTCAATGTGGCTAACTAGGGAACATGCATTAGGGATGGTTCTTTTTTTAGGCCAAGTAGTTATTTCAAAGAAAATTGCCTAAATCATTTGATGCAACCACATAAACATGCAAACCATGAAGAGATTCAAGCAAATTCGGGAAAGTACAACTTAAAAGTGATTCACACAATTAAAAACATGTTGGAGGCTCAAATCCTCACCTGGACATTTTTCGCAAATTGTTTGACCGAGATTCAATCCCTAGTGTGTGCATACCTTCACCCCAAACTTATCATAAGTTATGCAATCACAATAGAATATCTCAAAGTTTAATTTTCAATTTTTCACACGGGGATCAATTTTCAATTTTCAAAACCTAGGGGGAAATCATCAATAGTCAACACATATCATGCAATCCATCTATGCAAAATTTGATTAAAATCCAACAAGCTCGTCGACACAACAGTCAACACACATAAGACTCGAAGCAAATCGAAGCAAATCAAGGCAAAGCGAAGATAATTAAAAAGAAAAAGGTTTAGAAAAACTCATGAAGGCGGTTCCACCGAGATCCCACTGCCTGTGATACAGCGGCCAAGGAATGCTCAAAGTGCAATATGATCCTCCAGGATCCCATGGCATGCAGCATAAGTTTGAAAGTGAGCGCTTGACAATCATGGTGACCTCGCCAAGTGCGGAGGACTTCTCACTCCCTCTTGGGTCAAAGATGACCACCTTGTCAACAAAGTCTTCCCAATAAAAATGGGGTTCAACCTCTTGGACTGGCCATAGTGCCTTCATAGTTAAAGATTCAAATTCCAATTTCTCAGGCAGAGGCTTGGACTCCATCGTTGGCTGCTTCACAGTGGGAGGTGGCAAACAAGTAGAGAGGATCACTGGTGCTACCTTGGCTTCTGCACAATCTTCACTCACTGCGTCACCAAATCCATCACCTTCCAAATATGCAGAAATCTCAGCACAAACCACGCAAGTATTTTTCCCATCACAATCAACACATGCATAGGAATTGATAGAATCATCTAATTCCAAAAGTCCTTCATCGTCCTTAAGCATGGTGAAGTAGATGTCCTCCTGATCCTCATTTTCTATACTCCTTGACTGAATAGGGCCCTCAACCTCATGTATCCCATGTTCCATATGGATGTCTTGCTCATCATACCCTGAAAAGGATGAAATTTCAACACAAAGTTCATCAATAACAGTATTCTTGACATCATTATCTAAATTATGCTCAAAAGAAGTATTGTTAAGAATATCCATTTGTGAATCTTAATGCTCTTCAAGGAGATGTTGTGATTGTAGTGTAGTCAAGGTGGAGGCAATGTGACCAATTTGAGTGGCCAAATCCTGAAGACTTGCTTCTGTCCTCTGTTGGAATTCAAGAGTGTGTTCTGCCATTTGTTGCACCAATTCCTCCAGACTGGGTTGGACTGGTGTGGGGTCAGGCTGATATTGATGCTAGCTTATTGTCAATTGATGCACCAACGAAGCCAACTCATCCAAGCTGCCATGTTCTCCACCATGTTGGCCAGAATAGTCATTCACTCCAACCATGCCAAAATCACTACTAAACTCATAACCACCAGTAAAGTCATGATAATATATGCATGATGGCTCATAATGAACATTAGGCATATAATTTTGCATATAATTATCCATGGGAAGTATTAAGATCCACCACCACGACAATCACAATGTGCAATACCATCAATATGATATAAACATATAAGCTCAAGACACTCACATATAAGCTCCAAACAACAAAATAAAAAAGAGTTTGATTCCTAATATGGCTAATAAAAATCAAAGAGTCCCCGGCAACGGCGCCAATTTTGATCCGCTGTCACACACGGGTCAAAAAAACGAGTGATTAGAAAAACTGTAGTTAGGGCACGACAACTCGAGGATCGTATCTCAAGGACTCTTGGATTGTTATTAACCTACGAATCAGTTTTTTTTTTTTTGGGGGGGGGGGGGGGGGGGGTGGATTCAGTGAGAAAAGAATTGATTAAGAAAACAATGCGAAGAAGTGATTATCAATAAGTTGAAACGATTAATCTTTTGTTTCGGTTTCCCAACTATCATTGATTCACATAAATTACATGCCCTAAGCGGATTCTAATCCCTTTTCGATTGTAGCGGCAATTAAACAAGCATAATCGACACTACGAGATACATGTTCCTATTTCCGAATTAAGCAAATGGAATGAAGCGCTCGTGAATTAAGCAAACACGATCAACACACGCGAATTAAGCAAACGCGATCCAGGTATAGAAACATGGAATCATCGAAATAAATCAATACTTATCCTATACAACTTGAATTAAGCAAACAAGGCATACATCATAGTATTGAAAGAGACAAGCAAAGCAAATTTATCGGGAATTATGGAACCTCAAGTGTCGGTGGAAACCGATTACAGCAGACTAATCCCTGGTGATTAGTTCTCCATCACAAACATGATACAAACCCTTGGAATAGACTAAAAACAATGAAAATTGTATATGAATTGCGTCTGCCCTGGTGCTTTTTATAAATCAGGATTCGCGTCACGGCCGTGATGGCCGTGACGCATTCTGCCAAGGGCGCGCATTCAAATTCCAGCCTGTCACGGTCGTGATGCTTTCTAACTTTGGGTGCTGATCTGTCACGGCCGTGACCTCCATCACGGCTAGGCCATGATCAATTCTGTTCTTCAGGGTTCTCTCATAACGCCCGTGATGGGTATCACGGCTGGGCCGTGATGCTTTCTGACTTTCAGGGTCTTCTCATCACGCCCGTGATGGTCATCACAGCTGGGTCGTGATGCTCTCTGATCTTCATGGGTGGCTCATCACGGCCGTGACCATTGTCACGGCCTGGTCGTGATGGCTTCTGCTTCAAGAGTCCTTCCCTTTTTGCTCTTCTTATTGACCTGAAAACATGAAATAGCAGTGATTTATTTTACTCAAAATTAACTAAAGTGTCCTAAACTACTTAAGAAACTCAAAATGTTGCTTGAGGACAATTAAATCCAAATTTGGGTGAAAGCGAGGTTAAACTCGAGTAATTAGTACAAAAGTCATGGTCTTACTAGTTATAAAACTAGTCGATCTAGAGGCTTATCATAAAGATGGTGTAACTGATCCACTAGAGAATTTTTTTTGAAAATGTAAAAGGATTGAAAAAGAAAGAAGGACAAAAAGGAAGAAAAAGACTCACAAGTTGGGTTGAAAAACAATCCAACAAGAGGAAGGCTTCAAGCATTAAACAATCCTCAAACCAACAATCTCAAGTAAAAGCTTTTGATATTTTAAATATGTTTTTACCCCTTTTTTTTTATAGTATTTACCTTTTATGAAAATCCTTTATTTTACATGAAAATATTTCTTAGGCACCTGTTTCAGTATCGTGGATGAGTCTTGCTCTTTCATCTCAAGAATCAAGTCATAATATTACTCATCCATCAACTCAACTTACACTATCATGCTTGGACTAGAAGCTTATGGTCTATACATCATATCTGATGTAGTTTGCTCAAGTGGATATAGCATCTGTTTTCAATAGGATAGATATTTCTTGGTCTTTTTGGTTTATTTGACTGGTGTATAACCTGACTAGTGTTGCAGCAGCCGGCTATTAGTATATTTTTCATGCCCTGCATTCATTTTTTTTTTGTTTGCTGGTTCTATTATTGGGGGTCACATTTTGGGTGGTCTAAAACTTTTGATTTTTAATATAATTGTACAGACATGCTCTACAGCTTTTAGGAAAGGATAAGATGCTACAAGGATTTTATTTTATATTGTTGAGTTCAATTTATATTTCATTTCAAATGAGAACATGCATATTGAATAGATGTTTTAATCCATTGACTTAATTAAAGCATGGACATGGAGCATTACAATGGTAAACCAAAATAATGATTCATTGCAATGGAAAAATTGTATAATAGGAAAATGAGACTTGCTATAATACAATTTTACTGTACACTGATAAACCAGAAAATTTACACCAGTAGCTAATAACATTTTACACCAATACCTAATACAATTTTACAACTCATTACAATTAAATATAGATCAAACTATCTTTAAGTCAATGAAGGGTATTTTAGGAACAATGTCATTAAATAAGTCATTGGAAAACAAAATTTCCTTATATATTGGACCAAAAAATTTGGGATTTTTTTGCTTATAATATAGATCGGAGGGAGTATCTCTCAATAACATCCCTCTCCGAGTTCCCTCTTTTTAGTGTTTCTTCTCTTCACAATGGTACCTGTTGTGCTAAAACTACGCTTAAGGGAAAGTGCACCCTATCGTAAAAGTAACATAGGAGTATTTGGGACTCCAAGTATCAAACCCACAGAGATTGGTGACAATTACTTGATTAATTACTTTCTTATGTTATCTAGACAATCGAATTGGTTATAAGTAAAGAATAAAAAAGAAACATGATGGAAAACACCAAGAAAGACAAGAATTACAAGCAAAGGTTCAATTATGGAAAGTCCGGGGTGATTGGTTTCACTTATGTTACTACCTATGATATTATCCAATTCCTCAATGATATGTGTTTCTTATTGATTTCCAATCACTCGCTCTAAAGCTATTAATACCCAATGGTCATGCAATATTAATATTATTTCTCCTAAACAGTTACCCCCAATGGTCATGCAAGGCAAACAGTTAAAAGAAGCATAAAGAACTAGCAAGTTTTCTTAATTCAATAATTGATGGAAAACAGGGGATTACATTTGGTCTATGCAACCCCAAATCCAATTAATCCTAGAGTTCCGTTAAGTAATTGTGGTACGGTAGCCATTCAATTAATTAACTTAGTAAAGGACGATCAAACCTTCTAGAAATTCAAACACAGGGATTAAACCGACCAATTAGACGAAACACTAAATCATATTAAAATTGAGAAAACATCAAAGGTATCAAAACATAAGATCCAGCATTACCCTAGGAATAAGTTTAGGTACGCATAGTCATACTCATCACTATACAAATCACAAACATGTAACAATCCATAAAAGAGAAATAGAAAACTAAAACCCGAACACTATTTTGATGCAAAGCAGTCTTCGAATCAATGGGGAGACGGTTCTTCGCTTGACGACTATGTTTCTCTCTGTGTCACCAGCTTACTAATCTGTGCCCTAATCACTTCCTTTTATAGTTAACTGAGAAAACCTAAGTGATTGGGCCTCTGATACACGAGCACGACCGTGCTTCATGTTGAGCACGACCGTGCTTAACAAAAACGGCGTCAAACCGTGCTAAAAATGGGAAAGTCAGCATGGCCTTGCTGATGAGCACGACCGTGCTTAGAAAACGGCGTCAACTCCAGCAAGCAAGCAAGGGCGTGCTGATCAGCAAGGGCTCTTCTAATGAGCACGATCGTGCTTACTATTGAGCACGGCCGTGCTCCTTTGAAATCTTTAGAACTCAGCCTTTTCTCCAAAAACCTTCAAGATTTATCCATTTTGCTCCAAGTTTTAATGATCCACTGCCATGTTGATGTATCCTACAATAAACACAGTAAATTGGGTGAGTATCCATAATAATTTCCAAATAAACAATAAATTACACCCAATTTCCTAACAATAAAGTATACAAAACGGCAATTTATCAACCTACCCACACTTATGGATTGCTTGCCCTCAAGCAATAATCTTGGCCTAAAAGAAAACGGAGAAAATCAAAGAACCAAACATCAAGGGACCCTAAATCTTCAACAAGTAATGATAGATAATTTAACTTAAAATCTTTATATGGAAAAATCAAGAGATTGCCCAATTAGAGGCTTAGGTTCCCTGAAATCAAACTTCTCAATGAATAAGGGAACACTCTTCTCCCAACTCTCAAATGTATATAAGGGTAAAGACATTTATCACTCAATTTCCCAAAAGAAATCACATTACCATAAGCTTGTTTATAGACCAAATCTCCACTAAAAGTTTACATGCATTTAGAATCAAAAGGTCTTTCATGGGTTGTAACGTGGCCATGGGAATGATGTCAGGTGGGAAAAAGAAAGAAAAGGGATACGCAAAGGGCTAAAGGAAATCAAGAATTAAACAAATAACCCTTAAAGCATAAATGAAGCATTAGATATGAATCACTGAATAACATCATTTACCTTTTCTAAAGAATTTAAAATTTTTCATTACTTTTCCTTTTTCTTCTTTCTTTCTTCATTTCTTTTTTTAAATTCAATCCACACTTATTTTCATCTCTCTTTCTTTTAAATTTTTCTTTTCACATCAAAGAGAGAGAAATTCCCAACAATAAAATTTTCTTGCCACCCATACATAAGCATTAATACATTCCAAATCTAATTGCTCCATTTATATTTCCAAGAGGTTACCGCTAAACAATTTTTAAATTTATATTTGGGTACCAAGGATTTTTTTTCTAAGGTTCAAAATTGGCAACTAATGGACATGGCAAAACAATATATCTGAAGGCTAGAAAAATACCTACAATTGCCTCAATCATATTCAACATGCATGCAAATCAAATTCGCCTTGAAATGGTCACAAAGCAAGTTCGAGAATGTACAAATTTGGGGAACATCACACAAACAAAGAGAGGGGTGAATATAATGATTTAGCAAATACCCCTATAATGGTTTAAGTCTCACATTTAGTAGCTCAATTCAATGAAAAGCAATCAAACAAGGAACATCATGCTAATTTTTAGCTTTCAAATGATAATCCCAATTCAATTTTAGTTATAAGCCTGTCAAAGCAATCACAAATTTTTTTTTAATTAGGCCCCTAAAGATATAGATCTCTAATTTTCTATAACAATGTGGAACAGAATCATCACCCAAAAACATAATGCAATCATCACAGACAACTAAGTGCATATGACAGATAAATCAAGTGAAACTTTGTGCACCTAGTAAGGAAAAATTGAATTTCCCCTCCCTATACTTAAAATCTAGCATTGTCCTCAATTCAGAGGAATAAAAGCACAAGTAATTTCTCCTTCCCACACTTAGAATCTTGCATTGTCCCTAAGCAAATAATTAAAAGCACAAGTAAGGAATAGAGAAAATTTAACTAAGCTAGAAAGAAAGAGATAGAGACAGACAGAGAACTTCCCTGTAATAGTTGTCATTACTGAATATTCAATTTTTTATACAATAGCGTAGCCGCTTGTGTGCAAAAATGAACAAAAGAAAATTACTGTGGAGGAGGGCCAAAATGGCGCTGCATCAGCTGGAGCATAGTCGCCAGCTGCGCGTCATGTGCATACATCCGCTGGTAAATGCCCTGGATCTATGTCGCCTGAACATCCAATCAAGAATAGACTTCGAGCTCGAGATTGTGTTAGCACGCAATGAGACCGTCCTCGACTGCCTGCGGTGGTGGTGGAGCAGGCTGGTCATCAATCTGAGCATCTGCGCTTGGGACCTTCTCCTGGAAATCTGCGACAGGCTCCTCCTGAGGGTGTGCATCATGGACTGCTGCTGCTGGCTCCTCCTGAGCGACAACTGAGCACCGACGCGTAAACCTCCTCGTTGGTCACGCACCAAAACACAAATGTGAGTCAGCATCCTCTCATCAATGGTGATCATAGTACACATCTGGTGTGCACGAGGCTCTATGGCGCCAAAGCTAAGTGCCAGCTAAGTAATGTAGGATCCCACCAAGACGTATCCTGTCTGCCCCTCCCTCAGTCTCATTCCAATGTTTAGGCATGTCTGTAGAAAAATATGGCCGGTGTTCAACAGCCGTGACTGAACCATACACCAGTGGATGTACAAATCTGTCCTCGAAACCACACCCTGCGTGGAATAGCATCTTGTGATGGAGTGGACTAGGCAGTGTGATACCCTTCTACCCCGCATGTTAATATCAAACATTTATTTAAAAGAGGTAATTATAAAACATGCATTTAATTGATTAAAATAAAAACATGGATAAAAGGGTTTCACATCTCAACAAAAACAATGTGGAAATAACATAGTTTTAAAACAATAAAACATAAACAAGACAGATAAAGAAAAACCCAACCCCAATGTCACATAAAGAGCTAGTATAACCAAAATCCGGATACATCACGAAAACAGACTGAAATAACTAAAAAAACTAACAACTATAACTAAGCATTCTAATTAGAGTCGCGGCTCCTAAAAGTCACTCCTCCGCTGGCTGCTCACCGTCCTCTGCATAAGGAAATACATGCAACAACAGAAACAAGAAAACGGGGAGTAAGAAATCATGTAAACTCAACGGCATGGGAATAGGGAATAATATGAGCATACATCATATCAAGCATATCAACAAACATCACACATCATCATTTACATATTACACGTCAACAGTCAAAAGATGCTATGCGGTGCAACACCTACTCCGCTACTCCGTTATGCATGTGGATCCAACTATCTCAGGAAGTCAACATCGGAGTTACATATCCGTATTGGCCAAAAGGCACCAACACCGGCAGTTCCCCTAACCAAGGAGGAACCCCTTGGATAGCCGACATATCATAACTGGATACGCCATCTCGGGGGCACACGGTCCACCAAACCTTGGGTGAACCACCCGAGACTTGGAACAGATCATCATAACTTGGACGACCTCCCCTATGTTGAACATCCCCTACTAATCAACTTCGACGTATGAATACGTGAGCACAACAACACACAAGGCAACCACCTTCTTTGCTTGGGCCAATAAGCACCGAAAACATACACTACAACAGATTAGACTTTAGATAGCGTTTCCGTATGCCTTTTAATAGCGTTTGTAACCGCTATCTATGCTACCGCTATTAAAACTCAATAGCAAAGATAGCATTTAGGAAGTGCTATTAATAGGTGACTTTAGATAGTGTTTGTACACGGAAACGCTATCTAAAGTCTGACTTTAGATAGCGTTTGTTAATAACAAACGCTATCTATTCCCCCTTTTTTTTTTTTTTTAATTTTTACATATTTCTTAACTTTTACATCCATTCCTGCATATTGAACTACACCAAAAAAACCACAATTGTTGCAGTCAATACAAATGTTCCCTTGCTTCCACTGTACTTCTGAAGTAAATGTATGTATATGCAAAAAGATACATAAAATTAGGGAGAAAAAATTAAGGAAACCAAGTATATAAGGGAATCCGCAAACTTCATATATTTCAGCCATGCACACTGATCATATACAGATTATAGAAGCAACAGATTCATAATATTAAAGCTCCCCAGTTTTAACATCATCCAAAACCTCAAGTCAACAATGAAACTTCATTAAATTTGTTTCAGAAACTGCTAACTAACAATGCTTAATTACAAGACAGCAAGTGCTTCCATGAGACCGATCATAGACGGAATATGCCCAGAGAGTTTATTGCCTTTCAATGACCTACAAAAATCAAACAAATCCATCAAGAAATTCCCATAGAAGGGAAGTGGAAGACCAAATATCCTTCTTATTAAAAATTGAAATAGGTTATAAAGGATCATGCAACACATACAAGGTTGCTACTTGCAAAAATCCAATATTGTATGGTATCTCTCTAGTTAGCTGGTTGTAGGATAAATCCCTGAAATCAAGGGAGGACATTAAAGAGGTTACAAATAATACAAGACAAGGTATAGAAAAGTCCGACATTCGGTTGGATTACATACAGGACTTGGAAGGCAGTACAGTTGCCTATGTTTTCAGGAATACTTCCAATCAAGCTATTGTTTTTCACATCACTTGCAACCACAAAAAAAACAGCAGGGGGCAATAATCAAATACCCTTAGGAAATACACTTGTAACATGCATTACTTGGTGATCAAAAGCATTATTCGCATACCAATGAGTATTGCTGCAACTACTGTGATCAATTTGACATAATCAAACGAACTTTTCAACAATATAGAGACACCAATCATCCTTGACTTCAGATAGTTGAGCAGTGGAGTATGTGGAGCATTTGAAGTCAGGGAAGTACTGCGACATAAAAATTAAATAAATTAAGTTACAATTGCTAAAACATTTGAACAGTCACAGTTAAAAGCTAAGTAAACAACATACCGCCATTGGTATTTTAACTTGGTTCTGCAAGATAGTTTCCTTCATGAAACGCATGACATAGTACCCACAATCTGCATCTTGTTGGGTTGTCTTGGGCACTATAAAAAATAAAATAGTAAATCAATATAGTTTTTTTTATCTAATTGCGCATTAAGTTTTTGCAAATGTACCTCTATCTGAATCCATTTAATGTTGGTTGCCTTTAAACGCGGCACCTTAGCTCCGATATTTGCACGATAAACTTGCAAAGCACTAATCACAATCAAACAGACTTCATTAAGAAACATATTTTCAATCATCACAAACACACGCATGCTTTTTTTTTTTTTTGAACCACAACAGCCACAACCCAGTATATGTCAATTCAACACATGTTGTCAAAAATCAAAAGCACATTAGGACCATGACAACTTGCAACATGTATCTACCAGGGAAGCCATTCGACAGAATCATAGAAAATCAGAAATATAAAAGCATGCTTACTTATCGAACAGATTCTTTAATTCTGGGCGACCCCTAGGATCAACATTCAAGGGATCTAGATAGTAAATAATCTCTTCAACAATATTTATCGCGCACAGCACCCAATGATTCCTACAAAAATGTTGAGATAACAAATCCTAAGCACCTCAACTTTTATGTAATTCATTATTGTGAATTAAGTCCTATAGGATAAGTGACTCACCCAACATTGCACGGCGCTAGAAACAAGGGCTGATATTCTCTTTCTGTAGTTGCAAAGCGGTCAGCTATATACGTTGTATGTGAATCCCTCCCGAAGAAGTCGTATGTATCTGTTTGGTGTGGGGACAAGAACAGAAACCTCCTCGTTCTTTCCTTTGGAAGCAACAATTCTTCATACAAATACCTTCAATTAAAATATAAAAATGGATTACACCAATGACATCAATATTTAAATGGAAAGACTAAAAAATATTGTACACTTTAAGCCTGATTTAGTACCGATATATACGGAAATAACGGAGGCAGATACCCATTCATGATTTACAACTTCTCCGATATTTTCAGTATTGATCATCTCAATGATATCTTGACCAAAAATATTTTGTTCCATCTCTATGTCCAATTGGTCATCATTTTTCATATTCTTTCGTTCATGTATTTTAAGAAAATTCAAATATTCCGAGAGAAATTGTAGTTGAACCAATTGTAGGAGGGTTGGCCTCGAGTTGCCTCCTTTATTTTCTCGGGGTTGTAATTGACTCCTTTGTATATCCGGACACTCGCCCTTGCCTTTAGATTTTGCAGGTGCCTGGAAATTTTGCATTTCAATATGCCAGTTAGTGATCAACTAATGTAATGAATATATGCCGTATATGAAAAGGTGGAAAAATGCAATTACATACCATATTAATTACAACCACGAGATCAATTGGCCATGCCACATAAGTACCTATTGCATCTCTTACTGTCATTACATCCGGACGATCGATAGGTACCGGCAATGGCACATCCCCTCGGTTGCAACATCAACTCCAACTTTCACATGGTTAAGGGGGCTGGTCCAGGTGTGCGAGTGTAACACCCGGCTCATTGTATACTTTACCCATAGCAACCATACGATAGTTTGGGGTTGATAAATATAGCTGACATGAGTTGACGCCCTAATCCAATGATAGATGAATAAGCTGTGAATTAAGGCATCCAATTGAATGTATTTAACTGCGAATGCAATACTAGTAAAAAAAAAAGGCATGCATTACCTCTGGAAGCCTGATGGCAGATGGTAGAGTGCAACTATCTTTGACGCTTGCTTGGGCTGTGAAATTAGCCTGCCTCTCCTCATCCTCCTTTTTTTTAGCTTTTCTTCCAAAATGTTCAATCTTTCAGAGAGTTGAGACACCAATGTCTCCCACCTTTTCGTTTCAGAGTTATGTTTTGCACGACCTTCAGGTGGGAAGTAGTCTTTTTGAGAGACGCCAAAACCCACACCCCTAACACGACCGGTAATGATGACTTGGATGCAAAAATCTACGATGCCCAAGAAAGACATTCTTCTTACAATGTTCTAACCGCATCCAATCCGTACCCTCTTCACATATAGGGCATGCACACTGACCCTTGATGCTATATCCTGACAGATTACCGTAGGCTGGAAAATCATTAATTGTGCCAAACAACATAGCTCTCAAATTGAAACTTTCTTCCTTATACCCATCATACACCTCCACACCTGTCTCCCACAGTTGTTTCAAGTCTTCAATCAAAGGAGTCAAATAGACGTCTATATCATTTCCTGGTTGTTTGGGCCCAGAAATTAACATAGATAACATCATAAATTTGCGCTTCATGCATAGCCATGGGGATAGGTTATAAATCACCAAAATCACAGGTCATGTACTGTGAGAGCTACTTTGAACACCATGCGGGTTAAATCCGTCAGTAGCCAATGCAAGTCGTAGGTTTCTTGATTCTTGCCCAAAATCAGGATAATCATGATCAAATTTCTTCCATTGCGGAGAACCTGCCGGGTGCCGCAGCTTGCCATCTTTGATCCTTTCATCCTCATGCCATGTTAAGTGCTTTGAATCTTCAGAACTACGGTACATGCGTCTAAAGCTGGGTATTATGGGAAAATACCACACAACCTTCTCTGGATCTGATTCTTTCTTCTTATATCGTGAGGCATTACATTTAGGACACATCTTTAACGATGCATATTCATTCCGAAATAAAATGCAATCGTTGGGACAAGCATGTATCCTCTCGTAGCTCATGCCAATAGAGCGTAACATTTGTTTAGCCTCATATGTCTGACTAGGAAGCACATTATCCTCTGGCAACATGTCTTTCAATAGTGTGAGTAAGTCCGTAAAGCTCTTATCAGTCCATCCGTTGCCCGATTTCAAGTTATACAACTTTAACATCGCCGATAATCTTGTGAATTTAGTACAACCATCATACAATGGTTGCTCTGCATCACTTACCAACCTCTCAAACATTTGAGGACAATCCCGAAGATCCTCTTCAACAAAGATTTGCTATGTCTTCAAAACGATCGCCCTCATAAGTATTTGTGTCGGTATCGTATGATGAATATCTCACACGATTCCTCATTTCACTAGACTCGGCTCTTGTCTCACCATGTTTTGTCCAACATGTATAACTTTGATCGATTCCATTACACACTAAATGTTCTTCCAAATCGGCTGCACTAACTCGCCTTGCATAACAACAATCTAAACAAGGACATATGATTGTACTAGGGTTTTCCGCATGCCGAACTGCAAACCTAATGAACTCTTTCACCCCATCCTCATACTCCTTCGTTAAACGATTGGCAGACATCCATTTCCGATCCATGCTTTCCCGATCTACAAAAATATTTATTAAACATATTTACTTTGAGTTTAGAGTGGTTGATGTCTACATGCAATGTATACAGATTAAAGGAATGAAAGGAATGAAAACTGTTACCGTTTTTCCGCATGGCAAATTGAGTGTGGACAGGGGCTGTGTATTAATAGGGAAGCATCAAAAGGGAAAGATGGGAGAGAGGGGGGGTATTCAGTTGGGTAAAGGAAAGGATCAGTGTAGCAGTTTCAGGTCCCTTGAAGAACCTGTTGTATCTTTTATGTTCAAGGAGAGGATTGTGAAACAAGAAGAAAACTATTGGTTTCAGTAATCTAGAATCAAATGGTTCATGATGGGAGACTGAAAGTTTTTTCATCAATCAGCCATCATAAAGAGGAGAACAAATAGAATTTATGCTCTACTAGGTCCTGATGACAATTGGATCTATGAAGATTTGCAATTACAGAACTTAGTTTCAGATTTCTTTAAGGATCTATATCAAAGAAATCTTGGTATGGGAAATGTCAGGTTTTCCAACCTTATCTCGCCTTTCCTAATATAAAAGAAAGAGACAGGATTTCCTTGAAAATATTGTCTCACTTGATGAGATAAAAAGAGCTCTCTTTAGTATGAAAAACTTTAAAGCCCCTGGCCTTGATGGTTTTCATCCCATCTCTTTTAAATCTCAATGGAATGTTGTTGGTAATTATATATATTCCTGTTAACTCTGATTCCTTAAAAGAATGATATCTCTTGTGTTAATCAATTAAGACATGTAGCTTTGTGTAATGTAAGTTATAAGATCATTACCAAAGTGATAGCTCATAGGCTAATAACTATTATGCCTTACATTGTAAATAATACTCAAAGTAGTTTCGTACCAGGAAGCAAATTTGTAGCTGAGTTTTGCTGATGACCTAATCTTTGTAGCTGAAGCAAATTTGAACCAGACTCAAATGATTTTAAATGTATTTGAGGAATTCTGTAACAGCTCAGGGCAGAGAGTGAATCTATCCAAGTCTAAAGTCTTCTTCTCTAGTAACAATAATCCTGACTTGGCTACTGACTTAAGTAGGACTCTACGGATTGAGAAGACTCAAGATCTGGGTACTTATTTAGGAGCACCTTTGTTGCATCAGAGATCTTCAAGAAATGTCTATGTGTATGTTCTGGAGAAAATGAAAAAGAAACTATCAGTCTGGAAGGCCAACTCACTATCTTTTGCAGGAAGAGTTACATTAGCACAATCATCTTTGGCAAGTATGCCTGGTTACATAATGCAAACTTCAGCAATCCCTATCTCAGTTTGTGAAGAGGCTGAGAAAATATGCAGAGATTAGAATGTATATAATGTATCACACTTACATGATGCGTATGATTAGAATGCAAGCAGAGGTTCAGTAAGACATAAAAAAAACCAAGAGTAATGTCATAATAAGCATCCTTTCCAACAAAGGAGAAAAAAGAGAAATAAGGGGACTTACCAAACAGCGAAGAGGAAAAGGCGATGGAAGAGGGAAGGGCTTGAACGGGTGGTGACGGCTGCAGGATGGTCAACAACAGCGGCGGCGGCGGCGGGATGGTCAACAACACCAGTGGTGACGGTGGCAAATAAGGGGACTTACCAAACAGCGAAGAGGAAAAGGGGACTTACCAAACAGCGAAGAGGAAAAGGCGATGGAAGAGGGAATGGCTTGAACGGGTGGTGACGGCTGCAGGATGGTCAACAACAGCAGCGGCGGCGGCGGGATGGTCAACAACACCAGTGGTGACGGTGGCAAATAAGGGTTCCCGCGATGGCAACGAGCTACATGCAGTAGGGTTGGGGCTGTGTGTGTCGAGTGGAATGAAGAGAGCAAGAAAAAAGAGGGAAGAAAACCAAGGTCCCGCGTTTAATTTGCTGTTCTGATGAAAAGGTGAACCTAAGATAGCGTTTCCTTAGGAAACGCTATCTTAGGTATCACCTAAGATAACGTTTCCGTGTGGAACCACTATCTTTTCCTAAGTGGCACTTTTAATAGCGGTTCCACACGGAAACGCTATCTTAGGTGATACCTAAGATAGCGTTTTCTAAAGGAAACGCTATTAAAAGTCCCACCATCACTTTTAATAGCATTTCCACACGGAAATGCTATAAAAGGTACGTTATCTAAAGTTTAATCTGTTGTAGTGATATCACCAACATCAACATCAACACCTTAGACCCAAACCTGGGGTCAAGACCCCCTTGGCCAAAAATCACCAAGGTCCAACGTAACAACACCTCGACAAAAAAGCATCAAGGCCACTTTGGCCAAAAAGCACCAAAGCGTAACGTGTGGTAACCCATCAGGTACCGGCTTAACCAGCTCAACCAGCTTATTACTCTTTGTTATCTTAATTATTCTTTAATTAAGTTATCTAACTTGCTAACATTCGATTAGTGTATTATTACATCATCTGGGGATAATCAAGGTGAAACACCCCTTTAATTCATTAGTTTCAGGTTCTGACAAGTAGGGGGAGCACGGGTGTGCTTACCCCAGCAAGGTCGTGCCGCCATTTAAGTGGAGCACGGTCGTGCTCACTATCCTGCACGGTCGTGCTCAATGAGCGGCCTGTGTTCCAGAATTTAACTGGGAGTACGGTCGCGCTCCTTGTTCAGCACGACCGTGCTCATGGAGCGGGTCGTACTGTTCTAGGCAGATTCAATGATGTTTTTTGGTTTTGGCTCCCTAACACTCTCAAATCAGATCCTAGGGTCATAACTAAATCATTCGGCTTGAAACCTCACCCCTCACTAACACAGTTCATGTCTTATGAAGCTTTGGGGAATTAATCCCTTAATTCCTATGCTAACAAGTAGTCCTAATTAAATCCGATTAGGGTCTTATTAACATATTCAACATAATGGTAACATCATCATCAACAACATATCCAGTCAATGTGATCAACATAATCCATATCATGACAACAACATTTATAACATGGGAATTCATACCAATTCAACCAAAACTCATGTCACAAGACAATTAATAGGCATACCACATAATGGACAACTCAACGATTATAACAAATAACATACCAATTAATCCAATTAAACATATAAACAATTACATCATGCAACCAGGTAGATCATGGCATCAATAACAATTAATAACAATATATATCGGGGCTATGGGAACCCCTCATCTTATGCTACTCCCTAGCCTAGTGCATACACTATTCTTCTCCCATACCTGGTATGCGGTTTGCATTTCAAAAGAAGAAAGAGGGTCCTCTAGGGTCTCGTCTCACAAGCACTTATCTACGACCTCAAGAACAACAAGGAAACACCTTAATTAGACTCTTAGGCCAAGAAATCAAAAGGGAAAGAACGAGATGGACGAGGTGTACGAATCTTACCTTGTTTGAAGGTTTAAACAGCGAATACGATGATTACGTCTTCGTAACGATGTTCTCCTTATCAAAGAATGGTGAAGAATGGTGCAAGAACGGATTACCTTGAGAGAGTTTTCTAGAGACGATTGATGGACATTGAGAGAAAAGAGAAGGGAGGCAGCTCTGAGTGTTGGGACGTGATCGACTAGGGTTTAGATCGTGTTTTAGGGGTTAAAAATGGGTTGGAATACGAATTGGGCTTAAAAAGAACCTAAAACGAGTTTTATGGTTTTGCAAGTATTCTCGGGGTGAACTCCCATTCGCGGGTCGAACCAGAGAACCAATTTATGTCAGTTGGACTCGCGAGGTGAACCCGAAACTGAAAAGCTGGTTTTTTTTATTTTCGCGAGGCGAGCAAATGCTAACGGGGCGAGACTGAAACAGTCGAATTTGGCCAAAACACATGAAAAATACTTGTATATAATTCTCTTAGATTTCCAACGCCACCAAGATCATCTTGATCAGACATCTAGAACTCGAGATATGGCCAAAACGGTGAAACAGGTTACTAGGACTCTAAGACAATTGAACCTTCCTAAGACTAAACCTTCCCAACACGAACTTAGACATCAAGAACAAGCATAACAAGCTTATATAAGTTAAGTCTAACACATTAATGTTTATTAACGTAGGTTGGAATTCATGGTGTTATAATTCCACCCCCCTTACAAAAATTTCGTCCTCGAAATTTCTACTCACCTCGGTTGAAAAGGTACGGGTATGACTCCATCACATCTTGCTTTCCAGCTCCCACGTCGCACTTTCCTCAGTAGCCCCACTCCAAACGACTTTGACCAAAGGAATTTCCTTGCCTCTTAGCTGCTTCACCCTCCTATCCTCGACTCGAAGGGGTAACACCTCAAAAGTCAAATTCTCTTTTAACTGTATGGTATTGGGGACTATCACAAGACTAGGGTCATGAACATACTTTCTGAGTTGGGACACATGGAAGACACTATGATGGTTGGATAAGAACTGTGGTAAGACTATTTGGTAGGTGACTTCGCCAACTCTTTTTAGGATTTGGTAAGGACCAATGAATCTAGGAGTAAGTTTCTTCGCTTTCATCACTCTACCAACCCCAGTCGTTGGAGTGACTCTCAAGAATACATGATCATCTTCCTAGAATTCGAGCACCTTCCTTCTTTTGTCATGGTAGCTCTTCTGC
Organism: Sophora flavescens; assembly: GCA_030762895.1. Lineage (NCBI taxonomy): Eukaryota > Viridiplantae > Streptophyta > Magnoliopsida > Fabales > Fabaceae > Sophora > Sophora flavescens. The sequence goes on from CM061069.1 coordinate 130,129,701, forward strand.
CTACTTTGTGCCATTTTCATCTTTTCCTGAATCATCCTCAGTTTTTCAGTGGTTTCTTGCACCACTTCATAAGGTGACATCCCAATACTGGAATGGAAACTATTGTTGTAGGTAAACTCTATTAGGGGAAAAAACTTGCCGCTACTACCAAACTGTTCTAAGACACAAGCTCTAAGAAAATCCTCTAGGACTGGATGGTTCTCTCAGTCTGATCGTCAATCTGAGGGTGATAAGTTGAACTTAGGCTAAGCTTGGTTCCTAGAGCCTTTTGCAAACTGTTCCAAAACCTAGAGGTAAACCTCGTGTTTCTATCTGAAACTATGCTAGAAGGAACACCATGTAGCCTAACTATCTCCATGATGTACAGCGTAGCCAACTTTTCCAAAGAGTATTCCATGTTCATCAGGATGAAATGGGTGGACTTAGTCAGTCTATCCATAACAACCCATATAGCATCAAAACCAGCTGGAGTCCTAGGGAGTCCAAACACAAAATCCATGGAAATACTGTCCCACTTCCATTCTGGGATACTTAACGATTGTAACTTTCCTGATGGCTTCTGGTGTTCTACCTTGGCCTTTTGGCACACTAAACAAGCATACACAAACTCAGCCACATCTTTCTTCATCCTTGGCCACCAAAACATCCTTTTAAGATCTTGATGCATCTTAGTGGCACCTAGGTGCACACTTAGCCTATTCCTATGTCCTTATTCAAGGATCAACTTTCTAAGCTCCGGGATGTCTGATATACATACTCTATCTTTGAATCTCAAGACTCCGTCGCTTCCTTCCCTAAAACTAAGGTCTCCACCCTGCACAAGTAACTCTCACTAATCTAGGAGATACTAGTCTAATTTCTGACCTTCTCTAACCTGATCCATCAAATTGTTGGTAAACTCCAAGGTTCCAAGCCTAATGCTTTTAGGGGTAACTTCCCAAGCTAACCTCAGGTCTCTAAACTCCTTAATCAGATCCATCTCCCTAACCATTAGAGCGGAGACATGCAAAGTTTTTCTACTTAAGGCATCGGCCACTACGTTGGCTTTTCCTGGGTGGTAGGTCAGATCAAATTCATAATCCTTTAAGAACTCCATCCACCTACGTTGCCTCATGTTCAACTCCTTCTGATCAAAGAGATACTTCAAACTCTTATGTTCACTAAAGACCTCAAACTTCACTCCATACATGTAATGCCTCCATATCTTTAAGGCAAATACCACAGCTCCTAACTATAGGTCATGTGTAGGGTAGTTCCTCTCATGGGTTTTCAACTGCCTAGAAGCATAAGCCACACCTTACCGTCTTGCATCAACACTCCACCTAAACCTTGCTTTGATGCATCACAATACACTACGAAAGGTTTACTAGGGTCGGGCAAAACTAAAACTGGTGCTGATGTCAACATATTCTTAAGGGTTTGGAAACTCTCTTCACACCTAGAGACCCACACAAACAACTATCCCTTTTTGGTGAGATGGGTTAAGGGTAAGGCTAACTTAGAGAAACCCTCTATAAACCTCCTATAGTACCCTGCTAAACCCAAGAAACTCCTAATCTCAGTCACTGACTTTGGCGCTTCCCACTGGAGCACCGTCCCAACCTTAGCCTGATCAACGGCTATCCCGCCTTTTGAGATCACGTGACCTAAGAAACTAACATCTTCTAACCAAAACTCGCACTTAGACATCTTGGCATACAACTGCTTCTCCTTAAGGGTCTGCAAGACAACCCTCAAGTGCTCCTCATGTTCCTCCTTAGTCGTAGAGTACACTAAGATGTCATCTATAAAGACCACCACAAACTTATCCAAGTAAGGGTGAAAGGTCTTGTTCATGTAGTCCATGAACACAGCAGAGGCATTGGTCACACCAAAGGGCATAACCAAGTACTCATAGTGACCATAACGCGTCCTAAACGCTGTCTTCGGGATGTCCTCAGACTTAACCCGAATCTGATGGTACCCTGACCTCAAATCTATCTTCGAAAAGAGCAAGCCCCGATCAACTGATCCATAAGATCATCAATCCTAAGGAGGGGATACCGATTCTTAATGATCACATTGTTAAGCTATCGATAGTCGACACACAACCTCATACTACCATCATTCTTCTTTACTAGTAACACCGACGCTCCCCATGGGGATAAGCTAGGCCTAATAAACTGCTTTTGGATAAGGTCCTCTAACTGTTCCTTCAACTTGGTTTGCTCTAGAGGAGACATTCTATAGGGCGCTATGGAAATAGGTCCGGAACCAGGTACTAAATCTATGGTGAACTCTACATCTCTTTCTGGGGGTAATTCGTAAACGTCCCCCAGGAACACTTCGGGTAACTCCCGCACAACAGGCACACTTCCGACATCAGGACAGCTCTCAACTTCCAGGGAAGACAACATCATGAACACTTGGGCTTCGTCTTTCATCGAAGCTTTCACTTGGTTGGCAGAGAGAAAGGTCAGATTCTTAGACTCCTCAGGAGTTCCAAAAATCAAGGTCTTATCAAAACAGTTTAAAAGGACATGGTTGAGAGATAACCAGTCAATTCCAAGAATAACATCGAGCTGTTTTTAAAAGGTAAGCACACAAGATCAGCTGCAGGGTTCTTATTATCAAAAGATAATAGAACAGCCTTCCTAAATGCAAGAAGCACTCGCAGGCTTCTTGAATCGTTCAAGACAAACCACCAAATGCTGTAAGTCAAACCAAAACGAAGCTCTAGGTACTTAGTACCACGTAACATTGTCTATATAAATATAGACAACTAGTATTTTTGCACCCGTGCGATGCACGGGTTGTCAATTATTATTATTATTATTGATAGCTTTGTTATCATTAATAATCTGAATTTTGTCTCTATATGTACGAAACTTTTTTTTTCCTTTATCCCAAATTAAGTCCACTATGTCAAACATTTTCTTGACTTATTTCACACATTGCATTCAATATTTCCTTCTCACCCATAATGGTGGCACTCATTCATCTCCAAGGTTTTTTATTTATAGACAAAAGTGATCAGCAAAAACCTTGAAACAATTTTATCTATAATTTGAGTGCAAAGAATTGAATATTATTTTTATTTTAAAATGATATTACAAAATGTAATGTAACACTATGTGTTAAGTGTTCCTCTTCGATTATTACTAATGATCAATTAATCCTCTTAAATCATTTGGTGCTGACACGTGTCACTTTATTAGAAAATCATCAATTCCACTTATTAATTAGTATAGATATAGATTTATTATTTAAAATAGAAAAAACAAAGACAATGATGTAGAAAAAAATAGATTAGAAAATATGAATAGTTCTACCTCTATTTATGTCAATTCAGAGAGATTGTCGTGTTTGACACCCAAAACATTGTACCTTTACTGGTTTATAAATATTTTAAAACCAAAAAAAATAAAAATTTAAGAATTTTTTTTTATTACTTGACATGTGGCTTGCACCATTGTGCTACACTAAAATCAGCATTTCCCCTTATTAATTAGTATAGATATAGATTTATTATTTAAAATAGAAAAAACAAAGACAATGATATAGGAAAAAAAATACAAAATATGAATAGCGCTGCCTCTATTTATGTCAATAGAGATATTAGAAAAATAAAAAAATTAAATTAGAAAAAAATAATAATTCGAAAAAAATTAAAAAACATTAGAAAAGTATATAAAAAATATTTTAAAAAATAGGAAAATAATAATTAGAAAAAAATTATAAAAATAAAATTAATTAGAAAACAAAAATATTTTAAAAAAATCAATAATAAAAGTAAACAATTTAAAAAATTAAATTAGAAAAAAACTAATTCGGGAAAAAAATTAAAAAATATTATAAAGAATATATGTTTAAAAAATAAATAAATAAATTTAAATAATCCAAAATAATCCACCAGTTGACAACTCCTTCTACTGTTACAGGAACGGTAGAAGAAAAATTGTTAATTGATAAAGTGATATACATATTGAATATTAAAATATATATAACTATTAAAATATAGTAATTGGTTCGGTTCAAAAATAACCAATTTAATGACCATTAAGTTTGTTTCAATTCGGAGCCGTAAAAAAATAAATTTTTTAAACAATATTATAAAGAATATATGTTTAACAAATAAACAAATTAATTAAATAATCCAAAATAATCCACCAGTTGATAACTTCTTCTACTGTTACAAGAACAGTAGAAGAAAATTTGTTGATTGATAAAGTGATATACATATTGAATATTAAAATATATATAAATATTAAAATATAGTAATTCATTCGGTTCCAAAATAACCGAATTAATGATCATTGGGTTTTGTTCAATTTGGAGCCGTGTACAAAAAAGAAAAAAAAGAACCAATTTAATTGGTTGTTTCGGATTTTCAAATTCATCGAATTATTGGTTCGAGTCTTACGACCCTAAACTTTTTCAAAAAACATGTTAGCTTTGCTACCTTTCCGGGCTAAAAATATTTAAAAACAAAAAAAAAATTTATAAACTTTAAAAAGTCAATAACAATATCCGAACCAATTAAAATAGGTTTGGTTTGATTCGATTCGAACCGAAAAATATTATATATATATATATATATATATATATATATATATATATATATATAAAATATTAAATTATATATACATTAAAATATAAGTATGTAAAAATTAAAACATCGAGAACATGACAACTCTATTTTTACTGTTTGTCAATTTATGATTGGTTGACATTGTAAAAAATCTTTACACTGTTAATGTATATAAATAAATTCAAAAAAAAGTATTAGCAAAAAAAATTTATTAGGAAAAAAATTAAAAAATTAGGGAAAACTTAAAAAAATATATAAAAACTAAAAAAAAAATTTAAAAATAAAAAATTTATCGTAACAAAAAATAAAGTTTTTTAAAAAAAGTAAACAAAATTATTTATTAAAATATAGTAATTGGTTCGAATCCAAAATAACTGAATTAATGACCATTGAGTTTGATTCAATTTGGAGCGGTGCATAAAAAAGAAAAAAACGAACCAATTTAATTGGTTGGTTCGGATTTTCAAATTCATCGAATTATTGGTTCGTGTCTTACGGCCCTAAACTTTTTCGAAGAATAGGGTAGCTTTGCTACCTTTCCTAGCTAAAAATATTTAAAAACAAAAAAAAATTATAAACATTAAAAAGTCAATATCAATATCCGAACCAATTAAAATTGATTTGGTTTGAACCGGAAAATATAAAAATATATATAAATAAAAATATTAAATTATATATACATTAAAATTTAAGTATGTAAAAATTAAAACATCAAGAACATGACAACTCTACTTTTACTCTTTGCCAATTTATGATTGGTTGACAGTGTAAAAAAACTGTACACTTATACAAATAAATTCAAAAAAAAGATATTAGCAAAAAAAAATATTAGGAAACAAAATTTAAGAATACATAAAAAGAATATAAAAAAAATAATTTAAAGTTTTAAAATAAAAAAAGTTAAGTTTTTAAAAAAAAAAGTACAAAAAAATTATTTATTTTTTAAAAAAATTAATTTAAAAACAAAAAATCCTAGTGTTTACATGTATATGTACAGTAAAATTGTCTATCCAACTTTTATATTAGTATAGATTCAAACAAGAGCACACAACAGACTCATACCACGGCCTGATAGGACAGACCTGCTCTGATACCACTAAATGTGACACCCTTCTACCCCGCATGTTAATATAAAACATTTACTTAAAAGAGGTAATTATAAAACATGCATTTATTTGATTAAAATAAAAACTTGGATAAAAAGGTTTCACATCTCAACAAAAACAATGTTGAAATAGCATAGTTTTAAAATAATAAAACATAAACAAGACATATAAAGAAACACCCAACCCCGAGGTCACATACAGAGCCGGTATAACCAAAATCCAGATACATCACGGAAACAAACTGAAATAACTAACAAAACTAACAATTATAACTAAGCATTCTAACTAGAGTCGCGACTCCTCAGAGTCGCTCCTCCGCTGGCTGCTCACTGTCCTCTGCATAAGGAAATACATGCAACAACAGAAACAGGAAAACAGGGAGTAAGAAATCATGTAAACTCAATGGCATGGGAATAGGGAATAAGATGAACATACATCATATCAAGCATAGCAAAAAACATCACACATCATCATTTACATATTACACGTCAACAATCAAAAGATGCTATGCGGTACAACACCTAATCCGCTACTCCGTTATGCATGTGGATCCAACTTCGGAGTTACATATCCGTATTGGCCAAAAAGCACCAACACCAGCAGTTCCCCAAACCATGGAGGAACCCCTTGGATAGCCGGCATATCATAACTGGATACGCCACCTCGAGGGCGCACGGTCAACCAAACCTTGGGCGAACCACCCGAGACTTGGACCAGATCATCATAACTTGGACGACCTCCCCTATGTGGAACATCCCCCACTAATCAACTTCAACGAATGAATGCATGAGCACAACAACACACAAGGAAATCACCTCCTTTGCCTGGGCCAACAAGCACCCAAGTCTTATCACCAACATCAACATCAACACCTTAGACCCAAACCGTGGGGTCAAGACCCCCTTGACCAAAAAGCACCAAGGTCCAACGTAACAACACCTCGACCAAAAAGCATTGAGGCCACGTTGGCCAAAAAGCACCAAAGCGTAACAACGTGCGGTAACCCATCGGGTACCGGCTTAACCAGCTTATTACTCTTTGTTATCTTAATTATTATTTAATTAAGTTATCTAACTTGTTAACATTCTATTAGTGTATTATTACATCATCTGGGGATAATCAGGGTGAAACACCCCTTTAATTCATTAGTTTTTGGTTCTGACCAGTAGGGAAAGCACGAGTGTGCTTACCCCAGCACGATCGTGCCGCCATTTAAGTAGAGCACGGTCGTGCTCACTGTCATGCACGTCTGTGCTCAATGTGCGGCCTGTCTTCCAGAATTTAACTGGGAGCAAGGTCACGCTGTTCAGCACGACCGTGCTCATGGAGCGGGTCGTACTGTTCTGGGCAGATTCAATGATGTTTTTGGGTTTTGGCTCCCTAACACTCTCAAATCAGATCCTAGGGTCTTAACTAAATCATTCGGCTTGAAACCTCACCCCTCACTAACATTTTTCATGTCTTATGAAGTTTTGGGGAATTAATCCCTTAATTCCTATGTTAACTAAGAGTCTTAATTAAATTTGATTAGGATCGTATTAACATATTCAACACAACGGTAACATCATCATCGACAACATATCCAGTCAATGTGATCAACATAATCCATTTCATAACAACAACATTTATAACATGGGTATTCATACCAATTCAACCAAAACTCATGGCACAAGACAATTAATAGGCATACCACATCATGGACAACTCAACGATTATAACAAATAGACATACCAATTAATCCAATTAAACATATAAACAATTACATCATGCAACTAGGCAGATCATGGTATCAATAACAATTAATAACAATATATATATCGGAGCTATGGGAACCCTCATCTTACGCTACTCACTAACCTTGTGAATACACTATTCTTCTCCCATACCTGGTATGCGGTTTGCGTTTCAAAAGAAGAAATAGGGTCCTCTAGGGTCTCGTCTCACAAGCACTTATCTACGACCTCAAGAACAACAAGGAAACACCTTAATTAGACTCTTAGACCAAGAAATCAAAAGGGAAAGAATGAGAGAGACGAGGTGTACGAATCTTACCTTGTTTGAAGGTTTAAACAGCGAACACGATGATCTCATCTTCGCAACGATATTCTCCTTATCAAAGAATGGTGAAGAACACTGCAAGAACGGATTACCTTGAGAGAGTTTTCTAGATACGGTTGATGGAAATTGAGAGAAAAAGAGAAGGGAGGTAGCTCTGAGTGTTGGGACATGATCGACTAGGGTTTATATCGTGTTATAGGGGTTAAAAATGGGTTGGAATGCGATTTTGGCTTAAAAAGAACCTAAAACGCGTTTTCTGATTCTGCAAGTATTCGCAGGGCAAACTCCCTTTCGCGGGGCGAGCCAGAGAATCAATTTCTGTCAGCTGGATTCGCGAGGCGAACCCGAAAGCGCAAAGCTGAATTTTTTTGTATTTTCACAGGGCGAGACTGAAACAGTTGAATTTGGCCAAAACACATGGCATAAAACTTGTAGATAATTCTCTTAGCTTTCCAACTCCACCAAGTTCATCTCGATTGGACATCTAGAACTCAAGATATGGACAAAACGGTGAAACAGGTTACTAGGACTCTAAGACAATTGAACCTTCCTAAGACTAAACCTTCCCAACATGAACTTAGACATCAAGAACAAGCATATATAAGCTAAGTCTAACACATTTACATTTATTAACGTAGGGTGGAATTCAGGGTGTTACAGCCAGTGATGAATCACACGCAATGGCATGTTAGTGATGGCCGAGGTCTTCGACATCCGAGGGTTATAGTGTATATCACCATTGGTGATCGAGGCCCACATGACCGCATCTATGAAATCTGCTGGGAGCTCCAGCAATACCCTCTGGTACAGATCAGTCTGTACTGACTCTGCAGTCGCAAAACCGATGTGGATGTTGAACTCCGTCAGAGTCAACTCCTTCCCGACAAGTAGAACGAGTGATAGATCCAATGCGCTCCCACCCAATGTTCCGAATCAACTGCTGAACTCGGGGAGCAAGCCCGTGAGGGGTCAAGATATCCATGTCAAGTCTCCTAGTCAAGACGAACTCGAAAGGAGCTATCCTATGGAACCTCTGAATATGCTCAGGTCTCTGGAACTGAAGATACTCGCCCTATAGTGGTGGGTTAGCCTGAGCAGCCTCACTACAAAAAAAAAACCTATTTAGCGACCGAATATTTCGGTCGCTAAACTTGATAATTCGGTTGCTATACTGTATAGCGACCAAATTAGCGATCGAATTAAGGGGGTAACAGAAACCCTGGTCGCTAAATGTTTAGCGACCGAACTTATATTTCGGTCGCAAATCTGCGACCGATATTTCGGTCGCAAAATTATATATTTCGGTCGCTGTATAGTTGGTCGCATGCCCAGCTCGCCTAATTTGGTGATCGATATTCGGTCGCTATTTCGGTCGTAAATTTTTTTTTTCCTGTAAGTTAATCCTGCCGACCAAATATTGTTTTTCAACTATTACCCCATTGATTTTTAATTTCTGATATAAACAAAATACACCAATATTTTTTTTAAATAAATAGAAAACGTAAATATGATGTACTAACGATCCAAAACACCACAGTCAATATGATCAAGAAAACATATACATTAATTAACGCAAGTTTAATAATGGTTTATAAAAAAAAGTTTAATAAGTACTAATTAACGATCAAAACATAAAAATACACCACAGTCAATAAGTACTAATCAAAATATCAAAACTCATCAATCTTCCAAAGGGATGAACATGTAGAAGCGAGAACCCCCAAGGTACTTAAACTTTGCCAATGCACCAAAGTGGACAACAAATACAACTCCCGATACCATTTGTATACATTTGCAAATTATGGGCGATCCTCATGGATTACTATATTCCCATTGAACAGATTTCCGCTTTTGTCTTCAATAGTCACAACACGCGGTATTTGTTGTCCCCAACGACGGTAGAATGATCGCGGGATTGAAATCAAATCCTGCAAATACACAAGAACAATTTAGTAAATGATTAGTTTATGCCTTAACCATCATTACGTGAATCCGATCATTATTCTTAAGTTGATGAGATACTGTACCTGGTCTATATGGATGGTTGTCTCAAAACATTTAGTCGGATCCATTTTCTGATAAAACGATAAGGAAAACAAGTCATATGTCTAAACTTCATTCCAATGCTTACAATGTAAATATATACAAATATGATTCCATAATCATTTCCAAACAAGTTATCAATAAATACATATCAAATTATTCTAATTACATTGATTCATTGTTATTGAAAGATTTTTATTTTAAAGAGAATAAACTATTCTTCATAGCAATCCAAATGTATGAACATGCTCAGATATAAGTACTGGCCTTAGATAAGTAGAATTACCAAATGAATCTGATTCAAAATGAGTGAAAAGCTCTCTTGGAATTACAGGCTACAATAATGTTTTTAGATCATTTCATACTCCAACAAAGAATATTTTTTTGTTTACAAAGAAGTGAACAAGAACTTGAAATCCCCAAAACCCTCTTTTGAAATTTTTGAAACAGATTCAGACAAGAACCAACAAATTCATGGATTCCAAACGAATTAAAATACAATACAATCAGAATGCATACACGTACAATACAATATGAAATTATTCACAGCAAGTAAACAGCTGCATCACAGAGGCTATAGATCATACTATTGTGAGATATTCCCTGAGGCAATATAACAGAACAATGAACAGCCTTCAAAGACATAAATTCAGCCAAGATATGGAAAGATAAACAGACCAGAAATTACAAGTTCCATATTTAATAGAAAACACATCATTAACACAGGGACAATCTTGTTACTGGACATGTTAAACTAGAATGGTCTTCAAACAACTGCCTCGGTATTGGTCATTTGTTTGAACTATAGCGATGAACTATCCATGTTTGAAATTGTAGACACCTAGCACAAAACAAATTGAAAATCCATAGCACACATCCTCACTAACCAATTTAGATGCATTTCACAAAGCAGAACTGAATCTAAATCAAAGACTAAGATGCTGAAATGGAAGGTAATTTCACAGCTAATTCAATAAGAAGCAAACCAGAAGGGTTCTCAGATTAAATTTTCCCGTTAAATTGGTACGTCAATAATCAACAAAAAACCAAAACCTGTTTATGTTTCGCAGTCTCACAGGCAGCAATGGCATTCTGTGGCTCAAGTAAACATCAATTCTAATCTCACAGTCTTGACTTTTGATATTTCAATGCATTCAAAAAAAAGTTACAAAAATAGATTTCTCGTACTTTCTCAATGAGTGCTTCCTAATCCTAATAGGAGTGATTAAATAATGACACATGAAAACAAATGATGATCACAACTCACAACTCACATGAAATACACAAGTAGCTCTTCTCAGTAGTAAGCAATAAAGCAAGCAATGAAATACATACAATCCACAAAATTTTTGAAATGAAACAATGAAGCAAAATAAAAAATGATACATAGAGAGTCCATGGTTACCTCAATACAGAGCAGGGAATGCACAAAATGAGGAGAGAAGAGGGTAGGAGGAGCTCTGCGCGTGGTGACCGGAGGGCTGCGTGTTGGAAGCCGGAGTATTGGTCGAAGCACTGAAACGGGGGGGGGGGGGGGAATTAAAAACAGAGCAGGAAGAGGGGAAAGGAAGAGAGGAGAGGAAGAGGGAAGAGATGAAAGAAGAGGAGGAGGAGGATGGAGGCTTACCGGAGATGGCGGTGGTGGCGATACGCACTGCGGTGGTGGCGACGGTGACTGGCGGCCTGACGACGCGAGGGAGAGAAAAGGGGTGAGGGTGGAAGAGATGGCAGAAATGAGGAAGAAGGGAAAGATTTCACGATTTTAGGGATTTATAATTTGGCGACCGAAATAATCGGTCGCTACATCGGTCGCCAATCATTTAAATAAAAAATGGTCGCTAAATTCGGTCGCGGGATGAGTTAATTTGAAATTTGAATTCATAAATTTAGCGACGGATTTTTAAATCGGTCGCTAACACGCGCGGTTTTAATTTTTTTACGCGCCGTTTAGCGACCGAATTAATATCGGTCGCAAATGTAAATAAAATTTAACCGTTGCATTTAATTCGGTCGCTATTTCGGTCGCTAAGAATACATAAAATTTTTGACTTTTAACCGTTGCATTTAATTCGGTCGCTAAGAAGACATAAAATTTCTGACATTTAAGTTCCTTTATTTAGCGACGGAAATAGCGACCGATAACCCTGCTACGCTCTATTTCGGTCGAAGTATTATCTCTAATCAGTCTTTCATGTAGATCCTACAATCGGTCGCCATTTCGGTCGCAAAAAGTAACCGAAAAATTCGGTCACTATTTTCGGTCGCTAAACAACCTTTTTTTGTAGTGCCTGGCTGGTGCATTTAGGAGCCATAGTCCTGAAAATCAAAAGAAGAGTACATCAGTACCATGAATAATGAGAAAAAATACAGATAGTTCAGGCACCAAATCAGAGCATCATAAGCAATAAACAATATAATCGATGCATGCACTCTTAGTAAACCACAAATGTGGGGTTGGGCCCTAAGTAGCCCAGTACTGCCTTGCTAACTGGGAGCAAGGCCTTGCTGAATTAGAACAATTTTTTTTTTATTCTGGAAAATGAATGAGCACGGCCTTGCTAACAGGGAGCACGGTCGTGCTCACTGATACTGGGCATTTCTGCAGATGATGAACAGCATGGTCGTGCTTAATGATGAGCATGATCGTGCTCAATTTAAAAGCCCAGAAACTGCAGATTATGAACAGCACGGTCGTGCTTAATGATGAGCATGGTCGTGCTCAGTGTCCAAACGCAGAAACAACGCGTGACAGAGACCAAAAATGCACAATCAAAAACACTCAAACAAGGCACATGCATATAGAAACCACAATAAGGAACAAATAGCATGGATAACTACGCACGATCCTCAGGTATATAATCATAGAAAAAGGAAACAAAATATCATCCTAAAACACTCACTAAACAGAGTTGTGAAATGAAAAAGAGTAGAAGTGAGTGATTAATACCTGGATTAAGAGAAAAGATGAGGAAAAAATTGATGAAGGGTGGTCGCTGTGATGGTTGTGGCGCAAGGAGTTTGAGGAAAGGGCGGAGTGTGAGCATGGGTTCAAAATGAACCCTAGGCGGTGCTCTGCCCCACTTTTAATTGTTGGTTTTTTATTTTTTTATTTTTTTATTTTTTTATTTTTTTAAAAAAAATTGGTTTTTATTATTATTATTTTTTTATGACCAAAAATTATTTGCAAAATTTTAAAATAAAAGAAAGGAAAAGAGAAGGTTTAGAAATTTTTATCTCAAGGAGTCCGATCGGATGATGAGTGTGATTCCACCTCATCTTTGTCCATCATTTTGCATGCATTTTCATGTAGTTTAGGCATATTTTTATTAGATTTTAGGTTAATTTTCCTTTGGAACGGGTAAGGCGGTTTTCGTGTGTTGTTTTGCAGATATCAAGGGTAAATTGCTCAAGATCAACCATGATGAAGTTTGGATGAAGATGGAGCTTTAAAACTGAAGAAAATGAGCCAAACAGAGCCCATCACGGCCTAGCCGTGATGCTCATCACGGCCATGATCGAGCAAAACTGAAAAAGAAGAAAGGCTGAAGTCAGAGTCTGTCACGGCCTGGCCGTGATAACCATCACGGCCGTGACCCAAAACCACCACAAGTCAGAGCACATCACGGCATAGCCGTGATATTCTTCACGGGCCATGAAGCCGAGGACTCGCGTCGCGAGTCATATCCCGCGTCGCGAGAATTTGAATTTTGCAAAGCGCCCGAGGCGAGGCCGTCACGGCCTGGCCGTGATGGCCATCACGGCCGTGACGCGCTTTACTTGGACCTGAAGAAACCGAAATAGATCAGATTTTGAGTTGGTTTGGGACTCTAACTTCCCCATTTCTATAAATATGGACCAGGGCATCAGATCTGAAAATGATCAACACATTAGGGGCTACTACTCTAGGCATAGATTTAGGATCTCTTCTTCTCTTCTCCTCTCTTCTCTTTTCTGATTTTTATTATGTTGTCATCCCAGCTTGTCATCTCCATGGCAAGACTGGAGTAGTAGCATAGTTTCTAGGGATTAGGGCTCTGCCCAAGGTTTGTAAATGATGTTAATTTGATGTTGAAACCATTGTTGATTTCATAATTGTTTTAGATCTGATTTCTAGTGTGTTAATCACTCATAAATTTCGCAACCGCGTTTATTTACGTGACATAGACGTTCTAAGGAGGAACCTAACGGTGAACTTAGGATCTCTAGGGTGATTCACTCGTAAAGCCCGGCAGCCACTGGTTTGTGAGATGTGAATGATCCAAGGAGGAACCTAGCGGTGAACTTAGGTTATTTGCATGACCGAGACATTTCAAGGAGGAACCTAGCGGTGAACTTGGGTGTCGGACCTATAGAAGTCAGACTTGGGACTGAAATCACGAGAGTTAGAAGCCGTCCCTCGAGGAGCAACGAGTTGTCACTGAACGCAAAGGGTCCAATCTGGGATCGACTACCACGAGAGTAGGGGTCGGGTCAATTGGGCACGGCTTTTGTAACCCGAGAGGGAGCTTAAGCTATCAGAGGATAAACTCACCTTCAAGGCAATTTCGGTAATCAACAAAGGTAAATCTGTTAGCAACATAAACAGCCTCAAAGGTAACCCAAATCCCTAGGAATCCGTTTAGATAAAAAAATCCCAAAAACATTTGTTTTCTGTTTTAATTGTTCTCTGCTCATCTATCTCTTAATTTCAATTCAAACCTTTTTCAAAACCCCCTTTACAAAGTCCAGATATAATCGATTAGAATTTAATTGCGATTCGAGAACACAGTCTCTGTGGGTTCGATATCTTTTATTACTTGACGGCAGTCCGGTACACTTGCCGGATACGCACGAGCGTCTTCGCACGTCGACTGACGCGACATCAAGTTTTTGGCGCCGTTGCCGGGGACTGTGCCATTTCGAATTTCAATTCAAATTTTGAATTGATTTTTCTGGACCTTTTTTTTTTGTTTCATTTTTATTTCTGAAAAAAAAAAATTTTCAAAAAAAAAAATTCTTTTCCTTCTATTGTATCCATCTCTCTGTTATATGCAAAGATCTCTAAGTCTTGGGAGCCTTAGTGAGATTGATCCGGAGATCGAGAGGACCTTCCACAGACGTAGAAGACTACAAAGAGAGGGAGAAAGGTTGAGTCCTGTTCCACTCATGGCGAATCAACCGGATACAAAGCCTTTGAAGGACTACGCAGCCCCAAATGCGAGAGGCTTGCGAACTGGGATTGCAAGGCCAGAGATTGAGGCAGAGAACTATACCATACCACCTATGCTAATCAACATGATTAGGCAACATCAATTCGGAGGATTGCCTTCGGAGGACCCGACCGATCACATAGAGACATTTTTAGAGTTCACCGATGCAATCCGGATTCATGGAGCCTCGATCGATGTTGTGCGTTTGAGACTATTCCCCTCATCTCTCACTTGGAAAGGCGAAGGCCCTGGCTTAAGCAAATCCCCACTAACACTTTGACCACTTGGGACCAAGCTGGAGCGGGCGTTCTTGGAGAAATTCTTCCCTCCATCCAAGACGGCCTACATAAGAACCCAGATCACCGGCTTCTTCCAGAAAGACGGAGAATCATTATCGGAAGCTTGGGATCGATACAAGGGACTGCTGGAGTCGTGCCCACATCACGGACTCGAGAGGTGGTTAATAGTGCACACCTTCTATAACGGATTGGACTACTCGTCGAAGGTGTCACTAGATTCTGCAGCCGGTGGAGCGTTTATGAATAGGCCTCTCACTGAGGCATTCAACATCATCGAGAATGTCGCCACCAACTACCACCAATGGGGATCCGAAAGAGGTAATAACCCGAACAAGATTTCGGGGGGTAAGTTTGAAGTAAGTAGCATTGATCTGATTATTTCTAAATTTGACTCACTAAATAAACGATTAGATAAGATTGAAAGAGCTAATGTGAGTGCATTAGGTGCTACTAACCTTGTTTGTGAGATTTGTGGAATGCAGGGACATGACATTATGGGATGCCCACATGGATCTGGCGCTTCGGGTGAGCAAGTGAACTCTTGTAACAACTACTATGATACGAACCCGAAGCTGCCCAAATATGCTCCCCCAAATCCCTACAACCAAAGAAGGAACAACCCTTACCTCTCCTACAGCAACTACAGCAACACGCTCAACCATGAGTTCCAAGAAGGTCAAGGTAATAAGAGAACAGCACCGGGGTACCCTCAGGTACAGAGATCTAAACTCGAGACTTTATTTGAAAGTTTTGTCGAAACTCAGACAAAACAGAATGAGGAGTTTAGACAACAAGGAAGGGCAGTGAGTGAGGCAATAAAGGATCTAGCATCTAAGGTAGACAACTTAGCAACTCATAACAAGATGCTAGAAACCCAGATTGCCCAACAAGCCAGTACGTACTCGAGACCTAAGGGTGCATTCCCGGGGCAACCCGAAGCAAATCCCAATGAGCATTGCAATGTCATACACTTGAGGGATGATAAGCTTGGGGTGGGGGTAGCTGAAATGGACGTGGAACCGGAGGAGGACACGAACGAAAAAGAAGAGCAGAGCGAAATATGTCCCTCCACCACCGTACCAACCCCCGATACCTTTCCCACAGAGGTTGGTCAGGAAAAAGCAAGTAGATGTAGAGACTAAAATGCCTACTAAACTGAAAGACCCAGGTAGTTTCTCCATCGCTTGCTCAATTGAACAAGTGCAAATAGACCAAGCCTTGTGTGACTTAGGGGCTAGCACGAGCTTGATGTCCCTCACTATCATGGAAAGGTTGGGAAGCAAAGAGTTGAGACCATTCAAATTCCCCTTACAAATTGCGGATGGCTCAACTAGGACTCCTCTAGGCATACTAGAGAATGTTCCTGTAAAGGTAGGGAAAATTCTCATCCCTACCGACTTCCTGGTATTGGACATGAAAGGGAATTCTAAATTCCCCATCATTTTAGGAAGGCCATTCTTGGCAACCGCTGGAGCATTAATAGATGTAAGGAATGGTAAACTCTCTCTAAATGTAGAGGAAGGTAGGGTAAATTTTCAGTTGATTAACTCTTGTAACAACCCTCCTTTTGAGAGCCATGTGTGCGGAAATTGATGTAACGTCTCCAGCGGTAGAGAAAGAACTTAGCATGGAAGCAACCCCAAAGATATGCATGGTTGAAGATGCACCCAGTGGTGAAGTTGGAGTTGCTGTCCATGCGGAAACAAAACTTCCGCCGGAAGAAAGGAAGGCTAGGAAGCTCAGAGATAAAGAGCAAAGCGGAAGCGTTCATCGGCCGTATGAGCGAAACGGCTATTTGAAGGAGCTCCATGGAAAAGAAGTGTTCCTGCACTTCTACGCCCAGCCGACCCCGGTTGACTGAAGGAAGTATGGTCAAGCTTAAGACCATAAATAAGCGCTTCTTGGGAGGCAACCCAAGTTTTCTTTCTCTTTTTCCTTTTGTTTTTGATTTAACCTCTTGAATAATTTGAGAAGATCAAGAGGCAAAAATATCATTAATAAGTTTGTCTAGTGTTTTCAGGTTGAGAAAGAGAAGAAGAGCATAAAAATAAAGTCGAGGCCATCACGCCCTGGCCGTGATAAAGTGGTCACGGCCGTGATGAACTAAACAAGAGCACGAGAAAGGATCACGGCCTGCAGCGTGACAACCATCACGGGCGTGATGAGTAGGATGCCAAGATCGAGAGCATCACGGCCTAGCCGTGATGTAGATCACCGGCCGTGACAGGGCAACTCCCGAGGATCGAAGCGATCACGGCCTGCCCGTGATAAGCCTCACGGCCGTGATACAATTTCTACCCAAGTTTTGACTGGAATATGAAGCCAACACCTGCTACCGACTCGGTAAGTTGTTCCATTTTTCTCCTCTCTCCGACTTGATTATTTACATTGGAGACAATGTAAGTAATCAAGCTTGGGGTGGGGGTATTTATTTTTGCATTTGCATTATTGCATTCATATTGCATTCTCATAGGCATAGATTGGTATGAGCACATTCTCTAGATTTCCCCTCACTTAGAACATGCATCCGATTGTGAGAACTTGGAGCCAAATGAATTGAGATAGTGAATTTTGAACCCAATTTTTCATTATTCTTGTGATATGGCTAAAAATGAAATTTCTTGAGATAATCATTTGATAGTTGATAATTAGCATGTGGTTCCTTAAACTTGTGTACCTCACTGATTTTTGAACTACTAAATGTAAGATTTTGAGCCAAAAGGGGTATTCACTAAATCTACCCCATTTCTTGTGCAAGAGTGATTTAATTCCTCATGGACTGTATTTTCTAGAACTTGACTTGAAACCATTTCAAAACTTAAAAATTTCTGAAAACATTTTTGGAAATGATTGAGGCATTAGGTATTTTTCTGGCCTCCCGAGCTTTGAATGATAAATGCTACCCCTTAGTTGCCCAATTTTGAGCCTAAAGAAAAAAATACTTTTCTTGGTACCATGAATTATTTTGATAAATAATGCTTGGTATGGCACCTTTTAAAGTATTACAAAAAGGGTAATTGGTAGTTGGAAAAAGAATGGGATGAAAATATTTCTCTTGAGCTATAAATCTCCCCTTCTCCAAACAAATAAAAAATGAAATGAACAGAAAAAAATGGAGAAGGGGATGACAAAGAAAGTGAGAAAAGAAAAAAAAAAAAAGAAGAAAGGTGGAAAAAGTAA
The DNA here is from genome assembly GCA_030762895.1 of Sophora flavescens. Lineage (NCBI taxonomy): Eukaryota > Viridiplantae > Streptophyta > Magnoliopsida > Fabales > Fabaceae > Sophora > Sophora flavescens. Next base: position 130,148,146 of record CM061069.1, read on the forward strand.
ATCAAAGCCCTTAAAAGGTATTTTAGAAGGTGTCATACCTTGTAATGTTTGATAATCTATCTAGCCTTCTTGAAAATTCCCTTTCTTTGATTTTCCCACCTAACAATAAATCCCATGGCCACATTACAACCAAAGGAAAAGACCTCTTGATTCTTAAGTGTTTTCTTAAATAAAGTAGAGATTTGGTTAATAGTCAAGCCTATGGTAAAATACTTTACTTGAGGAAATGGAGTGAATTGTCATAAACCCTAAAACACTTGAGTGAGGTGAGATGAGTGCCCAAATCAGTGAGGACATGAACTTGAAGAACCTAAGCTTCTAATTGGACTTGAACTTGATTATCTCTTGAATGCTTATTAAAAATGCCTATTACTTGGATTAGCTTCTAGGGTTTTTGGTTCACTATCCATGCTTTGAATGATTTATATCTTATGGCCTGAGTAATTGCTTGAGGACAAGCAAAGTTTCAAGCTTGGGGTGATTTGATGAGTGTGATTCCACCTCATCTTTGTCCATCATTTTGCATGCATTTTCATGTAGTTTAGGCATATTTTTATTAGATTTTAGGTTAATTTTCCTTTGGAACGGGTAAGGCGGTTTTCGTGTGTTGTTTTGCAGATATCAAGGGTAAATTGCTCAAGATCAACCATGATGAAGTTTGGATGAAGATGGAGCTTTAAAACTCAAGAAAATGAGCCAAAACAGAGCCCATCACGGCCTAGCCGTGATGCTCATCACGGCCATGATCGAGCAAAACTGAAAAAGAAGAAAGGCTGAAGTCAGAGTCTGTCACGGCCTGGTCGTGATAACCATCACGGCCGTGACCCAAAACCACCACAAGTCAGAGCACATCACGGCATAGCCGTGATATTCTTCACGGGCCATGAAGCTGAGGACTCGCGTCGCGAGTCATATCTCGCGTCGCGAGAATTTGAATTTTGCAAAGCAGCCAGAGGCAGAGACCGTCACGGCCTGGCCGTGATGGCCATCACGGCCGTGACGCGCTTTACTTGGACCTGAAGAAACCGAAATAGATCAGATTTTGAGTTGGTTTGGGACTCTAACTTCCCCATTTCTATAAATATGGACCAGGGCATCAGATCTGAAAATGATCAACACATTAGGGGCTACTACTCTAGGCATAGATTTAGGATCTCTTCTTCTCTTCTCCTTTCTTCTCTTTTCTGATTTTTATTATGTTGTCATCCCAGCTTGTCATCTCCATGGCAAGACTGGAGTAGTAGCATAGTTTCTAGGGATTAGGGCTCTGCCCAAGGTTTGTAAATGATGTTAATTTGATGTTGAAACCATTGTTGATTTCATAATTGTTTTAGATCTGATTTCTAGTGTGTTAATCACTCATAAATTTCGGCAACCGTTTATTTACGTGACATAGACGTTCTAAGGAGGAACCTAACGGTGAACTTAGGATCTCTAGGGTGATTCACTCATAAAGCCCGGCAGCCACTGGTTTGTGAGATGTGAATGATCCAAGGAGGAACCTAGCGGTGAACTTAGGTTATTTGCATGACCGAGACATTTCAAGGAGGAACCTAGCGGTGAACTTGGGTGTCGGACCTATAGAAGTCAGACTTGGGACTGAAATCACGAGAGTTAGAAGCCGTCCCTCGAGGAGCAACGAGTTGTCACTGAACGCAAAGGGTCCAATCTGGGATCGACTACCACGAGTAGTAGGGTCGGGTCAATTGGGCACGGCTTTTGTAACCCGAGAGGGAGCTTAAGCTATCAGAGGATAAACTCGCCTTCAAGGCAATTTCGGTAATCAACAAAGGTAAATCTGTTAGCAACATAAACAGCCTCAAAGGTAACCCAAATCCCTAGGAATCCGTTTAGATAAAAAAATCCCAAAAACATTTGTTTTCTGTTTTAATTGTTCTCTGCTCATCTATCTCTTAATTTCAATTCAAACCTTTTTCAAAACCCCCTTTACAAAGTCCAGATATAATCGATTAGAATTTAATTGCGATTCGAGAACACAGTCTCTGTGGGTTCGATATCTTTTATTACTTGACGGCAGTCCGGTACACTTGCCGGATACGCACGAGCGTCTTCGCACGTCGACTGACGCGACATCAGTGGACTCCTCACCCTTATTGGCATTCCTTGTCTCTTCCTCTTCTTTCTTAGCAACTCGGACTTTCTCCATTTGTTACCATGCATAATCATTCGCCCCTTGACATTGTATCAGGAAATGCTCCCAATATCTGTCCCACTCCTACTCGGTATAGCTATCTACTTCCGGGAATGGAATCCTGACTGGTCTCTTTATTTTCCTGTCGATCAAGTCATGATAGAGCTTGTGCCCTCACTATGTAGTCGGTGATCTCTTTCCCTCTGCTCAATATCTAGAAGGATCTCAGCCCGGACATACTCATTTGCATCTCGACAAAAATCCAAGCGAGAAAGATCGTATCTGGGATATGAATTAGTAGAAATCTTCTCGCTTTGTTCTTTAATCAAACTGTCGACTTCCGGGAATGGGTACCGTCTATCTCGGATTGAATCTTTGACATATTGAAACTCTGGGTGATCCAGAGAGATAGAGAATGACATCTGTTTTCACAATCAAAATTAGTCAGTATTGATAATTAAGATTAAAATCAAAATAATAAGAGAAAACGAAAATAAAGAGAAGAGACGGAAAACAAAAAGGAACCAAATCATGCATTCACTCACTGTAGCACACAGAAATCACATGGAAAACATGAAAAACGTACCTTTTGAGAGTTGGAGCAAAAACACTTGAGGGAATGGGCAAAGGGGCTGACAAAGCAAAAGGTAGGAAGGAGAAGGTGAGAGCGCGGTTAATCCTAATCCACGCTCTGCCTGTCCTCCTCTATTTATAATTCAAATCAGTAAAGGAGCACGGTCGTGCCCAATGCTAAACATGGTTGTGCTCAACACCATTTGAAGAAGAAAAAAAGAAATAAAGAAGAAAAAGGAAAAATAATGCAAAATGTGAAATTCTTTAGAAAAGGTAAATGGTGTTATTCAGTGATTCATATCTAATGCTCCATTTATACTTGAAGGGTTATTTGCTTAATTCTTGATTTCCTTTAGCCCTTTTGCGTATCCCTTTTCGTTCTTTTTCCCACCTGACATCAATCCCATGGCCACGTTACAACCCATGAAAGACCTCTTGATTCTGGATGCATGTAAACTTTTAGTGGAGATTTGGTCTATAAACAAGCTTATGGTAATGTGATTTCTTTTGGGAACTTGAGTGATAAATGTCTTTACCCTTATATACATTTGAGAGTTGGGAGAAGAGTGTCCCCTTATTCATTGAGAAGTTTGATTTCAGGGAACCTAATCCTCTAATTGGGCAATCTCTTGATTTTTCCTTATAAAGATTTGAAGTTAAATTATTTGTCATTACTTGTTGAAGATTTAGGGTCCCTTGATGTTTGGTTCTTTGATTTTCTCCGTTTTCTTTTAGGCCAGGATTATTGCTTGAGGACAAGCAATCCTTAAGTGTATGGAGGTTGATAAACTGCCGTTTTGTATACTTTATTGTTAGGAAATTAGGTGTAATTTATTGTTTATTTGGAAATTATTATGGATACTCACCCAATTTCCTGTGTTTATTGTAGGATACATCAGCATGACAGTGGATCATTAAAACTTGGAGCAAAATGGATAAATCTTGAAGGTTTTTGGAGAAAAAGGCCGAGTTCTGAGGATTTCAAAGGAGCACGACCGTGCTCATTAGAAGAACCCTTGCTGATCAGCACGCCCTTGCCTGTTTGCTGGAGTTGACGTCGTTTCTAAGCGCGACCGTGCTCATCATTAAGCACGACCGTGTTCATCAGGAAGGCCTTGCTGACTTTCTCATTTTTAACACGGTTTGACGCTGTTTTTGTTAAGCACGACTGTGCTCAACATTAATCACGGTCGTGATCATGTAATAAAGGCCCAATCACTTAGGTTTTCTCAGTTATCTATAAAAGGAAGTGATTAGGGCACAGATTAGTAAGCTGGCGACGCAGAGAGAAATAGAGCCGTCAAGCAAAGGACCGTCTCCTCGTTGATTCGAAGACTGCTTTGCATCAAAAGGGTGTTCGGGTTTTAGTTTTCTATTTCTCTTTTATGGATTGTTATATGTTTGTGATTTGTATAGTGATGAGTATGACTATGCATCGCTAAACTTATTCCTAGGGTAATGGTGGATCTTATGTTTTGATACCTTAGATGTTTTCTCAATTTTAATATGATTTAGTGTTTCGTCTAATTAGTTGGTTTAATCATTTGCATTTGAATTTCTAGAAGGTTTGATCGTCCTTTACTAAGTTAATTAATTGACTGGCGACCGTACCACAATTAGTTAACGAAACTATAGGATTAACCGTATTTGGGGTTGCGTGGACCAAACGCAATCCCCTGCTTTCATTCAGTTATTGAATTAACATAACTTGCCAGTTCTTTATGCTTCTTTTAACTGTTTGCCTTGCATGACCATTGGGGGTAACTGTTTAGGGGAAAGAATATTAATAGTGCATGACCATTGGGTATTAATAGCTTTAAAGCTAGTGATTGGCAATCAATAAGAAACACATATCATTGAGGAATTGGGTAATATCATAGGTAGTAACATAAGTGAAACCAAGCACCCTGGGCTTTCCATAATTGAACCTTTGCTTGTGATTCTTGTCTTTCTTGTTGTTTACCATCTTGTTTCTTTTAAAATTCTTTACTTATAACCAATTCGATTGTCTAGATAACATAAGGAAGTAATTAATCTATTAATTGTCACCAATCTATGTGGGTTCGATACTTGGAGTCCCAAACATTCCTATATTACTTTTGCGATAGGGTGCACTTGCCCTTAAGTGTAGTTTTAGCACAACAAGTTTTTGGCGGTTGATAAACTGTCATTTTGTATACTTTATTGTTAGGAAATTTGGTGTAATTTATTGTTTATTTGGAAATTATTGTGGATACTCACCCAATTTCCTGTGTTTATTGTAGGATACATCAACATGGCAGTGGATCATTAAAACTTGGAGCAAAATGGATAAATCTTGAAGGTTTTTGGAGAAAAAGACCGAGTTCTGAAGATTTCAAAGGAGCACGGCCGTGGTAACTTCATAAGGGCCAATCCACCTAGACTTCAGTTTTCCTGGAAATAAGCGAAGTTGTGAGTTAAAAATTAGAACTTTACTACCAACATGAAACTCACGCTTTCAAATGTGCTTGTCGTGCCACTTTTTAGTGCGCTCCTTTTATAGTTTGGCATTTTCATATGCCTCAAGACGGAACTCATCCATCTCATTAAGCCGCAATAAGCACTTTTCACCTACAAGTTGCATATCCAAATTCAAAAATTTCAAGGCCCAGTAAGCCTTATGCTCTAAGCCTCTAACTCAACAGGTAAGTGACATGCTTTTCCAAAAACCAGTATATAGGGGGACATGCCAATGGGAGTTTTAAATGCAGTTCTATATGCCCATAATGCATCATCAAGTTTCAAAGATCAATCTTTCCTAGAACTGTTAACTGTCCTTTCCAAAATTTTCTTTAACTCCCTATTGAAAACCTCAAATTGCCCACTAGTTTGTGGGTGGTAAGGGGTGGCTCCCTTATGAGTGATACCATATTTTGTCAAAAGATTATCAAATTGTTTATTACAAAAATGGGTGCCACCATCACTAATGATTGCTCTAGGAGTGCCAAATCTTGTAAAATTATTTTTCTTTAAAAACTTAACAACTCCTTTAGCATCATTAGTGGGTAAAGCCACTGCTTCCACCCACTTTGAGACATAATCCACAACAATCAGAATATATTCATTTGAAAAAGATTTGGGAAAAGGTCCCATGAAATCAATGCTCCAAACATAAAATAATTCACAAACCAAAATATTATTTAGAGGCATATCATGTTTCCTAGAAATATTTCCACTCCTCTCGCACCTATCACAAGATTTCACAAAATTGTATGCATCCTTAAAAAGAATGGGCCAGTAAAAACCACATTGAAGAACTTTTTGGGCTGTCCTAGTTGGGCCAAAATGGCCACCATCTTCCCTAGAATGACAATGCTCTAAAATAGCACGTGTCTCTACCTCAGGAATGCATCTCCTAATAATTTTATCACTACAGACCTTAAACAGATAAGGTTCTTCCCACAAATAATACTTAACATCAGAAAGAAATTTCTTATGCTGAGCATATGAAAGGTTAGGGGAAGTTTATTACCTGCGTTATAGTTGACAACATCTACATACCAGGGAAGTTTGGAAACTGAGAATAATTGCTCATCAGGAAAGGTCTCCTTTATGGCATCTTCAACTTGTGGTCTAACAGAAGCATCCACCCTTGAGAGATGGTCCGCTAATGAATTCTCCACACCCCGCTTGTCTCTAATTTCCACATCGAACTCTTGTAACAACAACACCCATCTAACCAATCTTGGCTTGGCATGGCATCTTGTTTGGCAAGGAAATGTCTAATAGCAGAATGGTTAGTATAAACAACAATCTTAGACATAACCAAATAAAGATGAAATTTATCAAAAGCAAATACTACTGTTAGTAACTCTTTTTCTGTAGTGGTATAATTCTTTTGTGCTTCATCCAGAGTCCTACTAGCATAGTAAATGGTTTGAAATTTTTTATCCTTACATTGAACCAAAACAGCACCTACTGCCATATCACTAGTATCACACATAAGCTTAAATGGCAAAGACCAATCAGGAGCAACAACAACAGGTGCATCAATCAATTTAGCCTTCCAAATTTTAAAGGCTTCCAAACAAGCATCAGAAAAATCAAATGGGGCATCTTTCAGTAAAAGATTAGAAAGAGATTTTACAATTTTTGAAAAATCCTTTATAAACCTCCTATAAAAACCAGCATGCCCCAAGAAACTTCTAATGGCCTTAACAGAGTTAGGAGGAGGCAATTTGGCAATTACCTCAACCTTTGCAGGGTCAACTTCAATACCCTTATGAGAAACCATATGCCGCAAAACAATACAATCAGTTACCATGAATTGACATTTTTCCCAATTAAGAACCAAACTGTTGTCTTTACACCTTTTCAAAACCACCCCCAAATTATGCAAACAATTATCAAGTGAGGACCCATAAACAGAAAAATCATCCACAAATATTTCAATGCAATCCTCTAACATATCAGAAAATATGGCCATCATGCATCTTTGAAGAGTGGCAGGTGCATTACATAAACCAAAAGGCATCCGTCTATATGCAATAGTACCATGTGGACAAGTAAAAGTGGTTTTCTCTTGATCTTCAAAAGCCACGGGTATTTGCATATATCCGGAGTACCCATCCAAGCAACAATAAAATTCACGAATAGATAATTTCTCAAGGATTTGGTCAATAAAGGGAAGGGGGAAGTGATCTTTCCTAGTGGCCTCATTTAATTTCCTATAATCTATACACATTCGCCACCCCGTTACCTCCCTAACAGCTATCAATTCCTTCTTGTCATTCTCCATGACAGTAGTTCCTCCCTTTTTAGGGACAACCTGCACAGGACTAACCCAAGGACTATCAGAAATTTAATAAATAATACCCGCATCAAGCAATTTAATTACCTCCTTTTTCACCACTTCCTTTAAATTTGGGTTGAGCCTTCTTTGAGGTTGCACCTTGGGTCTGTGTTCCACCTCCATATGTATCCTATGGGTGCAAATTGAGGGACTAATACCCTTAATAACATGAATGGTCCACCCAAAGGCCTCCTTATTATCTCTCAGAACTCGCAAGAGTTTCTCTTCCCTAGAACCTGTCAAAGAAGAAGAAATTATTACTGGCAGTGAAGAAGGAAGAGATAAAAATGCATATTTAAGATTGGAAGGAAGATGTTTAAGATCAAGTTTGGGGGGTTCTTCAATTGATGATTTCGGCTTTTGTGAACCACGTCCCTCAAGAATTTTAAATTGCATAGTCCCTCTCCATCTTTCTTGAGCAATCCCTGCCTCCAATGTCATTATCTCATCTATCAACTCCTCAGAATCCACAAGTTCATCCTTTTCGAAAAATAAAATTTTCTCAAGGGTGTCCTCCATCAATCGTTGCTAAGAATGAGAAGATTGTAGTGTAGATGTACTATCCAAGGCATTTATAAAATTACATGAATTAAAAGTGGAAGGAAATTTCAAAGAATAAAAAACTTTAAAAACCACTTCCTCATCATTAAGCCTTAAAGTAAGCTTCCCTTGATGCACATCAATGATGGTCCTACCAGTGGCCAAAAATGGCCTTCCCAAAATTATGGGACCCTCTTCATCTTCCTCCATGTCAAGCACTATGAAATCAGCCGGGAAGATAAACTTGTAAACCTTGACAAGAACATCCTCCACAATACCTCAAGAATAGGTAATGGATCTATCTGCTAGCTGCAATGAAACAACAGTGGGCTTTGGCTCTTGCATACCTAACCTGCGGAAAACAGATAAAGGCATTAAGTTAATACTGGCACCTAAATCACATAAAGCTTTTTCAAAATAAGAAGTACCAATAGAATAAGGAATAGTAAAACTCCCTGGATCTTTAAGTTTAGGTGGCAACTTCTTGAGGAGGATAACAGAGCATTCCTCATTAAGCCTCACTGTAGCAAACTCTCCCATTTTTTTTTTATTGTCCAAAATCTCCTTAAGGAATTTAGCATATTTGGGCATTTGAGAAATGGCCTCCATGAATGGGATATTTACATGGATTTGCTTCAACATATCCAGGACCCTCTATCTTTTTCCCACATCTAAGGGTAATCACCTTAGCATGCTCCTTTGGATTCTTCTCTGGTTGACTAGGCACTATCCCTTTTTCCCTTTGTGTCATCAATGTTACCAAAGTAGACACCTGATTCTCCAAAGTCTTAAACCTCTCATCAGTGCTCTCTATGTGTTTCATCACTGTATCATAGAGATTTGGCCTGCGTTCCTCTTGTCTCGGGCCTTGATTTTTCAAATGAGGTGGCCTGTAGAGAATATTCTAGTTCTGACTTCCATATGAGAGATTTGAGTTTTGCTTATAACTGGGATTGTAGTTATTTGAATAAGGATCATTGTTACCCCGATTATGATTACCCACATAATTTGCCTCTTCATCTGCCACAAAAGGGTTGCCTGCTTGACATTATGTACTCTCATGTCCCTCATGGTCGCAAAGATCACAAATAATAGGAGGTGGAGTAGTTTGAGTTATCAACTGAGTGTGTGTCTGCATCATTGCTTCCATCTTCTTTGAAAGTGCCTCCAATTTGTTTTCCAATGCAGCATTAGCATCCACTTTGTAGGCTCCAACTTGTAAAAGTGTAGGTTGCCTCTTGTTCACATGCCTATCACTGGATGGCCATTGATAACTGGAAGTCATCTGTTCTATCAACTCATAAGCTGCCTGTGGCCTCTTATTCCATATACTACCTCCCGATGGTTGAAGGACGAGCAAAGTCCAACATCGTCCTATTATCCTCTTGAGCCATGGTTCTCCTTTCTCTAGCTTGCTTTCTGTTTCTGCGCGCAGTTCTTTCTATTTCAGGATTATAGTGCAAGTCAGGAGATTGAGAACATGTTAGCATACAAGGGAGTAAATCAAAATAAAATAATAAATAAATAAAATGGTGTCTAAATTAACTAGGATTTAATCTCCCTAATATTGTCAAAAACAAGCCCCGACAACGGCGCCAAAAACTAAAGCTACACTTAAGGGCAAGTGCACCCTATCGCAAAAGTAATATAGGAGTATTTGGGACTCCAAGTACCGAACCCATAGAGATTGGTGACAATTACTAGATTAATTATTTCCTTGTGTTATCTAGACAATCAAATTGGTTATAAGTAAATAATAAAAAAGAAACAAGATGGTAAACACCAAGAAAGACAAGAATCACAAGCAAAGGTTCATTTATGGAAAGCCCAGGGTGCTTGGTTTCACTTATGTTACTACCTATGATATTACCCAATTCCTCAATGATATGTGTTTCATATTGATTTCCAATAACTCACTCTAAAGCTATTAATGCCCAATGGTCATGCAATATTAATATTATTTCCCCTAAACAGTTACCCCCAATGGTCATGCAAGGCAAACAGTTAAAAGAAACATAAAGAACTGATAAGTTTTGTTAATTCAATAACTGATTGAAAACAGGAGATTATGTTTGGTCCACGCAACCCCAAACCCAGTTAATCCTAGAGTTCCGTTAACTAATTGTGGTATGGTCGCCGGTCAATTAATTAACTTAGTAAAGGACGATCAAACCTTCTAGAAATTCAAACACAAGGATTAAACCAACCAATTAGACAAAACACTAAATCATATTAAAATTGAGAAAACATCAAAGGTATCAAAAATAAGATCCACCATTACCCTAGGAATAAGTTTAGCTACGCATAGTCATACTCATCACTATACAAATCACAAACATCTAACAATCCAATAAAGATGATGCGTATTTTTTTTTTAGAATAAAGGCAAGTGAACCTTGTCGCAAACAAGTAATACGGTGGTAAGACCGGTTATCGTATCCACAGGGATCGGTTACCAATTACCAATTCACAAACTCAACAACTATCTAGACTAAACTATGGTATGAAGAGATCATAAAATAAGGAAATAAAATATTTTTGGTCTTTAGGGAATTTTATCGAACACTTGGAAGGCAAAAGAAATGCAGTTAAGATTGTCAGGGTTAAACTACACTAATCCTCCCTTAATTGCAATGAAATGGTTTCTAACACAAGTCCTAATTCAATAATGACAATCAAGCCTTTTCTAAAATACTCAAGCCCTAATGTCTTAGGTGGAATGAGCCTAAAACCCCAAATTAAACCCTAATGTCTTAGGTGGATTAACCTGAGATTTTGCATTAAGTCGAGACTTATAAGATTGCAAGCAGCCAACACCTATGTCTAGATTCTTGAACTACTTGGCATATGATTCATGAGCATGCCTTAACATCAATCTGTCAATTGTCTATCAAAGCAACATATCATTCCTATGGGTAGCTAAGCCAAGGAAAGCGTTAAGCACAGAATCACATACTCATAACGAAATAGAGACTTGCATTAAAACAACCAAATCAAATACAAACAAGTTCAGAAAAGCTACATCTAACCCCAACAATAGGGGATTTAACTACTCATGAAAAATGAGAATACAAAAGAGAAGGAGAGAAGAGATGAAGAACACTCATAGAAGAATCCTCCAATCTTCTTCCATTCCCAGAGCAAGGAAAACATCCCTTACTAGGGTTGAAACCCTAGTCCAGCCGCAGCCTCCAAGTGCCCAACCTCCACCAAAAGCTCCAAAAAAACTCCTCAGTTCTACCCTAAAACAGCAACTTATACCAATCAGTTCTGCGCGCGTTCGCGAGGCGAATGTCTTCTCGCGAGGGGAATGTTAAAATCTGCTGTTTCAGAGAAATGAACTCTCGCGAGGTGAGAGTTGCTCGCGACGCGAAACAGTAAAGTGCTTCTCCAATATGCCCGTGAGGAGCATCAGGGCCTGGGCGTGATGACTTCTGGTTTCCATACTCGCGAGGCGAGACAAGATTCGCGAAGCGAACCAGAAAGGCTTGCATTTTCTGGCACAGTCAGCTTTCAGGGTCGCGAGGCGAATCCAGTCTCGCGGGGCGAATCTCCAGAATTCTTCTTGGCTCAATTTCTTCTCTTTTCAGGCTCTGTTTCATCCAAGCTCCATCAAGGCTAATTTCTGAGCATTTTTACATTAATTCCTGCAAAACAACACCAAGAAACCGCTTCACCCGTTCCAAGGGAAAATCTAACTAAAATCAAATAAAGAATGCCTAATCTATATGAAAAATTCATGCAAAAGTGTACAGAAAATATCATGTAAAATCACACTATCAAATCACCCCAAGCTTATTCAATTGCTTGTCCTCAAGCAATCACTAAGGCCAGTAGAAGAAAATAGAACATAGATAGTGAACTAAGAACCCGAGTAAATGATCCAAGTAATAGGCAATTCAAACAATTCAGCAAGAGACAATCAATTCAAGTCCAATTAGAGGCTTAGGTTCCTTAGACTCATATTCTCACTGATTTGGGCACTCTTTCTCACCTGAAGCTCACCCCAAGCTTGTTCATTTACTTGGCTCTCTTCCTCACCTCACTCAAGTGTTTAGGGGTGTGTGACAATTCGCTCCATTTTCCTCAAGGAATGAATTCTACCATAGGCTTGACTATCAACCAAATCTCTACTTTATTAACGAAAACAATTAAGAATCAAGAGGTCTTTACTTTGGTTGTAACGTGGCCATGGGATTAATCGTTAGGTGGGGAAATCAAGAAAGGGACATTTCAAAAGGCTACACGAAATATCAAACATTTCAACACATGACACCTTCTAAAATACCTTCTTGGGTTTTCGATTTACTTTTCCACCTTTCTTTTCTTTCTTTTTATTTTTATTTCTCATTTCTTTTTGTCATCCCCTTCTCTATATATTTTTTCTTTTTCTTTTTTTTCTTTTATTTTTCTTTTGCTTGGAGAAGGGGATATTTTTCAACTCAAGAGAATTATTTTTTTTCTGATTCTTTCATCCCAAAAATTTTTCAACTACCTTTTTACCCTTTTGTAATACTTTAGAAGGTCCCTTATCAAGCATCATTCATCCACATATTTCAGGGTACCAAGAAAAGCATTTTTTCCATGTAGGCTCAAAATTGGGCAACTAAGGGGTAGCATTTAGTCATTCAAAGCTCAGAAGGCCAGAAAAATACCTATTGCCTCAATCATTTTCAAAAAAATGTTTTCAAAAATTTTCAAGCTTCAAAACGGTTTCAAGTCAAGTTCTAGAGAAATACAATCCAAGAGGAATAACACTCTAACACAAAGAACGGGGTAGATTTAGTGAGTACCCCGTAATGGCTCAAAAGCTCACATTTAGCAGTTAAAACATCAGTGAGGAACATAAATCTAGGAACACATGCTAGTTATCAACTATCCAAGATTATCTCAAGAAGTTTTATTTAAAGCCTTATCACAAGAATGAAAAAAAAAATTCGGTTCAAAAGTTCACTATCCTAAATTAAAATGGCACTCAGTTCTCACAAACAGATGCAAAATCTAAGCAAGGGCAATCTAATTGTGTGATCAAGCAAAGCTATCATGCAAAACTATATGAATGCAACATGAAAAATGCAAATGCAAAATACCCCTACCCCAAGCTTAAGAATTTACATTGTCCCCAATGTAAACAATCAAGTTGGAAAGAGGAGAAAAATTGGAACGGCTTACCGAGGCGGTAGCGGGTGCTGGTTCACATGCTTTTTGGCTTTGTTTCTCCCTGCCCCTTTTTGCTTATCCTTCCTTATTATCCTGAAAACACTTAACAAATTTATTAATTTATGATTATTTACTCTTGATCTTCTCAAATTATTCAAGAGTAAAACTGTGAACACCTAATTTTGTCCGGGGATTTTATCATTTTAATTAATATACTTGAAAAGAAAAAAAGAAAAAAAAAAGTACAAATTTGCAAGAAAACAAAAAAAAATTTATTTTGTTCATGCTCATGGCCTAATTTCTTTTTGGTTGCAAGTCCTTTTTGAGTCCAACTTCTAAGCCAAAAAAAAAAAAAAAGACAAAAAAGAAGAAGACAAATTTTCTGAATCTTAAAAATAATAAAAAATGTCTTCTCCTATCACCATGATTTTTTTAGGAAGAGTCAAATGTGTTTTACACCATCTTTTGGTTTGGACTCCTTTTTACACAAAAATGGCATCTGATACACTTTGGTCCTCTGCACCCAAATACTGATCTGTGGCAACACCACACAGTGCGGTCCCTTTCCTCCACAGCTGGCCAACAGAGATGTTTGTCATCTTCTCCCCTTTGATGCCAATATAAGTCGCACAGTAGAAGAAGCAGGGGAGGGGGGGCCGTAAAAAAGGAAGGGGTTCTCTCCCATTTTGTTTTATCATCACTTGTTCCTTCATCATTTTTCTTCATGACCTTCCTCCCACCTAAGCCACCATAACAACCAGTATACTTTCATCTCAGACCAGAAACACCATAGCCTCCATCATGAACCACATCCTATCTTCAACTATAAACCCATTTTAACCATCTCCTTCACCCATTTTTTTAAAACACTCCCTCATCATCTTCAACCCCTCAAACACAGCCATCTCCCATACCCAAACAATATTCATCACCAACAAAACAAAAACCCATCTACCACAACCCTTCATTACCATTTAAAATCAAAAAACACAGCAAGCAAATACTAAAAGAAGAAGAAGAAAGTCCCTGTTCTGGTCCCTCTCTCTGTCTCTCCGCCCATCTCCATTGCTTCCGCTCCACCGCCGGGCAAGACCGGTCGCAGAGCCACCACGCCTGCCAAGCACCATCTCCCGCCGTCGCAACCCCCCTCGGATCTGCGCTCGTCCAGCCGCCACCGCGTCAACCATCCGCCACGAACGCTGCTGCGCCCGTTGTCGATCCGCTCCCATAGCCGCCGCGTGCCAGGCTACCATCTTCGCCGCCATCGCGCCGTCCTCCTCCACGCATCCGTCAGGTCCCTTCTCTGCAGTGGTAACATGGAGACTCTGATAATCTCCTTCCTCCTTCGTTATTCTCTTGGGATTGTTGTTTTTAAGTTATGTTATTAGGTTATGAAACTTTAAGGGTTTGGGCTTAGTGGCAGTTGGTGGCCCAACTTGTTCTTTTTTTTTTTTTTTTTTTTGTGTTACTTTTTATTTCATTAGAGCATTGTGCCTTTCATTTGGGTCAGATCCTTTCTTTCTTTCCTTTCTTTTTTTGTTTTAAAAAAAAATTATTAAATTTTTTAAAGAACAATTTCTTTCAAAACAAAATTTTATAAAATAAAATAGAAATGTCCTTTTGAATTCACGCAACAATCTACAACGTTGATATATGATTTTTCATCCTCAAGTGTTGTATGAATTGTAAGGGTTCATCGTATAGCTTTGCTATCTTTAACCCGGTGCAAGAGTGAATCCCCTTTAAAAAAATATTAATTTTTTTTTTAATTTATCATTTAATCAATTTCACCCAATTTCATTTTTATAAAAATCTTTTTAATTCACGCAACAATCTACGACGTTGATGTATGGACTTATTCATCCTCAAGTGTCGTACGAATTGTAAGGGTTTATCGTATAGCACTGTTATCTTAGACCCTATGCAAAAGTGAATTTATTCTGAAATAAAATCCTTTTTTAAAAAAATAAAATCAAAACAAAATCAAATCTTTTATCAAAAATTAAAATCAACCAACCAATCAAATCTTTTCGAGAGAACTACGTGGCTTTGAGTTTCCCATCGCACCCGGGAATACGTAGGAGCAAGATAAATCATCTTGTCGGGCCAAAACTAAATTTTTCTTTTTTTGTGTCCCTTTTTATGCTAAAATAATTAATCAAAAAATTAAACTTTTCCCCTTTTTAACAATAAATTCAAAAAATAAGGATTATTAAAAATTTAAAAAAAATAAAATAAAAAATAAAAATTTAAATTAAAAATTAAAAAATATATAATCCTTTCTTGTAAATAATTTTTGGGGTAAAATAAATATTTAAAAGGCTATTAAAATGTTTCTGCACAATTAACTTGAGGTACCGTTTTTTTAAAACGGGCGATGTGGGGTGCTAACACCTTCCCCACTCGTAACCGACTCCCGGACTCATCTCTCTCTCATTTTTTTTTAAGACCAGTTTTCCTTTAAATAATTGGGTTTTCTAAGATTTTCCCAATAAAAATTTTAGTGGCGACTCCTCTGTGCTTTTTATCCCTTTTTCGCGGCTCCCGGACGGGACGGTCGCGACAGCTGGCGACTCCACTGGGGATTTTAGAGAGTCAGGCCTATCATAGTTGGTTGTGCAACTTCTTTTAATAACTTTGAAAATATCAGTTTTACCCCTCTTTGTTTTATTTGTTTTGTATATAGTATTATATGTCTTAATAAATGTCTTTGTACATTCTTGCAACCTTAGGGTAGAAAACTCTTGTAAATGTTGGTTGTTCTTTTGCAGGCTTGGGGTTAGTTTTTTGGGTTTTGTGCAGGTTGGCTTGCTCCCAGCACACACATCACCATCACATACTCACACACTTTTGGGCTCTATACCCGAGTCTTGGAATGCCGTAGGATTAGAAGGGGCTTCAGTGATGTTATTGTGACGCTCTTGCGCCCCTGACAGACATTGATTCTCCCGCTCGGATTGCTACCGAAACATGGACCGCCATATTGTGACTTTTCAGTCCCTGTGGTGAGGTTCATGGATTCGGATCCTTATCTTTTAGATGAGGGTAATCCGGGGACCATATGTTTAGGGGTCTAGATCTGTCCCGGAAGTCATGCACATAAAATGCCATTAGCAGCCTACCAAAATAGGGTCTTGACTTCAGAAGTCCCAACTTTAGGATATGACCTATATAGGACAAAAGGGAGCATTT
The DNA here is from genome assembly GCA_030762895.1 of Sophora flavescens. NCBI lineage: Eukaryota > Viridiplantae > Streptophyta > Magnoliopsida > Fabales > Fabaceae > Sophora > Sophora flavescens. Next base: position 130,164,576 of record CM061069.1, read on the forward strand.
TTTCTTCACTCGTGTTCATGTTTTTTTTTTTAAAAGAGAAAATTTACATTTCTCTATTTTTTGTGGAAGAAAAATGATTTACGCAAGTCCTTTTGCTTGCAACAAAAAATCCATTTTCATATTTTGTATCTCATGCATTTCCATAAATGGTGAAAAAGGGATTTGTGTAAATCATCTTTCTGTAACTCATTCATATTCTTGGTATATTTTGTATCTTATGCATTAAATATTTTGTTAGGTTCATAAAAAAAATAAAAACATTTTCATGCATTCCTCTCATGCGTTCATTACAAAAAAAATCATTTATCTCAAGCATTCATAAGAAAAAAAAAGAAAAATAAGAAGCCATGCATCTCCTTCATTTTATGCATGCATCACTAAAAACTTTTCAGACCAATAAATTAAAAATTCATACATTTCATACATCAATTACCTTTTATGTCAATCTCATCATAAAAAATTCATATGAGTCGTTCATTAGAAAAATCATTCATCTCACGCATTTATAAAAAATGATTCTTCCAAAAGAAAAAAGGCTCATTTCATGTATCACTGTTTTGATAGAAGTTCCTTCATGCATCTCATGTATTAAAATTTGGGTAAGTATAAAAATAAAAATAAAAAGTAAATCTTTTCCATGCAACCTATGCATTAACACCTTCTTGGGTCAATAAAAATCTTTTTCGTGCATCCCAAAAGGTTATCTCTTGATAAACTTTCACAAATAAGGATTTAATCCCTTTTCCCCAAACTTCACAAAGGATTGTTTGAATAATTGCTCTGCGGCACCCTTATTGGACTCGATCACAAGCCAAAATCATGGATGAGGAAGAGCAAACTCAGAAGTTCATAGAAGACTGGAGTCAACTCAAAGAGAAGATGACCCAAATGATGGTAATGTTGCAAGTCATGCAGAAGGAAAAGAACACGAATGAGAATCCTTCAGCCTCAACTGAAGAGCAGCCGGCCATACCTCTTCTCACTCATGAGAACAACCAACAAGGGGTCGTGATGCCTTTCACTGGCTACCCAAGCAATCAAAATTGTCCTTCATTTGACCCAAGCAATCCCCCATATGGTCTTCCTCGAGGATTTGTGCCGCCAGTCGCTCCTGGTCCGACAAATGGCAATCCAAACTCACAAAACACAACCCAGACACAGATCCCCACCAATTCTATGGTGCATTCCGTTAACCCAAACACTTCACCATTCACCTTCCACATTGGTGCCAATGGGATCCAAGTGGCACAGAGCTTCGCTTCCCCACAGTATGTTGCTGTGAATCAGTCATGTGGGAATCCTCAATCCATAGAAAAGCTGGAGGTTCTAGAGGAAAGACTGCGAACTATTGAAAGGGCAAACAGTCATGGTCTTCGGGGTGCCTCTGAACTCTGTCTAGTACCCAATGTCGTAATACCTCCAAAATTCAAAGTGCCAGATTTTGACAAATACATAGGAACCACATGTCCAAAAAGCCACTTAACCATGTACGTCAGGAAGATGGCATCACATGCCCAGGATGATAAGCTCTTGATTCATTTCTTCCAAGATAGTTTGACTGGGGCAGCATCAAATTGGTACATACACCTCGAGCGGGCCCACATTCGATCCTTCAAAGACCTAGCGGATGCATTCCTGAAACAATACAAGTATAATATTGACATGGCTCCTGATAGGATGCAACTTCAAAATATGTTAAAAAGGGATACAGAAACCTTCAAGGAGTATGCACAAAGGTGGAGAGAATTGGCTGCTCAGGTAGAGCCCCCATTAACTGAGAAGGAAATTGTGGCAATGTTCATTGATACACTTCAGCCACCCTTCTATGATAGAATGATTGGAAGTGTATCATCAAACTTTTCTGACATGGTTATCATTGGAGAAAGAATTGAGAATGGGATGAGAAATGGTAAAATTGTTGAAAGTTCTATTGGGGTAGCCGGGATGACAAAAGTTCCATTTGTCAAGAAGAATGAAGAAGAGGCACATGTTGTGGCATCTGAGCAAGAGTCTGAGTGGTCTGGGCATTGGATACCGAGTCAAATATCTGTCAACTCTCAACCGTCTTTTCAAACAACCTACACCCCATATTATCCACCACATCACCAACCTAACCATCCATATGTAGCCGCCATCTCACAATTTCCAACCCAATCCTATCCTATGAGGACACCATACCACCCATCAAACCCTTTCCAACATCAAACTTTTCCCGCCATACCGCCCCAACAAAACCTAAATGCAAATCAAAGGAGACAACCTTACAACCCAGAAAAGAAGCCCATGCAGTTTGACCCTATACCTATGACTTACACGGAGCTATTGCACAGCCTTATTGAAAAATCTTTGTTGGTCCCGGCCCACCAGCAGCGGTGCAACCCCCATACCCAAAATGGTTTGACCCAAATGTCAAGTGTGACTATCATGGGGGAGTGATAGGTCATTCAACTGAAAATTGCAAGACCTTAAAGTATAAAGTGCAAGATCTGATCAATGCAAATGTGCTAAGTTTCCAACGAGACACTCTTGATGCGGGGAGGTTCGGAGTCCATGCCGTAGAGGACACTTTGGAACATGACCTTTGAATCTTGTGTAGAGTAATTCATTGATGCTAATCCTTTAGCTCTGCCCAAGGCTTTAGGAAGTTTTTAATAATGGGCTTACTTGTTTCCATTTCAGTATGAATAAATGAATGCATTGAGTTTCCTTCCTTTCCTTCATCTTCTGATTTTACCTTCATCCTTCTTCTTTTTTCTTGAAAGTTATCAATAAAGCAGATCTGAAGGTGATTCTCTTTAAAAATAAAATAAAATAATAAGTACTGGAACCTCATCGTATGATCCTGATCACCTCATTGACCATGCTGGTTCGGACGACTATGGAAAGCTTCCTCATGAGATCAATCGAAGATGATTGAGGCAATCAAAGGAAATCTTTTTGATTCAAGCTAGACTCCATGATTTGAAAAAAAAAAGAGAAAAGAAATTAAAAGGGAAATCGAGAAAGAGCGCTCGGTTATGCTTTTGCAAGTACTATCATTTTTGTCTTACTTTTAAAATTTATGAAAATTAACAATCAAAATTCGAAATGAAGAATGGCCATCTTTCTATACTAGTACTATCCCTTGTTACTCCATTTGAGCTTGAAATTCTTTCAAAGAACCCGGGACAAGGATCACCCCTAAGCAAGGGGCAAGCATGAAAGAATCGGTGATTATGAAAAAAAAAAAAAAAAAAAAAAAAAACTTCATGCAAAGGCAAAAAAAAAAAAAAAGAGGAAATAAAAAGGAAAGTTAGAGGAAAACAAATGTTCTTAGAAATCGAAAAGATCGTGGATCATCGGTCCTATTCAACCTTAAAACATTTGTTTGAGCCTTATATCCTTTCCTTCATGACTCTCAACCACTGGCCGCGTTATGAGCCTAAAAAGTCCATTCTGATCAATGAAAGATTGTTATCATTTTCATTAACTTTAATTGTGAGACAAAATGTATGTGCTTTTTCAATGCATCGCTCTCGGAAAAAGAAAAAGAAAAGACAAGACAAAGAGAAAATGAAAAAAAAAAAAAGACAAACATAAAAACAAAAAGGAGGAGGCTCGCTGGGTTGAAAACCTGCAAGGGCGACCTAGGCAAAATTAGAGCGACCCGGTAGGTTGAAAGATCGGAAGAGCAACCTGCGCAAAAGTTAGGGTCAAACAGATTTCTCGAAGCAACAAACTGGGGCAGTTTGAATTTAAAGGCAAATCATGTCCTCGGAAGGAGATTAAAGCAGTACATGAGATCATACGAGTGTCTCTTGAGGAAATGTAAACTGCAAACTGGGGCAGTTTGAAGGCGAGTCATGAAATGCTCAATACATGAAGACTGGAACAAGCCATGTTCTTAAAAGCTGATTAAAGCGGTGCTCGAGATTATACGCATGAGAAGCTAGCACTTATCATCTTAAAAGAGTATCACCTGAAGAAAAGTGTGAACTCCATCCCGTCATTGTTTCATTCCTTCTAACAACCTTTCAATTCTTTTACTCATATCCTTACCACTTTCCACATATTGTTACTCCCTGTCCATCCTCTATCATTTACATACCCCTCTTTCTACCATAGACTCAATTTGCATTCTTTAATACATACTGAAAGGTGAAGCAAGTATCAATAATGATATCATTTAGAGTTTCTCTCAGGATGCAAAGGTCATGGAAAGTACATCAATCTCCTGACAAAGGGGCAATGTTGGAAAAGAAAGAGAAATCAAGCAGTCTCATCCATCGGGATAATCATTATAAATAGGCATATTTGTGACAAGGGGCAAAGCATCGATGGGGCAAGAAAATGACAATCCGGATCAATGAGTGACATTCCAGTTCTTCCTTAAATTTGGCTGTGATCGAAGCTTTAAGGGGCTAGAAATCAAAGAATGGTTTGCGAAAAATGATCAAGGTTCATTATCAATCCTTTGAAAGAATCTTTTGCATCATGCATTATTTCATGCACCAGAATCAGCATCATTGCATCACATTTAGGCATAGGGCCTCATAAGCTTTGTTTTGTTCGACTTTAGCGGGCACAGGGCCCCAAAAGTCATGTTATTGTAGCTTTAGTAGGCATAGGGCCTCATAAGCTTTGTTTTGTTCGACTTTAGCGGGCACAGGGCCCCAAAAGTCATGTTATTGTAGCTTTAGTAGGCATAGGGCCTCATAAGCTTTGTTTTGTTCGACTTTAGCGGGCACAGGGCCCCAAAAGTCATGTTATTGTAGCTTTAGTAGGCATAGGGCCTCATAAGCTTTGCATTTGTTCGACTTTAGCGGGCACAGGGCCCCAAAAGTCATGTTATTGTAGCTTTAGTAGGCATAGGGCCTCATAAGCTTTGTTTTGTTCGACTTTAGCGGGCACAGGGCCCCAAAAGTCATGTTATTGTAGCTTTAGTAGGCATAGGGCCTCATAAGCTTTGCATTTGTTCACTTTAGCGGGCACAGGGCCCCAAAAGTCATGTTATTGTAGCTTTAGTAGGCATAGGGCCTCATAAGCTTTGCATTTGTTCACTTTAGCGGGCACAGGGCCCCAAAAGTCATGTTACTGTTAGCTTTAGTAGGCATAGGGCCTCATAAGCTTTGTTTTGTTCGACTTTAACGGGCACAAGGCCCCTAAACTTTGCTTGTGTTAGCTTTAGCAGACATAGGGTCTCTAAGCTTTCGTCTGTTTTAATGGGCATAGGGCCCATAAGCTTTGTCTTGTCAGCTTTAGCAGGCATAGGGCCTCTTAAGTTTTGTTTTGTTGTAGTTTGGCTTTACCGGGCGCAGGGCCCCAAAAGTCATGTCTTGTTAGCTTTAGCAGGCATAGGGCCTCGTAAGCTTCGTTTTGTTTAGCTTTAACGGGCAGAGGGCTCATAAGCTATACCTTTGTTGGCTCCTATAGACATAGGACCACATAAGCTTTTTACATTTTGTCAAGCTTCAGTGGATAACCGACTCCACAAGCTTTTATCCTTTTGCTTTCAAGCTTCAGCGGATAACCGACTCCGCAAGCTTTTGATCCTTCCCTTCAAGCTTCAGCGGACAACCGACTCCGCAAGCTTCCAACTTTTCTTTCAAGCTTCAGTGGATAACCGACTCCACAAGCTTTTTACATTTTGTTGTCAAGCTTCAGTGGATAACCGACTCCACAAGCTTTTTATCCTTTTGCTTTCAAGCTTCAGCGGATAACCGACTCCGCAAGCTTTTGATCCTTCCCTTCAAGCTTCAGCGGACAACCGACTCCGCAAGCTTTCAACTTTTCTTTCAAACTTCAGTGGATAACCGACTCCACAAGCTTTTTACATTTTGTTGCCAAGCTTCAGTGGATAACCGACTCCACAAGCTTTTTATCCTTTTGCTTTCAAGCTTCAGCGGATAACCGACTCCGCAAGCTTTTGATCCTTCCCTTCAAGCTTCAGTGGACAACCGACTCCGCAAGCTTTCAACTTTTCTTTCAAGCTTCAGTGGATAACCGACTCCACAAGTTTTTTACATTTTGTTGTCAAGCTTCAGTGGATAACCGACTCCACAAGCTTTTTATCCTTTTGCTTTCAAGCTTCAGTGGATAACCGACTCCGCAAGCTTTTAATTCTTTTGCTTTCAAGCTTCAGCGGACAACCGACTCCGTAAGCTTTCAACATTTCTTTCCAAGCTTCAGTGGATAACCGAATCCGCAAGCTTTTAATTCTTTTGCTTTCAAGCTTCAGCGGACAACCGACTCCGTAAGCTTTCAACATTTCTTTCCAAGCTTCAGTGGATAACCGAATCCGCAAGCTTTTAATTCTTTTGCTCTCAAGCTTCAGCGGACAACCGACTCCGTAAGCTTTCAACATTTCTTTCCAAGCTTCAGTGGATAACCGACTCCGCAAGCTTTTAAACTTTCTGTCAAGCTTCGACGGGTACCGTACCCCGTAAGCTCTGCTTGTTCAAGCCTCAGCGGACAAACGACTCCGCAAGCTTTTTATCTTTCTGCTCGAGCTTCTGCGGGCAGTCCGTCCCGTCAGCTTTTAATTATGCATCTGTTTACTTTGTCAGTGAACTCCGGCCAAAATTGGAGTTCATGTCTTTACCCGTTTCTTATAACGATAATAGGTTAACTGCGGTTACACCTACTATCTAATAAGAAACAAGTAAAGAGGGGCAGCTGTGAACACCTAATTTTGTCCTGTTATTTTATCATTTTAATTAATATACTTGAAAAGAAAAAAAGAAAAAAAAAAGTACAAATTTGCAAGAAAACAAAAAAAAATTTATTTTGTTCATGCTCATGGCCTAATTTCTTTTTGGTTGCAAGTCCTTTTTGAGTCCAACTTCTAAGCCAAAAAAAAAAAAGACAAAAAAGAAGAAGACAAATTTTCTGAATCTTAAAAATAATAAAAAATGTCTTCTCCTATCACCATGATTTTTTTAGGAAGAGTCAAATGTGTTTTACACCATCTTTTGGTTTGGACTCCTTTTTACACAAAAATGGCATCTGATACACTTTGGTCCTCTGCACCCAAATACTGATCTGTGGCAACACCACACAGTGCGGTCCCTTTCCTCCACAGCTGGCCAACAGAGATGTTTGTCATCTTCTCCCCTTTGATGCCAATATAAGTCGCACAGTAGAAGAAGCAGGGGAGGGGGGGCCGTAAAAAAGGAAGGGGTTCTCTCCCATTTTGTTTTATCATCACTTGTTCCTTCATCATTTTTCTTCATGACCTTCCTCCCACCTAAGCCACCATAACAACCAGTATACTTTCATCTCAGACCAGAAACACCATAGCCTCCATCATGAACCACATCCTATCTTCAACTATAAACCCATTTTAACCATCTCCTTCACCCATTTTTTTAAAACACTCCCTCATCATCTTCAACCCCTCAAACACAGCCATCTCCCATACCCAAACAATATTCATCACCAACAAAACAAAAACCCATCTACCACAACCCTTCATTACCATTTAAAATCAAAAAACACAGCAAGCAAATACTAAAAGAAGAAGAAGAAAGTCCCTGTTCTGGTCCCTCTCTGCCGTCTCCGCCCATCTCCGCTGCTTCCGCTCCACCGCCGGGCAAGACCCGGTCAGAGCCACCACGCTGCCAGCACCATCTCCCGCCGTCGCAACCCCTCTGGATCTGCGCTCGTCCAGCCGCCACCCGCGTCAACCATCCGCCACGAACGCTGCTGCTTCGTTGTCGATCCGCTCCGCAAGCCGCCGCGTGCCAGGCTACCATCTTCGCCGCCATCGCGCCGTCCTCCTCCACGCATCCGTCAGGTCCCTTCTCTGCAGTGGTAACATGGAGACTCTGATAATCTCCTTCCTCCTTCGTTATTCTCTTGGGATTGTTGTTTTTAAGTTATGTTATTAGGTTATGAAACTTTAAGGGTTTGGGCTTAGTGGCAGTTGGTGGCCCAACTTGTTCTTTTTTTTTTTTTTTTTTGTTACTTTTTATTTCATTAGAGCATTGTGCCTTTCATTTGGGTCAGATCCTTTCTTTCTTTCCTTTCTTTTTTTGTTTTAAAAAAAAAATTATTAAATTTTTTAAAGAACAATTTCTTTCAAAACAAAATTTTATAAAATAAAATAGAAATGTCCTTTTGAATTCACGCAACAATCTACAACGTTGATATATGATTTTTCATCCTCAAGTGTTGTATGAATTGTAAGGGTTCATCGTATAGCTTTGCTATCTTTAACCCGGTGCAAGAGTGAATCCCCTTTAAAAAAATATTAATTTTTTTTTTAATTTATCATTTAATCAATTTCACCCAATTTCATTTTTATAAAAATCTTTTTAATTCACGCAACAATCTACGACGTTGATGTATGGACTTATTCATCCTCAAGTGTCGTACGAATTGTAAGGGTTTATCGTATAGCACTGTTATCTTAGACCCTATGCAAAAGTGAATTTATTCTGAAATAAAATCCTTTTTTAAAAAAATAAAATCAAAACAAAATCAAATCTTTTATCAAAAATTAAAATCAACCAACCAATCAAATCTTTTCGAGAGAACTACGTGGCTTTGAGTTTCCCATCGCTTTACGGAATACGTAGGAGCAAGATAAATCATCTTGTCGGGCCAAAACTAAATTTTTCTTTTTTTGTGTCCCTTTTTATGCTAAAATAATTAATCAAAAAATTAAACTTTTCCCCTTTTTAACAATAAATTCAAAAAATAAGGATTATTAAAAATTAAAAAAAATAAAAAATAAAAAATAAAAATTTAAATTAAAAATTAAAAAATATATAATCCTTTCTTGTAAATAATTTTTGGGGTAAAATAAATATTTAAAAGGCTATTAAAATGTTTCTGCACAATTAACTTGAGGTACCGTTTTTTTAAAACGGGCGATGTGGGGTGCTAACACCTTCCCCACTCGTAACCGACTCCCGGACTCATCTCTCTCTCATTTTTTTTTAAGATCAGTTTTCCTTTAAATAATTGGGTTTTCTAAGATTTTCCCAATAAAAATTTTAGTGGCGACTCCTCTGTGCTTTTTATCCCTTTTTCGCGGCTCCCGGACGGGACGGTCGCGACAAAAACTAAAAAAAAAAAAACAATGAAAAGGGAAAAAGAGAACTTGGGTTGCTTCCCAATAAGCGCTTCTTTAACGTCAATAGCTTGACTCATTAAGAAGCATCCACCTGGATCCCATAACTTGTGGTATAAGGACCAAGGGGTGCTCAAGATGTGAGATCTTCCTCCCGGATCAAATGGAATTTGGAGTGGAGATTGTAGCAGTAGTATGACTTTATCCTCAACTCCACCCAGCCAGTGTGTGAAAACTCCATTGACCTCTTCAACTATAATAATGCACTTACTTCCTAGCGGGTCAAATGGCATTTTCGCCAGGAAGTTTGCCAGACTCGTGGAAGGGACTAACTTACCAATGTCCACACATGCATGCAAGCCGACATATTTGTCCAATGCAGAAATTTCAGATTCCTTAGCAAGCATGATGGAATCCACTACCACTTCGTCTTCATCTTGAACTATCCCCCAAACCAGATTTTCCTCAAATTGGGTTTCAGGTGACTTTTGTACTAACTGTTTGCAAATCTCCTCAACTTTCATTTTGAAGTTCTGCTTCACAGCTTCGATACTCTCACAATTGGCTCTTGCCTTGGCCTCAGAGATGGATAGTTCTTGGGAATACTGTTCTAGAGCAGCTTTCAAAGGTGTTTGCTCCTTCCATTCCCATTCTTCCTCATGCTTCATGATTACACTATAAGCTTGTGCATGAGGGCATCGATTTCCCCAAAGCACATAGTCTCCCAGGACTACATTAGGCCCAAAGGAATATTTTGTAACTCCATCCAAGGAAGGAAAATAATAAATCTCCATGTGTTGCAATCCACCTAGAACAGATAAAACTCAAAAGAAAAAAAAATGAAATATACACAAAATAAAAATAAAAATGTCTAAATTAGTTGCCTCATTTGTTACTAATGATATTGACAAAACCAATCCTCGGCAACGGCGCAAAAAACTTGATGCGTATTTTTTTTAGAATAAAGGCAAGTGAACCTTGTCGCAAACAAGTAATACGGTGGTAAGACCGGTTATCGTATCCACAGGGATTAGTTACCAATTACCAATTCACAAACTCAACAATTATCTAGACTAAACTATGGTATGAAGAGATCATAAAATAAGGAAATAAAATATTTTTGGTCTTTAAGGAATTTTATCGAACACTTGGAAGGCAAAAGAAATGCAGTTAAGATTGTCAGGGTTAGACTACACTAATCCTCCCTTAATTGCAATGAAATGGTTTCTAACACAAGTCCTAATTCAATAATGACAATCAAGCCTTTTCTAAAATACTCAAGCCCTAATGTCTTAGGTGGAATGAGCCTAAAACCCCAAATTAAACCCTAATGTCTTAGGTGGATTAACCTGAGATTTTGCATTAAGTCAAGACTTATAAGATTGCAAGCAGCCAACACCTATGTCTAGATTCTTGAACTACTTGGCATATGATTCATGAGCATGCCTTAACATCAATCTGTCAATTGTCTATCAAAGCAACATATCATTCCTATGGGTAGCTAAGCCAAGGAAAGCATTAAGCACAGAATCACATACTCATAACGAAATAGAGACTTGCATTAAAACAACCAAATCAAATACAAACAAGTTCAGAAAAGCTACATCTAACCCCAACAATAGGGGATTTAACTACTCATGAAAAATGAGAATACAAAAGAGAAGGAGAGAAGAGATGAAGAACACTCATAGAAGAATCCTCCAATCTTCTTCCATTCCCAGAGCAAGGAAAACATCCCTTACTAGGGTTGAAACCCTAGCCCAGCCGCAGCCTCCAAGTGTCCAACCTCCACCAAAAGCTCCAAAAAAACTCCTCAGTTCTGCCCTAAAATAGCAACTTATACCAATCAGTTCTGCGCGCGTTCGCGAGGCGAATGTCTTCTCGCGAGGCGAATGTTAAAATCTGCTGTTTCAGAGAAATGAACTCTCGCGAGGCTAGAGTTGCTCGCGACGCGAAACAGTAAAGTGCTTCTCCAATATGCCCATGAGGAGCATCAGGGTCTGGGCGTGATGGCTTCTGGTTTCCATACTCGCGAGGCGAGACAAGATTCGCGAGGCGAACCAGAAAGGCTTGCATTTTACAGCACGATCGGCTTCAGGGTCGCGAGGCGAATCCAGTCTCGCGGGACGAATCTCCAGAATTCTGCTTGGCTCAATTTCTTCTCTTTTCAGGCTCTGTTTCATCCAAGCTCCATCAAGGCTAATTTCTGAGCATTTTTACATTAATTCCTGCAAAACAACACCAAGAAACCGCTTCACCCGTTCCAAGGGAAAATCTAACTAAAATCAAATAAAGAATGCCTAATCTATATGAAAAATGCATGCAAAAGTGTACAGAAAATATCATGTAAAATCACACTATCAAAAGAGAAATAGAAAATTAAAATCCAAACACCCTTTTGATGCAAAGCAGTCTTCGAATCAACAGGGAGACGGTCCTTCGCTTGATGGCTCTGTTTCTCTCTGCATCACCAGCTTCCTAATTTGTGCCCTAATCACTTCCTTTTAGCTAAATGAGAAAACCTAAGTGATTGGGCCTCTGATACACGAGCATGGCCATGCTTAATGTTGAGCGCGGCCGTGCTTAACAAAAATGGCATCAAACCGTGCTAAAAATGGGAAAGTCAGTAAAGCCTTGCTGATGAGCACGATCGTGCTTAATGATGAGCACGACCATGCTTAGAAAACGACGTCAACTCCAGCAAGCAAGCAAGGATGTGTTGATCAGCAAGGGCTCTTCTAATGAGCACGGTCGTGCTTCCTATTGAGCACGGTTGTGCTCCTTTGAAATCTTCAAAACTCAACCTTTTTATCCAAAAACCTTCAAGATTTATCCAGTTTGCTCCAAGTTTTAATGATCCACTGCCATGTTGATGTATCCTATAATAAACACAGGAAATTGGGTGAGTATCTATAATAATTTCCAAATAAACAATAAATTACACCCAATTTCCTAATAGTGGAGTATACAAAACGGCAGTTATCAGTATCGTTTTTATTCCTTTGTTTTGTTTTCTACTTTCACTCTTATTTTCCCTTGAATTTATGCTCTTCAAGTATCAAACTGGCTCAAATAAATTTTTCTTTCATATTTTGATTTTTTTGCACTTGATCGATATGGGTCTTCGTTATTTTAGTGTATAAGCTTTAGCTGTCGACGAGGGGGACGGGGTAGTAAGAGATGAAGTAGGTCTTCGTTATTATGTTTGCTGACGACTTGCCCTTTCCCTTGCAAGACGCGTGCTATGAGGGATGGACGTTTCTATCATAAAAAAAGGTTACAACCAAGTCATTTTTTTCTTACAAAAGGTAACAACCAAATCAATTTTTTTCTTTTCGTATTTACTCCAGTCCTGTCATTCAAAATTTGAAATCAAAACTGTTTAGGATTTCTGCTTATAATATCAATACTTTCCAGATGTTGTAATGTGGTATCACAAACTCGTTCATACATAATCACACACTACTTAGCCATAATTACCAACTAACTAAAAAAATTATGGAGAATACTAACCAGTGTCTTAGAATATTATTGGTCAAGCAATCAAAACATGTAAATTTTTATGAGAAAGTAGTGTATTTATTACATAGAAAAGTATTAAACTTATATTTTCAATACAAAATTTTCTTTCATTGATTCCTTATCCAATACCCAAAAAATGTTTAAGCCGGAAGCTATAGCACAATTGAAAAAATAAGAGAAAACAAAATAAACAATCACTAAAATCGAATACAAGTGCAATGCACATAAAAGTTAGCTAGGATTTATACTCTTACAACATATTTTTGAATTGTTCTTCTAAGGTACGTATAACTTCTTTTTTTTATAAGCAAATTTATTAATAGAAATAATATAAGGGGTATTTTAACCCATTTATAAAGAGCAAGCAGTCAGGTATAGTCTCTAAAGCTTGCCTAATTGCTAAAATCCGGCATGCAAATACTCCAAACTTAAACTTTGCTTGTACTCAAGCAAACTAAAAATCAAAAAGATTCAAAACTTGGTAAGCTCAATGGATTCAATCAAACCTTACATATGCTTCATGCAAATTTTTTTCAATAGAATTCCAATCAATGTTTACCCCTATTTCATTATAGTAATCCCCAAATTCATTTACTTCAAACAAATATAATTTCATCATAAGTGCAATCATCAATCTAAGCAAAGGATCCAAGTTACATACAAAAAGGAGATCACCAATTTCAAACAATTGCCTTCCTCACAAGGGCATTTAGTATTTCACCCATTCACTCAAGTGTCTAGGTTATCAACTTTTCACTCAATTTCACATTTTAAGCACACTTTCCATGAATTTGATTTTCATTTCAAACGTAGTTCCCACGAAAACATGTATACATCATCAAAAGGTCTTTTAAAGGTTGTAATGGGGCCTGGCTAAAGGTAGGATATACAAAGGTGCTAGGCTTTACATCCCTAGGAATTAAGAGAGCATGAAACTTTTTATCCTTACTTTCCACTCTTATTCCTTTTTCAATTTTTTTTTTTCAATTCTTTCACTTTGGGTGGCTACAACCTTTTCCTTTTAATACCCTTTTTTGATATTTTTGAACTTTTCTTCTTTTCTTTTTGCCTTTGGCTTCAACCTTTATTTTTTCTTTTTCTCATCCTAAAATGACATATCAAATCCTTGTAGCCACCCCAAACTTAGTTTCTTACAACCCTTGTCTTGCTAAGCATCCATACTCTCCTAAATCCTAAGATTTGGTTAACATGGTTTTTCCGGATTTTTGGCTTATAACATAAGGTCATCAAGAAACAATATGCTTATTAGGCTCAATATGGCTAACTAGGGAACATGCATTAGGGATGGTTCTTTTTAAGTCAAGTAGCTATTTCAAAGAAAATTGCCTAAATCATTTGATGCAAACATATAACCATGCAAACCATGAAGAGATTCAAGCAAATCCGGGAAAGTGCAACTTAAAAGTGATTCACATAATTTAAAAACAACATTGGAGGCTCAAATTCCTCACCTGGACATTTTTAGCAAATTATTTAACCGAGATACAATCCCTAGTGTGTGCACCCCTTCACCCCAAACTTGTCATAAATCATGCATCCAAAACAAAATTTCTCAAAGTTCAATTTTCTATTTTCATGATGATCAATTTTCAATTTTCAAATCATTAGGGGAAATCATCAAAAATCAATTTTTTTTATGCAATCCATCTATGCTAAATTCAATAAATCCCAAGCTTACCAACACAAGACTCAAACACATATGACTCAAGTAAAAAAAAGTCAAATAATTAAAAAGAATAGGGTTTAGAAAAACTCATTGAAGACGCTTCCACTCGGATCCCATAGCCTGTGGTACAAAGACCAAGAGATGCCCAAGATGTAAGACCTTCCTCCCGGATCCCATGGCTTGTGGAGTGGAGATGGAAGAAACAAATGTGATGAGATTCTATTTACTTCTCTAAGTGCTATTACGAGCCCACTTCCTTCCAGGTCAAATGGTAAGTCACCTACTCCAAGAATGGCCTTTATGTAATTAGTTTCTCCATGAAGCACTAGAACCATAACTTTTTGAGGCGACCTTAGAGCCTTTGCTGCTATTGATGAAAACTCCCAATTCTCGGGCAATGACTTGAACTCCAAAGTTGGTATTTTTACTAAGTAATGTGATAGACAAATTGTAGGCACTAACTTTGTAACATCCACACATGCATGCAAACCAACATATTTATCCAACTCAGGATTTTGAGGCTCCTCAATAGGATTGGTAGTGAGAGAAGTATTTTCCACATGATTTGTCTCATTTGTCCCTTGCAAAGGAACAATAGGAGTTATTTCCTCCTTGCACTCCTCTTCAAGATCCTCTGTTCTTGAATCATCTTCCACCACCACTTCATCTTCATTTAAGTCCATATTGGCAACAACATTCTCTTCAATTTGAGTCTCGTACTGCTTTTCCGCTAGCAATTTAGAAAATTCACCAGCTTGCTCTTCTAACCTCTGAAAGTTGTTACTTAGCATCTTCGCTATCAATTGAGAACGTTTCTTACACATTTTATGCCTCTGAATCATGACACTAAATTCCTCTTTGCTACGCTCTATGCTCTGGATCAAATGTTGAGCATCTATATCCCAAAGTGATTCCAACACCTCGGGATCCAGCTTAATGTCTGGTGGTGGTTGTAAGGATGACAAATAGGATCTCCATTCCTCCTTGGAGTATATCTTCACATGCTTATCAACAATAATACAATCAAGCACGATCCAATCAATTTGAGATTCCCTGTTTAGATAGAAACAATGGTCCATGTGTGGCATCCACCTAACACAAACAAAACTCAAAAGAAAAGATCAAATATATACAAAATAGAAAAAATAATGTCTAAAGTAGTTATCTTTTTTTGTTACTAATGATATTGATAGTGCCAATCCCCGGCAACGGCGCCAAAAACTTGATAGGTTCTGACAAGTGTACCGGATCGAAGCAAGTAATAAAAAACGGTGAGAAACCGAGTATCGAACTTAGGGATTGGGAAACCAAGTGTCACTTCACAAATTAAACAACTATTTAGACTGATAAATAGGTGTGAAAATATTTCAAGAAAATAAAAGAAACAATAAAAGAAATAAAATATTTTTGGGTTTTCAAATTAAAAGAGATTTCCAGGAATTTGGTTACCAACAAGACCGCTCATGCTACTAAATTGATTACCTCCTCTTGTTAATTATCAAAATGCTTTGAAGGTGAATTTATCCTAAATAATTAATGTTCCCTCTCGAGATAAAGAACCGTGCCCAATTAAACCAACTCATACTCTCGTGGTAATTGTATTTAAATTGGACCCATTGAGATTCGTGACAATTCAATGAACCCTCGAAGGACCGCTTCTAACTCTCATGATTTAAGTCCTAAGTTCAATCCCTATAGATCCAATACCTAAGTTCACCACTAGGTTCATCCTTAGAGTATCTATGACATGAAAATAAGTGCGCACCAAATTCACAAGTAATTCATGCAATAAGAATTAAATCAAAAGCGAATTGGAATTAACAAAAGGAAAACATCATTTCATAACATAAAACAAGCCTTGGGTATAACCCCAATTCCTAGAAATAAAAAGACTACTCAAGCATTGACATATTCATGATAACATTGAATAACAAAAGCATAAAAATCCTAAGAGAATAGAAGAAATTGGAGAAAAAGAGAAATCCTAATTTTTGCCTAAGGTAGCAACCAAGAGATCCTTATTTTCGAGCCTAATTGCCCTATTTATAGAGTAGTTTAACTTGGATTTGAAACCATTACAAAATCAAATCAAATCAGCAAATCAAAATTCCAGATTGTGCTCGTCACGACCGTGATGCCTGTCACGGCCTTCTGTCCTGGAGAACTTGACACTGGTTGGCCTGTCACGGCCGTGACAGGTTCTGACTTTGTGTCCTTCTTTCTTTTTCAGCCCTACTTGATCATGGTCGTGATGCCTATCACGGCCAGGCCGTGATGGGCTCTGTTTGGCTCATTTTTCTTGTATTTCAAGCTCCGCCTTCATGCAAACTCCAACATAACTGGCCCTGAGCATTTTAATCTTCGTATTTAATTGCCAAATCAATATCTCCAAATTAATTGCCAAATCTTATCATATCCTTTGTTGTTGTGGTAGGCAATTATTATCCAAATCCAATTTTTTTCTCTCAAAGCCAATTGAATTATCTTTTAATCATAATAATTCTAATCCAAATTGATTTGGGTTCAAATCCAGCATGTGGGCCCTCGCAATTTACTTGACAATCTTTAATTTAATTTCAATCCTTCTTCTTTGTCCTTTCCTAAAAATAAAAATAAGAAAATCTTGATAAAATCAATTAAATTCTAATTAAAATGAATTAAATATTGCATACATTGACTCTAAAATAACTAAAATAGGAAAACCAAGTCTAATTTGAGTTAAATTAAGTATTCAACTCAACTTAATTGATTAAATCCACTCTAAAATATTAGCTAAAACATGATAAGCCAGCATATTATCACTAATACACTATACGAGGTTCGCAAACCAGCCTGAGTAAACACATATTCCCTTTGGGAGGGATTTCGAAAATAATGGAAGTCCACGACACCAATCTGGAAAGAGGTTGAAGAACACCAACGGGTGTGTCTCTTCATGGCTTTCAAATATTCCCTAATGGGTGTGTTTTTCACGATTAAAAGTGACCATTCACCAAGTGGTACATTCATGAAATGTTGCAATCATTCTTTCAAATATATGAAAGGTTATTTCATCCACCACGAGACATAAGTTGGTCTATAAATAGAACCACTTGTACATGCAGAATGAAGTCTAATTTTGGCCAAGATTCTGCAAGCCAAATTACTTCATTTCTTCCCTTATGCACAGAGAGAACTAATAAGGAAACTATTGTTCTGTAAAATGTCATTGACGATACGCTCGATTTAGGGTATGCAAATCATACCAATGTTTTCCATTGTATCCTGAGGGGGATTCATTGGTATACCTGTTGCATCCAATCTACGAAAGAGATTGGTGGGGACGAATCAAACCTAAAGCCTAGTGTCCTCACACGTCTTAGAGATTGCACATGTTACTTGTTCTTCTCTTCTTTGTTGCAGATCCATACCCAATTTTCTAACACCCTCCCCTTTTGATACAAACCATGACCATGAGAGAGTTTTAATAGAGTTTACACAAAAAAAAAAATCATATTAAAGACGACCCCCTGAATAACAATTTTGTTCCTTGAGAGCCACTACGAAAGCCACAACGACCAAGTCGCGGAAAGCTTTAATTTTAATTTTTGTTTAACGCATTTCATTCTAATTTTGTCTTATTTCCTTTGTTTTTATTGTAGGGATCAAATAATAGTGAGAAGAGAGCATGATGGGAGATATAAAAATGGGTGGCAAGATGTCAGAAAATGAGCGCCTTAACTAAGGGTGGCAAATGGATGGATCGGATAAATTATTATTCGGATCTTAACGGATGGATTAAAAATAATCCATTAATCCATTATAAATCATTAAAAATTCATTAAAAAAATCCAATCCATCCATGATCCATTAAATAAAATCCATCCGATTCATCCATTAACAACTTTTTCATGGATGAATATCCAATCCATCCACCGAAAATTATTTTAAGAAATTAAATAATTTTATATCTCTTTTATCCATCCATAAAATATTTTTAAAAATAAAATAATTTGTAAAAAAATTTAAAATATTATCTCTATCGCACCCTCTTTCTCCTCTTTCTTCTTCTCTCTATCCTTTCTCTCTCCCCTTTTTTCCTACTCTCTCTCTATCTTTACTCTCTCTCCAATCTATCTCACGACCATTTTGTATTACGGCCATTTTTCTATTATTATATGGGAGTTAAAGATTATGTGCATCTATAGTGGTTGTTTTGCCACAAGTTCCATAACATTGTTTTACGAAACTTGTTACGACTTTCTGTGCTTTCAATTAGTTAATACTTTTTTTTTGAAGTTTCTCGACAAAAGAAAAGCAACGAAAAAAGAAAACGTACATGATAACGTAGACTACTACTGATGCTTGAGAACAATTAATTAGTTAATACTTAATATAACAAAAAAAAAGCAGATAAATAAAATAAAAAATAATGAAGAAAAAATAATAGGGAACAGAAGAGAAAATTAGATTGAGTATTTTTTTTTTGTTACAAATGCAGGTTTTGAAAAATAATATGAAAAAAATAAGTTGGTTTTGGAATGAATAAAAGTTGATCCATTACATTTTTTATTGTTGGTCCAATGGATTTTAAAAAAATATTGGATGGATCATAAACCATCCATTAAAAAAACTATTCAATCCATCCAATCCATTTATATTATTTTTTTATAAATGGATGGATTGGATGGATTTTCTCATGAATGAACTGGATGGATGGTGGACAAATGGATCATTTTGTATTGCCACCTCAAGCCTTAACTATATCATAGGCTCTTGTTGTAAATTTTCCAAAGATGAGCATCCACCAGACCATAAAAAAACTCTTAGCCACTGGAGCACTTGACTCTAGATCTATGGACGCATTTTTATGAGTTTGAGTTACCTCACAAATCAAAACTCATTTTAATTTACAGCTTTAAATAGACCAAACTTTCTCAGAAAGCGCAATTTTAAAGACTAATTGATTTTATATCAGAAGCGTGTTACAAAATAATTCATTATTTTTATATTCTAAGACTTTGTAGATCTAAACAATACTTAGCAAATTATTTTTAAAAAGATATTTTGATAGGGAGTTGCATGAAACCTAAGGTAGCATATTGCCTAGTTGAAAATCCCTTGTCCAGGTGACAATATTTTTTTGGGATCTAATTGAGATTTTCTGTCTTCAAAAAGTTGCCATTTGGAGCCAAAGTGTTGCACCCATTCTTCGCGTGTTTTGATTCCGGCAAGATATTGCTTGATCTCAATACCAGAATCCTTACAGAACTGTAGTATCTGTTGGTTTTGAGCCTGAAAAGTCTCCACCTGATCGGTTGTTGCATGCAAAATACCCAAAGTGTAGAAAATATCTTCATTTGGTATAACTGCTGACATTCTATCATCCCACCTGTTAATTATTAATACCTATTGATTTTAGTAACCCTTGAATATGTACCAAAAATATAATATAATTTATTTTGTTTGTAGTTCAAATTATTTGATCGATACTTTAAAATTTAAACTAATAATCATAATTAAACTTACTTGTTTCGATTCATGGGATAGATTAGAACAATTCCGGCGGTAAGATTTTGCTTAAGGATAATGCCCTTGAAGACACCTTCATTAAAATCTGATATTCGAGATTTTGGAATGAAGAGGTTCAACCAAGGATGAGGGATTTCCCAAAGTCCTTTTGATCTAAGAGCTTGTTCATCTTCATAAACTCTGTTAAGAAACTCGTCGTATCCCACGTCTTTTTCAAACGAAAATGTAGGAACAAACTTTAAGCCTTTCAGTAAATTTGCAACTTCCTATTCATGAAAGAAACAAGATAATTGAGTTAATCCACTTGATTAGCAGTTACATTAATCATATAAAAAATAAAGGTTCCCTACAAAATAAAGAATGATTTTACTAACAGTTGCTCTTAATCTTAAAAACATTTATGTAAGAGGGCGCTTCATCTTAATAAAAAAGGTACAACAGTGTTTCTTCTGACCTTATTTGTAATTGGAGCTTTATTCTAATTTCATAATTATAAAATAACCCCCAAAAATTTGAATTTAAATTTGCAACAATATGCATTTGCTTAAGTTCTAGGAGTTGTAGTTTCAGTGTATGTGCTTAAGTTCCTTGTATTCACATGCATTATAAGGTGGTTAGAGCATATATAAATACACATGTACGCATTTTCAAGCAAGTCTAATGAAGACAAGAAGTAGATTAAGGTGGTGTTTGGAAGAGCTTAATTAAGCTCCTTTTGATGACTTATCTGATGACATAAACTCTTATGCAGTGTGTTTGACAGAGCATATAAAAATAACTTATTCCATCCCATAAGGAGTTTTTGCCTTATTTTCATAAGTCACTGGGAGGAGCTTATGGAATTATCATAAGTGTTTATGCACTAAACACCCTCTGTATTTTTCACTATTCGAATTCTCTCATGCCCCTTTCTTTCTTTTTCTTTCTTTAAGCGCTTATGGCATAAGCTCTCATACGATAAGGTCTTATATGATAAGCTCTTAATTAAGTTGTTTAACCAAACGCACCCTAAGTGTAAGACAAAGTGAGAGAAAAGTCAAGAATAAAGAGTAAAGTCAAGAAGTCAATTTAAGTGAGATTCTAAAAGAGTTTTATTTTTTTTCCTTCTCTTCATATTTCTATATCCCCAATATATTTATAGTTCAAAAATAAAATTTTCAAATGAAAAGTAAAGCTTTTTAAGTTCAGCTATATGTATTAAATGCTATACTTGTATTTATCTCACTTTTTTTGTCATTTAAATTCATTAAAAAAATCTCGTTACAAAATTTGTTAGATAATCCTAATGCAGAAAACAAAATATATAGTTACCTCCTCTGCCTGTGCTCGAGAATCAAGATTGTCATAGTATTTTACTAGCTCTATGATGTATACGATGCCGTATTGAGTGACCAAAGAAGTTATCCTTTGCTGATCTTGTGCTGGAAAAAATGAGAGATCCATTGGCTGCTGATTCAGTAGAAGCATGCCTTCTACATAATCTGCTGCATTAGTGTCATTCCTATCACTGAATGAAATTAAATGTTCTTGGTCTCCAGAAAATGCAGCGAAATCGGTGTAAAGCAGACGAAGCCATTTCGCCTACATGCAATTAAATGAATTATGATTAATTCAAGATTTGAAGATTATTATAATTAAATTATTAATTATCTCTAGTAAAAAAAGGATTTTAACTTTGAAGACAGATATAAAAAGAAAAAGAAGCAAAAGTACCAAAGAATCTCCAAAATTTTGCATGAAAACTTATCTGTAAGTTTTTCATTTTTATAACTAACTGAAAGTCATAGAATTTTCTTAGAGCTCGGGGTGGGGGATCATATATTAGTTGTTACTAATAAGCAACTAATTGCTGTAGTTATTGGTGTTGAAAATTCTGGTTGTATCGTTTTCGGGTTCGGGCAGTGCTTATATCCTGTTAATAAATTTGTATGCCTTCAAAAAATATTGCTTTAAAATTCACTAATCACTGTAGAAACAAAAAAGAACAAAGGAATAACTCATACCTAAAATTTATTTCTGACATGCAAACAATTTATTTTTTTTTTTCTTGATTGATTATTAATTCTTAGTTAATATTATAATAAAGGAATAACTCATACCTAAAATTAAAAAATAGAGATGAAACTTACCCTCATGGGTGCATGTCTTAGAGCTATTCTTGCTCTTGTTATAACTCCAAATTGACCTAATCCTCCAAGAACAGCATAAAATACCTCTGAGTTGGTCTCCGGAGAACAAGTTACAAGGTCTCCTTTACCTATAAAATCCACATGTAAACATGTATATAAAGTTTATAGACGAAAGGTTGATTTTTTTTCTAACATTTTTATTTTCCTCTATCATACTTTCCCAAACTTTCATTTTTTGTTTTGAAAAAACATGGGAAAAAACAATATATATATATATATATATATATATATATATATATATATATATATATTAGAGCTCTACATTAAAAAATATATCGATTTTTTGTCAACAATGGTTTGTGGCTAGATTGTGGAGCGGGAGCGATATGGTGGTGAGCTGGAAAGTAGATGGGAAATATAAGAGATAAATAAATTTTAAAAATGGTAAAACTTGTGGGCCAATTTTATAATTTTGGATTAACCGGTTGCTCCATATTAATTTTAGGGTGCATCCATGCAACAGAACAAGTTTGTTGCATAATATATACGACACCTTCTTACTCTATCATATAATGCACATGGAGTACATCTTTCCCTAGATCCCAAGTTTTTACTTTTTGACATTTTTTGGTTTATGACAGGGATACATCCCTGCAAGCATAGCTATGATACTAAGGTGATGTTTGGAAGAGCTTATTTAAGCTCCTTTTGATTTATCTGATGACATAAGCTCTTATGCAGTGTGTTTGGCAGAGCTTATAAAAATAACTTATGCCATCCCATAAGGAGTTTTTGACTTATTTTCATAAGTCACTTTGGGAGAAAACTTATGGAATTATCATAAGAGCTTATGCACTAAATACCATCTCCGTGTTTTTCACTATTCGAATCCTCTCATACCCCTTTCTTTCTTTTTCTTTCTTTAAGCGCTTATGACATAAGCTCTCATACGATAAGGTCTTATGTGATAAGCTCTTAATTAAGTTGTTTTTCCAAACGCACCATAAATTACTAACTATCAGGTCGGAGGCAATGGTTAGATAATGTTCTCTAAAAAATAATGAATCTCTAATCTTGTAAATAAAGTTCATCTAGCCCACTCTCATTAGGACCAAAGTTTAATTGAGAATCTCTATGTTATCTTTACGGATTATTACTAATAAAAATAGTAAAAATTTATTAATTAATTAATGATTTTATAAAAAATATTTTTAAAACTATTAAATAGTAATAAATGATAATGATCAAACGCGTGACAAATTAACCTTATAAACCAAAGAAGTGGATTTGTTATTGACAAAAGTTGTCAACAATATATATTAACTGATCATGGTTTTATAACAAATATTTTATAGTAGGACCAAAAAATAATAAATATTTTATAGTAAACTATTAAATATTAATAAATGATAATGATCAAATGCGTGACAATAACCTTATAAACCAAAGAAACTGAACTGTTACAAATAAAAAAGTTGTCAGAATTTATTAACGAATGGTTTTATAATACAGCTAACGAGTGCCTTGGAGGTGTTGGTTAAGATATTATTAAAAGGAAAATTTGTATTAAAAAATTAAGTGAAATATTTTTCAATGTATTAAATACATTATTTTCTCATGCAAAAGAGTATTAAAAAACTAAGTAAAACAATTTTCAATGTATTAAATACATATTTTTGCAAACTTTCCTTTCTTTACTTTTTAAAGAATATCCTAAAAACACAAATTAGCATTAATTCCCTATAATAAATACTTTAAAAACTATTAGCATGTTTGGGATTGTCTCAGAACAACCCAAAATCACATTTAACATGAAGCAGCTTATGAGTTTCAAAAGCACTTCTAACATTTTCTACCTCAGTTCCAAACACGTGCTAAATATGTGTTTTTTGGGATTGAAACGTTCCTTCAAAACTGTAAATGAATTCTGGATTATAATATAAAATTCTAAACAAGTTAATGCAGAAAATTGAGTTATAGTCATGAAATATACCGGTAACAACATCCAATTCAAGGACATTGGAAATCTGAGGTCCGAATCGAAAGGTTTGGCCACTGATTCCAGCATTAGAGAGAGTGCCACCAACCGTCAAATACAAGTAATCAGTCCAAGAAAAGGGTGAGACTCCAACAACAGTTGTTTGATGTAACACATCGTACCAAATCTGTTCACCACCCACATCAGCATAATAAGGTTCCTTCTCATAATTCACTAAAATCCCAGTCCCATTTCTAAAATGACTCAATTGTGTCATATTCACCACAACCCCACCATTTGTCATGGCTTGTCCATGCACTGAGTGGGCTACCCCTCTGGCTGCTATGGTAAAAGGGTTTGGAAGAGAATTTGAATACTTAATCAATTCTATGATATCACCAACACTAGTTGGTTCAAGAACTGCTGAAGGATTTTCATGAACTATGTGGCCATAATCGGTTGAGGCTAGTGAAAGGGTTTGAGGGTCACGACTAATCTTTGAGGCTAGATCACTGGGTAATTGGGGTTGTCCATGTGTGAATACTACTATGCTAGTTAGCCATAGCAGAGGTAACGCTTTCAAAAGAGTAAAATTATTCGTTGCCATTTTTTGTGAATTGGTGAGTATTTTTTCGGTGAATAATTGGTGAGTATATATAGAGAGAGTTTGGGATGGAGTGAATCTTCGAGGGAATGAGGTGTGGTAAAATTTTAATTACAAAATATTTGATAAATAAATCAATATAAATGATGTAATAAATGTTATCGCAATTTTAGCAAATTTTAATTTCTATAGTTAATGCTATTTAATAAATGTCATAACTAGGATACTCAGTAGCAAATTTTAAATGAAAAGTATTTAATAATAATAAATATTTAGAAACTAAAATATAAATATTTAATAAATAAATGTTTTAATTTAATGAAATATATAGAGAGTTTGGGATGAAGTGAATTTAACGAGGGAATGAGGTGTCGTAAAATTTTATTTACAAAATATTTGATAAATAAATCAATATAAATTATGTAATAAAAGTTATCGCGATTTTAGCAAATTTTAATTGCAATAGTTAATGTTATCTATACTATTATTAAATTTGGATAGACAATTTTACTGTACATATATATGTCAATACTAGAATTTTTTTAAAAAAAATTAAATTTTGAAAAAAAAAATAATTTTTTAAAACTTTTTTTAAAAAAACTTTAATTTTTTTTAGGTTTCTTTTATTTGTTTTAATTTTTCCTTAATTTTTTAAAAAATTTTCCTAATAATTTTTTTTTGCAAATAATTTTTTTTTTTGAATTTATTTGTATACACTGACAGTGTAAAGTTTTTTACAATGTCAACCAATCATAAATTGGAAAACAGTAAAAGCAGAGTTGTCTTGTTCTTGATGTTTTAATTTTTACATACTTATATTTTAATGTATATATAATTTAATATTTTTAATATTTTCCGGTTCGAACCAAATCAAACCAAAGCAATTTTAATTGGTTCGGATATTGTTATTGACTTTTTAAAGTTTATAAATTTTTTTTTAATTATTTTTAGCCAGGAAAGGTAGCAAAGCTACCATGTTCTTTGAAAAAGTTTAGGGTCGTAAGACTCGAACCAATAATTCGATGAATTTGAAAATCCAAACCAACCAATTAAATTGGTTCGTTTTTTTTCATTTTTATACACGGCTCCGAATTGAACCAAACTCAATGGTCATTAATTCGGTTATTTTGGAACCGAACCAATTACTATATTTTAATATTTATATATATTTTAATATTCAATATGTATATCACTTTATCAATTAACAACTTTTCTTCCACTGCTTCCGTAACAATAGAAGGAATTGTCAACGATGGATTATTTTGGATTATTTAAATTTATTTATTTATTTTTTAAGCATATATTCTTTTTTAAAAAAATTTAACTTTTTCCTCTAATTAGTTTTTTTCTAATTTACTTTTTTTAAAATGTACATACACATGTCAATACTCTGATTTCTTGCTTTTTTTTAAAAAAATAAATAATTTTTTTTACTATTTTTTTAAAAACTTTATTTTTTTTTTACGTTTATTTTTTTTGTTTTCAAATTTTCAAACTTTTTTATTTTTATTAGTTTTTCTATTTTTTTTTACATTTTCCTTAATTAATTATTTTTTTTTCCTCTTAATTTTTTTTGCTAATACTTTTTTTTTTAATTTATTTGTATACACTAACAATGTAAACTTTTTTTTACACTGTTAATCAATCATAAATTGACAAACAGTAAAAGTAGAGTTGTTATGTTCTTGATGTTTTAATTTTTACATACTTATATTTTAATGTATATATAACTTAATATTTTTTATATTACATATATATATTTAATATTTTCCGGTTCGAACTGAATCAAACCAAACCAATTTTAATTGGTTTGGATATTATTATTGACTTTTTAAGGTTTATAATTTTTTTTTTGTTTTTAAATATTTTTAGTCAAGAAAGGTAGCAAATCTACCTAATCTTCGAAAATGTTTAGGGTCGTAAGAATCGAACCAATAATTCGATGAACTTGAAAATCCGAACCAATATATTAAATTGGTTCGTTTTTTTTTTCTTTTTTATGCACGGCTCTGAATTGAACCAAACCCAATGGTCATTAATTAGGTTATTTTGGAACCGAACCAATTAATATATTTTAATATTTATATATATTTTAATATTCAATATATATATATATATATATATATATATCACTTTATCAATTAACAACTTTTCTTCTACTGTTCATATAACCATAGAAGGAGTTGTCAACCGATGAATTATTTTGTATTATTTAAATTTATTTATCTATTTTTTAAGCATATATTCTTTATAATATTTTTAAAAAAAATTATTTTTTTCCCCGAATTATTTTTTTTTTCTAATTTACTTTTTTTTAAATGTACATACACATATCAACACTAGGATTTCTTTTATAAAAAAAATTAATTTTTTTTCTTTTTTTAAAAAACTTTATTTTTGTTTTTACGTTTACTTTTTTGTCTTAAATTTTTTATAAATTTTTAAATTATTTTTTTAGTTTTTTTACGTTTTCCTTAATTATTTAATTTTTTTGCATAATAATATTTTTTTACTAATATTTTTTTTTTGAATTTATTTGTATATATTGATAGTGTAAAGTTTTTTACACTGTCAACCAATCATAAATTGACAAACAGTTAAAGTAGAATTGTCATGTTCTTGATGTTTTAATTTTTACATACTTATATTTTAATTTATGTATAATTAATATATTTTATAAAATATATATATTTTAATATTTTCCGGTTCTCACCGAATCAAACCAAATCAATTTTAATTGGTTCGGATATTGTTATTGACTTTTTAAGGTTTATAATTTTGTTTTGTTTTTAAATATTTTTAGCCAGGAAAGGTAACAACGCTGCCCTGTTCTTCGAAAAAGTTTAGGGTTGTAAGAATCGAACCAATAGTTCGATGTATTTGAAAATCCGAACCAAGTAATTAAATTGGTTCTTTTTTTTTTCTTTTTTATGCACGGCTCTGAATTGAACCAAACCCAATGGTCATTAATTCGGTTATTTTGGAACCGAACCAATTACTATATTTTAATATTTATATATATTTTAATTTTCAATATGTACATCGCTTTATCAATTAACAACTTTTCTTCTACTGTTCCTGTAACATTAGTAGGAGTTTTCAACCGATGGATATTTTTGGATTATTTAAATTTATTTATTTTTTAAACATATATTCTTTATAATATTTTTTAAAAAATTATTTTTTTTCCCGAACTAATTTTTTTCTAATTTACTTTTTTTGAAATGTTTGTTTTATAATTGATTTTTTTAAAATGTTTTTGTTTTCTAATTAACTTTATTTTTCTAATTTTTTGAATTTTTTTCTAATTATTATTTTCCTGTCTTTTTTTAATATTTTTTATTTACTTTTTTCTAATTTTTCTCCTAACTTAATTTTTCTTTTTATTTTTTTATAATTGTTTTGAATATATTTTTTCCTAATTTTTTAAAATATATATTTTTCTAATTAATTTATATTATTTTTATAATTAATTTTATTTTTCTAATTTTATAAATTATATTTTTTCCCGATTATTTTTTTCCTAATTTTTTCATAAATTCTTTTATAATTATTTTTAAAATATATTTTTATAATTAATTTTTTTATAATATATTTTTATAATTATTTTTTTTAAGTTTTCCTTTTTTTTAAAAAAAAATTCCTAATACTTTTTTTTTGCTAATGCTTTTTTTAAAATTTATTTATATAAACTGACAGTGTAAAACTTTTTTCACTGTCGACTAATAATAAATTGACAAACAGTAAAAGTAGAATTTTTGTGTTCTTGATGTTTTAATTTTTGTATACTTATATTTTAATGTATATATAATTTAGTATTTCAAAATTTAATGTTTTATATATTTTTTATTTTTATATATGTATGTAGTATATATAAGGTAGCAAAGTTACTCTGTTCTTCGAAAAAGTTTAGGATCGTAAGACTAGAACCAATAATTCGATGAATTTGAAACTTCGAACAAACCAATTAAATTAGTTCGTTTTTTTTTTTCCTTTTTTTATGCACGGCTCCGAATTGAACCAAACCCAATGGTCATTAATTCAATTATTTTGGAACCGAACCAATTACTATATTTTAATATTTATATATATTTTAATATTCAATATGTATATCACTTTATCAATTAAGAAATTTTCTTCTACTGTCCCTGTAACAGTAGAAGGAGTTGTTAATTGGTGGATTATTTTGGATTATTTAAATTTATTTATTTATTTTTTAAATATATATTCTTTATAATATTTTTAAAAAAATTTATTTTTTGACGGCTCTGAATTGAACCAAACTCAATGGTCATTAATTCGGTTATTTTTGAACCGAACCAATTACTATATTTTAATATTTATATATATTTTAGTATTCAATATGTATATCACTTTATCAATTAACAACTTTTCTTCTACCGTTCCTATAACAGTAGAAGGAGTTGTGAACTGGTTGATTATTTTGGATTATTTAAATTTATTTATTTATTTTTTAAACATATATTCTTTATAATATTTTTTTTTTATTTTTTTCCCCGAATTAGTTTTTTTTCTAATTTACTTTTTTAAAAATGTTTATTTTTATAATTGATTTTTTTTAAAATATTTTTGTTTTCTAATTAATTTTATTTTTCTAATTTTTTGAATATTTTTTCTAATTACTATTTTCCTATTTTTTTTAAATATTTTTTTATATGCTTTTCTAATATTTGTATTGACATAAATAGAGGCAGAGCTATTCATATTTTTTTTTCTATATCATTGCCTTTTTTTTTCTATTTTAAATAATAAATATACTAATTAATAACAGGAAATGCCGATTTTAGTGTAGTACAATGGTGCGAGTCGCATGTCAAGTGATGAAAATTTTTTATTATTATTTTTTATTTTCTAAAATTTATATATTTTTTGTTTTAAAATATTTACAAACCGATAAGGTACAATGTTTTGGGAGTCAAACACGACAATCTCTAAATTGATATTAATGGAGGTAGAGCTATTCATATTTTCTAATCTATTTTTTTCAACATCCTTGCCTTTGTTTTTTCTATTTTAAATAATAAATCTATATCTATACTAATTAATAAGGGGAATTGATGATTTTCTAATAAAGTGACACGTGTCAGCACCACATGATTTAAGAGGATTAGTTGATCATTAGTAATAATTAAAGAGGAACACTTAACACATAGTGTTATATTAATATCATTTTAAAATAAAAATAATATTCAATTCTTTGCACTCAAATTATAGATAAAATTATTTCAAGGTTTTAGCTGATCACTTTTGTCTATAAATAAAAAGTCTTTGAGATGAATGAGTACCACCATTATGGGTGAGAATGAAATGTTGAAAGCAATGTGTAAAATAAGTCAAAAAAATGTTTGACATAGTGGACTTAATTTGGGATAAAGGAAAAAAAAAGTTTCGTACATATAGAGAGACAATTCAGGTTATTAATGATAACAATGCTATCAGTAATAATAATAATTGATAACCCGTGCATCGCACGGGTGCAAAAATACTAGTTTAATAAAGTCATAACTAGGATACTCAGTACTCGGTAGCAAATTTTAAATATAAAATACAGTGAATGGCCAAATTGGTCCCTGAAAAATTTCAGGCACCCACTTTTAATTCCTGAAAAAAAATTAATTATTTAGTCCATCAAATTTTTAAAGAGGGGCACATTAGTCCATGGATTTATTCCGACGTCTATTTAGTTGCTTACGTATCTCATTAACCTTTTTTATTTAACCTGTTAGCGGTCCTGCATGGCTTATGATGAATTTTTGTTGTGAACAATAATGCATAATTTTAAGATATTTGAATTTTAAAATTGTACATTTTTTCCACTTTTATTCGTTTTCCACCAACGAAATTCGTCAAAAGTCATGTAGGACCACTAACAGACCAAATATGATGATTATTTAAGACACATAGGCAAGTAAATAGAAGTCGGAATAAATCCAGGGACTAATGTGTCCCGCTTTGAAAATTTGAGGGACTAAATGGTTAATTTATATTTTTCCAGGGACTAAAAGTGGGTGCCTTAAATTTTTCAGGGACCAATTTGGACCTTCATTCTATAAAGTA
The DNA here is from genome assembly GCA_030762895.1 of Sophora flavescens. Classification (NCBI taxonomy): domain Eukaryota; kingdom Viridiplantae; phylum Streptophyta; class Magnoliopsida; order Fabales; family Fabaceae; genus Sophora; species Sophora flavescens. The sequence goes on from CM061069.1 coordinate 130,195,140, forward strand.
TTTAATAATAATAAATATTTAGAAAATACAATATAAAATATTTAATAAATAAATGTTTTATTTTAATGAAATATATAAATTGAAAGTCAAAGATTTTTTTTTTAATTTTTTTGGTGATTAATGGAATGTCAAAGATAGTAAGATACTTTATATGTGTTTTTATTAGTGAGGACATTTATCACAGTAGGTTGGGTCTTCCTAATTATAGATTTAAATGATTGATTCTTTGTTTATTTTTTATCATGGGTAAGGTCTATGTCCCCCCATGTTTTTTTTTATTCTTTTCTTATTTTTGAATAGACTAAGGTGTGCTGCAGATGATTGACAATGCTCGGGGTGCCAACATAGTTGGGATGCCTTACATTATTGTGATGCATTTGCATGTATTTTTATTAAAAAATAAAATAAAACATATATTATTAAATATTTTAAATTTTAGTTTCTAGATATTTATTATTTATTAATTTTATTTTTTGCTGAATTTAATATATTAAAAATTTCTATGTATTAATATTTACAAATTAAAATTTTGTAATATTTTCTGGATTTTAAATTATATAACTATTTTTATATGCAAATGTTAGATTTTTTTCTATAAGCAAAGAATGAAGTATTATAATAAGTAGAGTACAAGGGGTAATTTAAATCATTACATCCAGAAAGTTACATCACGAGAATATCTGAAGAACTACTTCCTATGACAGGCTTCCAAATAGCAAATAGGATTGAAAATGTGAGAAGCAATTAGTATCTACTATCTCTCATTCATGAATGAAGAGACATTTCTTCCCCTATATAAAGGGCATCTTGTGAATGGTTGAGGTGTCCCCAACCATGTCCAAGAGGGGGACTAGTGTTGGTGATCATTTGTAATGAAATGAATGAGTGTCTAACATTCATTGTAATTGTTGAGTGGAGTACTCGGGTTTGCAGGGTGATACACAAAATATGGGGGTTACAATCTTTCAATCTTATTTTAGATAGAAAATATATTTGTTGAGGTGTTTTCGTGGACGTAAGCAAGAGGTGTCTGTTGGTAAATGGCAGCAAGTGATTAAATAATAGAATATTAATAATAAATGAACATCATTTTTTAACATTTATATTCCAATAAATTAGATTAAAGGAAATTGAAGACAATTGAAGGCTTATATACGTGATAATTTAAAACCACATAAATTGCCTTTGATGACTCCAATAGTTGGCATCTTATGTAAATATTCCATATATATATATACATGGTGCAAAAGATAAGAGGAGAGGTAGACAAGTTTTCTATATGTTTTGATTTCCTTTACACACAGTCTATTCACTTGGTCATAATCTGGGAAATTGTATTGTGTAAACTCCATTGCTTTTGAGCTTGAGTCACTACTAGAAAATCGTTATTTTCGGACGAATTAATGGATGGATTTTGGATGGAATTTCGACACTTTTCCCACGGATTTTGGACGTACAATTAATTTCGGACGAATTTCGAATGGAAAATCCCCCGTCCAAAAAAGCCCGTTGCAAATTGGAAATTCTGTTTGAAATTCTGTGACACCCTAACTCGGGTCATCACATGGTTACCCGTTTGCGGAAATAAAACTTAATTTGCTGGTTGCTTTCGGAAAATAATGTTTTCTCAACGTTTATCTTTTCAAAATATGGTGATAAAATTTTTTCTTTCTTCTTAACATCGTCACAACAACGTTCACATAATCACACTTAGATATATCCATACATATAAGTCATACAGCTATACTGCCTCGTATGTTTCACACTTAAACATTTATAATTAAAAGATTATTCCCAAAACATAACTTAACGTAAACCTAAGCTGGTCAAATACTACGACAAAAAGGAGCAGCATCAGCATGCCCCGAACTAAACATTCTTCATTTTGTAGACGCCATAGTCCTTAAGAGGTTCATCTGAATTCCACCACGTAGAGCCCAGAAAAGAAACCACAAATAAACCATGCAAGAGTGAGAAACCGACAAATAGATCATAACGCGAGGACCATATGTACGACACCACAAAACATGTACAAACCCAACTCAGTTTATTTCTCATTACTAATTTAGCACACAACACAATATATCAAAGGGTCTCACACCCGAACATCGTCGTTTTAAAATACAAATGCATGTACACTTCAATATTCAGGCTCTAAAATTTCGTACTTAATCTCATGAGATATCTCCAACCTCGTGATGAGTTGATCAGACTCGATTGCCACAGGCACGCAGCCACAGGCACACAGTTAAAACCCATCGCACACTGTCCAACATCGTGGCACAATGAGAACATCTTTGTATGATCTACCCTGACGTCGCAAGGTAATCAATCCTTTGATCACGGCACGTCTGCCAAATGCATGCAAGAAAACATTTTGTTCTCAACACTTTTCTTTGTGTTATATCTTTATTTGTCAAAGCTCTTAAAAGCTTACCACCCATCATTGTTTTAAAACATCGAATGCTCTCAAAAGCATCATCGTTTTAACATCGAATGCTCTCAAAAGCATCATCGTTTTAACATCTTTACAACTTTTATTAACAACACAGGACCTCAAAGTCCGAGTGCTCAATCACGAAGCCCCTAGACCTTGCAATCAGTCTTAGGTTCGTGGTAATAAAAACATCTCAAAACGTTTTAACTTCTTTACGTAGATTCTCAGTCTACCACACAACGAACCTTAATACCCCGACGTCTCGGTTATTAAGTTCCACATCATCGTTTTACATCGTTTTTGTTTGTGAAAAACAAACCCAAAATAAGACAACGTCTTAAGAACACTAGTACCCCGACATCTCGGTTACTAAGTTCTATATCATCGTTTACGTCGTTAAGTAAAACTCATTTACTGAAACTTCAACTCTAAAAACATAAATCAATTCAGATTAAATCTCTTTTCAAAATAAGTACTGTTGTTTTTAAACTTTCACCGTAAATAATTTCGAAACTTGTCGTCGTTTATCATTTTCCAAGAAAATGTTTTTAAAGTCAAACTTTGACTTTTTTATAATAATAATAATAATATTATTATTATTATTATTATTTTTATAAATTATTTTCGAATATTAATTTAACAAAATAACTTTTTATAATATTTCGGAATTTCTTGCGTAAAAATTAGCATTACTAAAAAAAATTCACGGTTATGCTCTCACCGTGACTCATAAATTTCTTTTACAATAATAAATCATTAAAATAATACTATTTATCGAAAACTCATTATTTTTCCAAAATAATATTTTCCACCACTATTATATTGCAACATTCCCCATAAAACGTTGAATATAATTTTCACAGCTTATTAAATCTTTTATCTGATTAATCGGTTGTGCACTGACCACTGTCAGGCCTCTCAAACAACATTCAACAACATCATCAGAATTATATCACCAGGCAGATCATGCATCATAGCAATATAATTTACTACTGCAGATAATTAAATAAATTAAAAGCAGATAATTGACCGAAACACAGACAAACAGCTAGAAACACATAGCCAAATAAAATAAACCAGAAACACCACAACCACATAAACAAAGGTACATAGACCCCAAACATGGACATATGGTCATCCGAATAATCCGTCAAGTAACCCCTCTTACCTCTCGAAGATTCACAGCAAGTTGAATTTAATTCGTCGGAAGTCGGAAACTCACGTACACCGCTTTATACTTAACCTTCAACCATTACAATCAAATAGTTACAAATCAAGAAACTAAAAACATCCAAAACCCTACTACATGGTCACGGCTTCAAGGGGTTTTGAGTTACTAAAATTCCTAATCATGATTAAGTCATGGATTAATGATCCTAATATACTTAAGGAAATGGATTAGGGCTAAACAACAAAGTTAAGAATCAAAACCATCCTAACCCTCTAAATGGTACATTCGGCCAACACAAGAACGTAGGGTTAGGGTTTTTAGTTTGATAAGCCAACTTGGATTTATTAAGCCTACATACTAATAGCTTGATTACTAAGATCATTAATGAAAACTTTGAACAAAACTCATCTAGTTCCAAGAACTAGGGTTTCGGTCTTTATGAAACAAATAGGTTAGAGTTTGATTTTTGATCTTCTATGTACTTACATACAATAAATATCAAGGTACTAGAAGATTGAATCATGAATCAAGACATGAAAATGAAACAAAATCCATGAACATCACTATTCAATGGATTCGGCCTAGCCCAGAAATCAAGGAAAGAAATTTCTCATGATCATATGCTTCTATATTATGAAAATAGAGATGATTATAAGATCATAGCAATTGGTTTCATGTCAAAAGGATTTTTCTAGAATTAGTTATGAATTTTCAAAGTTCTAGATCTAGAAACTTAAAAGTGATGAACATAGATGAAATAGACTTTGAATCATGAAACTTATTGAAGAACAGAGATATGATTAAGGAAGGATAATAGGATTCACCTCTTGAAGATCAAAAACAAGTGAAGATCCAAGAACTTGCTTCACAAATTTGACACTAAAGGACTTATGAACTTTAGGGTTTTTAGAACAAAAGGCAATAGAAACTAAATGAAATGTGAGGGAAGTATTTATAGGCATGTGGCTGCGCCACTTTGAAGGATTTAGGAGAAAGGAGGTGATTTTTCAAAGGGTTAAAGTGCAAATAATTCATAGGGACCATTTTGCAAAGATTTCAAAAGTATAAGGACTATTTTGCAAATTGTCAATAGATTGAAATGATGACCATGTGCCACATTAAATGTGGTATTATCTTGACTCATCTTGGCTGATTTTTCTTGAAGACTTTTTGGAAAAACCTAGAACACTTGAGAACATTTGAGAACACTTGAGAATTGTGTGGAACCTTGGAGAATATGGTGGAACATTGTGGGATTGTGTGGAAACTTCAAGAATCCACTTGACTCTTCCAAACTAAGGCAGCCCCCACTCCTTCTTGGGCTTGCGCACGGGCCTTGAAAACTTGGCTTGAATTAATCTTTGTGGGGCCCACTAAAAGGCTTAAGCTTAAACATAACATAGGAACTTATATGGTCTCAAATGGGCTTCATGGAATTAATTCATTGACAATAAATTTGGGCTTCATAGCCACGGTCCAATAAGAGGTTGGGAGCAAGGATTCTGTCCCAATTCACTTAAAAAAAACATAGGAACTAACTTAGGGACCAAAGTGTAATTAATAGAAAGTTTAGGGGCTTAAGTGTAAAATTCACAAATTTTCACTTTAACCTTATAGAACCTTCTAGACCTAAAAGTATGATTCATCCCCATGAATCATCTCAAAATCCTAAGATAACCTCTTTATCTGCTCTTGGAAACTCCGAAATCCACTCTACCGTTCACCCGATTACGTATTTCGCCCGTAAAACGTAAATTATTTTATTTTTTATGAAATAATTCTAAAAATACACAATTGTAGGAAATAAAATAAAAATCTTAAGTCTTTTGTTCACGAATTAAAATTCGGTCTTTTGGGCAGTATAAATATATTGTCAGTGAAAATAGCGGGCCGTGATTCGCCCGTCGTTTCAACCAAAATTTTAATCGTAGCTTCCTACATTCACGTAGGATTGAGTGATGAACTTTGTTTATATAAAATAATTTTTCTAATACTCATATAAATATATACAAATAATCGTCCGCATTTCGATTATTTTGAAACAGCGAAAATCGGGGTCTTACAAATTCCGTCCTAAAATAGTTATAGACGAATTTCAGATGGAATTTGGACAGACAGATAAATCCGAATTTTGGCTATATTATGGACGGATTTCAGACGGATTCACTATTACAATTCATACGAATTCTGGACGAAGGTTATAATCTTATTTTGGACAGATTTCCCACAAATTAAATAATTAGATTTGCTTGGTATTTTTTCACATGGATTTAAGACAGAAAATCTTAACCTTTTGAGACAGATTTTGAACGAATTTAATTAAAATTATCCATTTGACATATTTGAGCAAATTTCAAACAAGAAATTAACATGTAAATAACAATCAAGTATACTTGATAGCTAACAGTCAAGAACAATCACATAAACTAGATTCATATAAGTGTTTCATCATTCTAGCACAAAATAAAAAAACTACTATGATCAATGTGTGCATTAGTCAATAACAAAGTAACAAAAAAAAACACAAACTAGAGTGATACATATATCGATCTAAAATAACATAAAACTAACTAGAGTCATCAAGGTACTCCATCAATCAGCATCAAAATTATCATCATTGTCGCCATTAGAGGACTGGCTAATCTCATTCGATCCATCTTGCATAGTTGTCGCACAAGCAAAGTTTGGAGGTAGTGGCATGTTTAACTTTCCAAATAAAGCAACAACCAAACTTTCAGTTGATTCAATCCTCTTTTGTTGCTCCTCCAACTTACGTTTTTGCTCTTGATTTATAAGTTCTTGCTCTTTTACCTTTGCTTGCCACTTTACTAGCTCTTGTTCCGTGTTTGTGTCCTTAAATCCAATTGGGCATAGGTTGGTAGCATACTTCGAAGAGATATTTGTTCCCATAGAACCTAGACCATATAATGTCCCTTTTTTACCTTTAGGAACTACTTTCTAAATAGTCAAGTCATCCGACATATTTTGGCTTTCACAAGATAAATGGTCACCATCCTCATTTTGAGACAATGATAGTTCAGAAAGCTCTGCATTTCTCTTTTTAAATTCTCCCTACAAAATATTTTGATGTGAGTGTTGTTAGTCATTTCACTAACTAACAATTTTAAACTATGCATGTAACAAAAGTTATAAAAAAATTAAAGTTAACACCACATACCATGGCCTTCTCGGCTCTATTATCAACCCAAGATGGTCCTTTTTCAAATGGCATTTAGCAAACACTTCCTCCATGGAAGGTTTGACTTATATAGCTGCCTCCTACACTTTTTCATAATTTCAATGAGAAAATTCCCAAGGTTGTAAAGCAATTCCACCTCTGCCAGATGAGCGTCGACCTCGAGAGGACAAAGTCCTTCCACCTCTATAGCGTCGACCTCGAGAGGACAAAGTCCTTCCACCTCTATTTGTACCTTTACCTGACATCTAAAATGACAAATATATTTTTGATATTCAGGAATTTCCATATTCTGTATCATGTAAAGAAAATTTAACAAAGCACTACGTATCATGTAACAAAGAATATCAAAAGACTGGTTCAAGTATTAGCAAACTGCATGTTCACTAATATATAATAGCATAGGAAAGTCATAAAGCAACTAGTCTTCTCAGTTGAGATGAAAACTAAACTTGCAGCCTGTACACTCTTATTTTTGCATTCAAACTTGACAACTTAGCTATGAAATAATATAAGTGTACAACTAAAAGAAGCCATTTTCATTCGAAACACACTCTTTTGCTTTAAAACCATGAAAAGTTGCAATTACAAACTGATTAAAGATAACATTATAGTGCACATTATAATAAATAAATAGATAAAAGCATTTATTTGATTTATATAGTAAATAAATTGTTATCACCATGTGTGATATCAAAGAAAGAAAGAAATAAAAAAAGAGTGTCTGTGAGAGTGAGAGTGAGAATGAGAGGATTCTCTATGTCGCAACCAAAAATTACGACAGAGGACGGCGATAAAAAGAAATTTTAAGGAAAATTAGAGTCGCCACAAATTTTGTTTAATTTAGGAAAAATTGGAAAACCTTTAAAAAATGGTCTTTGAAACCAAGTTGAGTTCGGGAGTCGGTTACGAGTAGGGAAGGTGTTAAGCACCCTACATCACCCATCCTACGAATGGTACTTTGAATTAATTGTGCAAAATTAAATTATTATTTTTTTACCCTGAAAATCTTTACAAAGAAGGATTTATTTATTTATTAATATTTTATTTATTTTTATGTTTCTTTATTGGTTTTATGCATTTTAAAAATTTTTTAAAAAAATATTATTGATGAATCCTAAATAGGGTTGAACATGGCACGCAAGTCCATAGGGCAACCTCCAAGCTAGGGGATTGAGCATGACACTTGTCATAGAGCAACCCAAAAACATTAAATAAATTATTAATTAATTATCCACATTAAATAAATTAAAAAGAACACAAAAATAAAGGAAAAATTAATTTTGGCTTGACGAGATGATTGATCCCGCTCCTACGTATTCCCTGCTTCGATGGGAAACTCAAAGTCACGTAGTTCTTGTAGAAAATATTTTAGTTTATTGATTAATTTTAATTTTTATGAAAAATATTTATTTAAAAGGATTTTATTTTTTGTTTTTATTTCCTAATTTTTAAAGTTAAAAAATTTCTAAGCGAGATAGATCATGGCAGGTACGTCCACAGAGCTATCTCAAACATAAGGACTGAATGTGATACATCTCACAAAACAATCTCATTATTATTTATAAGTGATTCCCTTTTTATATATATTTTTATTTATTTTTAACAAATAAAACAAGGAAATAAAATAAATGAATAAAAAAAAGATCAGATTAAAAAAGAAGATGAGAAGGACCAGAACCTTCTGTCTATAACGCAAAAGTTAAAGAGAAGAAAAAACCAAAGTTTGGTACTTTGAAAGTCTGGTTCGTGGGTCACCTCAGGGGTGGATGCAGAGACAGTTCAAGACGATGGGGCGGTGAGACTGCGAGGGCGGAACGGAGGTGTGCCTCGTGGAGCGTCGTCGTAGTGGCTGAGGCGGTGGGGGCAAGGTGTTGCGGCGATGCGTCTTAGCTTACGGCTTCGGAGAAGACAACACACAGAAGCGATGGTGGCTGGACCGATTCATGCTCAGGTCAGTCTGCCATGGCTGGTACGGCGGTACAGTAGATCGGAGTGAAGGTCGCATTTGTGTCGCGCGATGCCGGCCCGACGACGGCTGGACAGTGGTCGCGAGGAACAGGGATTGAGGCAAGCCTAAAAACTGATTTCTCTTTTTTTTCTATGTAAGTTGTTCTGAGTGTTTTTATTGCCTTTTGTTCATAGCATTTTTCAGAGGAATTCGAAAAAAAATTCACTGTTGTTCCTGTTGTTGTTCTGAAAAAATCCCTCCCTTTCTGTGACGCCTGTTGTGATTTTATAATGCGAACTGTTCCCATTTTGATCCTAAAAATCTGTTAAAGATTAAAAATTTTATCTCTAGTTTGAAAAACCGCCGAGCCTTATCTGCCTAAAATTAAGGGATTTACCCCCTATTGTGATTTTATGATGCGAATTCGTTCTGATCTTATCCTAAAAAATATGCCAAGATTTTAAAATTCCTATTACTGATTTGAAATAGAATCAAAAACTGCCAAGCCTTATCTGCAAAAATTAAGAGATAGATTCAAATTCAAAATAAAGTGGTTGCTAGGGTTTGTTGGAGGAGGGTGAAATGGATTTAACTGACCTGACCCAATTAAAAATCTTTTTATTATTTTTATTTATTTTCTTTGCAAATTTTTTTATTTTATTATTTTTTGAAATTTTTAGTGAAGCCCAAGAGACCCGGTCAAAATGGGGTGTTCACAGTTGCCCCTCTTTACTTGTTCATTACTAGAATACATGAAGAAAGAATGATTTTTCATGTGAGAGTAGTAAGGAACTAGTAAAGAAAATGGACTCACATTTTAGCTGGGATGGGAAACAGGCTGGAGAAAATTAAGCTTTAGAGCTTGGAAAATAAAAATGACAGTGGGCCTCAAATCCCAAATATAAAATTAGCAGTGAGCCTCAGAGCTCGAAAAATTAATTTGCAGCGGGCCTCAAATCCCAAAAATAAATTGCGGTGGGCCTCAGATCCCAAATATAAAATTAGTAGTGAGTCTCAAAGCTCGAAAAATAAAATGCAGCGGGCCTCAGATCCCAAAACTAAAATGTAGTGAGCCTTAGAGCTCGAAAAATAAATTGCAGCGGGCCTTAGATCCCAAAAATAAAATGCAGTGAGCCTCAGAGCTCGAAAAATAAATTGCAGTGGGCCTCAGATCCCAAATATAAAATTAGTAGTGATTCTCAGAGCTTGAAAAATAAATTTGCAGCGGGCCTCAGATCCCAAAAATAAATTTGCAGTGAGCCTCAGAGCTCGAAAAATAAATTGCAGTGGGCCTCAGATCCCAAATATAAAATTAGTAGTGAGCCTCAGAGCTCGAAAAATAAAATGCAGTGGGCCTCAGATCCCAAAAATAAATTTGCAGTGAGCCTCAGCTCGAAAAATAAATTGCAGTGGGCCTCAAATAACAAATATAAAATTAGTAGTGAGCCTCAAAGCTCGAAAAATAAATTTGCAGCGGGCCTCAGATCCCAAAAGAAAAAATGATGGTAATTTACTTTCTCTTAAAAACTTTTCTTTTACCTTTGTCTCGATTACAACCGAACCACACGCTCCATTAAAAGACTTCGACCAATCAAACCTTTGTTTGTCAACAACTGAGTCATTGTTTTTCGATTAGAGGGGCTTCTTTTTCAAAGCGATGAAGACACATAGAGCGATTATTTCCTTCAAGACTAGGACTCGTGGAGGCTTTCATTATTGCTTTTCTTTTCTCCTCATTGTGCATCGTTATCTCCCTTATTGACTTTGAAATGCTGGGCTTTCTTTGGTTCAAACCATTCGTTGAAGTAACCATTAGAATTATCCAATCATACTATTAAACTTAAATTTACCTAAATTGAGACATGATTTTAATGCGCAAGCATGATTTAAGCACAATAGGAAAAAAATGGATGGATAAAATCCTTGCCTTAATATGAGAATTTGCATTGTACACAAGGAAATTGGAAAGAAAAAGGGTAAATACAAAGGGGTGTATGGGAATTGTATCAAAAGGGATAATGGAACGAAAGAAAACCGCATAAGAATTTACCCCAGTATTGGTTCCTTAATCCTCTTAACCGATTCCCAGCAACTGTTCGACGTCGCAGATCCTGGTCTCAGCTTCCACATACATCCTTTCATTAACATTTCAATGATTTTATTTGCCCCATTGTAGCCAGTCACAAACAAAATTGCCCCACTGTAGCAAGTTATGAGCAAAATTGCCCCAGTGTGGTGAACATTAAGATATCTCTTAAACTGCCCTTGCGGGTTTTCAGACTAAGATTCAGTTTCTTTGTCCTACTTTTTGCTTAGGTCGCCCTTTCAGGTTTTCAACCTAACGGACTTCTCTCTCTCTCTCTCTCTTTTAATGCCCTAACTTTTGCTTAGGCCGCCCTCGCAGGTTTTCGACCTAACAGACTTCTTTTTATGTTATTTTATTTTATTTATGCCCTAACTTTTTCTTAGGCCGCCCTCGCGGGTTTTCAACCTAACGGGCTCTCCCTTTCTTTTTTTCTCTCTTTTTATCAGGTAGAACTTTTTCACGGCATCAGAGTTTACAGGTCTCGGCAGCTCTCGTCCGTTTTCATCTATCAGGACCAAGGCTCCGCCTGAGTATGCCTGCTTTACTATATATGACCCTTCATAATTGGGTGCCCATTTTCCTCGGGCATCTTCTTGGTTGGGAAGTATTTTCTTTAACACCAAATCACCTGGTTGAAAATCTCTATGACGGACTTTCTTATTAAAGACTTTAGCCATTCTTCTTTGATATAGTTGTCCATGACAAAGGGCCACCAGTCTTTTTTCCTCAATCATGTTTAACTGATCGTATCGAGCTTTCACCCATTCTGATTCTTCCAAGTCAGCTTCCATCAACACTCTTAATGAAGGGATTTCAACTTCTATAGGAGAAACAACTTCCATTCCATACACCAATGAGAAAGGCGTTGCCCCAGTACTTGATCGTATATTGGTACGATACGCGTGCAAAGCGTATGACAACATTTCATACCAATCCTTATAATTTACGACCATTTTAGCAACAATTTTCTTGACATTCTTGTTGGCCGCTTCTACCGCCCCGTTCATCTGAGGTCTATATGGGGTGGAATTATGGTGCTTGATTTTAAAAGTCTCTAATAACTTCTTTACATCCGCCCCATTAATATTGGCAGCATTATCTGTAATGATTCTTTCTGGTATTCCATAGCGACAAATAATATCCCTTTTTAGGAACTTGGTAAACACCTTTTGAGTTATATTGGCATATGATGCTGCTTCTACCCACTTAGTAAAGTAATCTATTGCAACCAGGATGAAGCGATGTCCGTTTGAAGCCTTGGGATTGATTGGTCCAATGACGTCTATCCCCCACATAGAAAATGGCCATGGAGACACCAGATTGTGTAGTTGGAACGGTGGAGCTTTGATCTGATCTACATATATTTGGCATTTATGGCATATTCGGGCATACTCCATACAATCGGCTTCCATTGTTAGCCAATAGTGACCATTTCGTAGGATCTTGCGTGCCATCATGTGACCATTGGCATTAGGGGTGTTCACGGATTGGATTGGATCGGTTTTGAGCTAAAAAGCCATCCGATCCAATGATGAAAACATCATGCGGTTTGGGTTGGATCGGTTTGATTCATTAAAAAAAACCGATTCGATCCAATCCAATCAAATGTGGTTAGGATTGGATTAGATAATTCGGTTTTTGTCATAGTTTATTTTTTTTCTAATGTCAAGTGTCCTTTCTACTTATTTAATAGTGGATAAAAGATAATCTTTGTTTTAATTTGGGTGTTTGTGAAGAAAAAAATTATTGATATTTTTTAACACTTTCTTTTATATTAATTCTTTATACCTACTCCCACTTATCCTATTTTTTTCCTTGAATCGGCTACAAATAAATTGTAGCTAATTATTTTTCAAATTTACTTAATTGTTTTCCTATTTTTCATGATTACTCAATCAAATATATATATGCTATGCATCAAAACTTTTAGTAAAATATAACTTCAAGACATTAATATTTATTCTAAATAGTCTTATATATGTCATTCCAACAAAAATATTAAAGAGAATGATGGACATAAAAGTATGAAGAATAATGTTTAAGAATGGGTAATACTATAATTTCAAAAATAATAGTATATGCATATAATATATCGGTTTGGATTGGATTGGATTGTATTTCACTATAGGATCCAAAATCCGATCCAATCCAATAAAAAATTCTGGTTTTTTCGGTTTTCGACTTTTTTGGTTTTCGGTTTGTTCGGTTTTCGGTTTTTCGGTTCGGTTTTTGCGGTTTGAATCGGTTTGGATCGGTTGATGAACACCCCTAATTGGCATGTGTTCCACATATCCCTTCGTGAACTTCTGTCATGATAGTCCGAGCTTCACGAGCATTAACACATCTTATGAGGACCCCCATCATAGTTCCTCTTATATAGAATTTCGCCATCTCAGTAAAAGGACATTGATAATCTACGAATCGTCCTCTTGTTTACTTCATTTGCTCCAGCTGGGTACGTTCTACTCTTCATATATTGCTTGATGTCGTGATACCAAGGATTACCATCGAGCTCTTCTTCCACATGCGCACAGTATACTGGCTCATCTTGTACCTTCACTTGAATAGGCTGGACGGTGGTATGGAGAGCCAGCTTGGTCATAGCGGCTAATGTGGCTAAAGCATACGCAAATTGATTCTTGTCTCGAGTCAAGTGCGAGAAAGTAATCTCATCAAACTTCGAAACTAACTGAGTCAAGTATTTCTGATACGGGATAAGCTTGGGATCTTTAGTTTGCCATTCGCTGTTGACTTGATAAATGATTAAGGCTGCATCTCCAAAGACCTTTAGCTGTTTTATTCCAAGATCAATTGCTTCTTGTAATCCACTTGCACATGCTTCATACTCAGCAATATTGTTGGTGCATTCAAATTCGAGCTTAACAGCCATTGGGTATTGCTTGCTCTCCGGAGAAACAACCACCGCCCCTATGCCGCTTCCATGCATATTAACTGCTCCATCAAAATACATCTTCCACATATCATCTTCCTCTGTTTCACCTTCTTCCAATGACAGTATCTCTCCATCAGGGAACTCAGATATAATTGGCTGTCCTCCCTCAAGAGGGTTTTCAGCTAAGTGATCAGCAATTGCACTTCCCTTAACGGATTTCCGGGTCACATACTTAATATCGAATTCTGATAATATCATTTGCCACTTTGAGACCCTTAATGATATGTGAGGACTTTCAAAGATGTACTTCAAAGGGTCTATTCGAGAGATTAACCAAGTGGTGTAGTATAACATGTATTGCTTGAGTCTCTTGGAGGTCCATACCAATGCACAACAAGTCTTCTCAATTGCCATGTATCGGGCTTCGCAGTCATTAAACTTCTTGCTCAGATAGTAAATTGCATGTTCTCTCTTGCCAGACTCATCATGTTGCCCCAACATTGCCCCCATTGAGGTTGGGAGGATCGTGAGATACAGTATCAAAGGACGACCTTGAGTGGGAGGCACCGACACTGGTGGGTTTAATAGGTATGCCTTTATTTTGTCAAAGGCTTCCTGACATTCCTCATTCCATCTCCCCGGATTATTCTTCTTTAATAACTTAAAAATAGGCTCACACGTGCTTGTCAAGTTAGCAATGAATCGGGCAATGTAATTTAATCTCCCTAGAAAACCCTTTACTTCTCGTTCATTCTTGGGGGTTGGCATGTCCCTGATCGCCTTTGCCTTTTCGGGCTGCACTTGTATTCCTTCCCTGTTGACCACAAAACCTAACAATTTCCCAGTTGAAGCTCCAAACACACATTTTGTGGGATTGAGTCTCAGATTGTACTTCCTTAGATTTAGCCACCATGTCATCCACGTATACCTCTATTTCCTTGTGCATCATATCATGGAACAATGCTACCATAGCACGCTGGTAGGTAGCTCCGGCATTCTTCATCCCAAAAGGCATTGCTCTGTAACAAAAAGTTCCCCAAGGGGTAATGAAAGTCGTCTTCTCTTTGTCATCGACATCCATGAGAATCTGATTGTATCCCGAATACCCATCCATGAAAGAGAATCTGTGGTTCATTGCTGTGCTGTCTACGAGGACATCAATATGAGGCAATGGGAAGTCATCCTTCGGACTTGCTTTGTTCAGATCTCTGTAATCCACACACATTCTTACTTTTCCATCCTTCTTTGGTACTGGTACGACATTAGCAACCCGCTCTGGGTGTCTCGACACTTCCACAAACCCGACTTCTAACTGCTTAGTTACCTCTTCTTTGATCTTTAGTGACATATCTGGATGCATCCTCCTCAACCTTTGTTTCTTCACCAACGTATATGGGTACAGTGGGATTTTATGTGATGCTATCTCTAGATCTAATCCTGGCATATCTGTGTAGGACCATGCAAACACATCAAGGTACTCCTTAAATATCACGACCATTTCTGCACGTTCTGGATTATCCACTATTTTCAACTCCTTCTTGTCTTCCTTGGTCCCCATATTAATCACCTTTATAACTTCATCATTTGCAGTGAACCCATTTTCTGAGCGCTCTATTGACTTTGTAAATTCCTCAATGGCTTCTTCTTCCTCACTAATCCCAGAATCGTCTTCGTCAACAGCCACAAGGGAATCAGTAAATGAGGTTTCAAGGTTCCTTTTGTGAGACAAACCTTCGACGGTGGTGAGGTTCCTGAAAGAAGATGTTTGAAACAAGAGAATATAGGCAAGGATATTATTCAAGAAATGAAACACAATTGATGTAAGATAAAAAGGGGTAGAGAAAGGAAGACACCAAGAAAAATGTTGAAAAATCATACTAACTCATTTTATTCATTTCTCAACTAAAGTAAACATCAGTTTATACGAGATACAAAAAGGTAATTACTTTATGGAAATAACATCAACAAATGGTTCAGACTGCCAATTGCCAAGGACCTCATTGTCAGCAGAGAGATAAATAACAGGGTTTCTTGCTTGCTCCTCTTCAAGTGCACTGATAGTGAAATGAGGGGAAGTCAACTTTTTTGGCGAGATCACTTCAGTTGATGCTGAGAAAGTATTTTTCAAGTGGGGGATATAATTAAATTCCTTTCTTTCTTCTTTCTTGCCTCTGAGAGTCAGGTACTTCATATTTTCTGCTAGAGAAGGATTGTATCCTAGTCCATGTCTTCCATCTCTTGTAACTGCTGCAATCGGTTGAGGGATCCCTTGGAGGCTTGCCCCTAGGCCTCTTCCTTTCTGATACCCATTCCTTTCCATTATACGGACTGCCACTTCATTCACATTTTGCATTAGCAGCTCCTCCTTCTTGCTCTCTGGCTTCAGGATTTCAAAACTACGTAGGGAATCATCCTCGATTTGCTCTGCACTTTCTACGTATGGTACCGAAACAGGCTTTGAAAGCATGATTTCCTCTTCACCGCGGATGGTAATTACAACCCCATCCTGAATATATTTCAGACACTCATGCAATGTTGATGGAACAACACCAGCTTCATGAATCCAAGGCCTTCCTAGGAGCATGGTATAAGCTGGCTGGATCTCCATGACTTGAAAGAGAACACGAAAACAACTAGGCCCTACTTCGAGGGGAAGAGTTATTTCCCCTAAGATCCTTCTTGCTGTCCCATCAAAGGCTCGTACAATCATATCTTGGGGTGTCAAATCCGTCAAGCCTATGTTTAGCTGCTCTAGAGTGGACAACGGAATCACATTCAATGCCGAGCTACCATCTATAAGCACCTTCGTAATCACAAATCCTTTGCACCTTAGGGTAATGTGGAGTGCCTTAGGACTACCTCTAAACTTTAAAAACACCTCATCTTCCGAGAAATTGATCATGTTGATCCGCCTCACCGGATCCACCATGTTTACTACATTCTCTGGCGTGACGTCGCGATTAACATAAGCTTCATTCAACACCTTCAATAATGCCTTACGATGCATTTCTGATGTGAGGACAAGCGACAAAAGGGATATTCTTGCCGATGTTTTCTTCAACTGCTCTATCACATCGTATTCACTTTGTTTCATGATCTTCAGAAACTCTTCTTCTTCTTCCTTCTCTTTTCCTTCATCTTTGGTATTCTTCCTTGCTTCTTCTTCTACCGGGTCATAGTATCGCCCACTCTTTGTGATGCCTCCAATTCTCACAACATTAGTAACCTGGACCTTCGAAGTTTCTCCTGCCCCTCCTACTAGCTCAACTTTCTGTTCATAATTCCAGGGTACAGCGTGTGTATCATTATAAGCAAAAGGAGTTGGCTTTGTCACCTTTACAATCACTTTTTCTGGTGCCGGCGCATCATTCATAGGTGGTATCCGGAGCACAACTTTTTCAACCACACTAACTTCTTCGGTCGTACCCCGCCTAGCTTGGATCACCCCAAGGTAAGTAATCCTTGGACTCGGACCTTAAAGTCCCAACAAGTTTCGATATCATGCCCTACCTGCCCATGATGATAATCACAACTTAAATCACCATCATACTTCTCTTTTTCTCCGATCAGCTTCACCGGTGCAACAATATCATATCCTGCTTTCTTGAGCCTTGCGAATACTTCTTGCATCGGGGTTCGCAATTCCAAAACCTTCTTGACTTGAGGCCCTTTCACTTCCAAGTTATTCACGCTATTCCCCGCATTATGGTTTGGGATTGGGTTATTAACAATGCTAGGCCCAGAATCTTCTTCGAAACCCAATCTTCCACAAGCAATCAATTTTCTTACTGCTGTCTTGAAGGCCTCACATTCTTCAATGGAAGGTCCTAGGGCATCCATGTGATATTTGCAAGTCAAGTTTGGATTGTACCAAGCAGGGAAAGGTGGTTCCATAGGCCGTACAGGGTTTCCAGCGATTAGGTGACGATCAAATAGTTGTTTGAACAAATCTGCATTGGAGATAGACAGTCTTGGGAAAGGAGGCAGATTTTGATATTGGGAACGTCCCTGATTTGGAAAATTTGAGCGAGGTCGAGGGTAGCTTGGATGGTTTTGTTGAGGTGCAGGTGGATAATGAGTATATGTTGGGCGAGTGGGGTTGTATGGTTAAGGGGTAGGGATGTTATTTATTTGGTTTTGTGGCTGGGTGACGGTTGGCGAGGCATGCTGAGGTGGGTAAAACGGTGTTTGGGTCTGATATGGTGCTTGGTACCTTGGGTATGAAGGGACATGTCGAGGTCCAAAGTTTTGCTGGTGTTGCACATAATTTGCTTCTGCTTCCTTCTTCTTGGGCTGGAACCCCTTCTTGGATGCACTGCCTTCCATGTCAGTTGGCAATTTCCCGTCTCTGGTTAGGATTTCAATTCTTTCCCCTGCAGCAATCAAGTCTGAGAAATCCCTATAAGCTACTCCTGCCATTGCTCCGATAAAGGGGGATCCCAGGGTTCCCAAAAAGTATGAGCACATTTCGGACAACATCAGCGGCGGCTGAACCTGAGAAGCCAAACTCCTCCACCTTTGTGCATACTGTTTGAAGGATTCATCACTCTTCTTCTGCATTGTAGTCAACTGTTCACGGGTCGGAGCTATGTCCAAATTGAATTTGTATTGATCCATGAACAAATCGGCTAATTCTGTCCACCGAGAGATCTTAGAATGGTCTAACTGAAGGTACCACTCTAGTGTGATTCCGGTCAAACTTTCATGGAAAAAGCCAATGAGGAACTTGTCATCCTTAGACCAGATGGCCATTTTGGTGGCATAGCTAATCAAATGGAATCGTGGGTTCCCACTTCTGTCATATTTGGCAAAATCAGGAATTTTGAAATCCTTAGGAATCACGACATTTGTGGCAGGTCAAAGTTCTTCAATCTTGAGAAGGCCATAAGTATTTGAGCCCTTGATCTCTTTTATTTGTTCTTTTACCTTCTCCATCCACCCTTCCTTCATCTTATCGGGTCCAAACTGGGCTCCTCTTGATTGTTCGGGAATGAATGCATGGGGTTTTTCCCATGTATAGCCAGCAGCCTAATGATACACATTCCCGATGGGGCGATATCCTTCCCCGATGGGGATTACTATGGGTTCCGTGTAACCCGACATTCCCTGAGTAAAGCTATGGTTTATGTTTGAAAACATTGGTGCTGTTACCATGGAGAGGGCCGACTGTACGCTCATATGTGGGTCATCTTCGTTTCCACTTCTATTTGGACTAAGCCTGCTAAGAGATTCCCTCATATCCTGTAGTATAGCCTCCAACCTTGCTTGAGTTTCAGAGATTTCAGTCACCCTCCCCCTCACTTCGTCTACTTCTAAACTCAAGTTCCTTCCTGTCTCAGGATTGTTGGCAGCCATCCTGGTCCGGGATCTTGTGTTGTAAACTCGGGTTTGATTGGTATTGTCTTTCTTAGGCCACGCAATGATTCTCGAACCCTCAAATTCGTGTTTTTAGCTCTGTTACGAAAAATCGTCAATTATTCTAATCAGTAACCCTTTTTTAATATATATATATATATATATATATATATATATACAATTTTTCTTGTCATTATTATTTAATATTAAGAAAGATAAAAGTATGCTTCGAAAATCCACGAATTCTTTCTTTTGCAAAGGAGAATCACCTAATATATATATATATATATATATATATATATATATATATATTATTTTAAAATAAAAATAAATATATATATATATATAATATGTATTTTATTTATTTATTATTCATTAGTTAAAACACAAAGGGAAATGAAGTAAAAATAAATAAATAAGTAAATGGATAGAAAAACACAAGAGAGATATGGTACGCCTCCAATTGTCTTAAGAGGTAGGGCCTAATCAAGGGTACCTATGATGACAACTTCTAAGTCGAGCGGCCACTAAGTCAATTCAGGAGTGTAAACTTTAGGATGTGTCTAGACTTCTAAAGGTCATGGTCCCCAGATTGCCCTTGTCAAGGACCTAGTTCATGAACCTAATCACAAGTAGGGATAAACCCTCCAAGATGACTAGTCCATGGCACTGGTAACAATCCGAGTGGTGAGTCAACAAATATTAGAGAGGCACTAGGCCTTTAATGACAATGCTGAGTCACCACCTAATCCTTATGGTCCCACAAGCTCCGGTATAGAGCTGGAAGTGTGTGAAAATGAGTGTCGGTGTTGTGTGTGCTGGAGGCATACAAACCTGTACAATCCTAATACATAACTACTTGAACCTGCTCGACAAGCAAACGAAATAAAAATAAAAATATCATGGTCTTCTATCCTAATGTAAAAAATAATTATTAAAGCAAAAAGGAAACAAATATATACAAAAAATAAAAGAAAACAATAAAAAGGGGTAAACAATAAATACCAAAATGCATAACTCATTACTTAGGCTTGACTCTCGAAAATTCCCCAGTGGAGTCGCCATCTGTCGCAACCAAAAATTACGACAGAGGACGGCGATAAAAAGAAATTTTAAGGAAAAGTAGAGTCGCCACCAATTTTGTTTAATTTAGGAAAAAATGGAAAACCTTTAAAAAATGGTCTTTGAAACCAAGTTGAGTTCGGGAGTCGGTTACGAGTATGGAAGGTGTTAAGCACCCTACATCACCCATCCTACGAATGGTACCTTGAATTAATCGTGCAAAATTAAATTATTTATTTATTTTACCCCGAAAATCTTTACAAAGAAGGATTTATTTATTTATTAATATTTTATTTATTTTTATGTTTCTTTATTGGTTTTTTGCATTTTAAAAAAAATTTTAAAAAATATTATTGATGAATCCTAAATAGGGTTGAACATGACACGCAAGTCCATAGGGCAACCTCAAAGCTAGGGGATTGAGCATGACACTTGTCATAGAGCAACCCAAAGACATTAAATAAATTATTAATTAATTATCCACATTAAATAAATTAAAAAGAACACAAAAATAAAGGAAAAAATAATTTTGGCTTGACGAGATGATTGATCCCGCTCCTACGTATTCCCTGCTTCGATGGGAAACTCAAAGCCACGTAGTTCTTGTAGAAAATATTTTAGTTTATTGATTAATTTTAATTTTTATGAAAAATATTTATTTAAAAGGATTTTATTTTTTGTTTTTATTTCCTAATTTTTAAATTTAAAAAATTTCTAAGCGAGATAGATCATGGCAGGTACATCCACAGAGCTATCTCAAACCTAAGGATTGAATGTGATACATCTCATAAAACAATCTCATTATTATTTATAAGTGATTCCCTTTTATATATATATATATATATATATATATATATATATATATATATATATATATATATATATATATATATATATATATATATTTAACAAATAAAACAAGGAAAGAAAATAAATGAATAAAAAAAAGATCAGATTAAAAAAGAAGATGAGAAGGACCAGAACCTTCTGTCTATAACGCAAAAGTTGAAGAGACGAAAAAACCAAAGTTTGGTAATTTGAAAGTCTGGTTCGTGGGTCACCTTAGGGGTGGATGCAGAGACAGTTCAAGATGACGGGGCGGTGAGACTGCGAGGGCGGAACGAAGGTGTGCCTCGTGGAGCATCGTCGTAGTGGCTGAGGCGGTGGGGACAAGGTGTTGCGGCGATGCGTCTTGGCTTACGGCTTCGGAGAAGACAACACGCAGAAGCGATGGTGGCTGGACCGATTCACGCTCAGGTCAGTCCGCCATGGCTGGTACGGCGGCACAACAGATCAGAGTGAAGGTCGAGGTTGTGTCGCGCGATGCCGGCCCGACGACGGCTGGACAGTGGTCGCGAGGAACAGGGACTGAGGCAAGCCTAAAAACTGATTTCTCTCTCTTTTTTTTTTCCATGTAAGTTGTTCTGAGTGTTTTTATTGCCCTTTGTTCATAGCATTTTTCAGAGGAATTTGAAAAAAAAAATCATTGTTGTTCCTGTTGTTGTTCTGAGAAAATCCCTCCCTTTCTGTGACGCCTGTTGTGATTTTATAATGCGAACTATTCCCATTTTGATCCTACAAATCTGTTAAATATTAAAAATTTTATCTCTAGTTTGAAAAACCGCCGAGCCTTGTCTGCCTAAAATTAAGGGATTTACCCCCTATTGTGATTTTATGATGCAAATTCGTTCTGATCTTATCCTAAAAAAATCTGCCAAGATTTTAAAATTCCTATCACCGATTTGAAATAGAATAAAAAACTGTCGAGCCTTATCTGCAAAAATTAAGAGATAGATTCAAATTCAAAATAAAGTGGTTGCTAGGGTTTGTTGGAGGAGGATGAAATAGGTTTAACTGGCCTGGCCCAAATAAAAATCTTTTTATTATTTTTATTTATTTTCTTTGCAATTTTTTTTATTTTATTATTTTTTGAAATTTTTAGTGAAGCCTAAGAGACCCGGTCAAAATGGGGTGTTCACACTCTAGTCCCTAATGATCCTTTAATTACTAATGACGAGGAATGAAATGGAATTCCAAGGAAACATGAATGTTAGAACAATATGTAATATTGCTCAAATCAGAAAATAATGCTAAACATGAATTCTAAACAGAATTTTGATTTGAAATTAACTTGAGCCAATTCTATAAACAAATGATCAAAAGTCAAGCTAAATCTTTTCATAGACTTTATATATGATATGTTTGAATATGTTCCATGTAATCCTTAGCAAAGACAATAACACACATTCAAAGTCCCCAATCACTGACCTTCTAAAAGCTCATTTGACACACAAATAAAC
Organism: Sophora flavescens; assembly: GCA_030762895.1. NCBI lineage: Eukaryota > Viridiplantae > Streptophyta > Magnoliopsida > Fabales > Fabaceae > Sophora > Sophora flavescens. The sequence continues at coordinate 130,217,591 of CM061069.1, forward strand.
CAACGCAGTAAAGACAACTATGGAGGCACAAACATGACACTGAAGAACAACATAACAGCAATGACAAACCAACAAAAAAAAAGACCACCCAAAGCAAACCAATACACCACATGTTGAGCCTCAAATGCAATGGAACGCCCCCAGGAAGAATCTAAGCAAATATCAATTAGCACCACCGCATAGAAGAATAGATTCCAGAATAGACATGAACCAATTAGCACCACAAATGACCAATCATGAATCAAACCCCAATAAATATGCAACATTTGACAGCAAAGAACAAATTGATGTGCATATTCAAGAAAGAGTAAACAAAGAAACTCAGTCCCAAATCCTATTCTTCTTACTATAATTTTTGCATTGTTTCTTAAGTGATTTAGTTAAATACTACAAGTAGGGGGCACCTGTAGTTTGGCAAAACAATAAGCAGGGCACTTGCAGTCGACTATATAAGTTCTCTTATTTTGTTCATTGAAAACCGAAAATCTTTAAATAAGTGAGTGGTGACTCATTTCAATAAACCTATGCCATTTACTATCTTCCATTTTTTCAAAAGAAAACATCATCACATCTAGCAGAGCAAGATGGCATTAAGTAAAACAAGTTGAAACCTTCCCTTATCACCGTCAACATCATGGATTTGGGTTGGGTTTCAAAATTGAACAAAAAAGAAAACCTAATTTTGAAATGATGAAATAATTGCTTTACCTGGAATGTGATGCACCAAATCTGTGATTTGGGGGAGATGAAATGATGAAGGCAGAGACTGATGGAATTAATCCTTTAGTTCTTGATTCTTTATTTTCTTTATTCTTTAAAGCATACATAAATAGATGCATACACCCTAGAGCAAAACACCACAAAGTCTAGGATCTACATCATGCCAGATTATTAAGGATTTACAGACTTGAATAAATACTTGGATCCATAGTGTTCCTGATCTTAAGCGCTCTTCAAGAGTACTAGATTTGATTACAAACTGTTGCGGAATATCTACGGCAATCAATCACGAGCAAACAAAGCTTGATAGTCTTAGGATCTAAAACACAAAGAGGGAGAGAGAGAGAGACTGGTAATGAACACCCGTTGGCTTGTGGTTCTTCCTCAACATGGACTCCTTATGCCTTAGTCGCTATTCCGATGGGGAGAAGAGGCGGTGTGCATTGTGTCCGGTGTATTGGGGACCATAGCTTATATGTAGGGTGATTACCAATTAGGGTTCCCATTATTCCGAAATTGGTTATCAGTGACATCCATTCATATTTCGCCCATATCAGATAATTAATGAAAATCAATTATCAAATCAGAAATCCGATTGCCCTTATCTCTTAATTTAATCACATATCAATTAAGACTCCTAATTGATAAATAGCTAATATAATTAATTACCGATATCTGCCCACATTATGATATGGGAATAAAATATTCCAACAATCTCCCACTTGGGCAACATATCGTAATAATTATATCATAATTCCTTAGGCGCGCATCCAAATGCTATTTATCCTTAGACTTCCCCTTTACAATCTGGTCCACCTCATACATCAATAATGGGACCACCACGGCTGTCGTCATTAACGTATATCGTGACTAAACCCCGACGACCACCATATCAATGCACTGGATGACAGAGATCGATATAGATGAGTGGCATGGAAATTTCATGCAATGTGATCTCTAAATCATGCCTATTTCCAACTGGTCCAACTTAATTCTTTAGTGAGATCATACTGAAGTTCCTTAGGTACAAATTAAATATTTGCAAATAACCAAAACTTAAGACAGTTATTATAATAATAACCTCAAAAAATTTATCTCTGTAGAAAATCAAACATAACATAAAGTCTGTACCAAATCCAAAACATAGAACAAAGAACAAAATAATAAAAGGAAAAACTTCCACTAATCTAAGGCAATCTCAAAACCAACACCCATGTGAGCAACATGCTCATTAGTAGGTTAGCTAGCATAAAGTTTGTTCATATGTGTTCTATAGATAATTGGAAACTTGACGTCGATAACCTTCGACTTCATTGAACTCCAATTGTTATTGGAGTACAACACGGCTGACTTATTGTCATCATATAACTTGAGTGGTCTTTCAATTCATTTTATTATACGCAGCAAAATGACAAAATTTCTCAGCCATATCCTGAGGTTGAATGCCTTCTATCTTGGCACCTAACAAGATCGGAGTCAGAATACCTTATGATCTCTAAACTATTGGATCTCCAATCCATGAGCATATATTCTTTTGTTCTCTTTAAGTACCTTATGATCATTTTGACTGCTTTCCAATGATCATTTTCTAGATTGCTCCAGTATCTGTCTAACACGGTATCTATGTACGCTACGTCCGGATATGTACAAACCCGAGCATACATCAGACTTCCCGCAACTGACACTTAGGGAATATTATGTATTTCCTGATTTCCAGATTTCCTCTTGGGCATTAATTGAGACTAAAATAGTCTCCCTTAGTTATCAGGGTATTCACTGGTTTACTATCTTTCATGTTGAATCTATCCAAAAACTGTATCGGTATAGCCTTTTTGTGATAACCCATGGATACCTCGAGAGTGATCTCTAAGTACCTGAAATCCTAAGACAAAAGAGGCATCCCCAAGATCTTTCATCTCGAAAATTTTTCGTTAGAAATTTCTTGGATTCACGAAATGAGCCTATATCGTCGCTGGCTAGTAAAAATGTCATATAACACCAGGAATATAAATTTTCTCCCACTGAAATTGTGATACCCACAGTTGTCTACGATATTTATCTCAAAACCAAATGAGACAATCACTTTATGGGACGTATGATATCATTGATGAGACACCTTCTTTAGCCCATAGATAGATTCCACCAATTTGCAAATCTTATTCTCCGTGTCTTTCAACACAAGATTTTCTAGTTGCACTATATACATATGTTTCATCAATGTTGCCATTGAGAAACAATGTCTTGACATCCATCTTATGAAGATCCAAATTTATAATGAGAAACGAGAGTCATGATTGTCCTAAAAGAGTCCTTCATTGGTACTGAAAGGAAGGTCTTTTACAATCAATCCTTTATTTTTAGTATAGCCTTTTGTCACTAGACAATCCTTATTCCTCTCCATATTACCCATTGAAACCTTCAGGTAAATGGACAAGTTTCAAACCTCATTCTCTAGCTTAAGCTTGTACTCATTCCTACAATCCACTTTTCTAAATTGAAACTTTCATATGGTTTGATGGGAGTTGATAGAATCATCTTCCATTACACCATTTACCTTATGTTCCTGGAGAAATACTACATAATTATCCAAAATAGTAATTTTTTTTAGTGGATCATGGCAAAATGTAATGACTCTTGATGCTCTAGTTCTTGAGGGTGTTGAGTTTGACCTTTATGAATAATTTCCTCATCTTGAATAGGATGAATAACAACAATATCCTCACAAGGATCCAAATTTGCTAGACTAATAGCAACTATATGAATTGGTTCATGGATTAGAACCAATTCTTCCTCAAAGATAATGTCTCTAACCTTATCTCCCCCCAAACTCAATATCCTCAAAGAACTAGTCAATTCATGTCTCAAGGTATCTTTAACTTGGGATTAAAAATCCATACCCTTTGACCTTTCAGAGTAACAATTAAGGTAGCCACTCACTGTTTGGGACTCCAATTTCCTTTGCGAGACTTATAAGGCCTTGCCTGAGTTGGATGTTCCCATACTTGAAAGTGATTGGTCGATTACTTTAGTTAGTACTCTATCTAGCATTTAAGCTGCAATCTTTAGTGTTACTCCCAGAGTGACTCTGGTAAGGTAGAATGACTAATCATACTCCTCACCATATCTTTAAGAGAAATTACCAGGACTTAACTGTATTCTTGATAGCCATGTTCTGATCTATTTATCTTTAATGCATTTGATACAAACAATAAAAAGTATAAGGCCAATGGAATCTAGGATTCCCCCATACAATTCGCTCAACTCTATTTACAAAGATGTTCCCTGAATGTTTGTATCATAATGCTCCTTAATTTTTTTATTGTCAACTTTATGCTTAGTGCCATATGGCTCCTCACTCAATGTTTTACCACAAGAGGTTTCAATACCAAGCAATTATAGATCGTCACAGTCCATAACTTAACTGGTTCCAACAATATTTGAATTTAAAAGACAAATTAAATCCATCGTTTCTAAATGAAAAAAAATTATTCTAAACCAAATTTCATCTAAATGATGACTAAACTAACATGTCTTTAAATTCCAAATATTAGCCAGTAACAACAATCTAAAACGTCAATAGCCTTATCCTTTACCGACTTGGTTAACTCCAATATAGTTGCATCTTTCAACACCACTTAACCTTCATCAGTTCAGACAATTCTTTATAGGCATGTCAAACATGATATTTGGGACATTTCTTTTGACACCTGATGTATTTATAAAAGAAACAATTACGACCTTATTTGTTTCTTTTAATATGGGTCCTTAACAGCTTCATCCTTAATTTTCTTTTGGTTGCCCTTATCTTTAGAGGTATTCGCCAAATGAGCACCATTTGTATTCTCTTGCTTCATTCTCTCCTTTCTTGTACACCTTATGAAATGAATTCATTAAGATATCATTTCTCCTTTCGGTAGCTACAAGCTGACTTGAATTGACTGAATTGTGCATGAAAGAATATTCTAAATGCACGAGCAAGTCGTTAGACAACCCAAACTTTAACGCCTTAAGTTTATGAGCAAGATTGGACATTCTCATAAAATGCTCCCTCAATTTCCTTTGCCTTTATACATAATGAAAAAAAAATAGCTCTGCAATGAGTGCTTGTTTTCGCCTTTATTGCTTTTAGAAAGCATTTTTCAACTTTAGCAAGGGAATCTGGCACTAATTATGCCATCCGAAATAACACCCCAAAGATTTCTGGAATATTATACTTTATGATCACAATACCCGAGCGATTGGAGCGATCCCACTTCCTATACTTGATTCTCTCTTCATAGGTACATGATTGAGTGAGAGAATGTGAGTTTCTCCATCTTTATGCCAGGTCTAGATCAAAAACAACTTTATTGTTTTCCTTCCAATCCTAAAATTTAGAACTTTTGAGGATTAAATTAGCTAATACATAAGCAATATTAACTTTAAAGAGAACAAAAGTACCGTAAAGATACTCACCAAAAATACATGGTGCATCATTAACATCAAGTCTTGAGACATTACTAGAGGTATTTTGTTATAATGATCAAACACTAACAATTAATCTTGTCAAATAATAAATCCTTCTTCTGATTGATTTATCATTCACTGTAAACCTTATAATCGTCAAATGTTTACCATCACATGTGTGAATGCAATCCGGCCAAATATTAACCTTCCTTTGGGCCGATTAATACTGGCATGGGTATACACCCACACAACATTCAATATCTCTTATGAGCAATTTCCACAAGAGAGGTCACCTTGGTGACTTCATACTTTAATTGGCTCATTCGAAATCCAAATTGACAAATTAAAGACCCAAACAAGATACCAAGCGCACCATTAATCCCCAATCTTCGGATTGTAAGAATTAACTGCAAGTGGTACTCTCAACGTAATGATCAAATATTGGTGATAAGTACTGTCAAATAATGGCCACCTTCGAGTATCCCATTATCCACATGGAAAATACTTTTATAATCACCACACATTTACCATCACAGGCACGTAATTACCCAGCCAAGCTGCGCCTTCCTTCGGACCGATAATAGCTCGCATGAATAATTTCATGCTACATCTTTTGTAAATTCAATTGAATCAAATCTACGCAATAGAGGTTACTTCGACAACGTGTTGTTTCAACCAAATCAACCAAAATTACTAGACAATTTATCAAAATAGGGGGTCTAAAATATGCCCATTCCATACTCAAAAGGTTAAAACCAGAACGTTTAAATGTGGAATGAATCTTAATTTATTTATTTAATTATATTCTGTGAAGACCTAATTTTGTCCAGATTTTTTAATCAATGTTTGGAAAAATTAAATTAATAAAAATAATAAACAAAAGTAAATAAATATAAAAATGCAAACAACTAAAAATATTTTTATTCTTGGCCCATTACATCATCAAATGGAGCCCATTTCCGTTTTGTTCCAAGTTATCTTTTGGGCCCATTATCCAAGCCCAACTAAAAAAATTTGCTCTTTCAAGTATGAGTCAGATTTTGCTTTCTTGGTTCCCTTTGTTTTCTTATGCTTTGTTTCCAAAAATGGTGGTGTACTACCCCTGCACCTTTACAACCAAGCAAGGTGGTGGAGCAAAGGCTAATGTGCTCCCCACAAAATGTATCACCCTCAGCATTTTTTTGTCTAAACCTCACAGCATATCAATAACAAATTTTGGCACTACCTTCCACTGTTGGTTGTTACTATATAAACAGAAGCATCTTACTGAAGAAAGGGGAGGGGCGTAAAAAATAAGAGGAGAGGAACATCAGAAGAAAAATCAGACATCCTCCAAAAACAACCCATCTTCCTTCTCCATGCCCAACACTTGATCAAACCTTCACCCTCTCATCTTCATCATCATCCATTTACTTCAAAATCAACCATTCCTTCTTCATTCTCACCATTCCTTTTCTTCTACATTCCAGAAAAACCCAAAATAAAATAAAAACATACAAAAACAACCACAACAAAAGTTAACATTACCCACCATCTCCTACCTTAGACCAACATCACCACCCATCTCAAACACCCAACATACCAGAACCGTGTGACCTCCGCCGCCTGTCCTCCAAGGTACGCACAACTCAGCCACCACAGATTCACTCCGCTAACCGCTGCCTCGGAGCTTCTCCATACTGTCCAGTCTCGGCTCCTCAGCTTCGCCGTCGCTCTCGGCTCCTCAGCTTTGCCGTCGCTGCTCCACCGTGCATCGTCGTCGAGAGCCGCCCCAGATCGAAGCACGAACCGTACAAGTTCCTCCTTACCCGAAGCAGATTTGCTCGTCCTCTTCCACGAATCCCCCCAGGCCACATCCTCTGTCGCGTGTCGTACCTCTGACCTCCGCCATCACTGCAACATAGAACCAGATCCGCCACTCACGAACCACAAGTCCTCCGCCGCGAGTCAAGCACGAGCTGCCATCACCGCCATTCCCGTCTTCTGCCTCGCCGGCGTCAGAGCCGCTAGCCTCCTTCTTAAACGCCACTGGTTCCCATTTTCTCCTTAGCACTCCTCTCTAGTAACATAACAATGGAGGCTATGTTGGCTTTTCTCTTTTTTCCTTTTATTTCTTTTTGTTTTTTTTTGTTGTTTGTTTTAAATTATTAGGGTTTGATGGTATTGGGCTTGTAATGGTAGCATGTGGCCCAAAGTTGGTTGCTTGTTTTGTCCTAGCATATTGGTCCCCTTTTTATTTGGGTTAGGTCTTTTTAGAGAAGAAAGATGTTTAGTCTAAAAAAAATTTTCAATTAAAAGAAAAACCCTTGTTAAACTTTTTATTTTTTTTTACAGATTTAAAATAAAAATCTCTTTGGAGTTCACGCAACAATCTATGACATTGATGTATGATTCTTCATCCTCGAGTGTCGTATGTATTGTAAGGGTTCATCGTATAGCCTTGCTATCTTTAACCCTGTGCAAGAGTGAATTCCCCCTTTTTTAAAAAATAATAATAAACACTTTTTTTAAAAAAATTTACCCTTTTAAAAAAATTTGTTAAAATAAAAATGTATTTGAATTCACGCAACAATCTACGACGTTGATGTTTGAATTTTCATCCTTAAGTGGCGTATGAATTGTAAGGGTTTATTGTATAGCACCGCTATCTTGAACCCTGTGCATAAGTGGATTAATTTTAAAATGAAGTCTTTTTTTCAAAATTATTAAAAAAAAATCGAATCTTATAAAAAATTAAAATCAACCAACCAAACAAACATTTTCTAAAAGAACAACGTGGCTTTGAGATTCCCATCGCACTCGGGAATACGTAGGAGCAGAATCAATCATTCTGTCAAGCCAAAATTTAATTTTCCCTTTTGTCGTGTTTATCATTTTTTATTATTTAAAAAGTAGGGTAAAATAAATATTTTCAAAGGTTATTAAATTTGTTTTGCACAATTGACTTGAGGTACCATTTTTAAACGGGCGATGTAGGGTGCTAACACCTTCCCTACTCATAACCGACTCCCGAACTCAAATCTCTCTTTTTAAAAAAAGACCAGTTTCCTTAAAATAAATTGTTTTTCCATTGTTTTTCTGAAATAAAATATTGGTGGTGACTCCTCTGTTTTTACATTCTTTTCTCGGCTCCCGGACGGGACGGTCGCGACAGCTGGCGACTCCACTAGGGATTTTTAAGAGTCAGGCCTATCATAGTTGGTTGTGCATTTTTTATAGCTTTGAAAATATTAGTTTTACCCTTCTTTGTTTTATTTATTTTGTAAATAGTTTTATATGCTCTTACAAATGGCTTTGTATATTCTTGCAACCCTAGGATAGAGAACTTTGTTGTTGACTGTTCTTTTGCAGGTTTGGGGATAGTTGCTTTTTAGGTTTTGTGCAGGTTTGTTTGCTCCCAGGACACACATCACCATCACACATTCACACACTTTTGGGCTCTATGCCCGAGTCTTGGAATGCCATAGGATTAGAAGGACCTTCAGTGATGTTATTGTGATGTTTTTGCATCCCTGACAGTCACTGATTCTCCCGCTCGGATTTCTACCGGTACATGCACTGCCATTTTGTGACTTATTTGTCCCTGTGGTGAGGTTCATGGATTCGGGTCCTTATCTTTTTAGATGAGGGTAATCCGGGGGCCACACATTTAGCGGCCTAGATCTGTCTTGAAAGTCATGCACGTAAAATGTCATTAATAGCCTACCAAACTAGGGTCTTGACTTCAGAAGTCCCAACTTTAGGATATGACCTATATAGGACAAAAGGGAGTGCATTCCATCTTTTTCTGCAACATGAATAATCACATTTATATCTCATGCATCATAACGATTTTCTGTATGCATTCCATATGCACCTTAACATGCCATTCATTCATGCATCCTGTTACACTCATTCTTATTCATTGTATGTTTGTGCATGCAGTACTTTAGGTCATGCATTGTTAATATGTCATTCATTCATGAATCTTGTTACACTCTCATGCATAAGTAAATTTGCTTTCCAAATGTTATAAATAAAATAAGATTTCCCTTGCACAGATAATTTGGTGAGAGATAACACCTTTGATAACAAGAGATGGAAAAAGTCAGACACACTAGCAATGCTCCCGCCACGAAGAGCTCGGGGTGATTTTGAACACATTAGAGAATATGAAAGAGTTGAGCCAATCTTTGCCTCAAGAACATCGAAGAAGCTTCGTCAAGAAGTATGGAGGGATCTTGGACCTAATTTTCATACCGGTTGAAGCTACTGCTTTGAGTGCTCTAAGTCAGTACTAGAACCCACATCTTAGAAGTTTCGAGTTGCCAAACATGGACATTACACCCACCATTGAAGAATATGCTTGCTTGTTAAGGTTGCCAATGCAGAAAAATCCCATCGTGTACTTTCACCTGGGGCAATACTTGACCACTGCAAGCATAGCAGGGTTACTATGGCTTCCTGAAATTGAAGTGAAGTTGACCGGGCACTCAAAATCGCTAAGGTCGACCCGAAATTTTCTTGAAAATCATTTGAGGAAACAAATGGATCAACAAGACTGGGAAACCTTTAAGAGGGTATTGGCACTAGCATTATGTGGGTTGGTTCTATTTCCATCAGCGCTAGACATGATAGATCAAGCAGCAATGGATGTGTTCTTCACAGTTGAAAGAAAGAAAAACCCTGTGCCGACAGTATTGACTGAAACGCTTTTGACTCTAGAATTTTGCCATTGGCATCCAAAAGGGAAGCTCCGATGTTGTTCACAGTTGCTCTATGTATGGGTCATGACTCACATGTACGCAAAGGGCTATATCAACCACCATTCAGATCCACTAAGAGGCTTCCATAACATCCCTATAAGACAGCTTAATGAAGAGGAATGGAATAGCGAGTTTGATAAAGTGGAAAGAGACTCTTTTAAGTGGGTATGCCCATGGTACGAAAGTCAGCAGGGGCAAGATATCATTTATAGTTGTGGTGACTATCCTAATGTTCCTTTGATGGGCCCAAGAGGGTGCATATCCTACACACATGCCATAGCCTTACGACAACTTTGTTGGACGCAAACCATGCCACGAGAAGAACAACTCGGTGGATGTTGTTTCCGATACGAGGATGGGGAGAATACCAAGTTGTTAGCAAAAGAAGTTAGAAATGCATGGAAAAATGTGAGGATGGCAGGGAGATCACAATTGGGCCGACCAATCCTAATCATTGTCTCAGAATATGAAGCATGGAGAAAATCAAGGAAAGGTCCCGTCAACATTCCTGCAGAAAGCATGAAAGCTGAAGATTACTCCCCTTTGGTAACTCAAATGGCAGAACAACTGAAAGTTCTGGAAGCACAAATGAAGGAAATGGAACAACAAATGCAAGATGCCGAGTTGAAAATAGTCATTGGTCAGAAGCGTTGTGAGAAGTTAACAAAGGAAAATGAACATTTAAAAGATTTATGTGCAGATATCTCCACAACCTCAAGAGTCCAGAAGAATACACACAAAGTCCCACCGAGCATCATGACTGGGATCCAGAATCTTGAAAGTAAAGTATTGTCCTTGACAGCAGAGAGGCGTCAACTAAGAAAAGAAAAGCGTCGGTTAGAAGAAGAAGTCATTCAGCAAGGAAGTGTGAGAAAGTCATTGGAGGTGGAAGTTAATCGACAAATGGGAGTCAATGGCAACTTACAAAACAAATTTGTGCACAAGATAGGATGACTGATGAATTGGTACAAAAGGTCCAAGAGCTGAATATCCTGCTAGTCGAAATCAAGTAGCAGTGCGATTTAGGGTGGACCTCAGCAAAACGCTATCATGATCAAGTGGTTCAAGTAATGAATGCCATGAAGTTGTGGAGAGAAGAGGCGCGAGAGTGAGGGATAGATATTGACATATGGAAAAAAATATATATGAGCATGAATTTGGAGCTAAGCCATTGTATCCCAAATTTTGTCCAATGCTTTGAAAAGGCAGAAAAACAAATTCGTGCGGACCCTATGCTTCGTCTCCTGGATGAGTTGGATGATTTTATGCAAATGTGTGGAGGGTTTGCTCGAGGGCTAAAAATAAAGAGACCTAAGCTGCTAACTTTAGGATGAAAATGTTGTAACAATGTTGAGAATTATGATTTGATGATGAGCCTCTGTTTGACTGGTTTTATAACTAGTAAAGACCTTGGCTTTGTGCTAATTTTATATCATTTTCACCCAAATTAGACTTGATTGTCCTTAAGTAGTATTTTGAGTCTGTAAAGTGTTTTTATGTTAATTTAGTTGTTTTAGAGTTGAATAAAGTATTTACTATTTTTTTTCTTGTTTGCAGGATAATAAAAAGAGCAAAGAAGGAAGTGTATCTGAAGCAGAGGCTATCACGCCCAGGCCGTGACAGTGGTCACGGCCGTGATGAGAAGATTATGAAAGTCAGAAAGGATCACGGCCTGCCTGTGATAAGCATCACGGCCGTGACGGACCAGAATGTGAAAGGATACCCTTGGCAGAAGCGATCACGGCCTGGCCGTGATGGCCATCACGGCCTGGCCGTGATGGCCATCACGGCCGTGACAAGAGAGAAACCAAAAGCCTATTTGAAGGCAGAACTGAGGGAAAGCTAAAAGGAATCCAAACAACTTTCATGAAGAACTCAGACGCTTAATTGGATGTATAATGGGTCACATTGGGCCTTGAAGTTAGAACATAATTGCTGTCACTGGAACCTGAACTAGTCATGAAGATTGGGCCATAACTTGGCCTGTAGATGTCGGTTGGAAGTGAAACCGGTGGCAAATGAAAGATCAAACAAAGAGCTTTAACTCTCATGAAGACCATTATTCCAAACAGATACGTTTTGAGGGGCTCCAATCCGTTTGAAGACAGAGACGTTTCAGCTGCCCTATGAGTTGAATGTGGACATAACTCCCTCATCTTAACTCATAATTAAGCAAATTGAGTGGCTTTGGAAAGCTAAGAGGCAGAGGTTGAAGTGAATTAAAGGAGCATTCAGATATTGAGAGGTCTTGAGAGAATTTGTATAAATAGTTAGTCATAGTTAGTCAGTTTTGACTAGTCTTAGCTAGTCAGTAGGAGTAGTGGTAGTTTCAATAGTTTATTTTCCTTTTCTTTTCTTTTCTGCTTATGTCTGTAATGGAGAATTAATCTCCTAAATTAATCTACTGTGATTGGTTTCTGTTAAGACTTGAGGTTTTCGTAATCTGTTTCATTTGCTTTTCTCTTGTCACTGCCATGCTTTATATTTCTGTTTGCTTAATTCAGGAGTATATTGTGTTGTGTTGGTTTATCTCGGTGATATCATGTTCCTATAATTAATCGCGTTTGCTTAATTCGCGTGTGTTCGTTTCGTGTTCGCTTAGTTCACGAAGGGCTTAACCCCGTTTGCTTAATTCGGGAATAGGGACATATATTTGTAGTAGTGGTTTCGCTTGTAAATTGTTGCTACAACCGGGAGGGGATTAGAATCTGCTTAGGGATGAATGAACCGATGATAGTTGGGAAACCGAGAACAGTAGGTTAATCGCTTAGCTTATTTGGTAACTGCTCTGTTTTCTTGCTTTGTTTTCTGTTTTGCTTCTTAATTTAGTTTTCAATCCAAAACCCCCAATTCTGACTTTTTCTAACTTTTTCTGTTAATAATAACAACAACTAAAGAGTCCTTGAGAGACGATCCGAGTTGTCGCTCTATACTACATTATTTTGTAAACGCTCGTTCTTTTTGGCGCGTGGCGACAGCGCGTTCATTTGACAATGATGTAATCCCAATCTAAGTATTTCTTTGAGGAGTTTTTAATGAAATCTGTTCTTGCCTCCATGATTCTATGTATTGCTTTGAGGGGGTTTTAATGAAATCTGTTCTTGCCTCTATGATTCCATCGCACTCCAACTCTTACACTTGACTTGCGACAACAGCTATCATGGAGCATGGTCTTCCTTTAGTATGTTGTCAACTACATCTTTGCCTTATAGGATTCTTCCTTTTGTGCAAAGGGTAGGACGAGATGTCTCAATTCAGAATTGCTAGTGTTTGAGACAGCATCTATTGTGGAGAGTTGTTTCTCCCCTAGATTTGTTGTCAACTCCATTTCATCTTATGAGCACAATGCTCTCTGTGAGGGATGGAGGGACCATCTCTTGTCTGTTATAAGGTGTTAACTCAAAAAAATAATAATAAACTCCAAAGGTGGTTTTCATAAATGCTTTTTGTATTTTCCAACATTTTTGTTCTCACATTTGTTTTGATTAAAACAGTATGGCTTTTCTGAACAATTGCTCCAAGACACCCTTATAGCACTCGATCACAGACAAGAGCCATGACGGATGAACTAGAAGAAGTCCTAGAGAACAGGGATGAAGTCAGTCTAATCAAGGATCAGATGACTAAGATGATGGAGATCCTACAAGCAATGCAGAAGGAAAAGAACACACGAGAACCCTCTAACCTCGAACGAAGGACATCCAGCCACACCTCTCATCCTGCCCAGTTTTTCTCAGATTCCTATTCAAGGCTTCAACCAACTAGGGGCCATGATGCCTCTTACTATTTATCCAAGCAACCAAACTAATCTTTCATTTGACCCAAACAATCCTTCAGACGGGTTGCCTCGTGGATTTGTGCCACCAACGGCCCCCAGCCCACAAGATGGCATTCAAAACTCCGAACATATCACTTAGACACAAACCCCCACAGATGCTGTCGAAATGCCACAAACACAAACTGTCAACCCTACAGATGGTAACACCTCAACGGTGACACTTTCTGCCAATCCAAAAACCCCACAATACATCCTACATTATGGGCCCCAGGGGACTCAAATGATACCAAACTTTGTATCCTCCTACATGCCATACTCCTTCCCTTAGAATATGTACGGTGAAACTCTAGCGAATAGTCAGGAGGGAATTCTCAATCTAAAGAAAAGTTGTAAGTGCTAGAGGAAAGACTACGGGCCATTGAAGGGGTAAATAGTTATGGTCTGCGGGATGCCTCGGAACTTTGTCTGGTGCCAAATGTTGTAATTCCGTTGAAATTTAAAGTGCCCGATTTCGACAAATATCAGGGAACCACTTGTACCAAAAACCATTTGACCATGTATGTAAGGAAGATGGCATCATATGCTCAAGATGATATGCTCTTGATTCACTTCTTCCAAAATGGGCCCACATCCGATCCTTCAAAGATCTAGCAGGTGCATTCCTGAAGCAATACAAGTACAATATTGACATGGCTCCCGATAGGATGCAACTCCAAAATATGTCAAAAAGGGACACCGAGACTTTTAAACAGTATGCACAATGATGGAGGGAATTGGATACTCAGGTAGAGCCTCCATTAGCTGAGAAAGAAATTGTGGCAATGTTCATTGATACGCTCCAGTCGCTCTTCTATGATAGAATGATTGAGAGTGTGTCATCAAACTTTTCTAATATGGTCATCATCGGTGAGAGAATTGAAAGTGGACTGAGGAATGGAAAGATCATCGAGTCTTCAGTAGCGAACGGCCCAAAGAAAGCCCCATTTGTGAAAAGGAAGGAGGGAAAAGCACAAGCAGTAACCTTTGAACAAAAGAAATCGAACCAATTGAGACCGAACCAAACACCCGCCTTCCAAGCCCAATACACCCCGTATTAGCAACCATCTCCATATCATCAAGCCAACCAGCCATACATCGCCGCCACCTCACAATTTCCAAATCCCCAGTCGATGACACCCTACCGATCATCATACCCCTCTCAGCCTCAAGCACATCCTGCCATGACACCTCAAATTGTTCAACCCCTAAACTCAAACCCAAACACAAGCCAAACAAGACCACCTCATAACTCAGAAAACAAAGTCAGTACATTTTGACCCGATACCATGACCTACACCGAGCTACTGCATCAGCTTATAAACAAATCTGTTTTGACTCATATCCCAATGAAGCCATTGGACCCTGCTTATCCTAAGTGGTTTGACCCAAATGCTAAATGTGAGTATTATGCGGGGGCCATAGTTCATTCCACTGAGAACTGCAGGGCTTTCAAGTTTAAGGTACAAGATCTTATTAATTCTAAATGGTTGAGCTTTCAGAAAGATGCTCCGAAGGGGGCACAAGGTCCTATGCCAAATCATGGGGGTTCGGGAGTCAATTCCTTTTAGAGCTTTATGGAACCTACTCTTAAGAGCCAAGTGGCTGATGTCAGAACTCCCATGAGAGTTATTTTAAAAGAGATGCAAAAACATGGATTGGTGCCAACCTCAATTGTTGAAGAGAAGAATCTCGATGAAGAGATAAGGTGTGACTTCGACGAGAATATGGGGCATTCAATTGAAGACTGTGCAGAATTTCGACAGGTTGTGTAGCAGTTAATAGATATGAACATTATCCTAATTGGTTGTGAAACGAATGAGTGTGGCATTAACATGGTTGCTGAATCTACAATTTTCCCAACTCCAGTTAAGATAACTCCTTTTACTGTTGTGATTAATCCTCAACCGGTTCTTGAGCAAGTCGCTCCGAAGCCAGTGGTGATGCACTATACTGAGAAAGAACCTATGCCGGTTTCGAGTGGGCTAACACCAGTTCTCATCCGAGTCCCAGGTCATTTCCCTTACAAAGACACCAAAGAGGTACCATGGAAATATGATAGGCAGGTTCAACAAAGTCCTTCCAACGGGACCACTGTGGTTACCAACATTTTGGGAATTGGTGGAATGACTAGGAGTGGTCGCATTTATACTCCACAGGTATTGCAAAGGGAGGGAACAGAAAAGGAAGAAAAAGATCGCAAGGGGAAAGAGAAGGTGGAAGGAACGCCGACTGAAAAGGATACAAAAGGGGGTGATAATACAAAGGAGGTATCTGATGAAGAAGTCGGTGAATTCTTGAAGTTCATCAAGCAAAGCGAATACAGGGTTGTGGATCAATTGAATCGAACTCCAGCTCGGATATCTCTTTTGTCATTGTTGATGAATTCCGAGCCACATAGGAGAGTACTGATGAAGGTGTTGAGTCAAGCTCATGTCTCTCATGAAATCACAGTTGACATGATCGATAACATCGTGGGTAACATCGTTGCTGATAATTATATCACTTTCACTGATGATGAAATTCCATCTGAAGGAATATGGCATAGAAAGGCGTTGCACATTTCTGTGAAGTGTCGAGATCATGTCATGGCTAGGATTCTCATTGATAATAGTTCTTCTTTGAATGTAATGCCAAAGTCAACACTGGCAAAGTTTCCTTTCGATGGAACTCATTTGAAGCCAAGCATAATGATTGTAAGAGCTTTCGATGGCACCCGAAGGAAAGTCATGGGAGAAATTGAATTGCACATTCAGATTGGCCTTTGCATCTTTGAAATACTCTTCCAAGTAATGGACATCACACCAACTTACAGTTGTCTCCTAGGACGACCATTGATCCATTCGTCTGGAGCTGTACCTTCCACATTGCACCTGAAAGTGAAGTTCATTGTCGATAGTAAGTTGATAATTGTTTCGGGAGAGGAGGATATGTTAGTGAGTAAGCCATCAACAACCCCTTACATTGAAGTCGTCGAAGAAGCTCTCGAGACCGCTTTCGAATCGCTTGAAATTGCCAATGCCACTTATGTTGGGGATGGTGCTCCACTCTTGAAACATCAGTCATCTAAAGCGTCCATTAAGACGGCTAAGGTTATGCTCGAAGGAGGATGCCGACCTGGAAGCGGTTTGGGGAAGAATAGCCAAGGTGTCGCTGACATCCTCATGCTCACCGAGAACAAGGACAGGTTTGGGTTGGGATACAAACCCACCAAAGCCGACAAGATGAAGGTTATAGAAGAGAAGAAAAGAAAGAGGTTGGCTCGACTGGAAAATCGTGAATACGAGGCTGAAGGGGTTCCCATCTGTGACATTCAATAGAGCTTCCGAAGTGTATGGTTCGTATTCCTGGACCAAGCAGCAGCTGTCGAAGATGATTATCTCGCTGATCGTGGTGTCAATCTGGTGTATCCTTGCCCTCCGGATACAGAGCTCAACAATTGGGAAGTCATCGAGTTCCCCCAGACCATAGAGTTTTTTTTTTCAAAGTAATTATGTAATGCTTATCCTTTAGCTCTGCCCAAGGCTTTAGGAATTTTGTTGTAATGGGCTTACTTGTTTCCTTTCAGCATGACTTATCAATAAATGCATGCATTCAATATCTTTATGTTCTTATCTCTCTTATTTTTACTTTCGCTTTTATTCATCGTTCCTAACCAATAAATGCAGTTTCCCGTCTTTAACCTTTATTCATTCATCTTTCCCTGATAACTACCAAAATGTAGATCTAAAAGTGACTCTCTTGAAAATGACAGTGTTAATAACTCAGCATACAATTTTGACTATCCTATTGATCATGTTGATGAGGTTGTTGATGATGACGGGGAAGTCCCTCCTGAACTATTGAGGTTGGTAGAGTAAAAAGCCAGGGAAATTCGACCCCATGAAGAACCGAGTGAACTAATCAATTTGGGAACCAGAGATGATAAAAAAGAGGTCAAGATCGGCCTTTCCCTGAAAGAAAATGAGCGAAGTAGGTTGATCAAGTTGTTGATGGATTATAAAGATGTATTCGCATGGTTGTATCAAGACATGCCAGGGTTAGACCCTAGTGTAGCATAACACAAACTGTCGTTAAAGCCAGAGTGTCCTCCAATAAAGCAGAAGCTACAAAGGATGAAAGTGGAAATGTCTTTAAAGATCAAGGAGGAGGTCAAGAAGCAACTGGATGCGGGTTTCCTTGAAGTGGTAAAGTACCCTCAATGGGTTACTAACATCGTTCCTGTTCCCAAGTAATATGGAAAGGTTCGAATGTGTGTCGACTATCGAGATCTGAACAGAGCTAGCCCAAAAGATGACTTTCCTCTGCCTCAATTGATGTTCTTATAGATAATACAGCCCAACATGCATTATTCTCTTTCATGGATGCATTCTCGGGATATAATCAGATCAAGATGGCACCAAAAGATATGGAGAAAACTACATTTGTCACTTTATGGGGAACCTTTTGCTACAAGGTTATGCCATTTGGCTTGAAAAATGCTGGGGCAACATATCAGCGAGCTATGGTGGCTTTGTTCCATGACATGATGCATAACGAGATAGAAGTTTTTGGAGATGATATGATCGCCAAGTCCAGATACGAAGATAACCATGTTGATAATCTGCAGAAACTTTTTGAGTGGTTAAGAAAGTTTAAGCTCCGACTGAATCCAGCCAAATGCACTTTTGGAGTGAAATCAGGCAAGCTTCTGGGGTTCATTGTTAGTCAAAGAGGAATAGAGGTTGATACTGAAAAAGTTCAAGCAATCATCGATATGCCAGCACCTCGAACGGAGAAAGAAGTTCGTGGGTTTTTAGGAAGATTGAACTACACTGGCCAGTTCGTCTCCCAACTAACCGCGACATGTGAACCAATCTTTAAATTGCTACGCAAAAATCAGGCAGTAACATGGAATGAATATTTTCAAAAAGCCTTTGAGAATATCAAACAATACCTACAGGATCCTCCAGTCTTGGATCCCTCAGTTCCGTGAAGACCTCTCATCATGTATTTGACTGTGCTAGATGAATCAATGGGTTGTGTACTGGGGCAACACGATGAGTCAGAATAAAAGAACATGCCATCTATTATCTAAGTAAGAAGTTCACCAGTTGTGAAGCCAACTACTCACCGCTGAAACATACTTGTTGTGCTTTGGCTTTGGCGGCTCGTCGTTTTAGGCATTACGTGTTGTGTTACACTACCTGGTTGGTGTCCAAAATGGATCCAATCAAGTATATCTTTGATAAGCCTGCTCTGACTGGAACAATTGCTCACTGGCAAGTCCTGCTATCAGAATAGGACATTGTCTGTCACCCAAAAAGCAGTAAAAGGTAGCGCTCTTGCAGATTTTCCAGATGAAGATATAATGGCTTTGTTTAATCACGTACAACCACTAAAAAAAGAAAAGTGAACTTTGTTATTTGATGGAGCTTCTAATATATCAGGGCATGGAATCGGGGCAATCTTAATCTCACCAGGGAATGATTATTTCCCAGTCACTGCGAGACTTTGCTTCGATTGTACAAACAACATAGCCGAATATGAAGCTTGTGCGCTAGGGATCCTGGCAGCAATAGAATCAAAAGCAAGAGTACTGGAGGTATATGGAGACTCTGTATTAGTCATCCACCAGTTAAAAGGGGAATGGGAAACCTAGGATGCCAAGTTAATCCCATATCATGATTACATCAAAGGTTTGATCGAGCAGTTTGAGGAAGTCACATTTCATCACATTCCTCGAGAGATAACCAATTAGCGGATGCGCTGTCTACCTTGGCCTCAATGTTTAAAGTAAGTGATGAGAGGAACCTACCACTCATCAAAATGGAAAGTCGTGATCATCCTACATATTGTCAAGTGATGGAGGAAGAGCCTAATCAAAAACCGTGGTACCATGACATCAAATGCTTCATCCAAAGAAGGGAATACCCTCCGGGCGCTTCAAAAAATGACAGAAGAACTCTAAGAAGACTTGCAATGGGTTTCTATTTAGATAGGGGTATTCTTTTCAAAAGAAATCATGATATGGTGTTGTTGAGATGCGTTGATGCAAAAGATGCTAAACAGATAATTGAGGATGTACACGAAGGATCCTTTGGGACTCACACGAGTGGTCATGCAATGGCAAGAAAAATCTTGAGGGCTGGCCAATACTGGTTGAAAATGGAGGTTGATTGCTTTAATCATGCGAAGAAGTGCCATAAGTGTCAGATATATGCTGATAAGGTCCATGCGCCACCAGCTTCCCTAAATGTCATGTCGGCACCCTGGTTATTCTCAATGTGGGGAATGAATGCGATCGGGCCAATCGAACCAAAGGCCTCAAATGGGCATCGCTTCATTCTTGTTGCCATCGATTATTTCACAAAGTGGGTTGAGGCTACAACATATGCCAATGTGACCAGGAATGTCGTGATCAAATTTGTCAAAAGAGAGTTAACTTGTCGTTATGGGTTAATGTGACCAACTTGAACAACAAGATGATGAAGGAGATGTGCGAAGACTTCAAGATAAAGCATCACAATTCCTCCCCGTACCATCCAAAGATGAACGGAGCAGTCGAGGCCGGTAATAAAAATATTAAAAAGAATGTTCAAAAGATGGTTGTGACGTATAAGGATTGGCATGAGATGTTACCTTTTACTTTGCACGGCTACCGTACCTCTATTCGCACCTCAACAGGGACAACTCCGTATTCTTTAGTTTATGGGATGGAAGAAGTACTCCCGATTGAAGTAGAGATCCCCTCATTAAGGGTATTGAGAGAGGCAGAATTAGAAGAACCTGAGTGGGTCCAAGATCGACTCGACCAATTGAACCTCATTGAAGATAAGAGATTAGTAGCACTGTGTCATAGCCAATTATACCAGAAAAGGTTGATGAGAGCTTACGAGAAGAAATTACACCCCCGGCAGTTTCGGGAAGGTGATCTAGTGCTCAAAAAGATCCTATCAATCCAAAAGGATCATCGAGGGAAGTGGACCCCGAACTACGACGGACTTTACGTAGTTAAAAAGACATTCTCTGGAGAGGCTTTAATTCTCACCAGGATGGATGAGGAAGATTTACCACTCCCTGTAAACTCAGACGCAGTCAAAAAGTACTATTCTTGAATTCACTTCCCAAAAAAAAAAGAGAGAAAAGAAATCAGAAAGAAAGAATAAAAAAAAAGGAAAAGCTCGCTAGACTGAAAATCTGAAAAGACGGTCTAGGCAAAAGTTAGAGCAGCCCGATAGATTAAAAACTTAAAAAAAAAGTCAGTCTAGGCAAAATTTAGGGTTAAGAAGAAAAAACATAACAATGGAAGTGTCGTCAAGCCGATGAATTGGGGCAATCAGTGGGCTAGATGCATGAAGACTGGGGCAGATAGCATTCTCAGATGTTGATTAGTGAGTAGTCGAGATGGTATGAGGGATACTAACACTAGTCATGGAAAGAGATGCCACTTGAAGAGATGTGATTCCATTCCACAACCTTTTTGCAATTCCATACTCCATTGTAATATTTGCTTTGTACACCTTTCAAGTCCAAATATAATGATATTGACTTCCTTTTATTTTTTGTCAGTTGCGTGTGTGCATTCATCTTGATAAGTATATACTAAAATGTGAAACATGTATTGATGTCTTCAAAAGCATTTAGAATTTCCTTGAAAGTCTCAAAAGGGTGTAAAGAACAAGATGGTCTCCCAACAAAAGGCACCGTGGTCTACTGACAGGATGCATTGGGACAATCATCGCAAAGGAAGCATACCCTTAAAAAAATGCTCGACCCTTTTTCTCCATGAAGACAAGACTTTTTTTAGCTCATCTCAGAGCTTGTCTGTGATCAACACTTTAAGGGGTCGAGGGTGATAATAAAAACCACCTAAACGATGAAAAAATAAAAATAGTAATGTGTTATGAGCTTTCCTTGTGTTGCATTGAAATCATTAGAGGTTTTCATCAAGCATATAGGACATTTCTGGCATCATGCATTGCAATTGTTTATCTTTTGTGAGAACAAAACCCTGTAAATTGCACATACATCATAGGTTTTTATTTTGTCTGTTAAGCTTCAGCGGATACCCGACTCCGCATGCTTTTTATTTTCTGTCAAGCTTCAGCTGATACCCGACTCCGCATGCTTTTTATTTTCTGTTATGCTTCAGTGGATACCCGACTCCGCATGCTTTTTACCTTTTCTGTCAAGCTTCAGTGGATAACCGACTCCACAAGCTTTTTACCTTTTTGTCAAGCTTCAGTGGATAACTAACTCCACAAGCTTTTTTACCTTTCCTTTCAAGCTTCAGCGGATAACCGACTCCGCAAGCTTTTAACCTTTTGTTCAGCGGATAACCGACTCCGCAAGCTTTTAATCCTTTTGCTTTCAAGCTTCAGAGGACAACCGACTCCATAAGCTTTTAACCTCTCTTTTCAGGCTTCAGCGGATAACCGACTCCGCAAGCTTTCTATAATTGGCAGGTACCATACCCCAAAATATTTTTTGACTTCAAGCTTCGGCAGATACCCAACTCCGCAAGCTTTCTACCTTTCTTTTCAAGCTTCAGCGAATAATCGACTCCACAAGCTTTTAATCCTTTTGTTTTCAAGCTTCAGCAGATATCCGACTCCGCAAGCTTTTCACCTTTCAAGCTTCAACGGACAAACGACTCTACAAGTTTTTTATCTTTTTGTTCAAGCTTCTACGGGCAATCCACCCTATAAGCTCTTTTAATTATGAATCCTTTTCTTGTCAGCAAACCCCAACCAAAATTGGAGTTCACATATTTTCTCGTTTCCTATAACGATAACAGGTTAACTATGGTTGCACCTACTATTTAATAAGAAACAAGTAAAGAGGGGCAGTTGTGAACACCTAATTTTGTCCGAATTTTTTTAATTAATGTTTTGAAAAAATTAAATTAATAAAAATAATAAACAAAAATAAATAAATATAAAAATGTAAAAAACTAAAAATATTTTTCTTCTTGGTCCATTACATCATCAAATGGAGCCCATTTTCGTTTTGTTACGCGTTATCTTTTGGGCCCATTATCCAAGCCCAACTAAAAAAATTTGTTTTTCTGATTTGTTATTAAAACAAAACAAAATAAATAATAAAAAGTAAAAAAAATTGAAAAATGACTAGCTTTCACTTTGCTCTTTCAAGTATGAGTCAGATTTTGCTTTCTTGGTCCATTTTGTTTTCTTATGCTTTGTTTCCAAAAATGGTGGTGTACTACCCCTGCACCATTGCAACCAAGCAAGGTGGTGGAGCAAAGGTCGATGTGCTCCCCACAAAATGTACCACCCTCAACATTTTTTTGTCTACACCTCACAACATATCAATAACAAATTTTGGCACTACCTTCCCCTGTTGGTTGTTACTATATAAACAGAAGCATCTAACTGAAGAAAGGGGAGGGGCGTAAAAAATAAGAGGAGAGGAACATCAGAAGAAAAATCAAACATCCTCCAGAAACAACCCCTCTTCCTTATCCATGCCCAACACTTGATCAAACATTCACCCTCTCATCTTCATCATCATCCATTCACTTCAAAATCAACCCTTCCTTCTTCATTCTCACCATTCCTTTTCTTCTACATTCCAGAAAAACCCAAAATAAAAAAAAAACATACAGAAACAACCACAACAAAAGTTAACAGTACCCACCATCTCCTACCTTAGACCAATGTCACCACCCATCTCAAACACCCAACAGACCAAAACCGCGTGACCTCCGCCTCCTGTCCTCCGAGATACGCACAACTCAGCCACCACAGATTCACTCTGCTAACCGCTGCCTCGGAGCTTCTCCATATCGTCCAGTCTCGGCTCCTCAGCTTCGCCGTCACTGCTCCACCGTGCATCGTCGTTGAGAGCCGCCCCAGATCGAAGCACGAACCGTACCAGTTACTCCTTACCCGAACCAGATCTGCTCGTCCTCCGCCACGAATCCGCCTAGACCACATCCTCCGCCATGCGTCGTACCTCTGATCGCCGCCATCACTGCAACACAACCAGATCCGCCACTCACGAACCACAAGTCCTCCGCCGCAAGTCAAGCACGAGCTGCCACCACCGCCGTTCCAGTCTTCTGCCTCGCCGGCGTCAGAGCCGTTTCTCCGCCGTAAATGCCACTGGTTCCCATTTTCTCCTTAGCACTCCTCTCTGGTAACGTAACAATGGAGGCTATGTTGGCTTTCTCTTTTTTCCTTTTATTTCTTTTTGTTTTTTTATTGTTTGTTTTAAATTATTAGGATCTGATGGTATTGGGCTTGTAATGACAACATGTGGCCCAAAGTTGGTTGCTTGTTTTGTCCTAGCACATTGGTATCTTTTTATTTGGGTCAGGCCTTTTTAGAGAAGAAATATGTTTAGGCTAAAAAAATATTTCAATTAAAATAAAAATCCTTGTTAAACTTTTTTTTTTACAGAATTAAAATAAAAATCTCTTTTGAATTCACGCAACAATCTATGACGTTGATGCATGATTCTTCATCCTCGAGTGTCGTATGTATTGTAAGGGTTCATCGTATAGCCTTGCTATCTTTAACCCTATGCAAGAGTGAATTCCCCATTTTTTTAAAAAATAAAAAATAAACACTTTTTTTTTTTAAATTTACCCTTTTAATAAAATTTTATTAAAATAATATGTATTTGAATTCATGCAACAATCTACGATGTTGATGTATGAATTTTCATCCTTTAAGTGGCGTATGAATTGTAAGGGTTTATCATATAGCACCGCTATCTTGAATCCTGTGCATAAGTGGATTAATTTTAAAATGAAATCTTTTTTCCAAAATTATTAAAAAAAAATCAAATCTTTATCAAAAATTAAAATCAACCAACCAAACAAACATTTTCTATAAGAACTACATGACTTTGAGTTTTCTATCGCACCCGGGAATACGTAGGAGCAGAACCAATCATTCTGTCAAGCCAAAATTTAATTTTCCCTTTTGTCGTGTTTATCTTTTTTTATTATTTAAAAAGTAGGGTAAAATAAATATTTTTAAAGGTTATTAAATTTGTTTTGCACAATTGACTTAAGGTACCATTTTTAAACGAGCGATGTAGGGTACTAACACCTTTCCTACTTGTAACCGACTCCCGAACTCAAATATCTCTTTTTTAAAAAAGATCAGTTTCCTTAAAATAAATGGTTTTTCAATGTTTTTCCGAACTAAAATATTGGTGACGACTCCTCTATTTTTACATTCTTTTCGCGGCTCCTGGATGGGACAGTAGCAATATATTCAAATAAAATAAATAAAACACGGAGTAAGCTACGACTGTATTTCTCGCCACGGCTATACCATATTCCATTCCGACAAAATCACCAGATTTTTCATCTTTCACATGTGCAGCGACCGTTACTTCACTTTTAATTCATACATATTATATCAATAACAATAGCATAAGAAACCATAGAGCATGTCATTGATATATATCTATGTATTGAAAGTTCCCTAGCAACATTCTGGACCAAAATACCGTTTATACATTATAAAATAATTCTCGGCCATGACATTCTATCAAATTTGCCCATATAGGTTTTGAAATCATAAAACCCAATTAGAAAACCTTTAGCTATTTTGCATCCCAATAAGATAATGACTTTAATTTTAAAAAATAAAATAAAATTTGAAAGCCATGTTAAACCTTGCAAACACGTTCTGGAAGGTAAATGAACTTTTCCCAAGACAAATCAATTCCATAATTTATTTCAAAAGCAAGATGTCAGTTCCAAAAAAAAAAAAACGTTGCCTCCACCATTTCTTTCATATTGTCTTATATATATTTGTGTATATATAAAATTCAACAAAAAAGCTAAATAGGAGGTGTTTGCTTTTCGTAAGAAACTGGATCCATATTGTTGAATTCAATATTCATATAAGCCAAAAAATAACAAAGGCAAGTTTCAGAAGGTGCCTTCAAACATAAATGTATAAAGCCAAAATAAGCCAGGGAAGAAAAAAACCACCAAAAAGCATACATAGGCATGGATACTAGAACATACAATCGCATCCCTTCTCTGAAAAGAGAAATAAAGGTTTGCGAGATCAAAATATCACGTACAGGAAGTCAATCATAAACTACTTCCAATTTTTATTTTATTTTTTTTAATTCCTAATTTTCAAAAAAATAGGGTTCATCTAAAATTGGGAAAAATAAACCTAAAAAGCCAGGCATCACATAAATCAAAGAATCTCAATCCTATTAACCCAACATTGAAGTTTGCTCTGATGCCACTTGATGGAATTAATCCTTTAGTTCTTGATTCTTTATTTTCTTGATTCTTTAAAGCATACATAACTAGATGCATACACCTTAGAGCAAAACACCACAAAGCCTAGGATCTACATCATGTCAGATTATTAAGGATTTACAAACTTGAATAAATACATGGATCCATATTGTGTTCCCGATCTTAAGCGTTCTTCAATAGTACTAGATTTGATCACAAACTGTTGCAGAATCTCTACGGCAATCAATCACGAACAAACAAAGCTTGATAGTCTTAGGATCTGAAACACGAAGAGGGAGAGAGAAAGAGAGAGACGGGTAATGAACACCCGTTGGCTTATGGTTCTTCCTCAACCTAGACTCCTTATGCCTTAGTCGCTCTTCCGATAGGGAGAAGAGGCGTTGTGCGTTGTGTCCGGTGCATTGGGGACATAGCCTATATGTAGGGTGATTACCAATTAGGGTTCCCATTATTCCAAAATTGGTTATCAGTGACATCCACTCATATTTCGCCCATATCAGATAATTAATGATAATCAATTAGCAAATTAGAAATCTGATTGACCTTATCTCTTAATTTGATCACATATCAATTAAGACTCCTAATTGATAAATAGCTAATATAATTAATTATCGATATCTGTCCACATTATGATATTGGAATAAAATATTCCAACAGAGACGTCTCACTCTATCAGCATAAACATTTGAGAAAGAGCAAATGAAAAAAGAAAAAGGTTGAAGAAGAGAAGAGAAAGGCAGAAACATTTGAAGAAGAAGAAGAAGAAGAAGAAGAGAAAGGGTTACCTGCATTGGAGTCGCTGCTTCAATGAGAAAGGGGTTTCTACGCTAAAAAAATTAGAGAAAGGGTTGAGGATGAGAGGGAACGAAAAAATTAGAGAGGGATTGAAATTTGAGAAATTAAAAGTAAAAATATATATTTTTAAAAAATAACATTAGTAGTCTAAAAATCGTCCCAATCTTTAAACTAGAAAAAGTCTCTTCTAATTCCATCTTAGAGTTTAGACGGATTTCGGACAAATCTAAGTTAAAAAAATAAAATAAAAAATTAATGATATAATCCCTATGAAATCCGTCTCAATATTTTGAACAGATTCTAGACGGATTGCTAAAAAGGCTTGATATAAAAATAAAAAATCGTCAATCTGTAAGAAATCCGTGGGAAAGGTTTTTGGCACGTTGGTGGTGCCAAAGTAGACACGTTAGCGATGGATTTGGGACGGAATTAGTTTGATAATTAACATGTCTCATATTCGTCCCAAATCCATTTGAAACCTTGATGGAATTTCATACGGAATCGTGTCCGTTCGAAAATTCCGTCTGAAAAACCATAATTTCTAGTAGTGAGTGCACAAGTTCAAGAGCATGCTGTGTTAATCTTGGGGAGCAAGCCGAGTTGTCAGATTGTACCTGAGGTCTGTCGGAATCTTGCTTTTAAGACAGTGGTCCATCCACGACACAACCATCGTTTATACTAATTTCCTATAATTTAAAAGCAAGATTTTTTGATCGATGACTTTTTTTGTTCAACAAAAGTACACTGCCTAACATCTCCAAAAAATTTTTTTGATGGGATGACTTTATGTCAAATGTGGTGTAAATATGACCTTTCTTATACTTTTAGAATATGGGTATATGATTCTATAATGGTATGAATTAATAATGTTTTATCTTGATTATTTCTGAAGTTTTTCTATACGAATTAATTTCAGGAACTTAATTAAGAGCAATTGTATGTTTTAAATTTTGATTAAACATGTAGATCACTTTATGCTTGTCAGTGTTCGTTTGTTCTAGAAGGATTGCGTGTAATAGGTGGAAGTCAATTGTATGTTTTTGGTTAAGGGGCACTTAAATTGTTATTGGTGTGGAGCTTTTCGTGTAAATGAGCATATGTTTGTTCTAATTGAATGGAATGTTTAACCTTGAGGAAAATTTTGTGCTTCTGAAACAATTTTTGGAGGTAAATTTCCCTCTTCTTTGCATATAGCAACACTTGCTGCAGATAAAAGTTTTTTCTTTTGGGCATTACTTTAGCCATTCAAGTGTGGATCTTTCATTTATCCTTTTCATTCGATGAGGCTTTATTTATTCTTTTATGGACATAGCAACATGAATGTTGCATCTTCAATTCTTTTCCATGTGTTTTTCACGGTAGGTGTCGCGACCGTCCCGTCCGGGAGCCACAACAAGAAAGTAAAAACAGAGGAGCCGCCACCGATATTTTTTATTTGGGAAAAAACATTGGAAAAACCATTTATTTTAAGGAAACTGGTCTTAAAAAAAGAAACAGAGAGAGTGATGAGTCCGGGAGTCGGTTACGAGTAGGGAAGGTGTTAGCACCCCACATCGTCTGTTTAAAAAAACGGTACCTCCAGTTAATTGTGCAAAAATATTTTAATAGCCTTTTAAATATTTATTTTACCCCAAAAATTATTTACAGGAAAGAATTATTTTTAACTTTTAATATTTTAGATTTTTTTAATTTTTATATTTTTAAGTTTATTGTTTATAAAAACTAAATGAGGTTGAACATGACACATGAGTCCACAGGGTAACCTCAAATCTAAGGGACTGAACATGGCACCGTGTCCATAGAGAATCCCTAAAAATTGAAAAGTTTAATTATTTTGATTAATTATTTTAACATAAAAAGAGACACAAAAAAAAGGAAAATTTAGTTTTGGCTTGACAAGATGATCTATCTTGCTCCTACGTATTCCCGGGTGCGATGGGAAACTCAAAGCCACGTAGTTCTTTATAAAAGATTTGATTTGTTGATCTTAACATTTTGAAAATGATTTTTTTTTATTTTTCCTTTTTAAAGAGATTTTTTTAAAAGAGGTTTTATTTTGAAATAAATTCACTCTTGCACGGGGTCCAAGATAGCAGTGCTATGCGATAAACCCCTACAATGCATACACCACTTGAGGATGAAAAATCATACATCAACATCGTAGATTGTTGCGTGAATCCGAAAGATTTTATTTTATAAACAAGGTTAAAATTTGATGAGAGAGCAAATTGAAAATATTTATTATCTTTTAATAAAAATGGAATTCACTTTTGCGTAGGGTCAAAGATAGCTAAGCTATCCGATGAATCCTTACAATTCATGTGACACTTGAGGATGAAAATTCATACGTCAACGTCATAAATTGTTGCGTGAACTCAAAAGAGTTTTTTAGAAAAAAAGTTTTTATTTAAAATATGGATGAAAAATATTTATAAGATTTTTTGTTTTGCTTTTTTTTTATTTCAAATTTTCCTAGACAATATGAAATATGGTATACATTTTAAGCCCATATCCATGACTCCAAGTAATTTCAGTTTATTTTTATTTTCAAGAACATTTTTTGAAAATAAAAGAAGAAATGGCCCCGTAAGCCAACAGATTAGACACACACACAAAAAAAAAAACTCACTGATCCTAAGCCCACAATCCAAAAACAGGCCAATAGCTAAAAAAAATGAAGCTAACCCATAACCCCATGAGAAGCCCAACTAAGTGAAACCCAAACATATAAACCAACATAACATAATAATAACAATAAAAAACAAAAAGAAAGTACCATACTCAGAAGCTAGAAGCTTATGAGTTTGTTTTTTACGATACCCTCAGGCCAATGGAGAAGGGAACGACGGTTGAACCAGGAAGACCAAACGACGGTGATTACCAGCAGCGCGACGGCGGAGCAGGGGTCGCGAGCGGTGGTGTGGCGGACGTGAGCGCGCGGCAGCGTCCGAGGTAGCGGTGATCCTGTGGTTCGCGAGTGATGGAGAAGACAGGGGCGATCCGTGGTAGTGGCATGTGGTGGTCCTCCCAGCGGATGACAAGACGAACGCGGAGGTCGTGGTGCTGACTGGGACGAAGAGTTCACGGCGTGCAGACGGCGGAGGGGGACAGATCGAACGGTACAGAGATGAAGACAACGGTGAGGCGGCGCAAATGGGAAGAGTGGACGAAGGTGGTGTGGTTGTGAACTGCGGCGGATGACGGCGGCTGCAGTGCGGCTGAGCAAAGAAGCACGCAGAGTTGCTTGAAACAAGATCTGACTTGTTTTTATTGGTGTTTTGATGGTGGAGGAGCTTTGGATTTTGATTTTTTTTCTTTCTTTCTTCTTTTCTATTTGGTTTTTTATTTTGAGAGTGGTAATGGCTTATGTTAGGTTGAAGAAAATGAAATGATATTTGAGATAAGATGAAGAGGATGGTTATGGATGAGTGGGAGGTACTGCTACTGTTATTGATGGGGGTTAGGGGAAGGTAGACCCTGTTCTCCTGCCTTTTTCTTTTACGCCTCCTCCTCCTTTCTTATATATCTTCCAATCCCTTTTAGATGCAGAAGATGAAACAATGTAGTCATTTTTATTTTCTATTCTTTGCTTCACTTTGTTATTATTTTTTCTTTGATACTATAAACCTTCCATTTTAGCTGCTCAGTCCCTTTTGCTCTCTGATTTGCTCAAATTATGAGTTGATACTGCATTAGAGCTGGGGCAATGTTTTCCTTTTTCATGTTTTGATTTTCAAACTTTCTCCCTCTTGCAATTTTTCAAAGCTTGACTTTCCTCTTTGTTTCCGAAACAAATTAAATTTTTTGTCTTACTCCTTTGGCCTCACACAATCACACATATCTTCTTCTTTTCTTTATTTATTTATTTATTTGTTTGTTTTGTCTTTTTTTTGGCAATATTGTATTTTTTATTTTTCTCAATATGGATTAAAAAGAGAGGAAAAAAAAAACAGGACAAAATTAGGTGTTCACAGCTGCCCCTATTTACTTGTTTCTTATTAGATAGTAGGTGTAACCGTAGTTAACCCATTATCGTTATAAGAAACGAGTAAAGGCATGAACTTCAATTTAATTTGTTCAGGATACACTGACAAACAAAAGGACCTGTGAATACAACACGATTTCCTGTAAAGAACCCGCAGGTTGGATTGCCCACTAGGCCTAAAAATGAAGATAAAGATCTTACGGGGTGGACTACCCGTCAGAAGGTCGAATAGAAAGGTAAAAGAGTTACGGGTGGATTGTCCGTCAGAAGCTCGAACGAAAACATAAAAGAGCTTACGGGGTGGATTGCCCGTCAGAAGCTTGAATTGGAAGGTAAAAGAGCTTACAGGGTGGATTACCTGTGAGAAGCTCGAACAAAAAGCTAACGGAGCTTACGGGGTGGATTTCCCGTCATAAGCTCGAACGGAAAGATAAAAGAGCCTACGGGGTGGATTGCCCGTCGCTCGAACGGAAAGATAAAAGAGCTTATGGGGTGGATTGCCCGTCAGAAGCTCGAACAGAAAGATAAAAGAGAGCTTACGGGGTGGATTGCCCGTCAGAAGCTCGAACAGAAAGATAAAAGAGCTTACGGGGTGGATTGTCAGTCAGAAGCTCGAACAGAAAGATAAAAGAGCCTATGGGGTGGATTGCCCGTCAGAAGCTCAAACAGAAAGATAAAAGAGCTTACGGGGTGGATTGTCCGTTAGAAACTCGAACAGAAAGATAAAAGAGCCTACGGGGTAGATTGCCCGTTAGAAGCTCGAACCGAAAGATGAAGGCTTGTGAGGCCATATAGACAAATGCAATATGAAAGTTGATTTTTCTCATTGATAGAATGATAATGCATAAGATGCCTTTCTTTGATGAATGCTAATGGAAAAACAAAGTAAGAGATACTTTTGATGAAATTATTTCCTTTTTGTTATGTCTTTTCGTTATTGGCTCCTTGACCCCTTAAAAGTATGGATCACAGTTAGTCTTGAGGATGAACTAAAACAAGTCCCATATTATCAGAAAAGATATCATGCACTTTTATTTTCTGATGATAGGCACTCTTGATGATAATTATCTCGATGGTTGATTCTCAGTATTCCTTCCTTTCTTCGGTGCCCTTTAAAGGGGAAGCATCGTGCCCCACAAGACCTTTCAAGGCTTTCTAAGGAATTCTAACTGCTTAAAAAAAATTACTTGTTTCACATTTCAGTATATACTTATCAGGATGAATGCACACACACAAATGACAAAAGTAAAGAGAAAGGGACCAAGGTAGCGAAATAAAATAAAGGAAGTCAGTGTCATTATATTTGGAATTGAAAAAGGTGTACAAAGTATAAATTTCAAAACATTGCGGAGTAGAATCACATCTCTTCAGGTGATGTCTCTCTCAACGACTAATGTTAGTATCCCTCATACAATCTTGACTGCTCATTAATTGGCTTCAGAGATGTTGTTTGCCCCGGTCTTCATACATCCAACCTACTGACTGCCCCAGTTCATCGGTTTGACGACACTTCCATTGTTATGTTTTTTTTATTTTTTTGAACCCTAACTTTTGCCTAGACCGCCTTTTCAGGTTTTTAGCCTAGCGGGTCGCTCTAACTTTTTCCTAGACTGTCTTTTCAGATTTTCAGTCTAACGAGCTTTTCTTTTTCATTTTTCACTTTTTCTTTTCTTTTCTTCTTCTTCCTGGGAAGTGTGTTCAAGCATAATACTTTTTGACTGCATCTGAGTTTACAGGGAGTGGAAGATCTTCCCCATCCATCCTGGTGAGAATCAAAGCCCCTCCAGAGAATGCCTTTTTCACTACGTAAAGTCCGTCGTAGTTCGGGGTCCATCTCCCTCGATGATCCTTTTGGATTGGTAGAATCTTTTTAAGCACCTGGTCACCATCCCGAAACTGTCGCGGGCATACCTTCTTCTCATAAGCTCTCATCAACCTTCTCTGGTATAATTGACCGTGACATAACACCCCTAATCTCTTCTCTTCAATGAGGTTCAATTGGTCTAGTCGATCCTGGACCCACTCCGCTTCTTCTAATTCTTCTTCTCTCAGTACTCGTAATAAGAGGATCTCTACTTCAGTCGGGAGCACTGCCTCCATCCCATATACTAAAGAATATGGCATTGCCCCTGTCGAGGTGCGAATAGAGGTATGATAGCCATGTAAAGCAAAAGGTAACATCTCGTCCCAATCCTTATATGTCACCACCATCTTTTGGACAATCTTCTTGATATTTTTATTAGCGGCCTCAACTGCCCTGTTCATCTTTGGGCGGTACGGAGAGGAATTATGGTTCTTTATCTTGAAATTTTCGTACATCTCCTTCATCATCTTATTGTTCAAATTGGTCGAATTATCAGTGATAATCTCGCTCGGCAACTGTTGAGTCACCGGCAAGTGTACCGGGTCGTCGCAAGTAATACAATAAACACGGTAAGATTTTACCGAGGTCGAACACAAGGATTGGGGTACCAATTCTACCAAGTCGCGGGAAGTTCGATAAGTTGGTCAAGCGAGGCGAGTGGTTGAGGGAGAGAAAATATAAGGTCGCAATCTAAATTAACAAATCTAATAAAATAATTAACTAAAAATCTGAAATTAAAATGTCCAAGGTCACAAATCCACCTACCCAATCATGCATACCCAAGTGATGATGATTCTTTCCTAAGTTCAATTACAATGTCAACCAGGACCCCCAAATTCTCCTATGTCCACTGTCGTGCTCAATAGGACGTATTCGATGATTGGATTAATTACTTACTAGGTCTCATAATCCTAATAATCAAACTCTATTAATTCTTGTTCCCTATAAGGTTGCACCGATCTCCTACTCACTCTCGTGCAATAGTCGATCGATGATCCCAATTCAAGTTCTAAAACGCAAATTGCCTCCTAAGCCTCATCACGTTTAACTAGTCAATCACGCATGCATATGATCAACACAATCAAATCAGAATTGGAAAACATTAATTGAAAGAAGGGAGAAAGACATACATCACATCGAATCTACACCGCCATGGGTGGCTTCATTGTTCCCTCAGACGAGGGGATTAGTTCCTCATGCTCATAGACAAACAATCGGACATAACCACCATAGTAAAATAAGAAAAAGAAAAGAGGAGACGCAGCTCCAAAGAGACAAGAAATCGTCCTAAACGCTACTCTAAACAAGTGGAAAAAATAGGATTTGGATCCCCCCTTTCTGATCTGAAACAACAATATATAGAGTTCTGATTCTGCGCTCGATCGCGAGGCGAACAGACTCTCGCGAGGCGAACATTAAAAATGGCGCGCTTTCAAATTGGACTCTCGCGAGGCGAGAGTATGTTCGCGAGGTGAGTCTTCAAACTTTAATCTGTCACAGCCGTGACCTTCATCACGGCTAGGCCGTGATGGTCTCTGTCTTCCAGGGTCTTCAGGCTCTCGCGAGGCGAGCATCCTATCGCGTGGCGAGATAGAATTGATGACAGTTGCTGCTTTGCTGATCTTCAGACTCGCGAGGCGAGCATCCACTTGCGGGGCGAGTATCTCCAGAATGGCAGTTTCCATTGTTTCTTGACTTTCTTTGACTCTCGGAGCTTCACTTCTAACCTGAAACAATAAAAAGAAACAAAAAGCGTAATTCTATTCAAAATAGACTAAAAACTATGAAAATTTCCTAGAACGAGTCAAAGTCTAACTTAGGAACAAAACAAGGCCAAATTTGGGCGAAAACGAGATTGAACTCGAATAATTAGCACAGAAACCACAGTCCATCTAGTTATAAAACTAGATAAGCCAGAGGCTTATCAAAACACCCCAAAATTAAACCTTGCTTGTCCCCAAGCAAGCTAAAACTCAAAAAGACTCAAGACTTGGCAAGCTTAAAGGATTCAATCAGTTTTGCACAAATTTCATGCAATCTTTAACAAAATAGTTTTTCTTCAATGATTTCCCCCCTTGCATCAATGTAATCCCTACATTCATTTACTTTAAACATTTGAGAACTTCATCATTCATGCATTCATTACTCTAAGTTGAGGATCAAAGTTACACACAAAAAGGAAGATCACCAATTTCAACCAATTGCCTTCCTCACAAGGGTATGTAAAATTTCACTCATTCGCTCAAATTCGTCTAGGCTATCAACTTTTCACTCAATTTCACATATCAAGAGCACTTACCATTTTTTTGTTTTTCATCTCAAAAATGGTTCCCACGAAAACATGCATGCAACATCAGAAGGTCTTATAAAGGTTGTAATGGGGCCTGACTGAGGGTAGGATATTCAAGGATACTAGGCTTTAGTCCCTAGGAACTAAGAGAGCATGAGCATTTGACACATCTTCCACTCAAATTCCTTTTTCCATTTTTTTCTTTTTGCCTTGGGTGACTACAACCTTTTCCTTGCTATTTTTTCTGTTTTGCCTATTTTCTTTTGGCAATTTTTTTTTCTTTCTTTTCTTTTTTTTTCTTTTATTTTTCATTTTGCCTTGGGTTTCAACCTTTATTTTTCTTTTTCTCAACCCAAAATGACATATCACTTTGTAGCCACCCCAAACTTAGTTTCTCACAACCCTTCTCTTGCTACGCTTCCATGCTCTCCTAATCCTAAGATCGGGTCAACATGGTTTTTCAGATTTTTGGCTTATAATATAGGGTCATCAAGAAACAATAGGCTAATTAGGCTCAATGTGGCTAACTAGGGAACATGCATTAGGGATGGTTCTTTTTAGGCCAAGTAGCTATTTCAAATAAAATTGCCTAAATCATTTGATGCAACCCATAGACATGCAAACCATGAAGAGATCCAAGCAAATTCGGGAAAGTGCAAATTAAAAGTGATTCACAAAATCAAAAACAAAGTTGGAGGCTCAAATCCTCACCTGGACATTTTGCAAATTGTTTGACCGAGATATAATTCCAAGTGTGTGCACCCCCTCACCCCAAACTTGTCATAAATCAAGCAATCACAATAAAGTTTCTCAAAGTTCAATTTTCAATTTCTCACATGGGGATCAACTTTTCTATTTTCAGAACCTAGGGGGAAATCATCAATGGTCAAAATAATTCATGCAATCAATCTATGCTAAATTTAATTAAAATCCAACAAGCTTGCCGACACAACATTCATATACAAACTCTTGATCTTCTCAAATTATTCAAGAGTGACAAACAAAAACAAAAACAAAAACAAGAGTGAGGAAAGGAGAGGGTGCTCCCTGATCAAGTTTTATGGTTGCATCCTCATCCAATTGGTCTCACGGGCTCCCTTCTGTTGCACAACATCCTGGAAGAAGTCCTGCAAATCAAAAACTTAATTGCAGATTCGTGAGGCGAGCTATCACTCGCGAGGCGAATCTGGAAAATTGTTCTTCACACTTTCCAGAATCGCTAGACGAGTAGTATCTAGCGAGGCGAATCTGGAATTCCAACAGATGATGATGCCCAGAATCGCGAGGCTAAAGTATCCCTCGCGACGCGAGACAGAAACGTGAGCAAGACTCTGAGATTCAGGGCTTGTGTCTCACGTGGCCACTGTGGATTCGCGTGGCGAATCAAGTTGTTTTTTTTTATTATTTTTATTTTTATTTTTAAGTATATATATAAATGACAAACTAAAAATAAAGGATACCTAGCTTGGGTTGCCTCCCAATAAGCGCTTCTTTAACGTCACTAGCTTGACTTATTAAGAAGCATCCACCTGGATCCCATAGCCTGTTGCATAAAGGCCAAGAGATGCTCATCATGTGAGATCCTCCACCCGGATCCCATGGCTTGTGAAGTGGCAATTGCATAAGCAATACGACTCTATCCATAATTCCACCTAGCCCGTGTGTGAAAACTCCATTGACCTCTGCAATTATGAACTCACTTCCTCTCGGGTCAAATGGTGTTTTCTCGAGGAAGTATGCCAGACAAGTGGGAGGGTCTAACTTACCGGTGTCCACACATGCATGCTAGCCAACATATTTATCTAATGCAACAATTTCAGGTTGCTTGGCAAGCATGGTGAAATCCACTACCACTTTATCTTCATTTTGAACTCTACCCCCTTGCTCCGGTGCCTTGTCACTTTTCAACTCCTCTTTCTCCGGTTGCTCTTCCTCAACATGTGGTAGTTCTTCCTCAACTTCCTGAGAACTAGTTGCATCCCTGTCAGATCCCAACACCCCACTGCTTCTAGTTGTTATGGCATCGCATTGGTTCTTAGGGTTGTTCTCGGTATCACCTAGGAGAGTGTCTGGGAGACGCTCATTTACTTGCTTTGCGAGCTGAGCAAACCGTGTCTCTAGATTCTGAATTGCCGCCCCTTTATGAGCTGCCAACTTATCAATGTCTGTGTCTGTATAGATTGCCAACTTCTCAATTGCCGCATTTGCCCTCTCCAGACTCAACTCCCAAGGTTGTCTTCCTCCATCCTGTTGAGGTTGTTGTTTCCAATTCTGTTGAGGTTGTGGTTGCCAAGCTAGACCACCGCCAGCATTACTCCAAGCGAAACCCGGATGGTCTCTCCTCATATAACCCCAATACTGATTCTGACTCTGATAGTTGTTCTGGGGCACGCTGTCATAGAAATTATGGCATGAGTCCACATATTCTTGAGAGAAGTAGAACAGACGACTCACGAGTGTCATGGTCTCCATTACAATTTTCGCAACCCGGAAGCATTCCCTCGTGTACCTCGCATACAAAACAAGGCAAGACCAAGTGGAATCAAAGAAGTAGAGAGAGATAATAGTAAATAAAAATAAAAATAAAAATAACTTAACCAAATAATCAAACTTCCTTAAAAATTAGGAAAATTGGTTGTGCCAATCCCCGGTAACGGCGCCAAAAACTTGTTGAGGCACCGGCAAGTGTACCGGGTCGTCGCAAGTAATAAAATAAACACGGTAAGATTTTACCGAGGTCGAACACAAGGATTGGGGTACCAATTCTACCAATTCGCGGGAAGTTCGATAAGTTGGTCAAGCGAGGCGAGTGGTTGAGGGAGAGAAAATATAAGGTCGCAATCTAAATTAACAAATCTAATAAAATAATTAACTAAAAATCTGAAATTAAAATGTCCAAGGTCACAAATTCACCTACCCAATTATGCATACCCAAGTGATGATGATTCTTTCCTAAGTTCAATTACAATGTCAACCAGGACCCCCAAATTCTCCTATATCCACTGTCGTGCTCAATAGGACGTATTGGATGATTGGATTAATTACTTACTAGGTCTCATAATCCTAATAATCAAACTCTATTAATTCTTGTTCCCTATAAGGTTGCACCGATCTCCTACTCACTCTCGTGCAATAGTCGATCGATGATCCCAATTCAAGTTCTAAAATGCAAATTGCCTCCTAAGCCTCATCACGTTTAACTAGTCAATCACGCATGCATATGATCAACACAATCAAATCAGAATTGGAAAACATTAATTGAAAGAAGGGAGAAAGACATACATCACATCGAATCTACACCGCCATGGGTGGCTTCATTGTTCCCTCAGACGAGGGGATTAGTTCCTCATGCTCATAGACAAACAATCGGACATAACCACCATAGTAAAATAAGAAAAAGAAAAGAGGAGACGCAGCTCCAAAAAGACAAGAAATCGTCCTAAACGCTACTCTAAACAAGTGGAAAAACTAGGATTCGGATCCCCCCTTTCTGATCTGAAACAGCAATATATAGAGTTCTGATTCTGCGCTCGATCGCGAGGCGAACAGACTCTCGCGAGGCGAACATTAAAAATGACGCGCTTTCAAATTGGACTCTCGCGAGGCAAGAGTATGTTCGGGAGGCGAGTCTTCAAACTTTAATCTGTCACAGTCGTGACCTTCATCACGGCTAGGTCGTGATGATCTTTGTCTTCCAGGGTCTTCAGGCTCTCGCGAGGCGAGCATCCTATCACGTGGCGAGACAGAATTGATGATTGTTGCTGCTTTGCTGATCTTCAGACTCGCGAGGCGAGCATCCACTCGCGGGGCGAGTATCTCCAGAATGGCAGTTTCCACTGTTTCTTGACTTTCTTTGACTCTCGGAGCTTCACTTCTAACCTGAAACAATAAAAAGAAACAAAAAGCGTAATTCTATTCAAAATAGACTAAAAACTACGAAAATTTCCTAGAACGAGTCAAAGTCTAACTTAGGAACAAAACAAGGCCAAATTTGGGCGAAAACGAGATTGAACTCGAATAATTAGCACAGAAACCACAGTCCATCTAGTTATAAAACTAGATAAGCCAGAGGCTTATCAGCAACCCATAACGACAAATTAACTCTCTTTTGACAAATCTGATCACGACATTCCTGGTCACATTGGAATATGATGCAGCCTCAACCCACTGGGTGAAATAATCGATGGCAACAAGAATGAAGCGATGGCCATTTGAGGCCTTTGGTTTGATGGGCCCGATCACATCCATTCCCCACATTGAGAATGGCCAGGGTGCCGACATGACATTTAAGGGAGCTGGAGGCGCATGAACCTTATCAGCATATATTTGACACTTATGGCACTTCTTCGCATAATTAAAGCAATCAGCCTCCATTGTCAACCAATATTGGCCAGTCCTCAAGATTTTCTTGGTCATTGCATGACCGCTCACGTGTGTTCCAAAAGATCCTTCATGTACCTCCTCAATTATCCGTTTAGCTTCCTTTGCGTCAACGCACCTCAACAACACCATGTCATGATTTCTTTTGTAGAGAATATCTCAATCTAAATAGAAACCCATTGCAAGTCTTCTTAGATTTCTTTTGTCACTTTCTGAAGTACCCGGAGGGTATTCCCTTCTTTGGATGAAGCATTTGATGTCATGGTACCACGGTTTTTGATCAGGCTCTTCCTCTATCACTTGACAATATGCAGGATGATCACGACTTTCCATTTTGATAAGTGGTAGGTTCCTCTCGTCACTTACTTTGAACATTGAGGACAAGGTAGACAGCGCGTCAGCTAATTGGTTATCTTCTCGGGGAATATGATGAAATGTGACTTCATCAAACTGCTCAATCAAACCTTTGATGTAATCATGGTACGGGATTAACTTGGCATCTCGGGTTTCCCATTCCCCTCTTAGCTGGTGGATGACTAATGCAGAGTCCTCATATACCTCCAGTATCCTTGCTTTTGCCTCCATTGTTGCCAAAATCCCTAGTGCACAAGCTTCGTATTCGGCTATATTGTTTATACAATCGAAGCAGAGCCTTGTAGTGACAGGGAAATAATC
Organism: Sophora flavescens; assembly: GCA_030762895.1. Taxonomy (NCBI): domain Eukaryota; kingdom Viridiplantae; phylum Streptophyta; class Magnoliopsida; order Fabales; family Fabaceae; genus Sophora; species Sophora flavescens. The sequence continues at coordinate 130,257,546 of CM061069.1, forward strand.
ATTTTCTGGTGAGATTAAGATTGCCTCGATTCCGTGTCCCAATGCATTAGAAGCTCCGTCAAATAACAAGGTCCATTTTTCTTTTTATGGTGGTTGCTCGTGATCAAACAAAGCCATTATATCTTCATCTGGAAAATCACATTGCATCGATCCATAATCTTCTACCGGCTGATTGGCTAGATATTCTGCAAGAGCACTCCCTTTTACTACTTTCTGGGTGTGAACACCTAATTTTGTCCGGGTATTTTCTCCTCTTATTTTTAAAAAAAAAAAGAAAAAAAAAGAAAAAAATAAATAAAAATCTGCAGAGAAAACTGAAAAAAAAAAAATATCCATTATTTGGCCCATCTCTTTTAGCCCAATCCACTTACATCATCCCATCTCAAACAAAAAGGGCTGACCTTTTTTAAAAAAATATATAAAATAAAAATAAAAATAAAGTAAAAATAGGAAAGGGACAAAACAAGTGTACAGAACCAGGAGGAACAGGCCAAATTCCTTAATACATTTCAGAAGCTCAAATGGAATAAGACAGTGTTAGGCATTTTCAACAAAAATGATTTCAAAATTCAAGTATCAGAAAGGAAAAAATGGGAACATGTTGTCGCGACCGCCCCGTCCGGGAGGCGCGAAAAGATGGATAAAAAGTCAGAGGAGTCGCCACTAAGATTTTTATTGGGAAAATCTTAGAAAACCCAATTATTTAAATGTAAACTGGTCTTTTTAAAAAAGATAGATATGAGTCAAGGAGTCGGTTACGAGTAGGGAAGGTATTAGCACCCCACATCGGCCGTTTAAAAAAACGGTACCTCAAGCTAATTGTGCAAAGACATTTTAATAACCTTTTAAATATTTATTTTACCCCGAAAATTATTTACGAGAAAGAATTATATATATATATTTTAAAATATTTTGTATTTATTTGTTGGTTTTGTATTTTTTTTAAAAAAATAATATTTTTGATAAAACCTAAATGAGGTTGAACATGGCACATAAGTCCACAGAGCAACCTCAAATCTAAGGGATTGAACATGGCACCCGAGTCCATAGGGCATCCCTAAAAATAGAAAAGTTTAATTATTTTGATTAATTATTTTAACATAAAAAGAGACATAAAAAAGGAAAATTTAGTTTTGGCCCGACAAGATGATTTATCTTGCTCCTACGTATTCCCGGGTGCGATGAGAAACTCAAAGTCACGTAGTTCTTTTTTTTTATTTAAAAAAATTGATTGGTTGATTGATTTTAATTTTGATAAAGATTTTGATTTATTTATTTTATTTTAAAAAAGATTTTATTTCAGAATAAATTCACTTTTGAATACAGTCCAAGATAGCAGTGCTACACGATAAACCCTTACAATTCATACGATACTTGAGGATGAAAAATCATACAGTAACATCGTAGATTGTTGCGTGAAATAAAAAAGGATTTTTATAAAATGAAATTGGGTAAAATTGGTTAAAATTATAAATTGAAAAAAACGTTTTTATTATTTTTTATAAAAGATAATTCACTCTTGCACAGGGTTAAAGATAGCGGAGCTATACGATAAACCCTTACAATTTTTACAACACTTGAGGACGAAAAATCGTACATCAACGTTATAAATTGTTGCATGAAATCAAAAAGATATTTTTTATTTAGGAGTTTTTTTTTTAACAAGAAATTATACTCTTTGCAAAGATGCATTTTTATAAGATAATAAAAAATTAAACCCAAATCTGGTTGGCCCATAATCAAAAGTTCCTGTTGGTTTCTATCTTAACAAACCTTAAGGTTGGGCCAACTTATAAGCCCACATGCCATTCTAGGACCAACAAGCAGATTAACCCTAAGAAAAAGGTGGAACCTAATACCAAATATCCAAAGCAGACACTAAAAATCAGAACAACAATTATAAGCTGAGAAGCTACCAAGTGCAGGAGCAGGGAAGGAGGATGTCGACGGGCTGAGCATGGCGAACAGGAACGGTGGGTTACGGTTCTGCACATGGTGGTGACGCACACCTCCTCTGCAGCGTCGACGAGCAGCAGCTTCGGGCGACGGCGCGCTTCACGGACTCGTGCAGGCAGCGGCGCGCTCGAGGTTCCTCCTTGCGTTGAGCGGCGGCAGCCGAAGAGCCCTTAGTTGGTGGCGGCGCGGCAGGGACGGTCAGATATGGTTCGTGGTCCAAAGAAGAAGAGGATAAGGTGGTGGTGGCTTGGTGTTGCGGTGGAGCTCGTGGTGGTTCGTGCGAGCAGGGAGTGGATCTATAACTGCCGACTCTCGATCTGAAGAAGAAGGAGGATGTGGTGGCTATGGGGATGAAGTGGGGGGTGGCGCCGGATTTGGGAGGGGGAGGAGGAAGATGAAGTTACAGTGGGGAATAAGGAGAGTGGTGTGGGTGTGGCTCTTTTCTGTTTTTTTTGTTTTGTTGTTGCAGGTTTTGTTGAAGAAGATGAAGAATGAGAGGAAGGAGATGATGCAGGGAGAAACAGAGAACGAAAGAAGGAAAGAAAGAGGTTTTTTTTTCGATCTTTTCCTCTTGGTATCAGAGAGTTTTTTTTGATGTCCTCCCCCCTTTCTGTGTTGTTGCTGCTCTCTTTTTATATAGGAAGATCTCATCTACTTTCATCTTGGGACCATATGATTTTTGTGTGTGCAGAAGCTCAACTTCCTCTAGTCCCTTTTCAATTTCTATTTATGTTTCTTCTTCCTCTGATCTAGGCATGAACCCTTCCCTAAGCTCTGGAAAATTACCCAAAATGGTGTTTGATGACTTGAGCCTTGTGGGGAATTGTTCTGGTGGTTGGACTAGCTTCCCAATGACTGTTGCTTTTCTAGTTAAGCTCAAAAAAAAAAAAACTTGGGAGTATATTGGTTAAAGAAAAAAATTGAAGGAGAAAGATCATTATTGGGATTGTGTTTGTTGGGAAGAAAAAATGAAAAAGATTTCTGACAAATCCTATCTATTTATTTATTTTATTTTTATTATTATCATTTTTTAATCAGAAACCAGATGTATTGATTTGTTTAAGTTAGCTTGTTAAAAGGAACCGGACAAAATTAGCTGTTCATAGCTGCCCCTCTTTACTTGTTTCTTAGTAGATACTAGGTGTAACCGTAGTTAACCAATTATCGTTATAAGAAACTAGTAAAGACAAGAACTCCAATTTTTGTCCGGGGAACACTAACAAGCAAAGGACCTGTGTCTACAAACCGATTTCCTGTAAAGAACCCACGGGTTAGATTACCCACTGATATTTACACATAAAAGCTTGCGGGGTGGATTGCCCGTCATAAGCCCGAACAAAAGATAAAGAGCTTACGGGGTGGATTACCCTTTAAAAGCTCGAACAGAGAGATAAATGAGAGCTTACGGGGTGGATTGCCAATTAGAAGCTCGAACAGAAAGATAAATGAGCTTACGGGGTGGATTGCTCGTCATAAGCTCGAACAAAAGATAAAAAAAAAAGCATACACGGTGGATTGCACGTCAGAAGCCCGAATAGCAAGGTAAAAGAGCTTACGGGGTAGATTACCCGTCAGAATCCCGAATAGCAAGGTAAAATGAGAGCTCGAACTGAAAGATAAAAGAGCTTACGGGGTAGATTACCCGTCAGAAGCCCAAATAGCAAGGTAAAAGAGCTTACAAGGTAGATTACCCGTCAGAAGCTCGAACAGAAAGATAAATTAGGGCTTACGGGGTGGATTGCCCGTCAGAAGCTCGAACTGAAAGATAAAAGAGCTTACGGAGTGGATTGCCCGTCAGAAGCTCGAACTGAAAGATAAAAGAGCCTACGAGATGGATTGCCCTTCAGAAGCTCGAACTGAAAGATAAAAGAGCCTACGGGGTGGATTTCCCGTCAGAATCTCGAACTGAAAGATAAAAGAGCTTATGGAACTGAAAGATAAATGAGCTTACGGGGTGGATTGCCCGTCAGAAGCTCGAACGGAAAGATAAAAGCTTGTGTGGCCATATAGACAAATGTAATATATGAATGTCGATTTTGATGATTGATGGAATGACAATGCGAAAACTCAAATAACTAACTTTCAATTCACAGAATGAATGATGATGATGAGAACCCTTATTAATTCTGAACATGATGCAAAAGATTTATGATAAATTAATTCTTCTTTGCTGTTTATTTTCATTATTGGATCCTTGACCCTTTAAAAGCGTCGATCACAGTCAGTCCTGAGGATGAACTAAAAGAAGTCCCATCTCATCGGGGAGAGATATCCTGCACTCTGGTTTTCTAAGGGTAGGCGTCTTTGATGATAATTATCCCAGTAGCTGATCTTTAATATTCCTTCCTCTCTTCAGTGCCCTTTATAGGGGAAGCATCGTGCCCCCCATGACCTTTCGAGGCTTTCTAAGGAATTCTAACTGCTTAAAGAAAACCGATACTTGTTTCACATTTCAGTATATACTTATCAAGATGAATGCACACACACAAATGACAAAAGTTAAGAGAAAAGGACCAAGGTAGCGAAATAAAGGAAGTCAATGTCATTATATTTGGATTGAAAAAGGTATACAAAGCATAAATTGCAAAACATTGCGGAGAAGAATCGCATCTCCTTAGGTGACATCTCTCTCAATGACTAATGTTAGTATCCCTCATACAATCTCGACTGCTCATCAATTGGCTCCAGAGATGTTGTTTGCCCCAGTTTCATACATCCAGCCTACTGACTGCCCCAGTTCATCGGCTTGACGACACTTCCATTGTTATATTTTTATTTTTTTTGAACCCTAACTTTTGCCTAGACCGCCTTTTCAGGTTTTCAGCCTAGCGGGTTGCTCTAAATTTTTCCTAGACTGTCTTTTCAGATTTTCAGTCTAGCGAGCTTTTCTTTTTCATTTTTAACTTTTTCCTTTTCTTTTCTTCTTCCTCTTGGGAAGTGTGTTCAAGCATAATACTTTTTGACTGCATCTGAGTTTACAGGGAGTGGAAGATCTTCCTCATCCATCCTAGCGAGAATTAAAGCCCCTCTAGAGAATGCCTTTTTCACTACGTAAGGTCTGTCGTAGTTCGGGGTCCATTTCCCTCGATGATCCTTTTGGATTGGTAGAATCTTTTTAAGCACCAGGTCACCTTCCCGAAACTGCCGGGGGCGTACTTTCTTCTCATAAGCTCTCATCAATCTTTTTTGGTACAATTGACCGTGACACAGGGCTGCCAATCTCTTCTCTTCGATGAGGTTCAATTGGTCTAGTCGATCTTGAACCCATTCAGCTTCTTCCAATTCTGCTTCTCTCAGTACCCTTAATGAGGGGATCTCTACTTCAATCGGGAGCACTGCCTCCATCCCATACACTAAAGAATATGGCGTTGCCCCTGTCGAGGTACGAATAGAGGTACGATAGCCGTGCAAAGCAAAAGACAACATCTCGTGCCAATCTTTATACGTCACTACCATCTTTTGGACAATCTTCTTGATATTTTTATTAGCGGCCTCAACTGCCCCGTTCATCTTTGGGCGGTACGGAGAGGAATTATGATGCTTTATCTTGAAATTTTTGCACATCTCCTTCATCATTTTATTGTTCAAATTGGTCGCATTATCAGTGGTAATCTCACTCGGCAACCCATAACGACAAATTAGCTCTCTTTTGACAAATTTGATCACGACATTCCAGGTCACGTTGGAATATGATGCAGCCTCAACCCACTTGGTGAAATAATCAATGGCAACAAGAATGAAGCGATGTCCATTTGAGGCTTTTGGTTCGATGGTCCTGATCACATCCATCCCCCACATTGAGAACGGCTAGGGTGCCGACATGACATTCAAGGGAGCTGACGGCGCATGAACCTTATCAGCATATATTTGACACTTATGGCACTTCTTCGCATAATTAAAGCAATCAGCCTCCATTGTTAACCAATATTGACTAGTCCTCAAGATTTTCCTGGCCATTGTATGATCGCTCGCGTGTGTTCCCAAAGATCCTTCATGTACCTCCTCAACTATCAGTTTAGCTTCTTTTGCGTCAACGCACCTCAACAAAACCATGTCATGGTTTATTTTGTAGAGAATATCTCCATCTAAATAGAAACCCATTGCAAGTCTTCTTAGAGTTCTTTTGTCATTTTCCGAAGCGCCCGGAGGGTATTCCCTTCTTTGGATGAAGCATTTGATGTCATGGTACCACGGTTTTTGATCAGACTCTTCCTCTATCACTTGACAATATGCAGGATGATCACGACTTTCCATTTTGATGAGTGGTAGGTTCCTCTCGTCACTTACGTTGAACATCGAGGACAAGGTAGACAGCGCGTCAGCTAGCTGGTTATCTTCTCGGGGAATATAATGAAACGTGACTTCATCAAACTTGCCAATCAAACCTTTGATGTAATCATGGTACGGGATTAACTTGGCATCTCGGGTTTCCCATTCCCTTCTTAGCTGGTGGATGACTAATGCAGAGTCCCCATATACTTCCAGTATCCTTGCTTTTGATTCCATCGCTGCCAGGATACCTAGTGCACAAGCTTCGTATTCGGCTATATTTTTTGAACAATCGAAGCAGAGTCTCGCAGTGACAGGGAAATAATCATTTTCTAGTGAGATTAAGATTGACCCGATTCCGTGCCCCAATGCATTAGAAGCTCCGTCAAATAACAAGGTCCATTTTTCTTTTTCTGGTGATTGCTCGCGATCAAACAAAGCCATTATATCTTCATCTGGAAAATCACATTGCATCGATCCATAATCTTCTACCGGCTGATTGGCTAGATATTCTGCAAGAGCACTCCCTTTTATTGCTTTTTGGGTGACATAGACAATGTCATATTCTGATAGCAGGACTTGCCAGCGAGTAATTCTTCCAGTCAGAGCAGGCTTATCAAAGATATACTTGATCGGATCCATTTTGGACACCAACCAGGTAGTGTAGCACAACATGTAATGCCTCAGACGATGTGCCGCCCAAGCCAAGGCCCAGCAAGTGCGTTCTAGCAGTGAGTAGTTGGCTTCACAACCGGTGAACTTCTTACTTAGATAATAGATCGCATGTTCCTTCCTCCCTGACTCATCGTGCTGCCCTAGTACACAACCCATAGATTCATCTAGTACAGTCAAATACATGATGAGAGGTCTTCCTGGCATTGGGGGAACCAAGACTGGAGGCTCTTGTAGGTACTCTTTGATCTTATCAAAAGCTTTTTGACAATCTTCATTCCATGTTACTGCCTGATTTTTGCGCAGCAGTTTAAAGATTGGTTCGCATGTCGCTGTTAATTGGGAAATGAACCTGGCAATGTAGTTCAGTCTTCCTAAAAACCCACGAACTTCTTTCTGTGTTTGAGGTGCTGGCATATCGTTGATTGCTCGAACCTTTTCAGGATCAACCTCTATTCCTCTTTGACTAACAATGAACCCCAGAAGCTTGCCTGATTTCACTCCGAAAGTGCACTTGGCTGGATTCAGTAGGAGCTTAAACTTTCTTAACCGCTCGAAAAGTTTCTGCAGATTATCAACATGGTCATATTCGGATCTGGACTTGGCGATCATGTCATCTACATAAACTTCTATCTCCTTATGCATCATGTCATGGAATAAAGCCACCATAGCCAGCTGATATGTTGCCCCAGCATTTTTCAAGCCAAAGGGCATAACCTTATAGCAAAAGGTTCCCCACAAAGTAACAAATGTAGTTTTCTCCATAGCCTCAGGTGCCATCTTGATCTGATTATATCCCGAGAAACCATCCATGAAAGAGAATAATGCATGTTGAGCAGTATTATCTACAAGAACATCAATGTGAGGCAGAGGAAAGTCATCTTTTGGGCTAGCTCTGTTCAGATCACGATAGTCGACACACATCCGAACCTTTCCATCTTTCTTGGGGACAGGAACGATGTTAGCAACCCATTGAGGGTACTTTACCACTTCTAGGAAACCCGCATCCAGTTGCTTCTTGACCTCCTCCTTGATCTTTAAAGATATTTCCTCTTTCATCCTTCGTAGCTTCTGCTTTAATGGAGGACACTCCGGCTTTAATGGAAATTTGTGTTCTGCTACACTGGGGTCTAACCCTGGCATGTCTTGGTATGACCAAGCGAAAATATCTTTATAATCTGTCAACAACCTGATCAATCTGTTCCGCTCCTTTTCTTTCAGGGAAAGGCCAATCTTGACCTCTTTTTTATCATCTTTGGTTCCCAAATTGATTAGTTCACTCGGCTCTTCATGGGGCCGAATTTCCCCGGCTTCTTGTTCTACCAATCTCAAAAGTTCATGGGGAACTTCCCCGTCATCATCAACAACCTCCTCGGCATGATCAACGGAATAGTCAAAATTGTATGATGAGTTACTAACACTGTCGTTTTCAAGAGAGTCACTTTAAGATCTGCATTTTGGTAATTATCAAGGAAAGATGAATGAATAAAGGTTAAAGACGAGAGACTGCATTCATTGGTGAGGAAAAAAACGAAAGTAAAAAGAGAGATAACAACACAAAGATACTGGATGCATGCATTTATTGATAAGTCATACTGAAACAGAAACAACTAAGCCCATTACAACAAAACTCCTAAAGCCTTGGGCAGAGCTAAAGGATAACCATTACAGAATTACTTTGAAAAGGACTCTATGGTCTTGGGGAACTCAATGATCTCCCAATTGTTGAGCTCTGTATCCGGAGAGCATGGATACACCAGATTGATACCATGATCGGCAGGATAATCATCTTCAATAGCAGCTGCTTGGTCCAGGAATACAAACCCTACGCTTGTAAGCTCTGTCGAATGTCACAGATGGGAACCCCTTCAGCCTCGCATTCACGATTTTCCAGCCGAGCCAACCTCTTTCTTTTCTTCTCTTCTATAACCCTCATCTTGTCGGCCTTAGTGGGTTTGTATCCCAACCCAAACCTATCCTTGTTCTCAGTGAGCATGAGGATGTCAGCGACACCTTGGCTATTCTTCCCCAGACCGCTTCCAGGTTGGTATCCTCCTTCAAGCATAACCTTGGACATCATGATGGATGCTTTAGATGACCGAGGTTTAAAGAGTGGAGCACTATCCCCAACATAAGTGGCATTGGCAATTTCCAGTGACTGGAAGGCGGTCTCGAGAGCTTCCTCGACAGCTTCAATATAAGGGGTTGTTGATGGCTTGCTTACTAACAGATCCTCCTCTCCAGTGACAATTATCAATTTATTGTCAACAATGAACTTCACCTTCGGGTGCAATGTGGAAGGTACAGCTCCGACCAAATGGATCCATGGTCGTCCCAGGAGACAACTGTATGTTGGTGTGATGTCCATTACTTGGAAGAATACTTCAAAGGTGCAAGGGTCAATCTGAATGGGCAATTCGATTTCTCCCATGACTTCCCTTCGGGTGCCATCGAAAGCTCTTACAATCATTGTGCTTGGCTTCATATGAGTTCCATCAAAAGGCAACTTTTCCAGTGTTGACTTTGGCATTACATTCAAAGAAGAGCCATTATCAATGAGAACCCTGGCCATGACATGGTCTCGGCACTTCACAGAAATGTGCAATGCCTTGTTGTGCCCCATACCTTCAACTGGTATTTCATCATCGGTGAAAGTGACATAATTATCAGCAACTATGTTACCTACAATGTTATCGAGCTTATCAAATGTGATGTCATGGGAAACATGAGCTTGATTCAACACCTACATCAGTACTCTCCTGTGTGGCTCAGAGTTCATCAATAGAGACAAAAGAGATATCCGAGCCGGAGTCCGATTTAACTGATCCACAACCCTATATTCACTCTGCTTGATGAACTTCAAGAATTCGCCTACTTCTTCATCAGATACGCCCTTTTTATTCTCACCCTCGTTTGCTTCCTTGTCATCTAGGATTCCTTCCACCTTCTCTTTCCCTTTATGATCCTTTCCTTCCTTTTCTATTTCCACCCTTCGTAATACCTCTGGAGTGTAAATGCGACCACTCCTAGTCATTCCACCAATTCCTGAAATGTTGGTAACCACAGTAGTCCCGTCGGAATGATTGGGTTGAACCTGCATCTCATATTTCCATGGTACCGCTTTGGTGTCCTTGTAAGGGAAAGGACTTGGAACTCGGATGACGATTGGTGTTGGCCCACTTGGAACCAACAAAGGTTTCTTCTCAGTATAATGTATCACCACTGGTTTCTGAGTGACTTGCTCAGGAACTCGTTGAGGATTAACCACAACAGTAAAATGGGTTATCTTAATTGGGGTTGGGGAAATTGTAGATTCAGCAACCAAATTAATGGCATACTCATTTGATTCACAACCAATTAAGATAAACTTCATATCTATTAACTGTTGTACAACTTGCCGAAACTCTGAATAGTCTTCAATCGAATGCCCCATGTTCCCATCCAAGTCACACCTTATCTCTCCATCGAGAGCCTTTTCTTCCGTGATCGGGATTTGAATCAATCCACATTTGCACATCTCTCTGAAAACAACCCTCATAGGAGTCCTAACATCGACCACTTTACTCTTGAGAGTATGTTCCAAGAAGCCCTCAATGGCATTGACTCCCGAACTCCCATGATTTGGCATAGGACCCTGTGCCACATTTGGATCATCCTTCTGAAAGCTCAACCATTTGGCATTAATCAGATCTTGTACCTTAAACTTCAAAGCTTTACAATTCTCGGTGGAATGACCTGTGGCCCCATCGTGATATTCACATTGAGCATTTGGGTCATACCACTTTAGATAAGGAGGGTCTATCGGTCTTGTCGGGATAGGAGTTAGCACAGATTTGCTCACAAGTTGGCGGAATAGTTTAGTGTAGGTCATGGGTGTCAGGTCAAAATGCACTGGCTTTCTTTCCGAGTTATACAATGGTCTTGTTTGGCTGGTGTTTGGGTTTGGATTTAGGGGCTGAACAATTTGAGGTGGCATGGTGATAAGCCTCTGGCTTATCTAGTTTTATAACTAGATGGACTGTGGTTTTTGTGCAAATTATTCGAGTTCACTCTCGTTTTCGCCCAAATTTGCCTTGTTTTGTTCCTAGGTTGGACTTTGACTCTTTCTAGGAAATTTTTGTAGTTTTTAGTCTATTATGAGTAGAATTATGCTTTTTGTTCCTTTTTATTGTTACAGGTTAGAAGTGAAGCTCCGAGAGTCAAGGAAAGTCAAGAAACAGTGGAAATTGTCATTCTGGAGATACTCACCCCGCGAGCCTGAAGATCAGCAAAGCAGCAACAGTCATCAATTCTGTCTCGCCTCGCGAGTCACCGGCTCGCCTCGTGAACCTGAAGGCCTGACTGTGCCAGAGAAGTCATCCTTTCGGGATCGCCTCGCCAATCACAGTTCGCCTCGCGAGTATTCAAACTCAGGATGGAGCCAAAACTGAAATTCGCCCAGCAAACATACTCTCACCTCGCGAGAATCCAAATTGAAAGCGCGCCAAAACTAATGTTTACCTCGCGAAATCTTGTTCGCCCCGCGAGCGACCGAGAACCAGAATCCCTATTTATAGGCTGTTTCAGATCAGAATTTGGGGGGCTCTCTCTGATCAGATCCGAATCCTAGTATTTTTCCACTTGTATAGAGTAGCGTTTAGGCCAGTTTCTTGTCTCTTTGGAGCTGCGTCTCCCTTCTTCTTATTCTTATTTTACTATGGAGGTTATGTCCGATTGTTTGTCTATGAGCATGAGGAACTAATCCCCCTCGTCTGGGGGAACAATGAAGCCACCCATGGCAGTGTAGATTCGATGTGATGTATGCCTTTCTCCCTTTTTCTCAATTAATGTTTTCCAATTCTGATTTGATTGTGTTGATCATATGCATGTGTGATGGACTTGTTAACGTTGATGAGGCTTAGTCAGCGATTCGCGATTAGAACTTGAATTGGGATCATCGATTGAATATTGCACGAGAGTGAGTAGGAGATCGGTGCAACCTTATAGGGAACAAGAATTAACAGAGTTTGATGATTAGGATTATGAGACCTAGCAAGTAATTAATCCAATCTTCGAATACGTCCTAATGAGCACGACTGTGGATTTAGGAGAATTTGGAGGTCCCGGTTGACATTGTAATTGAACTTAGGGAGGAATTCATCATCACTTGGGTATGCATATTGGGTAGGTGGATTTGTGACCTTGGACATTTTAATTTTAGATTTTTAGTTAATTATTTTATTAGATTTGTTAATTTGAATTCGAACCTATTTTCTCTCTCTCAACCACCTTCTGTCGCTTGACCAACTTATCGGATTTCTCGCGAATTAGTTGAATTGGTAGCCCAATCCTTGTGTTCGACCTCGGTAAATCCTTACCGTGTTATTTTATTACTTACGACGACCCGGTACACTTGCCGGTGACCCAACAAGTTTTTGGCGCCGTTGCCGGGGATTGGCACAACCAATTTTTCCTAATTTTTAGGGAAGTTTGATTATTTGGTTAAGTTATTTTTTTATTTTTTTATTTTTTACTATTATCTCTCTCTACTTCTTTGATTCCACTTGGTCTTGCCTTGTTTTGTATGCGAGGCACACGAGGGAATGCTTCCGGGTTGCGAATATTGTAATGGAGACCATGACACTTGGAGCTGTCCATTCTACTTCTCTCAAGAATATGTGGACTCATGCCATAATTTCTATGACAGCGTGCCCCAGGACAACTATCAGAGTCAGAATCAGTATTGGGATTATATGAGGGGAGACCATCCGGGTTTCGCTTGGAGTAGTGTTGGCGATGGTCTAGCTTGGCAACCACAACCTCAACAAAATTGGCGACAACAACCTCAACAGGATGGTGGAAGACAACCTTGGGAGTTGGCTCTTGAGAGGACAAATGCGGCAATTGATAAGATGGCAATCTATACAGACACAACATTTGAGAAGGCGAATGCGGCAGTAGAGAAGTTGGGTCAGCTCGTAGAGCAACTAAATGAGCGTCTCCCAGGCACTTTCCCAGGTGATACCAAGAACAACCCTAAGGACCAATGAGAAGCCATAACAACTAGAGGCGGTAGGGTGTTGGGATCTGACTGGGATGCAACTAGTTCTCAGGAAGTTGAGGAAGAACTACCGCATGTTGAGGAAGAGCAACCTAAGGAAGAGGAGTTGGCAAGGGACAAGGCACCGGAGTAAGAGGGGAGAGTTCAAAATGCAGATAAAGTGGTAGAGGATTTCACCATGCTTGCCAAGCAACCTGAAATTACTGCATTGGATAACTACGTTGGCTTACATGCATGTGTGGACATTGGTAAGTTAGACCCTCCCACTTGTCTGGCACACTTCCTCGAGAAAACACCATTTGGCCCAAGAGGAAGTGAGTTCATAATTATAGAGGTCAATGGAGTTTTCACACACAGGCCAGGTGGGATCATGGATAGAGTCATATTGCTCCTGCAAGGGCCACTTCACAAACCATGGGATCCGGGTGGAGGATTTGATATGATGAGCGTCTCTTGGCCCTTATGCCACAGGCTATGGGATCCAGGTGGATGCTTATTAATAAGTCAAGCTAGTGATGTTAAAGAAGCGCTTATTGGGAGGCAACCCAATCTAGGTATCCTTTATTCTTAGTTTCTGACATTTTCATTTATATTATTAAAAAAAAAATTGATTCGTCACGCGAATCCACTATGGTCGCACGAGACAGAAGCTCTGAATCTCAGAGGCTTGCTCATGCTTCTGTCTCGCGTCGCGAGGGATGCTTTCTCCTCGCGATTCTGGGCATCATCATCTGTTGGAATTCCAGATTCGCCTCGCGAGATACTACTCGCCTCGCTATTCTGGAAAGTGTGAATAACAATTTTCCAGATTCGCCTCGCGAGTGGTCTCTCGCCTTGCGAATCTGCACTTAAGGTTTTAATTTGCAGGAGTTCTTCCAGGATGCTATGCAACAGAAGGGAGCCCGTGAGAGAGGCAACCATGGAAACTTGATCAGGGAGCACCCTCTCCTTTCCTCACTTTTGTTTTTGTTTTTGTTTGTCGCTCTTGAATAATTTGAGAAGATTAAGAGTATGTGTATGAATGTGTGTCGGCAAGCTTGTTGGATTTTAATTAAATTTAGCATAGATTGATTGCATGAATTATTTTGACCATTGATGATTTCCCCCTAGGTTCTGAAATTAGAAAAGTTGATCCCCATGTGAAAAAATGGAAAACTGAACTTTGAGAATTTTATTGTGATTACTTGATTTATGATAAGTTTGGGGTGAGGGGGTGCACACACTAGGAATTGTATCTCGGTCAAACAATTTGCAAAATGTCCAGGTGAGGATTTGAGCCTCCAACTTTGTTGTTGATTGTGTGAATCACTTTCATGTTGCACTTTCCCGAATTTGCTTGAATCTCTTCATGGTTTGCATGTTTATGTGTTGCATCAAATGATTTAGGCAATTTTCTTTGAATAACTACTTGGCCTAAAAAAAAAACCATCCCGAATGCATGTTCCCTAGTTAACCACATTGAGCCTAATTGGCATATTGTTTCTTGATGACCCTATACTATAAGCCAAAATCTGGAAAAAACCATGTTAACGCAATCTTAGGATTAGGAGAGCATGGAAGCTTAGCAAGAGAAGGATTGTGAGAAACTAAGTTTGGGGTGGCTACAAGGTGATGTGTCATTTTGGGGTGAGAAAAAGAAAAATAAAGGTTGAAACCCAAGAAAAAAAAATTGCCAAAAGAAAAGGGGTAAAACAAAAAAAAAAAAAAAAATTAGCAAGGAAAAGGCTGCAGTCACCCGAGGCAAAAAGAAAAATGGAAAAAGGAATTTGAGTTGAATATGTGTCAAATGCTCATGCTCTCTTAGTTCCTAGGGACTTAAGCCTAGTATCCTTGAATATCCTACCCTCAGCCAGGCCCCATTACAACCTTTATAAGACCTTCTGATGTTGCATGCATGTTTTCGTGGGAACCATTTTTGAGATGAAAATCAAATTCATGGGAAGTGCTCTTGATATGTGAAATTGAGTGAAAAGTTGATAGCCCAGACGAATTTGAGCGAATGAGTGAAATTTTACATACCCTTGTGAGGAAGGCAGTTGTTTGAAATTGGTGATCTTCCTTTTGTGTGTGACTCTGATCCTCAACTTAGATTAATGATTGCATGAATGATGAAGTTCTCAATTGTTTAAAGTAAATGAATGTGGGGATTACATTGATGCAAGGGGGAAATCATTGGAGAAAAATTGTTTTGATTGCATGAAATTTGTGCGAAATCGATTGAATCCCTTAGGCTTGCCAAGTCTTGAGTCCTTTTTGAGTTTTAGCTTGCTTGGGGACAAGCAAGGTTTAAGTTTGGGGTGTTTTGATAAGCCTCTGGCTTATCTAGTTTTATAACTAGATGGACTGTGGTTTTTGTGCAAATTATTCGAGTTCACTCTCGTTTTCGCCCAAATTTGCCTTGTTTTGTTCATAAGTTGGACTTTGACTCGTTCTAGGCAATTTTTGTAGTTTTTAGTCTATTATGAGTAGAATTATGCTTTTTGTTCCTTTTTATTGTTTCAGGTTAGAAGTGAAGCTCCGAGAGTCAAGGAAAGTCAAGAAACAGTGGAAATTGTCATTTTGGAGATACTCGCCCCGCGACTGGATGCTCGCCTCGCGAGCCTGAAGATCAGCAAAGCAGCAAAAGTCATCAATTCTGTCTCGCCTCGCGAGTCACCGGCTCGCCTCGCGAACCTGAAGGCCTGACTGTGCCAGAGAAGTCATCCTTTCGGGATCGCCTCGCCAATCACAGTTCGCCTCGCGAGTATTCAAACTCAGGATAGAGCCAAAACTGAAATTCGCCCCGTGAACATACTCTCGCCTCGAGAGAATCCAAATTGAAAGCGCGCCAAAACTAATGTTCGCCTCGCGAAATCTTGTTCGCCCCGCGAGCGGCCGAGAACCAGAATCCCTATTTATAGGCTGTTTCAGATCAGAATTTGGGGGGACTCTCTCTGATCAGATCCGAATCCTAGTATTTTTCCACTTGTATAGAGTAGCGTTTAGGATAGTTTCTTGTCTCTTTGGATCTGCGTCTCCCTTCTTCTTTTTCTTATTTTACTATGGAGGTTATGTCCAATTGTTTGTCTATGAGCATGAGGAACTAATCCCCCTCGTCTGGGGGAACAATGAAGCCACCCATGGCAGTGTAGATTCGATGTGATGTATGTCTTTCTCCCTTTTTCTCAATTAATGTTTTCCAATTCTGATTTGATTGTGTTGATCATATGCATGCGTGATTGACTTGTTAACGTTGATGAGGCTTAGTCAGCGATTCGCGTTTAGAACTTGAATTGGGATCATCGATCGAATATTGCACGAGAGTGAGTAGGAGATTGGTGCAACCTTATAGGGAACAAGAATTAACAGAGTTTGATGATTAGGATTATGAGACCTAGCAAGTAATTAATCCAATCTTCGAATACGTCCTAATGAGCACGACAGTGGATTTAGGAGAATTTGGGGGTCCCGGTTGACATTGTAATTGAACTTAGGGAGGAATTCATCATCACTTGGGTATGCATATTGGGTAGGTGGATTTGTGACCTTGGACATTTTAATTTCAGATTTTTAGTTAATTATTTTATTAGATTTGTTAATTTGAATTCGATCCTATTTTCTCTCTCTCAACCACCTTCTGTCGCTTGACCAACTTATCGGATTTCTCGCGAATTAGTTGAATTGGTAGCCCAATCCTTGTGTTCAACCTCGGTAAATCCTTACCGTGTTATTTTATTACTTGCGACGAACCGGTACACTTGCCGGTGACCCAACACATGGTAGGGTGTGTTTGAGGCTGAGAAGGGTATGATGGTCGGTAAGGAGCCATCTGTTGAGGATTTGGAAATTGTGAGGTGGCAGCGATGTATGGCTGGTTGGCTTGGTGATATGGAGGTGGTTGGTAATTTGGGGCGTATTGGGCTTGGAAGGCGGGTGTTTGGTTCGGTCTCCATCGGTTCGGTTTCTTTTGTTCAAAGGTTACTGCATGTGCTTCTCCCTCTTTCTTTTTCACAAACGGGGCTCTCTTTGGGCCGTTCCCTACTGAAGTCTCGGTGATCTTGCCATTCCTAATTCCACTTTCAATTCTCTCGTCAATGATGACCATGTCAGAAAAATTGGATGACACACTCCCAATCATCCAATCATAGAAAGGCGACTGAAGTGTATCAATGAACATTGCTACGATTTCTTTCTTGGATAAGGGAGGCTCCACCTGAGCAGCCAGTTCCCTCCATCGTTGTGCATATTCTTTGAAAGTCTCTATGTCCCTTTTTGACATATTTTGGAGTTGTATCCTATAGGGAGCCATGTCAATATTGTACTTGTACTGCTTCATGAATGCATCTGCTAGATCTTTGAAGGATCGGATATGTGCCCGCTCGAGATGCGTATACCAATTTGAAGCTGCCCCAGTTAAACTGTCTTGGAAGAAGTGAATCAAGAGTTTATCATCTTGGGCATGTGACGCCATCTTCCTAACATACATGGTCAAATGGTTTTTGGGACAAGTGGTTCCCCGATATTTGTCAAAATCGGGCACCTTAAATTTCGGCGTAATTACAACATTTGGCACCAGACAAAGTTCCGAGGCATCCCGAAGACCATAACTATTTACCCCTTCAATGGCCCGCAATCTTTCCTCTAGTAGTTCCATCTTTTCTTTAGATTTGGAATTCCCTCCCTACTAATTCACCGGAGTTTCTCCATACATATTATGGGGAAATGAATATGGCATGGAGGAGGAATCGAAGTTTGGCATCATTTGAGCCCCCTGGGGTCCATAATGTAGGGTGTATTGTGGGGGCCTTGGATTAACAGAAGGTGTCATTGTCGGGGTGTTACCATCTGTAGGGTTGACAGTTTGTGTTTGTCGTTTTTCGACAGCATTGGTGGGGATTTGTGTCTGAGTGATGTGTTCGGAGTTCTGAATGCCATCTTGTGGACTAGGGGATGTTGGTGATACAAATCCACGAGGCAAACCGTATGGGGGATTGCTCGGGTCAAATGAAAAATGAGTTTGGTTGAGAGGCATCATGGCCCCTGGTTGGTTGAAGCCTTGAATAGGAATCTGAGAAAAACCGGGCGGGATGAGAGGTGTGGCCGGGTGTCCTTCATTCGAGGCTGGAGGGTTCTCCTCTGTGTTCTTTTCCTTCTGCATTGATTGTAGGATCTCCATCGTCTTAGTCATCTGATCCTTGATTTGACTGACTTCATCCCTGATCTCTTGAACTTCTTCTAGTTCATCCGTCATGGCTCTTGCCTGTGATCGAGTGCGATAAGGGTGTCTCGGAGCAATTGTTCAGAAGAGTCACACTGTTTTAATCAGAAAAAGGTAAGAACATTAAAAAAAGAAAAGCTTTAGTGAAAACCACCTATGGAGTTATTATTTATTTTTTTTTATTTTTTTTTCTTGAGTTAACACCTTGTGACTGACAAGAGATGGTCCCTCCATCCCACACAGAGAGCATTGTGCTCATAAGTTAAAATGGAGTTGACAACAAATCTAGGGGAAGAACATCTCTCCACAATAGATGTTGTCTTAAACACACTAGCAATGCGAATTTTGAATTGAGACATCCCGGCCTACACTTTGCGCAGAAGGAAGAATCCTATAAGGCAAAGATGTAGTTGACAACATACTAAAGGGAGCCCATGCTCCACGATAGGTGTCGTCGCAAGTCAAGTTTAAGAGTTGGAGTGCGAAGGAATCATAGAGGCAAGAACAGATTTCATTAGAAGCAACACATAGATTGGGATTACATCATTGTCAAATCATAATTTTCAACATTGTTACAACATTTCATCCTAAAGTCAACAGCTTAGGTGTCTTTCTTTTTAGCCCTCGAGCAAACCTTCCACACATTTGCATAAAGTCGTCCATTTCAGACGGGAGACGAAGCTTAGGGTCCCCACAGATTTTTTGTTCTGCCTTCTCAAAGCTTTGGAAAAAATTCTGATTGCAATGGCTTAGCTCCAAACTCATGCTCACATATCTCTTTTTCCGTATGTCGATATCTATCCCTCGCTCTCGCGCTTCTTCTCTCCACCACTTCACAACATTCATTGCTTGAACCACGTGATCATGATAATGTTTTGCCGAGGTCCACCCCAAATCGGACTCCTTCTTGATTTTGACCATTAGGATATTTAGTTCTTTGACCTTTTGTACCAATTCATCCGTCATCCTACTTTGTGCACAAATTTGCTTCTGTAAGTTGCTATTGACTCCCCTTTGTCGATCAACCTCCGCCTCCAATGACTTTCTCATACCTTCTTACTGGATGACTTCTTCTTCTAACTGATGCTTTTCTTTTCTTAGCCGATGCCGATCCGTTGTCAAGGACAATACTTTACCTTCAAGATTCTGGACCTTAGCCATGATGCTTGGTGAGACATTGTCTGTGTTCTTCTGGACTCTTGAGGTTGTGGAGATATCTGCACACAAATCTTTTAAGTGTTCATTTTCCTTAGCTAACTTCTCACAACGCTTCTGTCCAATGGCTATTTTTAACTCGGCATCTTTCTTTTGTTGTTCCATTTCCTTCATTTGTGCTTCTAGGATTTTCAGTTGTTCTGCCATTTGAGTCACCAAAGGGGAGTAATCTTTATCTTTCATGCTTTCTGCAAGAATGTTGACGGGACCTTTCCTTGACTTTCTCAATGCTTCATATTCTGAGACAATGATTAGGATTGGTCGGCCCAATTGTGCTCTCCCTGCCATCTTCACATCTTTCCATGCATTTCTGACTGATTTTGCCAACAACTTGGTATTCTCTCCATCCTCGTACCGGAAACAGCATCCGCCGAGTTGTTCTTCTATTGGCACGGTTTGCATCCAACAAAGCTGTCGTAAGACTATGGCGGGTGTGTAGGATATGCACCCTCTTGGACCCATCAAAGGAAAGTTGGGATAGTCACCACAACTATAGATGATATCTTGCTCCTGCTGACCTTCGTACCATGGGCATACCCACCTAAAAGAGTCCCTTTCCACTTTGTCAAACTCGCTCTTCCATTCTTCTTCATTTAGCTGTCTCATAGGGATGTTATGGAAGCCTCTTAGCGGATCTGAATGGTGGGTGATATAACCTTTTGCATACATATGAGTCATGTCCCACACATAGAGCAACTGTGCACAACATCGAAGCTTCCCCTTTGGATGCCGCTGGCAAAATTCTAGAGTCAAAAGCGTTTTAGCTAACACTGCTGGCACGGGGTTTTTCTTTCGTTCTACTGTGAAGAATACATCCATTGCCGCTTGATCTATCATGTCTAGCGCTGATGGAAATAGAACCAACCCATATATTGTTAGCGCCAATACCCTCTCAAAGGTTTCCCAATCTTGCCGATCTATTAATTTCTTCAAATGATTTTCGAGAAGAGTTCGGGTTAACCCTCGCGAGTTTGAGTGCCCGGTCAACTTCACGTCATTTTCAGGAAGCCCTAGTAGCCCTGCTATGCATGTAGTGGTCAAGTATTGCCCTAAATGAAAGTACACGATGGGTTTTTTCTGCATTGGCATCCTTAACAGGCAAGCATATTCTTCAATGGTGGGAGTAATGTCCATGTTTGAAAATTCGAAACACCTGAGGTGGGGGTTCCAATACTGACACAAAGCACTCAAAGCAGCAGTCTCAACCGGTATGAAAATTAGGTCCAAGATCCCTCCATACTTCTTGGTGAAGCTTCTTCGACGTTCTTGAGGCAAAGATTGGATCAACTCTTTTAGATTCTCAAATGAGTTCAATATCACCCTGGAGTTCTTGGTGGTGGGAGCATTGCTAGTGTGTCTGACTTTTTCCATCTCTTGTAATCAAAGGTGTTATCTCAAACCAAATTATCTGTGGAGGGAAATTTTAATTTGTTAATAACATTTGGAAATCAAATTTACTTATGCATGAGAGTGTAACAAAATGCATGAATGACATATTAACAATGCGTGACTTAAAGTACTACATGCACGAGCATACCATGAATAATAATGAATGTAACAGGATGCATGAATGAATGGCATATGAAGGCGTCTATGGAATGCATGCATAAAATCATTATGATGCATGTGATTATTCAAGTTGCAGAAAAAGGTGGAATGCGCTCCCTTTTGTCCTACATGGGTCATATCCTAAAGTTTGAACTTCTGAGGTCAAGACCCTAGTTTGGTAGGCTACTAATGGCATTTTAGGTGCATGACTTCCGGGACAGATCTAGACCCCTAAAAATGTGGTCCCCGGATTACCCTCATCTAAAAATGAGGACCCGAATCCACGAACCTCACCACAGGGACCGAAAAGTCACAATATGGCAGTCCATGTTCTGGTAGCAATCCGAGTGGGAGAATCAATGTCTGTCAGGGATGCAGAAGCATCACAATAACATCACTGAAGCCCCTTCTAATCCTATGACATTCCAAGACTCGGGTATAGAGCCCAAAAGTGTGTGAGTATGTGATGGTGATGTGTGTGCTGGGAGCAAGCAAACCTGCACACAAAAAAAAAACTAACCCCAAGCCTGCAAAAGAACAGCCAACATTTACAAGAGTTTTCTACCCTAAGGTTGCAAGAATGTACAAAGGCATTTATTAAAGCATATAATACTATATACAAAACAAATAAAACAAAAAAAGGGTAAAAACTAATATTTTCAAATCTATTAAAAAAATTGCACAACCAACTATGATAGGCCTGACTCTCAAAGGCTCCCCAGTGGAGTCACCAGCTGTCGCGACCGTCCCGTCCGGGAGCCGCGAAAAGAAAGTAAAAACATAGGAGCCGCCACCAATATTTTTTATTTGGGAAAAAACATTGGAAAAACCATTTATTTTAAGGAAACTAGTCTTAAAAAAAAGAAACAGAGAGAGTGATGAGTCCGAGAGTCGGTTACGAGTAGGGAAGGTGTTAGCACCCCACATCGTCCGTTTAAAAAAACGGTACCTCAAGTTAATTGTGCAAAAATATTTTAATAGCCTTTTAAATATTTATTTTACCCCAAAAATTATTTACAGGAAAGAATTATTTTTAACTTTTAATATTTTATATTTTTTACTTTTTATATTTTTAAGTTTATTGTTTATAAAAACTAAATGAGGTTGAACATGGCACATGAGTCCACAGGGTAACCTCAAATCTAAGGGACTGAACACGGCACCGTGTCCATAGAACATCCCTAAAAATAGAAAAGTTTAATTATTTTAACATAAAAAGAGACATAAAAAAAAAAAGGAAAATTTAGTTTTGGCTTGACAAGATGATCTATCTTGCTCCTACGTATTCTCGGGTGCGATGGGAAACTCAAAGCCACGTAGTTCTTTATAAAAGATTTGATTTGTTGATCTTAACGTTTTGAAAATGATTTTTTTTTTTTTGATTTTTTATTTTTGAAGAGATTTTTTTTAAAGAGGTTTTATTTTGAAATAAATTCACTCTTGCACGGGGTCCAAGGTGCTATACGATAAACCCCTACAATGCATACACCACTTGAGGATGAAAAATCATACATCAACGTCGTAGATTGTTGCGTGAATCCGAAAGATTTTATTTTATAAACAAGGTTAAAATTTGATGCGAGAGTAAATTGAAAATATTTTATTATCTTTTAATAAAAATGGAATTCACTCTTGCGCAGGGTCAAAGTTAGCTAAGTTATACGATGAACCCTTACAATTCATGTGACACTTGATGGTGAAAATTCATACATCAACGTCATAAATTGTTGCGTGAACTCAAAAGAGTTTTTTAGAAAAAAAGTTTTTATTTAAAATATGAATGAAAAATATTTATAAGATTTTTTGTTTTGCTTTTTTTTTTTATTTCAAGTTTTCCTAGAGACAAGATGAAATATGGTATACATTTTAAGCCCATATCCATGACTCCAAGTAATTTCATTTTATTTTTATTTTCAAGAACATTTTTTGAAAATAAAAGAAGAAATGGCCCCGTAAGCCAACAGATTAGACACAAAAAAAAAAAACTCACTGATCCTAAGCCCACAAGCCAAAAACAGGCAATAGCTAAAAAAAAATGAAGCTAACCCATAACCCCATGAGAAGCCCAACTAAGTGAAACCCAAACATATAAACCAACATAACATAATAATAACAATAAAAAACAAAAGGAAAGTACCATACTCAGAAGCTAGAAGCTTCTGAGTTTGTTTTTTACGATACCCTCGGGTCAATGGAGGAGGGAACGACGGCTGAACCAGGAAGACCAAACGGCGGTGATTACCAGCAGCGCGATGACGGAGCAGGGGTCGCGAGCGGCGGTGTACGGACGTGAGCGCGCGACAGCGTCCGGGGCAGCGGTGATCCTGTGGTTCGTGAGTGATGGAGAAGACAGGGGTGATCCGTGGTAGTGGCATTCGGTGGTCCTCCCAGCGGATGACAAGACGAACGCGGAGGTCGTGGTTCTAGCTGGGACGAAGAGTTCACGGCATGCAGACGGCGGAGGGGGACAGATCGAACAATACAGAGATGAAGACGACGGTGAAGCGGCGCAGATGGGAAGAGTGGACGAAGGTGGTGTGGTTGTGAACCGCGGCGGCTGCAGTGCGGCTGAGCAAAGAAGCACGCAGAGTTGCTTGAAACAAGATCTGACCTGTTTTTATTGGTGTTTTGATGGTGGAGGAGCTTTGGATTTTGAATTTTTTTTCTTTCTTTCTTCTTTTCTGTTTGATTTTTTATTTTGAGAGTGGTAATGGCTTATGGTAGGTTGAAGAGAATGAAATGATATTTGAGATAAGATGAAGAGGATGGTTATGGATGAGTGGGAGGTGCTGCTACTGTTATTGATGGGGGTTAGGGGAAGGTAGACCGTGTTCTCCTGCCTTTTTCTTTTACGCCTCCTCCTCCTTTCTTATATATCTTCCAATCCCTTTTAGATGCAGAAGATGAAACAATGTAGTCATTTTTATTTTCTATTCTTTGCTTCACTTTGCTATTATTTTTTCTTTGATACTGTAAACCTTCCATTTTAGCTACTCAGTCCCCTTTGCTCTCTGATTTGCTCAGATTATGAGTTGATACTGTATTAGAGCTGGGGCAATGTTTTCCTTTTTCATGTTTTGATTTTCAAACTTTCTCCCTCTTGCAATTTTTCAAAGCTTGACTTTCCTCTGTTTCTGAAACAAATTAAATTTTTTGTCTTACTCCTTTGGCCTCACACAATCACACATATCTTCTTCTTTTATTTATTTATTTATTTGTTTTGTCTTTTTTTTTTTTTGGCAATATTGTATGTTTTATTTTTCTCAATATGGATTAAAAAGAGAGAAAAAAAAGGACAAAATTAGATGTTCACAGTAGTTCTTCATGAAATGTGGCATGCACGTTTGTTTGTCCTTGCTGTGCCTATTGTTTTTAGATTCTTCTTTGTTTGTGTTTTTCTCGTGATTTAATACTGTAACTATTTTATTAGACTGAAGAGGAGCTTGAATATTCTATGTGCCATATTTTAGTGTATAATATATAGACTATATTAAGTTTCTACTTAATGGAGTTTCTCGTTTCAATTTGAAATGTTGGGCTATGACAATAAGCCTCAGTGATGTTTTCAAGTGTCTATCTCTTATTCTGTCTCAAAAGTCAAAATGAAGTTGTATTCCCCAATTTAATCTATGTACAAGAAGTTACTGGTCGTGTGTTTCTTCCGAGACGACTTATTCTAGAGCATCCTTATGCATTATGGTTTGTTGTAGTAGCAATTGGAGTAGATAACAATAGTGTGCAACGAAAAGAGAAGACACATGTGTAAGGCATATTGGACATAGTGTTGTAAGACAATTAATTAATAAGGGAGTAATTTCCATTGAGTATGTAAAAATTGGGGAAAATCTATTTGATCTTCTCACCAAAGATTTAATCAGGAAAGTAGTCTTGGATTCGTCGAGGGTACGGGTCTCAAGCCTTGAGTTGAAGAAAATATGGTGGATACCCATTTGTTGGTCAAACGAAGTCATACGATTACTCATATACATTACATTTCCATCCCTGTGGCGTGTGGTAATGCTTGTTGATAATAGATACATGGCCCTTGATTTGGGTGACGCTATAGAGACGCACCGATATATCTATAAATGTTTATTGTGAGATTAGTTATAAAACTCTTAATAGATACATAACCTATTTTTAGGTGGTGCTGGAGAGACACACTTGATGTATCTACCTATGTGATTGAGAAGGTAGAAGCCGCTTTCTATGAAATACTTATGCAATATTTCTAAAACACTCATGAGAAACCCAATGAGAAGGATTTTATAATGTGAATCTATTTGAGTTGTTATTTATCGCGGAGTTTACACAAGTTCAAAGGTACAATAAGTGATGTGGGGGTCTCAACCAAGTTCATTTATGGTGCGTTTGTTTTAGATTTTGATAGAATTGATTTTGGAAGAATTGATTTTGAAAAAATCAATGTTAAAAAAAAAATTATTTGTGTTTGGTAACAATATTTTAAAAGTAGGTTTAAAAGAATTAATTTTGTTTGGATGATAAAATAAAATCACTTTTGAGGTGTAAATATGTAGAATTTTGTGGGTCCTACATCTATAATCAATAATTTTTAAAGGAAAAGCTAGAATCTTTTGCTTCCACAAAACTTAGTTTTGCTCACCAGGAATCAATTATTTTCAATTGAGTTTCGTACCCAAACACCACAATTACTGTAGCAACTGGGGTTTGGGTGTCTAACGGATGTTGGAAACGCTAAACAAACAGACACTTAGTTCAAGAACAATTCACTTCTTAGACGAAGTTGTTGCCTCACTTCAGTGCGGGTTAATTCAAACCTTTAGGATATTAACACTTAAACATTAATCATTTTTTTTGGCCAGATTATTCTTTTAGTTACTTGCTTGCCGTGGGGGGATGTTGGTAAATGGCAGGAAGTGATTAAATAATAGAATGATATTAATAATAAATGAACATTATTTTTTAACTTTTATATTCCAATAAATTAGATTAAAGGAAATTGAAGACGATTGAAGGCTTATATACGTTATAATTTAATAGTGATGCTATTTTGCACGAATTTAATTTTCGTCAAATTTGACGAATCCAAGTTATCGTGCAGTTCAAAAAAATAAAAAACAAAAAACTGGAGAGCAGATTGGTTTTTAAAACGCACCACCGCCTTTGTTATGTTTTAAATTCGTTTGCCGTTTTACGAAAATGTGGTCGTACCATTTACCATTTTTGATATTTTAAAGCCACTTAAATTGCCTTTGATGACTCCAATAGTTGGCATCTTATGCAAATATTCCCTATGTATATATACATATATAGGATACGGTGCAAAAGACAAGAGGAGAGCTAGACAAGTTTTCTTTATGTTTTGATTTCCTTTGCACACCGCCTCTATTCACTTGGTCATAATCTGGACAATTGTATCGTGTCAATTCCTTTGTTTTTGGGTTTGAGTATACAAGTTCAAGAGCATGTTGTGTTAATCTTGACGAGTAAGTCAGGTTGTCAGATTGTACCTTAGATCTGTCGGAATATTGCTTTAAAGACATCGTTTATGCTAACTTTCTACCGTGCCGAACCACGTTAATTCTTTGTGTGTTGTCTGTCGCGACCGTCCCGTCCGGATGTCGTGAAAAGAAGGATAAAAGCAGAGGAGTCGCCACTAAAATTTTTTATTGGGAGAGTCGGTTACGAGTAGGGAAGGTGTTAGCACCCCATATCGTCCGTTTAAAAAATGGTACCTCAAGTTAATTGTGCAAAACATTTTAATAACCTTTTAAATATTATTTTACCCCAAAAATTATTTACAAGAAAGAATTATTTTTATTTTTTAATATTTTGTATTTATTTATTAGCTTTGTATTTTAAAAATTATTGTTGAAAAAACCTAAATGAGGTTGAACATGACACATAAGTCCACAGAGCAACCTCAAATCTAAGGGACTGAACATGGCACTGTGTCCATAGAGCATCCCTAAAAATAGACAAGTTTAATTATTTTGATTAATTATTTTAACATAAAAAAGGACACAAAAAAAGGAAAATTTAGTTTTGACTTGACAAGATGATTTATCTTGCTCCTACGTATTGCGATGGAAAACTCAAAGCCACGTAGTTCTTTAGAAAAAATTCATTGATTTTAAATTTTTTAGAAAAATATTTTTTTTATATATTTTTGAAAAGCATTTTAAGAAAAAGAACAAAAATCATTTTTAAGAGACTTTTTCATTTTTCATTTTTTTTTGTTATTTCAAGACTTAAATTCAGAAAAAATATTTGTTTTGTTATTTAAAAGAAACGTATTTTTTTTATGAGACATATTACTTTTTATTTTATGCCTTGGCCCAACATTCTAACATTAGAGCATAAGGAAAAAAAATGACTGGGCCACTTGTAAGAAACACAAGCCCAACAAAGTGAACAAACCACCAAAACCATGGACAAATTATAAAAGCAAAAGAAACAAAGTAGAGAGAAGCTTCTAGCTTCATCGTTACCAACGAACGTGATAGAGGACCAAAGAGATTGGTCGGAGTCGTGGCGGGAGGGGGCTCGCCTGGAGGAGCTATATGGCGTTGACTTGGTTCTGGTTTGTGAAGGTTTGGGTGGCGCCGATGACGACGTTATGAACGGATCTGTGTCTGGTCGGCGGAGGGGGCGATTAGGCGGTGCAGAATGACTGGGAGGCAGCGGAGCACGGCGGAGGATAGGGGAAAGGGACGGTGTTGGTGGTGCTGTAGTGACGGATCGGTGCAACACGGTCTAAGGAGGAGGTCGTGGCGGAGCTTCTGTAATGGTACTTGGCGAAGGAATCAAGGTGGGTCGCGAGCGGTGGAATGGGCTGAGACGTGACAGCGCCGCCACTCTCTGTCGTGGTGGTTGTTGTGCGACACGGTCCGAGGCAGAGGTCGTAACGGAGCTGCTGTAATGGTACTTGGCGGTGATGACGCAGATGGTAGAGGAGTTCTGTTTTGTTGTTATTATTATTTTTTATTTTGAGATGGTGGTGAAGGGTTGTTGTAGAAGGTTCTGTTTTGATTTGTTTCTTTGGTGATGAATATGGTGTTTGGGTATGGTGGGTGGCTATGTTGGAGGTGTTCATGGTGGGTGGCTATGTTGGAGGTGTTCAAGATTGATGAAGGTGAAATGAATGGAAGATGATGAAAGAATGGTCTGAAATTTTTTTTGTGAGCCCCCCCCCCCCCCCCCCCCCCTCTGTTAATGTGCAGCGTATATATAGTATAAACAAGAGGAGATGATGCCAAAATTGATGTTGGACTGTAGAGGGTGGGGAGCAAATCAGCCTTTGCTCCCACTGCTCTGTATGGCTGGTGGAATGGCAGGGATGGTGACCCCTTGTTTTTGGAAAAAAAGTGAAAGAAATCAAAAGGAAGGGAAATAAAAGAAAGCTGGTTTATACCTGAAGTGGAAGATGACAAAGTAAGGATGGCAGAAGTGTACCAGAAGGCAAAAAATCAAACGTCCCTCTTCTTAATTTTTTTATCATTTTCTTTTTAACATTTTTGTATTATTATTTATTGTTTATATTTTTTCTTTTTTTGCATTTGGGTTTGGATCATGGACCTAAAAGATATCTTGCAACAAAAAACTAAAAAGAGCTCCACTTGATCATGTAATGGGCCCAGAACAAAAATATTTTTGCTTTTTTTGTATTTTTATATATTTTCTTTTGATTTTTCAAAAAAAAATAATTAAAAGAAAGAAAACTCGGACAAAATTAGGTATTCACGGATGCCCCTATTTACTTGTTTCTTATTAGATAGTAGGTGTAACCGTAGTTTACCTATTATCGTTATAAGAAGCGAGTAAAAACATGAACTCCGGTTTTATTCGGGGTACACTGACAACCAAAAGGACCTGACTACAAACTGATTTCCTGTATAGAACCAGCGGGGTTGGATTGCCCACTGAGGTTTAAACATAAAAAGCTTGTAGGTTGGATTGCCTCCTAAGCTTAAAAAACAAAGATAAAGAGCTTACGGGGTGGATTGTCCGTCAGAAGATCGAACAAAAAGATAAAATGAGCTCACGGGGAACAGAAAGATAAACGTGAGCTCACGGGGTGGATTGCCTGTCAGAAGCTCGGACGGAAAGATAAAAAGCTTATTGGGTTGATTATCCGCTGAAGCGTGACAGAAAAGGTTAAAAGCTTACGGAGTCGGTTATCCGCTGAAGCCTGAAAAAAAAAAGATAGAAAGCTTGCGGAGTCGATTATCTACTGAATCTTGACAGAAAAGGTAAAAAGTTTGTGGAGTCAGTTATCCACTGAAGCTTGACAGAAAATAAAAAGCATGCGGATTCGGTTATCCGCTGAAGCTTAAAATAAATGTTAAAAGCTTACGGAGTCGGTTGTCCGCTGAAACTTGAAAGGAAAGGTAAAAAGCTTGCGGAGTAGGGTATCCGCTGAAGCTTGCAAACAAAAAAAGGTTAAAAGCTTGTGGAGTCTTTCATCCACTGAAGCTTGACAAAAAATAAAAATAAAAAACATGCGGAGTCGGGTATCCACTGAAGCGTGACAGGAAAGGTTAAAAGCTTACGGAGTCGGTTATCCGCTGAAGCTTGAAAAGAAAGGTAAAAGGCTTGTGGAGTCGGTTATCCGCTGAAGCTTGAAAGGAAAGGTAAAAACTTATGATGTCTATGAATTTACGGGGCTTTGTGCTTAAAAAAGATAAACAATTGCAATGCAATGAGATAATGCATGATACATAAATGTCCAATATGCTTGATGAAAACCTCAAATGATTTCAATGCAACACAAGGAAAGCCTATAATACATTAATATATTTTTTCGTTATCATCCTCGACCCCTTAAAGCATTGATCACAGACAAGTTCTGAGATGAACTAAAGCAAGTCATATCTTCATGGAGAATAAGGTCAAGCACTTTTGAAAGGGTGTGCTTCCTTTGCAATGATTGTCCTAATGGTTGATTTTATTGTTCTTTCCCTTCTATAATGCCTCTTGTCAGTAGACCACGGTACTCTTTGTTGGGAGACCATCTTGTCCTTTACGGCCTTTTGAGACTTTCAAAGAAATTCTAAATGCTTTTGAAGACATCAATACATGTTTCACATTTCAGTATATACTTATCATGATGAATGTACACACACAATTGACAAAAGTTAAGAGAAAGGGATAAGGGTAAAAAGAATTAGGAGTCAATGTCATTATATTTAGACTGAAAAGGGTATACAAAGTAGATATTACAATGGAGTATGGAATTGTAAAAAGGTTGTGGAGTGGAATCACATCTCCTCAAGTGACATCTCTTTCCATGACTAGTGTTAGTATCCCTCATACCATCTAGACCGCTCACTAATCAACATCTGAGAATGCTATCTGCCCCAGTCTTCATGCATCTAGCTCACTGATTGCCCCAATTCATCGGCTTGACGACACTTCCATTGTTATGTTTTTTTCTTTTTAACCCTAACTTTTGCCTAGACTGCCTTTTTCAGGTTTTCAGTCTATCGGGCTGCTCTAACTATTGCCTAGACCATCTTTTCAGATTTTCAGTCTAGCGAGCTTTTCCTTTTCTTTTTTCTTTTCATTCTTTCTTTCTGATTTTTTATTTTGGGAAGTGCGTTCAAGCATAGTACTTTTTGACGGCGTCTGAATTTACAGGGAGTGGTAAATCTTCCCCATCCATCCTGGTGAGAATTAAAGGTCTTCCCGAGAAGGCTTTTTCACAACGTAAGGTCCTTCGTAGTTCAGAGTCCACTTCCCTTGGTGATCCTTTTGGATTGGTATAATCTTTTTAAGCACCAGGTCACCCTCCAGAAAATGTCGCAGGCATACCTTCTTCTCATAATCTCTCATCAACCTTCCTTGGTACAATTGACCGTGACACAATGCCCCTAATCTCTTCTCTTCAATGAGGTTCAATTGATATAGTCGATCCTGGACTCACTCAGCTTCTTCCAATTCTTCTTCTCTCATTACTCTTAATGAGGGGATCTCTACTTCAATCGAGAGCACTGCCTCCATCCCATAAACTAAAGAATATGGCGTTGCCCCTGTCGAGGTGCGAATAGAGGTACGATAGCCGTGTAAAGCAAAAGGTAACATCTCGTGCCCATCCTTATACATCACCACCATCTTTTGGACAATCTTCTTGATATTTTTATTAGCGGCCTCAACTGCTCCGTTCATCTTTGGGCGGTACGGGGATGAATTGTGATGCTTTATCTTGAAGTTTTCGCGCATCTCCTTCATCATCTTGTTGTTCAAGTTGGTCGCATTATTAGTGATAATATCACTCGGCAACCCATAACGACAAATTAATTCTCTTTTTACAAATTTGATCACGACATTCCTGGTCACATTGGCATATGATGCAGCCTCAGCCCACTTTGTGAAATAATCAATGGCAACAAGAATGAAGCGATGCCCATTTGAGGCTTTTGGTTCAATTGGACCGATCACATCCATTCCCCACATCGAGAACGGCCAGGGTGCCGACATGACATTCAAGGGAGCTGGCGGCGAATGAACCTTATCAGCATATATTTGACACTTATGGCACCTCTTCGTATAATTAAAGCAATCTGTCTCCATTGTCAACCAGTATTGGCCAGCCCTCAAGATTTTTCTTGCCATTGCATGACCGCTCGCGTGTGTTCCAAAAGATCCTTCATAGACCTCCTCAATTATCTGTTTGGCTTCTTTTGCGTTAACGCATCTCAACAACACCATGTCATGATTTCTTTTGTAGAGAATACTTCCATATAAATAGAAACCCATTGCAAGTCTTCTTAGAGTTCTTTTGTCATTTTCTGAAACGCCCGGAGGGTATTCCCTTCTTTGGATGAAGCATTTGATGTCATGGTACCACGGTTTTTTATCAGGCTCTTCCTCTATCACTTGACAATATGCAGGATGATCACGACTTTCCATTTTGATGAGTGGTAGGTTCCTCTCGTCATTTACTTTGAACATTGAGGACAAGGTAGACAGCGCGTCAGCTAATTGGTTATCTTCTCGGGGAATACGGTGAAATGTGACTTCATCAAACTGCTCAATCAAACATTTGATGTAATCATGGTACGGGATTAACTTGGCATCTCGGGTTTCCCATTCCCCTCTTAGCTGGTGGATGACTAATGCAGAGTCCCCATATACCTCCAGTATCCTTGCCTTTGATTCTATCGCTGCCAAGATCCCGAGCGCACAAGCTTCATATTCGGCTATATTGTTTGTACAATCAAAGCAAAGCCTTGCAGTGATAGGCAAATAATCATTTTCCGGTGATATTAGTATTTCCCCGATTCCATGCCCTAATGCATTAGAAGCTCCATCAAATAACAAAGTTCATTTTTCTTTTTCTGGTGATTGTACGTGATCAAACAAAGCCATTATATCTTATTCTGGGAAATCGCATTGCATCGATCCATAATCTTCTACTGGCTGATTGGCTAGATATTCTGCAAGAGCGCTACCTTTTACTGCTTTTTGGGTGACATAGACAATGTCTAATTCTGATAGCAGGACTTGCCAGCGAGCAATTCTTCCAGTCAGAGCAGGCTTATCAAAGATATACTTGATTGGATCCATTTTGGACACCAACCAGGTAGTGTAACACAACATGTAATGCCTCAAACGGCGAGCCGCCCAAGCCAAAGCACAGCAAGTGCGTTCTAGCAGTGAGTAGTTGGCTTCGCAACTGGTGAATTTCTTAATTAGATAATAGATGGCATGTTTCTTCCTTCCTGACTCGTCGTTTTGCCCCAGTACACAACCCATTGATTCATCTAGCACATTCAAAAACATGATGAAAGGTCTTCCCGGAACTGGGGGAACCAAGATTGGAGGCTCTTGTAGGTATTGTTTGATCTTCTCAAAGGCCTTTTGACAATCTTCATTCCATGTTACTGCCTGATTTTTGCATAGCAATTTAAAGATTGGTTCACATGTGGCAGTTAGTTGGGAGATGAACCGGGTAATGTAGTTCAATCTTCCTAAAAACCCACCAACTTCTTTCTCCGTTCGAGGTGCTGGCATATCGATGATTGCTCGAACTTTTTCAGGATCAACCTCTATTCCTCTTTGACTAACAATGAACCCCAGAAGCTTGTCTGATTTCACTCCAAAAGTGCATTTGGCTGAATTCAGTCGAAGCTTAAACTTTCTTAACCGTTCAAAAAGTTTCTGCAGATTATCAACATGTTCATCTTCGGATATGGACTTGGCGATCATATCATCTACATAAACTTCTATCTCCTTATGCATCATGTCATGGAAGAAAGCCACCATAGCCCGCTGATCTGTTGCCCCAGCATTTTTCAAGCCAAAGGGCATAACCTTGTAGCAAAAGGTTCCCCATAAAGTGACAAATGTAGTTTTCTCCATATCTTCAGGTGCCATCTTGATCTGATTATATCCCGAGAATCCATCCATGAAAGAGAATAATGCATGTTGAGCAGTATTATCTACAAGAACATCAATATGAGGCAGAGGAAAGTCATCTTTTGGGCTAGCTCTGATCAGATCTTGATAGTCGACACACATTTGAACCTTTCCATCTTTCTTGGGGACAGGAACGATGTTAGCAACCCATTGAGGGTACTTTACCACTTCTAGGAAACCCGCATCCAGTTGCTTCTTGACCTCTTCCTTGATCTTTAAAGATATTTCCGCTTTCTTCCTTCGTAGCTTCTGAATTATTGGAGGACACTCCAGCTTTAATGGCAGTTTGTGTTCTGGTACACTAGGGTCTAACCCTGGCATGTCTTGGTAAGACTATGCGAAAACATCTTTATAATCCATCAATAACTTGATCATCCTACTTCGCTCCTTTTCTTTCAGGGAAAGACCAATCTTGACCTCTTTTTTATCATCTTCGGTTCCCAAATTGATTAGTTCACTCGGCTCTTCATGGGACCGAATTTCCCTGGCTTCTTGTTCTACCAACCTCAATAGTTCAGGATGAACTTCCCCGTCATCATCAACAACCTCATCAGCATGATCAATAGGATAGTCAAAATTGTATGCTGAGTTATTAACACTGTCATTTTCAAGAGAGTCACTTTTAGCTCTGCATTTTAGTAGTTATCATGGAAAGACGAATGAATAAAGGTTAAAGATGGGAAACTGAATTTATTGATGAGGAACGATGAATAAAAGCGTAAGTAAAAAAAAGAGGGATAAGAACATAAAGATATTGAATGCTATAAGTCATACTGAAACGGAAACAAGTAAGCCCATTACAACAAAAATCCTAAAGCCTTGGGCAGAGCTAAAGGATGAGCATTACAGAAATATTTTAAAAAAACTCTATGGTCCTGGGGAACTCAATGACCTCCCAATTATTGAGCTCTGTATCCGGAGGGCATGGATACACCAGATTGACACCATGATCGGCGAGATAATCATCTTCAACAGCTTCTGCTTGGTCTAGGAATGTGAACCCTACACTTCGGAAGCTCTGTTGAATTTCACAGATGGGAACCCTTTCAGTCTCGTATTCACGATTTTCCAGCCGAGCCAACCTCTTTCTTTTCTTCTCTTATATAACCCTCATCTTATCGGCCTTGGTGGGTTTGTATCCCAACCCAAACATGTCCTTGTTGTCGGTGAGCATGAGGATGTCAGCGACACCTTGGCTATTCTTCCCCAATCTTCTTCCAGGTCGGTATCCTCCTTCGAGTATAACCTTAGCCATCATAATGCACGCTTTAGATGATTGATGTTTCAAGAGTGGAGCACCATCCCCAACATAAGTGGCATTGGCAATTTCAAGCGATTGGAAAGCAGTCTCGAGAGCTTCTTCGGCAGCTTCAATGTAAGGGGTTGTTGATGGCTTACTCACTAACATATCCTCCTCTCCAGAAACAATTATCAACTTACTATCGACAATGAACTTCACTTTATGGTGCAATGTGGAAGGTACAGCTCCAGAAGAATGGATCCATGGTCGTCCTAGGAGACAACTGTACGTTGGTGTAATGTCCATTACTTGGAAGAGTACCTTGAAGGTGCAAGGACCAACCCGAATGGGCAATTCAATTTCCCCCATGACTTCCCTCCGTGTACCATCAAAAGCCTTTACAATCATTGTACTTGGCTTCATATGAGTTCCCTCGAAAGGCAACTTTGCCAATGTTGACTTTGGCATTACATTCAAAGAAGAGCCGTTATCAATGAGGACCCTAGCGATGACATGATCTCGACACTTCACAGAAATGTGTAACGCCTTGTTGTGACCTATTCCTTCAGTTGGAATTTCATTATCAATGAAAGTGACATAATTATCAGCAACGATGTTACCCACTGTGAACACCTAATTTTGTCCGGGTGTCCTTTTAATCAGTGTTTTGAAAAAAAATTATAATATAAAAATAAAAAATAAAAAATATAGAAAAAACTGAAACTAAGCAGAACTTCAACATACAGGGCCAAGAAGAAAAAGCCAAAGTTTCAAGTTTCTATTACATCTCAGAAGCAAAGAAAGCAATGGCAGACTTAGGCATTGTCAACAAAAAATAGTTTCAAATTTTAAGCATCGGAAAGGAAAT
Source organism: Sophora flavescens (assembly GCA_030762895.1). Classification (NCBI taxonomy): domain Eukaryota; kingdom Viridiplantae; phylum Streptophyta; class Magnoliopsida; order Fabales; family Fabaceae; genus Sophora; species Sophora flavescens. The sequence goes on from CM061069.1 coordinate 130,292,953, forward strand.
ATTGGAACAAGCAATGCTGCTACCTCCTCTCAAACAGAGTCAAACCTGAATCAATGGAAAGATACTTAAAAAAACAAATGAGAGTTACAGTACAAGGAAAAACTAAAAAAAAATGCAAAATGATAAGATTGGAAATGTGAAAGGGACCCTGCATTACAGCCATGGCAGAGGACATTGGGTCCTGTTTTGGATTTTTGTAACAGTAGAGAATATTTAAAGGGATAGGGGAACAATTCTAGGGGGCCCTTTTTTTTCTCTGGAGGGAATCACTTTTCTCTTCAAGCTCCCTAACATCAATCTCCCTCCATCTTCAACCATCATAACAGCCAACACAATATCATCTTCAACCCCCAACATCTAATAAAATCACTTTCCTCTAAATCATCTACCACATCTCAATCAAAATCGAATATCCTAGTACCTGGAAAACAGATCAGAACGTTGGTCTGAGCCCCTCTGCCGTGCGTCCTCTGTCACTTGCGTTCTCTGCCACCTCGACCTCCGTTGCGCAGCACCACCTCGTCTAGAACGGATCCGCAGCTGCGAGGCCGCAACCCAGTCACCGTCGTGCCGGATCTCGCCGTCGCAAGCCCCCTGCCGCACCGCCAGATCCGCGTTCTTCCCTCCGTTGCGCATCTTCTGTCGCCTGTGTCCTCCGCCGCGCATCACCGGGACGGTCACGACAGCATCCAGCCGCAGATTCGTACAACTCGCCGTCCTCCACATCGTCGTCGGCCATCATCTCCCCCTCTCACGCCCAGATCCCTGTTGGCCTTCCCTTCCATTTGTTGGTAAATGGAGAAGTTGGAAACTTCTCTCTGATATTTGCTTTGTTCTTCTTACTTATTTATTCTTTATTTTTTGTTATCATATGCCGGCTATGTGGGTTTGTTTGGGGTTTTTAAATGGGCTGCTTCGTTTTTATTTTATTTTATTTGTGGGCTTATTTTTTGAGTCTTTTCCTTTTTTTACCTAGTGGATCCAACTTTTAAAAAGGGAAGGAGCCTCTGTCTAAAAAAAAAACGTTTTTGGGCTTCTTTTCTGTTAGGTCTGAATCTAAATTTTATTCTACATGATTTGTGCTTTGGGCTTAAGATGTGTTTTTGTTGTTGATTCCTTGTTCCAAATAAAAATCTCCTAAAAATATTTTGAAACGAAATCGGCTTGTTTGAATTCACGCAACAATTTACAACGTTGATGTACGATTTTTCGTCCTCGAGTGTTGTAAAAAATTGTAAGGGTTTATCGTATAGTTTCACTATCTTTAACCCCGTGCAAGAGTGAGTTCTTTCATTTTAAAAAAATAAAAATGATTTTTAGGTTCTATTTTGACAAAGTTTTCCCTTTTTTAAAATAAACAAATAAATAAATGAATGAGTACTTTTAAGTATCTCTAATAAATTTTAATAAATAAAAAACCTTTAGCAATTCAAGTAACAATCTACGACGTCGATGTATGATTTTTCATCCTCAAGTGTCGTATGAACGGTAAGGGTTTATCGTATAGCTTGACTATCTTTAACCCTGTGCAAAAGTGAATTCCTTGTAAAATAAAATGTTTTCAACTTATTCTCAAGTCTTATAAAAATGAAAAAATCTTTTCAAATTCACGCAATAATTTATGATGTTAAAATAAAAATTTATTTTCACGCAACAATCCACGACGTTGATGTATGATTTTTCATCCTCAAGTGGCGTATGTATTGTAAGGGTTTATCGTATGGCGCTGCTATCATGGACACTGTGCAAAAAATGAATTTATTTTGAAATAAAGTCTTTTTTTAAATAAAATAAATAAATAAAATCTTTATCAAAAAATAAAAATCAATCAATCAATCAAATCTTTTCAAAAGAACTACGTGGCTTTGAGTTTCCCATCGCACCCGGGAATACGTAGGAGCAAGATAAATCATCTTGTCAAGCCAAAACTAAATTTTCCTTTTTTGTGTCTCTTTTTTAGGTTAAAATAATTAAACTTTTCTAGTTTTAGGGATGCTCTATGGACACGGTGCCATGTTCAGTCCCTTAGATTTGAGGCTACCCTGTGGACTCATATGTCATGTTCAACCTCATTTAGTTTTTTTAAACAATAAATTTAAAAATAAAGTTTAAAAAATTTTAAATATTAAAAGTTAAAAAAAAAATTTCCTGTAAATAATTTTTGGGGTAAAATAAATATTTAAAAGGCTATTAAAATGTTTTCGCATAATTAACTTGAGGTACCGTTTTTTAAACGGGCGATGTGGGGTGCTAACACCTTCCCTACTCGTAACCGGCTCCCGGACTCATCTCTCTCTTATTTTTTAGACCAGTTTTCCTTAAAATAAATGGTTTTTCCAATGTTTTTCCCAAATAAAAATATTGGTGGCGACTCCTCTTTTTTTATCCCTTTTCGCGACTCCCGGACGGGACGGTCACGACAGCTGGCGACTCCACTGGGGACCCTTCGAGAGTCAGGCCTATCATAGTTGGTTGTGCAATTTTTTTTAATAGATTTGAAAATATTATTTTTTAGCCCTTTTCTTTGTTTTATTTGTTTTGTATATAGTATTATATGCTTTAATAAATGCCTCTGTATATTCTTGCAACTTAGGGTAGAGAACTTTTGTATTGGTGTTGTTTGTTCCTTTTTTTGCAGGTTTGGGGTAGTTTTGTTTTAGTAGGTTTTGTGAAGGTTTGTATGCTCCCATCACACACATCACTATCACATGTTGCACACACTTTTGGGCTCTATACCTGAGTCTTGGAATGCCACAAGATTAGAAGGGGCTTCAGTGATGTTACTGCGATGCTTCTGCATTCCTAATAGACATTGATTCTCCCGCTCGGATTGCTACCGGAACATGAACTGCCATATTGTGACTTTTCGATCCCTGTGGTGAGGTTCGTGGATTCGGGTCCTCATTTTTAGATGAGGGTAATCCGGGGACCACATTTTTAGGGGTCTAGATCTGTCCCGGAAGTCATGCACCTAAAATGCCATTAGTAGCCTACCAAACTAGGGTCTTGACCTCAGAAGTTCAAACTTTAGGATATGACCCATGTAGGACAAAAGGGAGCGCATTCCACCTTTTTCTGCAACTTGAATAATCACATGCATCATAATGATTTTATGCATGCATTCCATAGACGCCTTCATATGCCATTCATTCATGCATCCTGTTACATTCATTATTATTCATGGTATGCTCGTGCATGTAGTACTTTAAGTCACGCATTGTTAATATGTCATTCATGCATTTTGTTACACTCTCATGCATAAGTAAATTTGATTTCCAAATGTTATTAACAAATTAAAATTTCCCTCCACAGATAATTTGGTTTGAGATAACACATTTGATTACAAGAGATGGAAAAAGTCAGACACACTAGCAATGCTCCCACCACCAAGAACTCCAGGGTGATATTGAACTCATTTGAGAATCTAAAAGAGTTGATCCAATCTTTGCCTCAAGAACGTCGAAGAAGCTTCACCAAGAAGTATGGAGGGATCTTGGACCTAATTTTCATACCGGTTGAGACTGCTGCTTTGAGTGCTTTGTGTCAGTATTGGAACCCCCACCTCAGGTGTTTCGAATTTTCAAACATGGACATTACTCCCACCATTGAAGAATATGCTTGCCTGTTAAGGATGCCAATGCAGAAAAAACCCATCGTGTACTTTCATTTAGGGCAATACTTGACCACTACATGCATAGCAGGGCTACTAGGGCTTCCTGAAAATGACGTGAAGTTGACCGGGCACTCAAACTCGCGAGGGTTAACCCGAACTCTTCTCGAAAATCATTTGAAGAAATTAATAGATCGGCAAGATTGGGAAACCTTTGAGAGGGTATTGGCGCTAACAATATACGGGTTGGTTCTATTTCCATCAGCGTTAGACATGATAGATCAAGCGGCAATGGATGTATTCTTCACAGTAGAAAGGAAGAAAAACCCCGTGCCGGCGGTGTTAGCTGAAACGCTTTTGACTTTAGAATTTTTCCAGGGGAATCCAAAGGGGAAGCTCCAATGTCGTGCACAATTGCTCTTTGTGTGGGCCATGACTCACATGTATGCAAAAGATTATATCACCCACCATTCAGATCCGCTAAGAGGCTTCCATAACATCCCTATGAGACAGTTAAATGAAGAAGAATGGAAGAGCGAGTTTGACAAAGTGGAAAGGGACTCTTTTAGATGGGTATGCTCATGGTACGAAGGTCAGCAGGGGCAAGATATCATTTATAGTTGTGGTGACTATCCCAATGTTCCTTTGATGGGTCCAAGAGGGTGCATATCCTACACACCCGCCATAGTCTTATGACAGCTTTGTTGGACGTAAACCGTGCCAAGAGAAGAACAACTCGACGGATGCTGTTTCCGGTACGAGGATGGAGAGAATACCAAGTTGTTGGCAAAATCAGTTAGAAATGCATGGAAAGATGTGAAGATGGCAGGGAGAGCACGATTGGGCCGACCAATCCTAATCATTGTCTCAGAATATGAAGCATGGAGAAAGTCAAGGAAAGATCCCATCAACATTCCGGCAGAAAACACGAAAGATAAAGATTACTCCCCTGTGGTAACTCAAATGACAGAACAACTGAAAGTTCTAGAAGCACAGATGAAGGAAATGGAACAACAAAAGCAAGATGCCGAGTTAAAAATAGCCATTGGACAGAAATGTTGTGAGAAGTTATCCAAGGAAAATGAACACTTAAAAGATTTGTGTGCAGATATCTCCACAACCCCAAGAGTCCAGATGAATACAGACAATGTCTCACCAAGCATCATGGATAAGGTCCAGAATATTGAAAGAAAAGTATTGTCCTTGACAACGGAAAGGCATCGGCTAAGAAAAGAAAAGCATCAGTTAGAAGAAGAAGTCATCCAGCAAGAAGGTATGAGAAATTCATTGGAGACGGAGGTCGATCGACAAAGGGGAGTCAACAGCAACTTACAGAAGCAAATTTGTGCACAAAGTAGGATGGCTGATGAATTGGTACAAAAGGTCAAAGAACTAAATATCCTAATGGTCAAAATCAAGAAGGAGTCCGATTTAGGGTGGACCTCGGCAAAACATTATCATGATCACGTGGTTCAAGCAATGAATACTGTGAAGTGGTGGAGAGAAGAAGCGCGAGAGCGAGGGATAGATATTGACATATGGAAAAAGAGATATGTGAGCATGAGTTTGGAGCTAAGTCACTGCATTCAGAATTTTGTCCAAAGCTTTGAGAAGGCAGAACAACAAATCTGTGCGGACCCTATGCATCGTCACCCGTCTGAACTGGACGATTTTATGCAAATGTGTGGAGGGTTTGCTCGAGGGCTAAAAAGAAAGAGACCAAAGCTGTTGACTTTAGGATGAAATGTTGTAACAACGTTGAAAATTATGTTTTGACAATGATGTAGTCCCAATCTATGTGTTGCTTCTAATGAAATCTGTTCTTGCTTCTATGATTCCTTCGCACTCCAACTCTTACACTTGACTTACGACGACACCTATCGTGGAGCATGGTCTCCCTTTAGTATGTTGTCAACTACATTTTTGCCTTATAGGATTCTTCCTTCTGTGCAAAGGGTAGGTCGGGATGTCTCAATTCGCATTGCTAGTGTGTTTAAGACAACATCTATTATGGAGAGATGTTCTTTCCCTTGATTTGTTGTCAACTCCATTTCATCTTATGAACACAATGCTCTCTGTGTGGGATGGAGGGACCATCTCTTGTCAGACACAAGGTGTTAACTCAAGAAGAAAAAAATAAAAAATAATAATAAATAATAACTCCATAGGTGGTTGTCACTAATGCTTTTTCTTTTTTGCAATGTTCTTACATTTTTTTTTGATTAAAACAGTGTGACTCTTCTGAACAATTGCTCCGAGACACCCTTATCGCACTCGATCACAGGCAAGAGCCATGGCGGATGAACTAGAAGAATTTCAAGAGATCAGGGATGAAGTCGGTCAAATCAAGGATCAGGTGACTAAGATGATGGAGATCTTACAAGCAATGCAGAAGGAAAAGAACACCGAGGAGAAGCCTCCATCCTCGAACGAAGGACAGCGACACGCTGTCGCGCACGCGTCAAAAAGAAGAGCGGTTTACAAAAAACATGTAGATAGGGAGCGACAACTCGAGTATCGTCTCACAAGGACTCTTGGATTGTTGTTAACAGAAAAGTCAGTTTTAGGGGGTTTTGGATTTGAAACTAAATAAAGAAAACAGTTAAGGAAATAATGCAAATAGGTGATTGTCAATAATTGAAACGACTAATCTAATGCTCTCGGTTCCCCGCTATCATCGGTTCATATAAATCCAAGCCCTACGCGGATTCTAATCTCTTTTCGATTGTAACATCAATTAACAAGCGAAACCGAAACTACGCGACGTATGTTCCTATTACCGAATTAAGCAAACGGGGTGAAGCTCACGTGAATTAAGCAAACACGAATGAACACACGCGAATTAAGCAAACGCGATTAAGTATAGGAACACGCAATCATCGAAACAAATCAATACCCATTCGATACAAACTGAATTAAGCAAACAGAATATAGAATAGTATTGAAAGATAAAAGCAATGAAAACAGGAATTACAAAACCACAAGCGTCAATGGAACCCGATAACAGCAGATCAACCCAAGGGAGTTAGTTCTCCATTACAATATAGCAAAAACCTGATTCGCAGTAATCTAATCTAAAAGGAAAAGAAGATGATAAAAGAAGATCCATCCTGGTTTCTGCCCTAAACTGCAACTTATACCCTCCAGAATCTGTGCACACTCGCGAGGCGAGCATACCCTCGCGACACGAATATTAATTTTGGCGTGGGTTCAAATTGGTTTCTCGCGAGGCGAGACAGTGATTCGTGGGGCGAGGCTTCAAATTCCAATCTGTCACAGCCGTGACCTTCATCACGGCTAAGCCGTGATGGTCTCTGTCCTTCAGGGTCTTCTCATCATGCCCGTGATGGGCATCACGGGCTGACCGTGATGCTTTCTGACTTCCAGGATCGCGAGGCGAGACACGGTTCGCGTGGCGAGACAGAGAGGATGGCATTTCTGGCACAGCAAGGCTTCATGCTCGCGTGACGAGTACCCTCTCGTGAGGCGAATAATTCCAGAATTGCTTCTCTTTATTAACCTGAAAACAAGAAATAACAGTAAGTGCTTTATTTGACTCTAAATCAGCTAAATTACCCTAAAACTACTTTAGAGACTCGAAATGTTTCTTGAAGACAATCAAGTCTAATTTGGGTGAAAACGAGATTGAACTCGAATAAAACAATGGTCTTTACTAGTCAAAAACTAGTCGATCCAGAGACTGATCAAAATACCCCAAACTTAAACTTTGCTTGTCCCCAAGCAAACTAAAACTCAAAAAAGACTCAGACTTGGCAAGCTTAAAAGATTCAATCAAATTCGCACAAATTTCATGCAATTTCAACAAAACATTTTTTCTTCAATGCTTCCCCCTTTTCAACAATGTATTCCCCACATTCATTTACTTTAAAAAATTGAGAATTCCACCATCCATGCAATCATTAATCTAAGCAAGGGATCCAAGTTACACACAAAAGGGAGATCACCAAATTCAAACAATCGCTTTCCTCACAAGGGAATTTAGTGTTTCACTCATCCGCTCAATTTGTCTAGGTTATCAACATTTCACTCAATTTCACATTTAAGAGCACTTCCCATGAATTTGATTTTCACCTCAGACAAGGTTCCCACGAAAACATGCATGCAACATCAAAAGGTCTTTTAAGGTTGTAATGGGGCCTGGCAAAGGGTAGGATATTCGAAGGTACTGGGCTTAAGTCCCTAGGAACTAAGAGAGCATGAGCATTTTGATACATATTGAATTCCACTCGAGCTCCTTTTTCCATTTTTCTTTATGCTTTTGGGTGACTACAGCCTTTTTCTTTTAATACCCTTTTTGACATTTTTACACATTTTTTTTCTTTTGCCTTTTGCTCTAACCTTTTTTTTTCTTTTTCTCAATCCCAAACAACACATCACATCCCTGCAGCTACCCCAAACTTAGTTTCTTGAAAACCTTCTCTTGCTAAGCTTCCATGCTCTCCTAATCCTAAGATCGGGTTTACATGGTTTTTCCAGATTTTTGGCTCATAATATAAGGTCATCAAGAAGCAACAGGCTAATTAGGCTCAACAGGGATAACTAGGAACATGCATTAGGGACTGGTTCTTTTAGGCCAAGTAGCTAATTCAAAGAAAATTTGCCTAAATCATTTGATGCAAACACATAGACATGCAAACCATGAAGAGATTCAAGCATATTCGGGAAAGTGCAACTTGAAAGTGATTCACACAGTTAAAAACATGTTGGAGGCTCAAATCCTCACCCGGACATTTTTCACAAATTGTTTGATAGAGATTCTATCCCTAGTGTGTGCATCCCTATCACCCCAAACTTATCATAAATCATGCAATCATAACAGAATATCTCAAAGTTCAGTTTTCAATTTTTCAAATGGGGATCAAATTTTCAATTTTCAAATTTCAAGACCTAGGGGGAAAATCATCAACAGTCAACACATGTCATGCAATCAATCTATGCAAAATTTGATCAAAAACCAACAAGCTCACCGACACAAGACTCAAACACATACTCTTGATCTTCTCAAATTATTCAAGAGCTAAAAGAAAACAAAACAGAAACAAAGCAAGGGTAATTAAAAAGAGTAAGGTTTAGAGAAAACTCATAGAGGCGGTTCCACCGGGATCCCACTGTCTGTGATACAGCGGCCAAGGAATGCCCAAATTGCAATATGATCCTCCCGGATCCCATGGTCTATAGCATAAGTATGAAAGGGAGCGCTTGACAATTATGTTGACCTTGCCAAGTGCGGCGGACTTCTCGCTCCCTCTTGGGTCCGAGTTGACCTCCTGGTCAACGAAGTCCTCCCAATAAAAATGGGATTCAACCTCTTGGACTGGCCATAGTGTCTTCATATCCAAGGATGCAAAATCCAGTCTTTCTGGCAGAGGTTTGAACTCCATCGCTGGTTGTTCCACAGTGGGAGGTGGCAAACAGGTAGCGAGGATCTCTGGTGCCGCTTCAACTTCTGCACGATTCTCACTCACTGCATTATCAAATTCATCACCTGTTATACATGCATAAATCTTAGCACACACCACACAATGGTTAGTGTTAGTACAGTCAGTACATATAGTACAACAAACTGAATCAGAAACGGATTGAATGTCTGGAAATTCAACACACAGTTCATCAGTAATAGTGTTCTTGACTTCAAAATCATGTTCAAAAGAAGTATTGTCAAGAACAACTATTTGTGAATCTGTATGTTTCTCAAGGAGACGTTGAGTTTGCAGTGAAGCCGAGGTGGAGACAATGTGATCAATTTGAATGGCCAACTTCTGAAAACCAACTTCTATCCTCTGTTGGGATTCAAGATTTTGTTCTGCAATCCGTTGATTGTTCTCTGCCATCCGTTGATTGTTCTCTTCCATCCGTTGAGTGTTCTCGGCCATTCGTTGTATCAGAGAAGCTAACTCATCCAGGCTGCCTTGATCTCCACCATGTTGGCTAGGATAATCGTCCACTCCAAACATGCCAAAATCACTACTAAACTCATAACCTCCAACAAAGTTAGGATAACATATGCATGGTGGTGGCTCATCAAAGTTAGGATAATATATGCATGGATCATAATCAACATAAGGGAAACAATCTTGCATATAGTTATCCATGGGAAGTACTACGATTTGTAACCAGACAAAGCAGCCATAACTAATTCAGCAATGCGGATTTTTTTTTTATTTTTTTTTAATTTTGTTTTCTGCTAATAACAACAAGAGTCCCCGGCAACGGCGCCAATTTTGACACGCTGTCGCGCACGCGTCAAAAAGAGGAGCGATTTACAAAAAACATGTAGATAGGGAGCGACAACTCGAGTATCGTCTCACAAGGACTCTTGGATTGTTGTTAACAGAAAAGTCAGTTTTGGGGGGTTTTGGATTTGAAACTAAATAAAGAAAACAGTTAAAGAAATAATGCAAATAGGTGATTGTCAATAATTGAAACGACTAATCTACTGCTCTCGGTTTCCCGCTATCATCGATTCATATAAATCCAAGCCCTAAGCGGATTCTAATCTCTTTTCGATTGTAACATCAATTAACAAGCGAAACCGACACTACGCGACGTATGTTCCTATTCCCGAATTAAGCAAACGGGGTGAAGTTCTCGTGAATTAAGCAAACACGAATGAACACACGCGAATTAAGCAAACGCGATTAAGTATAGGAACACGCAAACATCGAAACAAATCAATACCCATTCGATACAAACTGAATTAAGCAAACAGAGAATATAGAATAGTATTGAAAGAGAAAAGCAATGAAACCAGGAATTACAAAACCTCAAGCGTCAATGGAACCCGATTACAGCAGATCAACCCAAGGGAGTTAGTTCTCCATTACAATATAGCAAAAACCTGATTCGCAGCAATCTAATATAAAAGGAAAAGAAGATGATAAAAGAAGATCCATCCTGGTTTCTGCCCTAAACTACAACTTATACCCTCCAGAATCTGCTTGCACTCGCGAGGCGAGCATACCCTCGCGACGCGAATATTAATTTTGGCGTGGGTTCAAATTGGTTTCTCGCGAGACGAGACAGTGATTCGCGGGGCGAGGCTTCAAATTCCAATCTGTCACAGCCGTGACCTTCATCACGGCTAAGCCGTGATGGTCTCTGTCCTTCAGGGTCTTCTCATCATGCCCGTGATAGGCATCACGGGCTGACCGTGATGCTTTCTGACTTCCAGGCTCGCGAGGCGAGACACGGTTCGCGTGCGAGACAGAGAGGATGGCATTTATGGCACAGCAAGGCTTCAGGCTCGCGTGGCGAGTACCCTCTCGCGAGGCGAATAATTCCAGAATTGATTCTCTTTATTAACCTGAAAACAAGAAATAGCAGTAAGTGCTTTATTTGACTCTAAATCAGCTAAATTACCCTAAAACTACTTTAGAGACTCAAAATGTTGCTTGAAGACAATCAAGTCTAATTTGGGCGAAAACGAGATTGAACTCGAATAAAACAATGGTCTTTACTAGTCAAAAACTAGTCGAGCCAGAGGCTGATCAGACAGCCAGTCACACCTCTCATCCCGCCCGGTTTTTCTCAGATTCCTATTCAAGGCTTCAATCAACCAGGGGCCATGATGCCTCTCAATGAAACTCATTTTTCATTTGACCCGAACAATCCCCCATACGGTTTGCCTCGTGGATTTGTACCACCAACAGCCCCTAGTCCACAAGATGGCATTCAGAACTCCGAACACATCACTCAGACACAAATCCCCACCAATGCTGTCGAAATACCGCAAACACAAACTGTCAACCCTACAGATGGTAACACCCCGATAGTGACACCTTCTGTCAATCCAAGGCCCCCGCAATACACCCTACATTATGGATCCCAGGGGGCTCAAATGATGCCAAACTTCGGTTCCTCCTCCATGCCATATTCATTTCCCCATAATATGTATGGAGAAACTCCAGTGAATCAGTCGGGAGGGAATTCCCAATCTAAAGAAAAGATGGAAGTACTAGAGAAAAGATTGCGGGCCATTGAAGGGGTAAATAGTTATGGTCTTCGGGATGCCTCGGAACTTTGTCTGGTGCCAAATGTTGTAATTCCGCCGAAATTTAAGGTGCCCGATTTTGAGAAATATCGGGGAACCACTTGTCCAAAAACCATTTGACCATGTATGTTAGGAAGATGGCGTCACATGCCCAAGATGATAAACTCTTGATTCACTTCTTCCAAGACAGTTTAACTGGGGCAGCTTCAAATTGGTAAACGCATCTCGAGCGGGCACATATCCGATCATTCAAAGATCTAGCAGATGCATTCCTGAAGCAGTACAAGTACAATATTAACATGGCTCCCGATAGGATGCAACTCCAAAATATGTCAAAAAGGGACATAGAGACTTTCAAAGAATATGCACAACGATGGAGGGAACTGACTGCTCAGGTGGAGCCTCCCTTAGCCGACAAAGAAATCGTAGCAATGTTCATTGATACACTTCAGTCGCCCTTCTATGATAGGATTATTGGGAGTGTGTCATCAAATTTTTCTGACATGGTCATCATCGGCGAGAGAATTGAAAATGGAATGAGGAATGGCAAGATTACCGAGACTTCAGTAGGGAACGGCCTGAAGAAAGCCCCGTTTGTGAAAAAGAAAGAGGGAGAAGCACATGCGGTAACCTTTGAACAGAAGAAACCGAACCAATTTAAACCAAACCAAACACCCGCCTTCCAAGCCCAATACGCCCCATATTACCAACCACCTCCATATCACCAAGCCAACCAGTCATACATTGTTGCCACATCGCAATTTTCAAACCCTCAACAGATGACTCATTACCGACCATCATACCCTTCTCAGCCTCAAACACACCCTACCATGCCACCTCAAATTGTTCAGCCCCTAAATCCAAACCCAAACACCAGCCAAACAAGACCACTGTATAACTCGGAAAGAAAACCAGTGCGCTTTTACCCGATACCCATGACCTACACTGAACTATTCCGCCAGCTTGTGAGCAAATCTGTGCTAACTCCTATCTCGACAAGACCAATAGACCCTCCTTATCCAAAGTGGTATGACCCAAATGCTCAATGTGAATATCACGATGGGGCCACAGGTCATTCCACCGAGAGCTTTAAAGCTTTGAAGTTTAAGGTGCAAGATCTGATTAATGCCAAATGGTTAAGCTTTCAGAAGGATGCTCCAAATGTGGCACAGGGTCCTATGCCAAATCATGGGAGTTAGGGAGTCAATGCCATTGAGAGATTCTTAGAACATACTCTCAAGAGTAAAGTGGCCGATGTCAGGACTCCTATGAGAGTTATTTTCAGAGAGATGTACAAATATGGATTGATCCAAATCCCGATCACGGAAGAAAAGGCTCTCGATGGAGAGATAAGGTGTGACTTTGATGGGAACATGGGGCATTCGATTGAAGACTGTTCGGAGTTTCGGTAAGTTGTGCATCGGTTAATAGATATGAAGTTTATCTTAATTGGTTGTGAATCAAATGAGCATGCCATTAATATGGTTGCTGAATCCACAATTTCTCCAACCCCAATTAAGATAACCCCTTTTACTGTTGTGGTTAATCCTCAACCAGTTCCTGAGCAAGTCACTCTGAAACCAGTGGTGATATACTATACTGAGAAGAAACCTTTGCCGGTTCCGAGTGGGCCAACACCAATCGTCATCCGAGTTCCAAGTCCTTTCCCTGACAAGGACACCAAAGCGGTACCATGGAAATATGAGATGCAGGTTCAACCCAATCCTTCCGACGGGACTACTGTGGTTACCAACATTTCAGGAATTGGTGGAATGACTAGGAGTGGTCGCATTTACACTCCGGAGGTATTGCGAAGGGTGGAAATAGAAAAGGAAGGAAAGGATCACAAAGGGAAAGAGAAGGTGGAATAAATTCAAGATGATAAGGAAGCAAACGGGGGTGAGAATAATAAGGGTGTATCTGATGAAGAAGTAGGTGAATTCTTGAAGTTCATCAAGCAGAGTGAATATAGGGTTGTGGATCAGTTAAATCGGACTTCGGCTCGGATATCTCTTTCGTCTCTATTGATAAACTCTGAGCCACACAGGAGAGTACTGATGAAGGTGTTGAATCAAGCTCATGTTTCCCATGACATCACAGTTGATAAGCTCGATAACATTGTAGGTAACATAGTTGCTGATAATTATGTCACTTTCACCGATAAAGAAATACCGGCTGAAGGCATGGGGCACAACAAGGCATTGCACATTTCTGTGAAGTGCCGAGACCATGTCATGGCTAGGGTTCTCATTGATAATGACTCTTCTTTGAATGTAATGCCAAAGTCAACATTGGCAAAGCTGCCTTTTGATGGAACTCATATGAAGCCAAGCACAATGATTGTAAGAGCTTTCGATGGCACCCGAAGGGAAGTCATGGGAGAAATCGAATTGCCCATTCAGATTGGCCCTTGCACATTTGAAGTACTCTTCCAAGTAATGGACATCACACCAACTTACAGTTGTCTCCTAGGACGACCATGGATCCATTCGTCTGGAGCTGTACCTTCCACATTGCACCAGAAGGTGAAGTTCATTGTTGATCGTAAGCTGATAATTGTTTCTGGAGAGGAGGATCTGTTAGTAAGCAAGCCATCAACAACCCCTTATATTGAAGCTGCCGAGGAAGCTCTCGAGACCGCCTTCCAGTCACTTGAAATTGCCAATGCCACTTATGTTGGGGATAGTGCTCCACTCTTTAAACCTCGGTCATATAAAGCGTCTATCATGATGGCCAAGGTTATGCTCGAAGGAGGATACCGACCTGGAAGCGGTTTGGGGAAAAACAGCCAAGGTGTTGCTGACATTCTCATGCTCACTAAGAACAAGGACAGGTTTGGATTGGGATACAAACCCACCAAGGCCAACAAGATGAGAGATATAGAAGAGAAGAAAAGAAAGAGGTTGGCTCGGCTGGAAAATCGTGAATACGAGGTTGAAAGGGTTCCCATCTGTGACATTCAACAGAGCTTCCGAAGCGTAGGGTTCGCATTCCTGGACCAAGCAGCAACTATTGAAGATGATTATCCTGCTGATCATGGTATCAATCTGGTGTATCCATGCCCTCCGGATACAGAGCTCAACAATTGGGAGATCACTGAGTTCCCCAGGACCATAGAGCCCTTTTCAAAGTAATTCTGTAATGCTTATCCTTTAGCTCTGCCCAAGGCTTTAGGAATTTTTGTTGTAATGGGTTTACTTGTTTCTGTTTCAGTATGACTTATCAATAAATGCATGCATCCAGTATCTTTGTGTTGTTATCTCTCTTTTTTTTACTTTCGTTTTTGTTCACCATTCCTCACCAATAAATGCGGTCTCTCGTCTTTAACCTTTATTCATTCATCTTTCCCTGATAATTACCAAAATGCAGATCTAAAAGTGACTCTCTTGAAAACGACAGTGTTAGTAACTCATCATACAATTTTGACTATTCCGTTGATCATGCTGAGGAGGTTGTTGATGATGACGGGAAAGTTCCCCCTGAACTTCTGAGATTGGTAGAACAAGAAGCCAGGGAAATTCGGCCCCATGAAGAGCCGAGTGAACTAATCAATTTGGGAACCAAAGATGATAAAAAAGAGGTCAAGATTAGCCTTTCCCTGAAAGAAAAGGAGCGGAACAGGTTGATCAGGTTGTTGATGGATTATAAAGATGTTTTCGCATGGTCGTACCAAGACATGCCAGGGTTAGACCCTAGTGTAGTAGAACACAAATTGCCATTAAAGCCGGAGTGTCCTCCAGTAAAGCAGAAGCTACGAAGGATGAAAGCGGAAATGTCCTTAAAGATCAAGGAGGAGGTCAAAAAACAACGGGATGCAGGTTTCCTAGAAGTTGTAAAGTACATCGTTCCTGTTCCCAAGAAAGATGGAAAGGTTTGAATGGGTGTTGACTATCGAGATCTGAACAGAGCTAGCCCAAAAGATGACTTTCCTTTGCCTGACATTGATGTTCTTGTAGATAATACTGCTCAACATGCATTATTCTCTTTCATGGATGGTTTCTCGGGATATAATCAGATCAAGATGGCACCTGAAGATATGGAGAAAACTACATTTGTCACTTTGTGGGGAACCTTTTGCTATAAGGTTATGCCCTTTGGCTTGAAAAATGATGGGGCAACATTTCAGCGGGCTATGGTGGCTTTATTCGATGACATGATGCATAAGGAGATAGAAGTTTATGTAGATGACATGATCGCCAAGTCCAGATCCGAAGATGACCATGTTGATAATCTGCAGAAACTTTTTGAGCAGTTAAGAAAGTTTAAGCTCCGACTGAATCCTGCCAAATGCACCTTTGGAGTGAAATCAGGCAAGCTTCTAGGGTTCATTGTTAGTCAAAGAGGAATAGAGGTTGATCCTGAAAAGGTTCGAGCAATCAACGATATGCCAGCACATCAAACAAAGAAAGAAGTTCGTGGGTTTTTGGGAAGATTGAACTACGTTGCTAGGTTCATTTCCCAATTAACAGTGACATGTGAACCAATCTTTAAACTGCTGCGCAAAAATCAGGCAGTAACATGGAACGAAGATTGCCAAAAAGTTTTTGAGAAGATCAAACAGTACCTACAAGAGCCTCCAGTCTTGGTTCCCCCAGTGCCAGGAAGACCTCTCATCATGTATTTGACTGTACTAGATGAATCTATTGGTTGTGTACTAGGGTAGCACGATGAGTCAGGAAGGAAGGAACATTCCATCTATTATCTAAGTAAGAAATTCACTAGTTGCGAAGTCAACTACTCACTGCTAGAATGCACTTGCTGTGCCTTGGCTTGGGCGGCTCGCCATTTGAGGCATTACATGTTGTGTTACACTACCTGGTTGGTGTCCAAAATGGATCCGATCAAGTATATCTTTGATAAGCCTGCTCTGACTGGAAGAATTGCTCGTTGGCAAGTCCTGCAATCAGAATATGACATTGTCTATGTTACCCAAAAAGCAATAAAAGGGAGTGCTCTTGCAGAATATCTAGCCAATCAGCCGGTAGAAGATTATGGATCGATGCAATGTGATTTTCCAGATGAAGATATAATGGCTTTGTTTGATCGCGAGCAATCACCAGAAAAAGAAAAATGGACCTTGTTATTTGACAGAGCTTCTAATGCATTGGGGCACGGAATCGGGGCAATCTTAATCTCACCAGAAAATGGTTATTTCCCTGTCACTGCGAGGCTCTGCTTCGATTGTACAAACAATATAGCCGAGTATGAAGCTTGTGCACTAGGGATTTTGGCAGCAATAGAGGCAAAATCAAGGACACTGGAGTTATATGGGGACTCTGCATTAGTCATCCACCAGCTAAGAGGGGAATGGGATACCCAAGATGCCAAGTTAATCCCATACCATGATTACATCAAAAGTTTGATCGAGCAGTTTGATGAAGTCACATTTCATCATATTCCCCAAGAAGATAACCAATTAGCTGACGCACTGTCTACCTTGTCCTCAATGTTCAAAGTAAGTGACGAGAGGAACCTACCACTCATCAAAATGGAAAGTCGTGATCATCCTGCATATTGTCAAGTGATAGAGGAAGAGTCTGATCAAAAACCATGGTACCATGACATCAAATGCTTCATCCAAAGAAGGGAATACTCTCCGGGCACTTCAGAAAATGAAAAAAGAACTCTAAGAAGACTTGCAATGGGTTTCTATTTAGATGGAGGTATTCTCTACAAAAGAAATCATGACATGGTGTTGTTGAGGTGCGTTGACGCAAAAGAAGCTAAACGGATAATTGAGGATGTACATGAAGGATCTTTTGGAACACACGCGAGCGGTCATGCAATGTCCAAGAAAATCTTGAGGACTGGCCAATATTGGTTGACAATGGAGGCCGATTGCTTTAATTATGCGAAGAAGTGCCATAAGTGTCAAATATATGCTGATAAGGTTCATGCGCCGCCAGTTCCCTTGAATGTCATGTCGGCACCCTGGCCGTTCTCAATGTGGGGAATGGATGTGATCAGGCCAATCGAACCAAAAGCCTCAAATGGGCATCGCTTCATTCTTGTTGCCGTTGATTATTTCACAAAGTGGGTTGAGGCTGCATCATATCCCAATGTGACCAGGAATGTCGTGATCAAATTCGTAAAAAGAGAATTAATTTGTCGTTATGGGCTGCCAAGTGAGATTATCATTGATAATGCGACCAACTTGAACAATAAGATGATGAAGGAGATGTGCGAAAACATCAAGATAAAGCATCACAATTCCTCCCCGTACCGCCCTAAGATGAACGGGCGGTTGAGGCCGCTAATAAAAATATCAAGAAGATCATCCAAAAGATGGTAGTGACGTATAAAGATTGGCACGAGAAGTTACCTTTTGCTTTGCACGGCTATCGAACCTCTATTCACACCTCGACAAGGGCAACGCCGTATTCTTTAGTGTATGGGATGGAGGCAGTGCTCCCGATTGAAGTAGAGATCCCCTCATTAAGGGTCCTGGAAGAAGCTGAGTGGGTTCAGGATCGACTAGACCAATTGAACCTCCTCGAAGAGAAGAAATTAGGGGCATTGTGTCACGGTCAATTATACCAGAGAAGGTTGATGAGAGCTTATGAGAAGAAGGTACGCCCGCGACAGTTTCGGGAGGGTGACCTGGTGCTTAAAAAGATTCTAACAATCCAAAAGGATCATCGTGGGAAATGGACCCCGAACTACGACGGACCTTACGTAGTGAAAAAGGCATTCTCTGGAGGGGCTTTAATTCTCACCAGGACGGATGGGGAAGATCTTCCACTCCCTGTAAACTCATATGCAGTCAAAAAGTATTATGCTTGAACACACTTCCCAGGAAGAAGAAGAAAAGAAAAGAAAAAGTGAAAAAATGAAAAAAAGAAAAGCTCGCTAGACTGAAAATCTGAAAAGACATTCTAGGCAAAAGTTAGAGCAACCCGCTAGGCTGAAAACTTGAAAAGGCGGTCTAGGCAGAAGTTAGGGTTCCAAAAAAAAAAACATAACAATGGAAGTGTCGTCAAGCCGATGAACTGGGGCAGTCAGTAGGTTGGATGTATGAAAACTGGGGCAAACAACATCCCTGAAGCCAATTAATGAGCAGTCAAGATTGTATGAGGGATACTAACATTAGTCATCGATAGAGACATCACCTGAGGAGATGCGATTCTACTCCGCAATGTTCTTCAATTTATGCTTTGTACACCTTTTTCAATCCAAATATAATGACATTGACTTCCTTTATTTTATTTCACTAACTTGGTCCCTTTCTCGTAAGTTTTGTCATTTGTGTGTGTGCATTCATCCTGGTAAGTATATACTGAAATGTGAAACAAGTATTGGTTTTTTTTAGCAGTTAGAATTCCTTGAGCCTCGAAAGGTCATGGGGGGCATGATGCTTCCCCTATAAAGGGCACTGAAGAAAGGAAGGAATATTGAGAATCAACCATCGAGATAATTATCATCAAGGGTGCCTATCATCAGAAAATAAAAGTGCATGATATCTTTTCTGATAATATGGGACTTGTTTTAGTTCATCCTCAAGATTAACTGTGATCCATGCTTTTAAGGGGGCAAGGAGCCAATAACGAAAAGGCACAGCAAAAAGAAAATAATTTCATCAAAAATATCTCTTGCATTGTGCCAAAAAATAATAATAATAAGGGTTTTCTTCATTAGCATTCAACGAAAGGCATCTTATGCATCATCATTCTATCAATGAGAAAAATCAACATTCATATCGCATTTGTCTATATGACCTCACAAGCCTTTATCTTTCGGTTCGAGCTTCTAACGGGTAATCCACCTCGTAGCTCTTTTATCTTTCCGTTCGAGCTTCTGACGGGCAATCCACCCCGTAAGCGCTTTTATCTTTCTGTTCGAGCTTCTGACGGGCAATCCACCCCGTAAGCTCTTTTATCTTTTTGTTCGAGCTTCTGAAGGGCAATCCACCCTGTAAGCTCTTTCTGTTCGAGTTTCTGACAGGCAATCCACCCCGTAAGCTCATTCATCTTCATGTTCGAGCTTTTGACGGGCAATCCATCCCGTGAGATCTTTTATCTTTCTGTTCGAGCTTCTGACGGGCAATCCACCCCATAAGCTCTTTTATCTTTCTGTTCGAGCTTCTGACGGGCTATATGGGGGGCAATCCACCCTGTAAGCTCTTTTATCTTTCTGTTTGAGCTTCTGACGGGCAATCCACCCTGTAAGCTCTTTTACCTTTTTATTCGAGCTTCTGACGGGCAGTCCACCCCGTAAGCTCTTTTATCTTTCTATTCAAGCTTCTGACGGGCAATTCACCCTATAAGCTATTTTGTCTTTCTGTTCGAGCTTCTGACGGGCAATCCACCCTGTAAGCTCTTTTACCTTTTTATTCGAGCTTCTGACGGGCAATCCACCCCGTATGCCCTTTTATATTTCTGTTCAACCTTCTGACGGGCAATCCACCTTGTAAGCTCTTTTATCTTTCTGTTCGAGCTTTTGACGGGCAATCCACCCTGTAAGCTCTTTTATCTTTCTGTTCGAGCTTCTGACGGGCAATCCACCCCGTAAGCTCTTTTATCTTTCTGTTCGAGCTTCTAACGGATAATCCACCCCGTAAGCTCTCTATCTCTTTATTCGAGCCTCTGACAGGCAATCCTCCCTGTAAATTCTTTATCCTCGTTTTTAAGCTCATCAGGTAATCCACCCTGCAAGTTCATGTGTAAACCTCAGTGGGCAATCCAACTCGCGGGTTGTTTACAGGAAATCACTTTGTAGTCACAGGTCATTTTGCTTGTCAAGGTACCACGAACAAAATTGGAGTTCATGTCTTTACTCGTTTCTTATAACGATAATAGGTTAACTACGGTTATACCTATTATCTAATAAGAAACAAGTAAAGAGGGGCAGCTGTGAACACCTAATTTTGTCCGGGTGTCCTTTTAATCAGTGTTTTGAAAAAAATTATAATATAAAAATAAAAAATAAAAACATATAGAAAAAACTGAAACTAAGCAGAACTTCAACATACAGGGCCAAGAGGAAAAAGTCAAAGTTTCAAGTTTTTAATAGATCTCATAAGCAAAGAAAGCAATGGCAGACTTAGCCATTGGCAACAAAAAATGGTTTCAAATTTTAAGCATCAGAAAGGAAATATTGGAACAAGCAATGCTGCTACCTCCTCTCAAACAGAGTCAAACCTGAATCAATGGAAAGATACTTAACAAAACAAATGAGAGTTACAGCACAAGGAAAAACTAAAAAAAATGCAGAATGATAAGATTGGAAATGTGAAAGGGACCCTGCATTACAGCCATGGCAGAGGACATTGGGTCCTGTTTTGGAGTTTTGCAACAGTAAAGAATATTTAAAGGGATAGGGGAACAATTCCAGGGGGGACCTTTTTTTTCTCTGGAGGGAATCACTTTTCTCTTCAAGCTCCCTAACATCAACCTTCCTCCATCTTCAACCATCATGACAGCCAACACAATATCATCTTCAACCCCCAACATCTAATAACATCACTTTCCTCTAAATCATCTACCACATCTCAATCAAAATCGAATATCCTAGTACCTGGAAAACAGATCAGAACGTTGGTCTGAGCCCCTCTGTCGTGCGTCCTCTGTCACTTGCGTTCTCTGCCACCTCGACCTCCGTTGCGCAGTGCCACCTCGTCTGGAACGGATCCGCAGCTGCAAGGCCGCAACCCAGTCACCGCCGTGCCGGATCTCGACGTCGCAAGCCCCCTGC
The DNA here is from genome assembly GCA_030762895.1 of Sophora flavescens. NCBI lineage: Eukaryota > Viridiplantae > Streptophyta > Magnoliopsida > Fabales > Fabaceae > Sophora > Sophora flavescens. The sequence goes on from CM061069.1 coordinate 130,314,264, forward strand.
CGCACCGCCATATCCGCGTTCTTCCCTCCTTCGCGCGTCCTCTGTCGCCTGCGTCCTCCGTCGCGCATCACCGGGACGGTCACGACAGTGTCCAGCCGTAGATCCGCACAGCTCGCCATCCTCCACGTCGTCGCCAGCCATCATCTCCCCCTCTCACGCCCAGATCCCTGTTGGCCTGCCCTTCCATTTGTTGGTAAATGGAGAGGTTGGAAACTTCTCTCTGATATTTGCTTTGTTCTTCTTGCTTATTTATTCTTTATCTTTTGTTATCATATGCCAGCTATGTGGGTTTGTTTGGGGTTTTTAAATGGGCTGCTTGGTTTTTTTATTTTTTTTATTTGTGGGCTTAGTTTTTGAGTCTTTTCATTTTTTTACCTAGTGGATCCAACTTTTAAAAAGGGAAGGAGCCTCTGTCTAAAAAAAAAACGTTTTTGGGCTTCTTTTCTGTTAGGTATGAATCTAAATTTTATTCTATATGATTTGTGCTTTGGGCTTAAGATGTGTTTTTTTTTATGATTCCTTGTTCCAAATAAAAATCTCTTAAAAATATTTTGAAACTATCACGGCTTGTTTGAATTCACGCAACAATTTACAACGTTGATGCACGATTTTTCGTCCTCGAGTGTTGTAAAAAATTGTAAGGGTTTATCGTATAGTTTCACTATCTTTAATCCCGTGCAAGAGTGAGTTCTTTCATTTTAAAAATATAAAAATGATTTTTAGGTTCTATTTGGACAAAGTTTTCCCTTTTTTAAAATAAACAAATAAATAAATGAATGAGTACTTTTAAGTATCTCTAATAAATTTTAATAAATAAAAAACCTTTAGCAATTCACGTAACAATCTATGACGTAGATTTATGATTTTTCATCCTCAAGTGTCGTATGAACTGTAAGGGTTTATCGTATAGCTTGACTATCTTTAACCCTGTGCAAAAGTGAATTCCTTGTAAAATAAAATGTTTTCAACTTATTCTCAAGTCTTATAAAAATGAAAAAATCTTTTCAAATTCACGCAATAATTTATGATGTTAAAATAAAAATTTATTTTCACGCAACAATCTACGACGTAGATGTATGATTTTTCATCCTCAAGTGGCGTATGTATTGTAAGGGTTTATCGTATGGCGCTGCTATCATGGACCCTGTGCAAAAATAAATTTATTTTGAAATAAAATATTTTTTTAAATAAAATAAATAAATCAAATCTTTATCAAAAAATAAAAATCAATCAACCAATCAAATCTTTTCAAAAGAACTACGTGGCTTTGAGTTTCCCATCGCACCCGGGAATATGTAGGAGCAAGATAAATCATATTGTCAAGCCAAAACTAAATTTTCCTTTTTTGTGTCTCTTTTTTATGTTAAAATAATTAATCAAAATAATTAAACTTTTCTATTTTAAGGGATGCTCTATGGACACGGTGCCATGTTCAATCCCTTAGATTTGAGGCTACCATGTGGACTCATGTGCCATGTTCAACCTCATTTAGTTTTTTTAAACAACATATTTAAAAATAAAGATTAAAAAATTTTAAATATTAAAAGTTAAAAATAATTCTTTCCTGTAAATAATTTTTGGGGTAAAATAAAAATTTAAAAGGCTATTAAAATGTTTTTGCATAATTAACTTGAGGTACCGTTTTTTAAACGGGCGATGTGGGGTGCTAACACCTTCCCTACTCGTAACCGGCTCTCGAACTCATCTCTCTCTTATTTTTTAGACCAGTTTTCCTTAAAATAAATGGTTTTTCCAATGTTTTTCCCAAATAAAAATATTGGTGGCGACTCCTCTTTTTTTATCCCTTTTCGCGGCTCCCAGACGGGACAGTCGCGACAGGTGACGACTCCTCTTTTTTTATCCCTTTTCGCGGCTCCCGGACGGGACGGTCACGACACCCACGATGTTATCGAGCTTGTCAATTGTGATGTCATGAGAGACATGAGCTTGATTCAACACCTTCATCAGTACTCTCCTGTGTGGCTCAGAGTTCATCAATAGAGACAAAAGAGATATCCAAGTCGGAGTTCGATTTAACTGATCCACAACCCTGTATTGACTCTGCTTGATGAACTTTAATAATTCGCCGACTTCTTCATCAGATACCTCCTTTTTATTCTCACCCCCGTTTTCTTCCCTTGTAAAGTTCATATGGAGTTTTCTTCAAAATTGGCCTTATTAGAACTCTATTTAAAACATAACATGCAGTACTCACAGCATCAGCCCAAAAATACTTTGGTAAATTAGAGTCACTTAACATGGTTCTAGCAATTTCTTCAAGTGACCTATTTTTCCTCTCAACTACTCCATTTTGTTGTGGAGCTCTAGGTGCAAAAAATTGTGTTTTATAGCATGTTCATCACAAAAGTTATCAAACTCCTCATTTTGGAATTCTCCTCCATGGTCACTCCTAATTGAAACAATTTTCACGTCTTTCTCATTTTGAGCAACCTTAGCCATTTTCTTAAGAGCTTTAAAAGCTTCATTCTTTTATACTAAGAAATAGGTCCAAGTAAATCTAGAGAAGTCATCAACAATTACAAGAGCATAAAGATTTCCACCAAAGCTTTTTGTCCTAGAAGGTCCAAAAAGGTCCATGTGCAGCAATTGTAAGGGTCTACTAGTTGAAACAGTGTTTTTAGCCTTAAATGAGGTTTTCATTTGTTTACCCTTTTGGCATGCATCACATAAGCCTTCTTTAACAAACTTTTTATTTGGTAAACCAATTACAAGTTATTTGGAAATTAATTTATTCAAGTGATCCATATGAATATGAGCTATTCTCCTATGCCAGAGCCAATTTTCTTCTTCTTTGGAAATTAAGCAACATGCATCATTGGAAATTAAATTGTCTAAGTCTATCATATAGATATTATTGATTCTATTCCCAATCAATTTTATGTTATTATCATGAATAGATTCGATCATATACAAATTTGAGTTAAAGTTTACCTTGTAGCCTTTATCACATAATTGGCTTATACTTAGTAGATTGTGTTTGAGCCCTTCCACATAGAGAACATCCTTAATCTTGATTGCTGGACTTTTTCCTATTGTTCCAATGCCAAGAATTCTTCCTTTGTTGTTGTCTCCATAGGTGATGTTTCCACCTTCTTTGGGAGTGAAAGATGTAAATTTTGTGATGTCTCCGGTCATGTGTTTGGAGCAGCCATTATCTAAAAACCAGCTTGAGCTTTTGGCTTTTAAACACACCTACAAAACAGATTTTTATACTTTTTCTTTAGGTACCCAAATATGGTTGGGTCCTCTGGTGTTAGTAGCAACATAAGTTCCTTTTGGAACCCAAATTTGTTTAATACCAACATGAATGTTCTTTCTAAGTCTACAAGTAGCAGCTGTATGACCTTTCTTTAAACAATAATAGCATTTTACAAAAGGACTAGCTGAGGAAATAGGTGCAACAAAAAGCTTCTTAAAAGATTTTTCATGTACCATTGGCTTATATCCAATTCCAGCTTTGTCATACACACCATTTTGCTGTCCTAATATGGCATTCAAGTTATCTCTATCCAAAGTAAACTTAGATAGAGTTGTATTAAGTTTTTCAACTTCCTTTTCTAGTGTATTGCATTTGGTGCAGATTGAACTAGATGCAAGTAATTGTGAATTTTTAGCTTCTAGTTCTTTAACCTTTATGTGTAAAGATGCATAGTCACTACATTGTTTTGCGATGATCTTCCTAGAAGATATAAGTTGTTTACCAATTTTAACATATTCTTCATGCAATTCATCAAAAGCATCTTGTAACTCATCATAGGTAGGAGAAGAATCATTTACCTCGGTTTCACTATCACTTTGTTGATTTGCCATGAGATATAGGTTGGCTTCTTCATTTTTAGATTCACTACTAGTGGAATCCATATCATTTTCTTCCCAAGCTATGTATGCTCTCCTAGGCTTTCTTCCTTTCTTTTCTTTGCTGTCATTCTTCTCATACTTTTCTTTCTTTTGTAGCTTTGGACATTCATTTTTGTAGTGTCCAAGCTTTCCACATTCAAAGCATTTGATTGTTAAGGAAGAGCTTTCACCTTTGTTCGTGTTCTTTTTGGTAGGAAAACTGAATTGCTTCTTGTTTCTATTCTTTTTTATGAATCTTCTAAATTTCCTCACAAGCAATCCCATGTCTTCTTCTTCGGATTCTTCACTTTCATCAAGGTGTTCATCTTCATCACTTTCTATTGATTCTTTGGAGATATGAGCCTTGAGTGAGAGTCCTTTCTTCTTTTTCTCCTTATCTTCAAGACGTTTCAATCTATTGAGTTCCAATTCGTGTTCTTTCAACTTGCCAAATAAAGTAGCAATCTGCATGGTGTCTAGATCCTTTGCTTCAGCAATTGCAGTGATTTTTGGCTGCCATTCACGACTCAAACATCTCATTATCTTGTTAATCTTTTTTTCATCTATGATTGTATGTTCGAGTCCTTCTAGCTGGTTCACAATGTGTGTAAACCTCTTTTGCAGTTCATCTATCTCCTCACCATTCTTCATGTGAAAGAGTTCATATTCATGGACTAGTGCAGTCATTCTTGCTCTTTTCACATCGTTGGTTCCTTCATGAGTGAGTTGAAGAGTATCCCACATTTGCTTTGCCGTTTTGCAATTGGAGACCCTGAAAAACTCATCATAATTCAAAGCAGCTGTTATAATATTTTTTTGCCTTAGCATTATAACCAACTCTTCTTTTATCATCATCATTCCAGTCATCTTTTGGTTTAGTTTGTTTATTTCCCTTAGCATTAAGAATAAATGGAACATAGGGACCATTTTCAACAGCATCTAATACATCTAAACCTGCAGCCTCAAGAAAGATAAGCATTCTCTCTTTCCAATACATGTATTGGGAGCCATTAAAGGCAGGGGGTCTAGTGAGTGAAGCCCCATCACCCAGGATATCATTTGTAGCCATCTCTTGAAGCTATTAAGCTTTGTAACAAGAGTTTTAGCCCTGATGCCAATTGTTGGTAGTGATTACGATCTCAAGAGGGGGGGTGAATTGAGATATTGAAAATTTTTTCCATAATTTAAAGCAAATTAGAGTTTTCTTAACGAAAATTAGTTTTCACTCAATTTTAATTCCCAAGAATCAGGTTATGTAACAAGTAATGATGTTAAGAAGAATTATAAGAAGTAACAACAAGTTTAACACAGATTGTAGATCAAAGATTCAAGTTAACAAGTATTCTACTCATTCACAACACACAAGTGTGGTCGCGCTGTCGCGCAAGCGCCAAAAAGAACGAGCGGGTTTTAAAACTGTAGTTAGGGCGACAACTCGGATGTCGTCTCACAAGGACTCTTAAAATGTTATTTTTCACAAAAATCAGTTTTGGGGGGGGGGGGGGGGGGTTGTTGGATGCAATCAAAGAAAATAAAATAATGAAAACAGAGCAATAACACAAGGCAGTTCAAAAAGATTATTAAATAGCAAACAACGATTAATCTACTGTTCTCGAATTCCCAACTATCATTGGTTCATGTAATCCCAAGCCCTAAGCAGATTCTAATCCCCTTTCAGTTGTAGCAACAATTAACAAATGAAATCGCTACTACGGATACACGTTCCTATTCCCGAATTAAACAAACAGGGTTAAGCCCTCATGAACTAAACGAACATGAATGAACACACGCGAATTAAACAAACGCAATTAAGTATAGGAACATAGCATAACTGAAATGAATCAACACAACACTATACACTCCTGAATTAAATAAACAGAAATGTATAACATGGCATTGAAAAGGGAAAAGCATACAAAACAAGGATTACAAAACCTCAAGTGTATGGAATTCTCATACAGTAGATTAATCTAAGAATTTAGTTCTCCATGACAATAACGAAACACACAGAAGAATATGTAAAACTATGGAGAAGCAACAGTTGTTCATAATCTGCCCAGACAGCTATTTATAACATTCATGAATTTTTGCCCTCTCGCGAGGCGAAGCCTCTCTCGCGACGCGAATCTTGTGAACAGTCTGCAACCTTTGGTATTCTCGCGAGGCGAATGGATGCTCGCGAGGAGAGACTCTTCAATTTCCAAACTGCCACAGCCGTGACCTTTAGCATGCATAAACCGTGCTGACTTCTGGTCTTTAGGGTTGGATTACTCGCGACGCGAGATCTTCTTCGCGGGGCGAACCAGAGACCTTGCATTTTCTTGGAACAGTCAGCCTTCTGGGTAGCGAGGCGAAGAGCTGTTCGCGTGGCGAACCAGAGAGGATGTCATTCTCACTGTTCTGCTGGCTTTCAGGTTCGCGAGGCGAGCAAAACTCTCGCGAGGCGAATCCCCTGTTTCTTTATTCTCTCAACTTCTACTTAACCTGAAAACAAAGAAATAACTATAAGTGCATTATTTGACTCAAAACTGGATAATTTAACCTAAAACTACTTTAGAGACTCAAAACCTTGCTTGAGGACAATCTAATCTAATTTGGGTGAAAATAGGATATAATTTGCACAAAACCCTGGTCATACTAGCTATAAAACTAGATGCGCCAAAGGCTTATCAAAATACCCCAAACTTAAACTTTGCTTGTCCCCAAGCAAACTAAGACTCAAAAATCAAAAAGACTCAAGACCTGGCAAGCTTAAAAGATTCAATCAACCTTGCACACATTCAAGCAATACATCAAAACAGTTTTCTTCAATGTCCCCCCTTTCAAACAAAGCAATCCCCATATTCATTTATTCTAAACAATTGAGAATTTCATCATTCAAACAATCATCAATCTAAGCAGGGGATCTGGGTTATACACAAGAGGGAGATCACCAATTCCAAACAACTGCCTTCCTCACAAGGGCATTTAGTGTTCACTCAATCGCTCAGTTTGTGTCAGGCTAACAACTTTTCACTCAGTTTCACTTTTCAAGAACACTTCCCATAAATTTGATTTTCATCTCAAAATGATTCCCACAGAAAACATGCAAGCAACATCAAAAGGTCTTTTATGGGTTGTAATGGGGCCTGGCTAAGGGTAGGATATACAAGGGTACTAGGCTGAAGACCCTAGGAACTAACAGAGCATGAAACACTTCAAAACATTGAAATCCATTCAAGTTCCTTTTCTCATTCATCTTTTTGCCTTGGGTGACTACAGCCTCTTTTTTTTTTTTTACGAGCCTTTGGCTCCAACCTTTTTATTGTATTTTTTCTTTTCTTTTTCTCAATCCCAACAACACATCACCTTGTAGCCACCCCAAACTTAATTTCTTGCACCCAATCTCTTTCTAAGATTCCATGCTCTCCTAATCCTAAGATCGGGTTAACATGGTTTTTCAGATTTTAGCTCATAACATAAGGTCAACAAGAATTAACAAGCTAATTAGGCTCAATGGGGCTAACTAAGGAACATGCATTAGGGATGGTTTATTTTAGGCTAAGTAGCTATTTACAAAGAAAATGTCTAAATCATCTGAAGCAAACACATAATCATGCAAACCAAGAAGAGATTCAAGCAAATTCAGGAAAGTGCAACTTGAAAGTGATTTCACACAGTCAAAAACATGTTGGAGGCTCAAAACCTCACCTGGACATTTATGCAAATTGTTTGACAGAGATTCTATCCCTAGTGTGTGCTTCCTTTCACCCCAAACTTATCATAAATCATGCCATCATAACAAAATCTCAAAGATCAGTTTTCAATCACATGGGGATCATTTTTCAAAAAAAAATTTCAGCCTAGGGGGAATCATCACATAAATCATGCAATCAATCTGTGCAAAATCAATCAAAATCCAATAAACTTGCCAACAAAAGACTCAACACAACTCCTGAGCTTCTCAAATTATTCAGGAGCTTTATTCAAAGAAACGGAAAATCAAAAACAAGACACAACAAAACTACAACTAGTTCCCTCCCCCACACTTAAAATATACATTGTCCCCCATATTCCCGTCGAAGTCACACCTTATCTCTTCATCGAGGGTCTTCTCTTCAACAATTGAGGTCTGCACCAATCTATGTTTTGGTATCTCTCTAAAAATAACCCTCATGGGAGTTCTAACATCAGTCACTTGGCTCTTAAGAGTAGGTTCCCTGAAGCTATCAATGGCATTGATTCCCGAACCCCCATGATATGGCATAGGACCTTGTGCCCCCTTCGGAGCATCTTTCTAAAGGCTCAACCACTTAGCATTAATAAGATCTTGTACCTTAAATTTGAAAGCCCTGCAGTTCTCAGTGGAATGACCTATTGCCCCTGCATAATACTCACATTTAGCATTTGGGTCAAACCACTTCGAATAAGGAGGGCCCAATGGTTTCATTGGGATAGGGGTCAACACAGATTTGCTTATAAGCTGATGCAATAGGTCAGTGTAGGTCATGGGTATCGGGTCAAAATGTACTAGCTTCTTTTCTGAGTTATGAGGCGGTCTCTTTTGGCTGGTGTTTGCGTTTGGGTTTAGGGGTTGAACAACTTGAGGTGTCATGGCAGGATGTGTTTGAGGATGAGAGGGGTATGATGGTCGGTAGGGCGTCATTAGCTGGGGATTTGGAAATTGTGAGGTGGCGGCAATGTATGGCTAGTTGGCTTGGTGATATGGAGATGGTTGGTAATACGGGGTGTATTGGGCTTGGAAGGCGGGTGTTTGGTTCGGTTTCTTTTGTTCAAAGGTTATTGCATGTGCTTCTCCCTCCTTCCTTTTCACAAACGGGGCTTTCTTTGGGCCGTTCGCTACTGAAGACTCGGTGATCTTGCCATTCCTCAGTCCACTTTCAATTCTCTCACCGATGATGACCATATCAAAAAAGTTTGATGACACACTCCCAATCATTCTATCATAGAAGGGTGTTGACGGATCTGGGCAAGTATACCCAGTCGTGCAAGTAATACGGTGGTGAGACCAGTTATCGTATCCACGGGGATTGGATGTCAAGTACCAATTCACAAACTCAGTAACTATCTAGACTAAACTAAAAATCAAGAGAAATCAAAACAGAAAAATAAAGCAACAAAAGCAATAAAATGTTTTTGGTCTTTTTGGGGACTTTTGACAAACACTTGGAGTGCAGAAAGGATATGTTGGGACTAGACTTCACCAAACCTCTACCTCATGCAATACCAGGACTAGATACCTCCCATTCATGCTTCAAATATTAAAATCAATCCACTAAACTACTCAAACCCTGATTCCTCGGATGGTAAGAGCCTAAATCCACTAATAGACCCTAATTCCTTAGGTGGCCTAGATTAATGAATTTGCATTATGATTAGGGATTACGCGATTACTAGTAAACCAAACTCCATTCCTAGATGAAAGGGTTACTAGGTGATTAAATTCAGTTCCGGTTCTAATACGAATTTCCCAATTGCATATCAAAACACAAATCAAGTCATGGGGGTGCTAGCCACAACAAGCATTAAGCATGGAAAATTAATCACTAATACGAAGCATAAACATAGAATAATCAGTCAAGATAAATACATGAAGTTTAGTTTGATTACATCTAATCCCAACGAATTGGGATTAGCTACTCATAATTACAGAGAAAGCCAAACCAGAGAAATAGGAGAAGAGGAGAGAAGAGGCTCCATGGGAGCTTTCCTTCTTCTTCACAGCAACCCCTCTCAGTAACTCCCTTCTAGGGTTAAGACCCTAGTCCAGCAGCAGCTCCAAGTGCCTCCAAGTGCCCCCCTTCTCAAAAACTCCTTCATTCTGCCCTAAAACAGCAATTTATATCAATCAGACTCTGCGCGTGCTTGCGAGGCGAGACATGTCTCGTGAGGCGAATGTTAAAAATCTACTGTTTCGGAGACTGGATCTCTCGCGAGGCGAGATATGCTCGCGAGGCGAGACAGTAAGGTACTTCTCAAATACGCCCGTGAGGAGCATCAGGGCCTGGGCGTGATGGCTTCTGGTCCTCAGACTCGCGAGGCGAGAGATGGTTCGCGAGGCGACACAGAAAGGATGACATTCTGTTGGCACAGTCAGCCTTCAGGCTCACAAGGCGAGAACCAGCCTCGCGGGGCGAATCTTCAGAATTCTGCTTGGCTCAATTTCTTCTCTTTTCAGGCTCTATCTTCATCCAAGCTTTATCATGGCCAAATCTGCACAGTTTTCCTTAAGTTCCTGCAAAACAACACCAAGAAACCGCTTCACCCGTTCCAAGGGAAAATCTAACTAAAATCAAATAAAGAATGCCTAATCTATATGAAAAATGCATGCAAAAGTATACAGAAAACATTATGTAAAATCACACTATCAAAGGGCGACTGGAGTGTAACAATGAACATTGCCAAAATTTCTTTCTCAGCTAATGGAGGCTCTACCTGAGCAGCCAATTCCCTCCATCGTTGTGCATACTCTTTGAAAGTCTAGGTGTCCCCTTTTGACATATTTTGGAGTTGCATCCTATCGGGAGCCATGTCAATATTGTACTTGTATTGCTTCAGGAATGCATCTGCTAGATCTTTGAAGGATCGGACGTGGGCCCGTTCGAGATGCGTGTACCAATTTGAAGCTGCCCCAGTTAAACTATCTTGGAAGAAGTGAATCAAGATCTTATCATCTTGAGCATATGATGCCATCTTCCTTACATTCATAGTCAAATGGTTTTTGGGACAAGTGGTTCCCCGATATTTGTCGAAATTGGGTACCTTAAATTTTGGTGGAATTACAACATTTGGCACCAGGCAAAGCTCTGAGGCATCCCGAAGACCATAACTATTTGCCCCTTCAATGGCCCGTAGTCTCTCCTCTAGCACTTCCAACTTTTCATTAGATTGGGAATTCCCTCCCGACTGATTCACTGGAGTTTCACAATACATATTCTGGGGAAAGGGGTATATCATGTAGGAGGATCCGAAGTTTGGCATCTTTTGAGTCCCATGAGGTCCATAATGTAGGGTGTATTGTGGAGTTTTTGGATTGGCAGAAAGTGTCATTGTCGGGGTGTTACCATCTGTAGGGTTGACAGTTTGTGTTTGTGGCATCTTGACAGCATCGGTGGGGGATTGTGTCTGAGTAGTATGCTCAAGGTTTTGGATGCAATCTTGTGGGCCGGGGGCCGTTGGTGGAACAAATCCACGAGGCAAGCCGTATGGGGGATTGTTCGGGTCAAATGAAAGATGAGTTTGGTTGCTTGGATAAACGGTGAGAGGCATCATGAACCCTGGTTGGTTGTAGCCTTGAATAGGAGCCTGAGCAAAACCAGGCGGGATAAGAGGTGTGGCCGGATGTCCTTCGTTTGAGGCTGGAGGGTTCCCCTCTATGTTCTTTTCCTTCTGTATTGCTTGTAGTATCTCCATCATCTTAGTCATCTTATCCTTGATTCAGCTAACTTCATCCCTGATCTCTTGGACTTCTTCTAGTTCTTCCGTCGTGGCTCTTGTCTGTGATCGAGTGCGATAAGGGTGTCTTGGAGCAATTGTTCAAAAACCACATTGTTTTATTTAATAAAAGAAAGAATAAATGAATAAAATCAAAAGAAAGAGCAGAAACCAATTCAACTCCATTTTTTACAGGAAGACCGTCGCATACACTTATAGCAAGAATAGTCATCCTGCAATCAAATCTAGTGGTGTAATTCCCTCTAGCTTGACCGCAGTTGATGTCAAGTCCAAGGGAGAATTCACTCCTCGATAGACCACATTTGTACTAGCAATGTTATTGCTTGATGATACCCATATTTTTACGTAGAAAACACATCGTCTTTAGGGTAAAAATATAGTTGATGAAGTATCTAAGGGAGAATCCACTCCTCGACAGATATCATTTGGAAAAAAAAACGTTCCACAAAATTTGATGAAAACTTCCATTTAATTAGATGAATATTGCAATACAAACATGGGTCTTTGGTCAAATAGAAAAACAATATATCAAGAGTTTTCATATTTCTAAATCCATCTTCGGGGACTGCAAAATACTATGTCAAGAGCTTCATCTTCTTTTTCCTGAATCCCTTTGCAAGCTTCCCAAAATGCTTGAAGAACTCAGTCACCTCTGGTGGTATCTGGAGGAAAGGGTTCTTATAAACCTGAATTGATACTTCTTCAAATCGCTCCACCAACTGGGAAGTATGATGTTGAATTCTACCAATAATGTCTTCATATTTTCTTATCCATGCTTCCCTTTCATAGATTACATCCCTCACAACCAATTTCCATACCTTTACCCACTCTGCATGACGTTCAGCTTCTCCTATTTCATTTTCTTGCATTTTGGTCCTGAGCCAATTTTCCCTCTTATTAGCTTCTGCTAATAATTGACGATATCTGGCAGCTTCGTCCCATCCTTGATCAGAGTAAAGTTCGGTTTGGGCCAAGGATTCTTGTATAGATTCAACTCTCTCTTTTAGTATCTGTATTGTTTCGACATGAATCCCTACGTCCCACTCAAGCTCTTCTTTCTTCTTCAGAATTTTGACTAGCGTGTTTTCTTGACACTCCACCTTTGCTTGCAACTCTTGAATCATTTCTTCTTTTTCCTTTCTTTCCCTTTTCATGCGACTTGGAGCTTCGTAGGAATCGGCATATTCATCTCTCAAATTCTCGATCTGTAAATTTAGTTTTTACACCTGGCTTTGGAGTTTGACAATAGTTACTTCTGCAACTTGGTTCTTTTCATCCAAACCCCCCATCTGAGCTTTTAGAACTTCAATTTTTTTCAGCATTTGATCTTCTGTAAGAGGATTGTTTTCAGCACTGGGTGGGGGTTCCGGTTTTGAAGGACAACCCCTTCTTGCCACTCTCCATGCTTCATATCTTTTTGTTCGAGCTATGATCCGCCTTCCCAACTCATCACGCCCTTTTATGTGAATATTGTCCCATGCTAACCTTATTGCCATTGTCTGACTCTTGATGCTTTCACATTCTTGATATAGGAAATATGCTCCGCCAAGCAGCTCTTTTGGGGGTTCAACTTGTGTCTACTTGAGTTGGCACATTACTAGAGCTGGTGAATATGACACACATCCTCTGGTTCCCATCAATGGGACATTCGGGAAACTTCCACAACTGAATATAACTGAATCTCCATTGTACCATGGGCACATCCATCTAAATGAACGTGAGTCGACCTGATCAAACTCTTGTTTCCATTCATATAGCTTGGGTGACTTTAGCGGCATGCGAATGAATCCTTTTAATGGATCATCTGTTCTATCAATTTTGTTACAAGTATACAAGTGAGTCATAATCCAAACATATAACATTGGTGCACAACATCGCAACTTTCCTTGTTGATTCTGATGACAAACTTGTAGTGAGAGAAAAGTTTCAGCTAAGATAGCAGGGACTAAATTCACCCCATATTCCTCAACTCTGTAGAAGACGTCCATAGTTGATCGATCAATCACATCCGGAATAAAGGGAAAAAGCACCAGTCCGTAGATAAGGAGAGCCAACAACCTATTAAAAGTAACCCATCGTTGTTGTTGAGCCAACTCCCTAAGGTAACCTTTCAAGAATCACTTCTTCAAGCCCGTAGTGTTTCCTTTTTCCACTTTATCCAATTGTTCCGGTTTAAGTTCCAACAGACTTGTTATCTTCCCATCTGCCACATATCGTCCATAATACAAATAGACACGTGATTCCTTTTGGATAGGCAATCTCAGTATGTAAGCATACTCCTCTATGGTCGGAGTTATATCTAGGTCAGGCAATTCAAAACATCTCAAAGTTGAGTTCCAATACTGAGAAAATGCACTTAGAGCGGAGGCATCCACCGGAATACGTAACAGATCTAATATCCTCCCGTACTTGTTGTTAAAGTTTGAACGTGCCTTTTCTGACATTTGTTGACTGATTTCCCATAAGCTCTGAACTTCATTGAGTGTCACATCGATCTTGATGCTCTTCTTGGAACTGCTTGCATTGTTGGTACTCTTTCCGATGCTAGGTCCTTCCATTCTTTGCTATAAGATTAATACAAAGGTCTTCCTGTCAAGAAACACAAATAAAGAAAAAATTAGAAATGAAACAAAAAAATGCCCTACATGCTTCATGTTGCATGAGCCCCAGTAGGGTTGGGAACCCTATGTCGGGTATGCTGTAAATGCACTACCTTCACTATGACATGAACCTTATTAGAAGTGCAATAATATTCGAACATGTCATTCGGGCTTGGAACGACGATGTGTCGCCCCCCTTTTTTTTTCTTTTTTAGAAAACTTCATAGTAAATATGTATGTGCATGGCAATTTATGTTTATGATGCCAGGAAAAAATGGAGAGAGAGAAAGAGTATGCTCCCTTTGTCCTAAATTAGGTAAAACTTAGGGTTGGACAAACCTGAGGTAATGACTCTAAACAGGTTGGCTACTAAGTTTGCTCTATCAGTAAAAATCAGGTTGGGTCTAGACTTCTAAAAGTCATGGTTCCCAGATTGCCCCTATCCGAAAGATAAGGATCCGGTTCATGAATCTAGTCACAAGTAGGGATAAACCCCCTCAATATGACCATCCCATGATATTGGGTACAACCTGAGTGGTCAATCAACAAATATCAGGGAGGTACAAGACCTCTTCAATGACAATGTCGAAACACCGCCTAATCCTTGAGTTTTGAGCAAGCTCGGGCATAGAGCCAAAAGTGTGTGCAATATGTGATAGTGATGTGTGTGATGGGAGCACACAAACCTTCACAAAAACCTACTAAAATAAAACTACCCCAAACCTGCAAAAGGAACAAACAACACAAGCACAATAGTTCTCTACCCTAAGGCTGCAAGGATATACAAAAGCAGTTAAGAAAGCACAAGAAAAAGAAATTAAAACAAGGGTAAAACAAAAATTTTCAAAGCTGTAAAAAAAACAAATTGCACAACCCACTATGATAGGCCTGACTCTCAAAATGTCCCCAGTGGAGTCGCCAGCTGTCGCGACCGTCCCTTCCGGGTGCCGCGAAAAGAGGGATAAAAGCAGAGGAGTTGCCACTAAAATTTTTTATTGGGAAAATCTTAGAAAACCCAATTATTTAAAGGTAAACTGGTCTAAAAAAAAGAGAGAGAGAGATGAGTCTGGGAGTCGGTTACGAGTAGGGAAGGTGTTAGCAACCCACATCGCCCGTTTAAAAAATGGTACCTCAAGTTAATTGTGCAAAACATTTTAATAACCTATTAAATATTTATTTTACCCCAAAAATTATTTACAAGAAAGAATTATTTTTATTTTTTAATATTTTGTATTTATTTATTGGCTTTGTATTTTAAAAATTAGTGTTGATAAAACCTAAATAAGGTTAAACATGGCACATAAGTCCACAGAGCAACCTCAAATTTAAGGGACTGAACATGGCACCGTGTCCATAGAGCATCCCTAAAAATAGACAAGTTTAATTATTTTGATTAATTATTTTAACATAAAAAGGGACACAAAAAAAGGAAAATTTAGTTTTGGCTTGACAAGATGATTCATCTTGCTCCTACGTATTCCCGGGTGCGATAGGAAACTCAAAGCCACGTAGTTCTTTAGAAAAAATTGATTGATTAATTGATTGGTTGTTTTTAAATTTTTTAGAAAAATATTTTTTTATATATTTTTGAAAAGCATTTTAAGAAAAAGATCAAAAATCATTTTTAAGAGACTTTTTCATTTTTCATGTTTTTTTTTTGTTATTTCAAGACTTAAATTCAGAAAAAAGATTTGTTTTGTTATTTAAAAGAAACATTTTTTTTATGAGACAAATTACTTTTTATTTTATGCCTTGGCCCAACATTCTAACACAAGAGCAAAAGGAAAAAAAAATGTCTGGGCCACATGTAAGAAACACAAGCCCAACAAAGTGAACAAACCACCAAAACCATGGACAACTTATAAAAGCAAAAGAAACAAAGTAGAGAGAAGCTTCTAGTTTCATCGTTACCAATGAACGTGATAGAGGACCAAAGAGATTGGTCGGAGTCGTGGCGGGAGGGGGCTCGGGTGGAGAAGCTATATGGCGGTGACTTGGTTCTGGTTTGTGAAGGTTTGGGTGGAGGCGATGATGACGTTCTGAACAGATCTGCGTCTGGTCAGCGGAGGGGGCGATTGGGCGATGCATAATGACTGGGTGGCAGCGGAGAACAGCGAAGGATAGGGGAAAGGGACGGTGGTGGTGGTGCTGTAGTGACGGATCGGTGCAACACGGTCTGAGGAGGAGGTCGTGGCGGAGCTACTGTAATGGTACTTGGCGGAGAAGGCGGAGGAATCAAGGTGGGTCGCGAGCGGTGGAATGGGCTGAGACACGACAGCGCCGCCGCTCTCTATCATGGTGGTTGTTGTGCGACACGGTCCGAGGCAGAGGTCGTAACGGAGCTGCTGTAATGGTACTTGGTGGTGATGACGCAGATGGCAGAGGAGTTCTGTTGTGTTGTTATTATTATTTTTTATTTTGAGATGGTGGTGAAGGGTTGTTGTAGAAGGTTCTGTTTTGATTTGTTTCTTTGGTGATGAATATGGTGTTTGGGTATGGAGGGTGGCTATGTTGGAGGTGTTGAAGATTGATGAAGGTGAAATGAATGGAAGATGATGAAAGAATGGTCTGAGAATTTTTTTGTGAGCCCCCCCCCCCTTCTGTTAATGTGCAGCGTATATATAGTATAAACAAGAGGAGATGATGCCAAAATTGATGTTGGCCTGCTAAGGGGTGAGGACAAAAACTGCAGAGGGTGGGGAGCAAATCAGCCTTTGCTCCCACTACTCTGTATGGCTGGTGGAATGGCAGGGATGGTGACCCCTTGTTTTTAGAAAAAAAGTGAAAGAAAACAAAATGAAGGGAAATAAAAGAAAGCTGGTTTATACCTAAAGTGGAAGAGGACAAAGCAAGGATGGCAGAAGTGTACCAGAAGGCAAAAAATCAAATGTCCCTTTTCTTAATTTTTTTATCATTTTCTTTTTAACATTTTTGTATTATTTATTGTTTATATTTTTTATTTTTTTGCATTTGGGTTTGGATCATGGACCTAAAAAATATCTTGCAACAAAAAACTAAAAAGGGCTCCACTTGATCATTTAATGGGTCCGGAACAAAAATATTTTTACTTTTTTTTTGTATTTTTATATATTTTCTTTTTTTCAAAAAAAATTAATTAATTAAAAGAAAGAAAACTCGGACAAAATTAGGTGTTCATATTGTCTACTTCTTTCCTTCTTTCTTTATGGTGTGTCCACGTGTGTTCCATCAAAGATCCTTGGACATGTGGGTAAATCCATCGGCGTGTGCAATTTTACCCAACATCGAGTTGAATATACATACGAATATATGCTTCTTAAATATACAAACGATTTTATGCATGGCTATAAATTTGAAAAAATAAAATTAAAAGTACGTAGATGATCTTTGGTTACGTAAAATTAAATCTACTAATGAATCAATTATTGCAAAAATACTTTATAATTGATGCATTCATATAGCTCCGGTTTCAATACATTCTAGATATGAACTTCATACAGAATTAATCAAAACATTATTTTGTAAATCAGAAAGTTTATTTCAACAACTAATCGGTTGATACAATTTGCTTTGTGATGTAACGGCGTAAGCGAGAAAAAATAAAAAATATGTTAGAATATAAAATATGGGGTCAGTGTACAAAAATGCTATAAAAATAACACAACTCCTTTTAAATATAGGAAATGACGGGTATGTTAATCAAGACAAAGAAAAAATAAAGACAAATTATATGATCCGAGAAAATATTGATTGGACACGGTGTCTATTGGGTACAACCGATCAATTTTGTAATAGTCATCAAAATAACAATTTAAAAACAACAAAATCCTGATTAATAATATTTTGAAAATGATTTAAATTTTGATTGATTGTAATTAATGGACACATGTCCGTATAAGATTTATCCATGTCAAATGCTACAAGCACTAACGAATACTTCATTAATATCTAAAAAATCAATACTTCAAGTAGCTTTAAAAAAATACTTAATTAAACAATTGGATAAGAAGCTTTTCTAGCAATGCCAGAAAGACCTTCGGGTTGACCATTATCCCTTAGCAACCACATGTAGCTAGGGGTATAATCGGGTTGGTTTGGATCGGATTTGAGGGGTTTCATCATTCGAACCGATCAAATTTGATCGGTTCGGATTTGGCGAATTTTCAGCTACGGATCCGAACCGAACCGATCACAATCGGATTGGTTCGGTTCGGATCATCGGTTTACTTTTTTTTTAATTTAAACTTAAATATTAATAAAAAATTAGAAAAATAAAATAAAATATACATACTTAATTATTAATTATATTAAATATCTATATAATAATATATTAATATTATATAAAATAATTTAAAAATAAATATTTTATAGGGTTCGGATCGGTTCGGATCAGATTTATCGGATCCGAGACCCGAACCGATCTGGTTCGGATCGGTGTTTTGGAATCCGATCCGATGATCCGAACCAATCCACAAAAACCGGTTCGGATCTGCCGGGCTCACGGATCGGACCGGATCCGCCGGGCTCGCCTACATGTAGCCATCCTCACCCCAATGATCACCAAAAGAATTCTTAACTATCCAATATTTAGTTCCATCTTTGTTCGCCCCATAACCAATTATGGTAACCGTATGGTCGAGATAGGAACCACATGGTCCAGTATATATTCCTTTTTTGTATAATTTGAAGTCTTTGGTAGTAGAGATAGCAATAGAGACTGGTTAGTTAGCCACGGCCAATAGTAGTTGCTCTTCATTATTCGGAGCTACATCTAAAAAACCACTTATTTGGGCTGAAGGGATCGCCTTATTCCGACAGGGCTTCTGAACTCCTTGGTATGGATAGTTAGTTTCACTAGCAATACCATGGTTTAGCATGATATAATCGTATGCACTATCCATCCAACCTCCACCACAGCTTGGGTAATCGAAATTACAATCCATTACTTGTTGTTCAAATAATGAGATCAAATTGTCAGTTTTGATTTTGACAATACCTTCTACGGCTGCCACAGCTGAAAATGCCCAACAACTTGCTACAAACAGATTAATCAGAAATTTAGCTAATGTGAACACCTAATTTTGTCAAGATTTTTTTTAATTAATGTTTTGAAAAAATAATAAACAAAAAAATGATAAATAAAAATAAAAACTTTGCAAAAGGAAAAAGAGTTTTTGTTCTTGGCCCATTGTTAATTTAGATAACCACATCATCCAAGTTATCCAACCTAAAAAAAACAGAGAGACTTTCTGTTTCTATTTGAAAAATATAAAAATATTTTGAATTTTGTCTTCTACTCCCCTCCCCAACGCTGCTATCTGTCTTTTTTATTTTGGGTATGAATGAACGCGCTGTCGCGCACGCGCCAAAAAGCGAGCGGTTTACAAAATATGTAGTTTAGGGAGCGACAACTCGAGTATCGTCTCACAAGGACTCTTGGGTTGTTGTTAACAGAAAAAGTCAGAATTGGGGGGTTTGGATATGAAATAAAATAAAGAAAACAAAGCAGAAACAGAGCAATAAAAATAAAGCAGTTTAAATGATTACCAAATAAACTAAAGCGATTAACCTACTGTTATCGGTTTCCCACTATCATCGGTTTATATAATTCCAAGCCCTAAGAGGATTCTAATCCCCTTTCGATTGTAGCAACAATTAACAAACGAAATCACTACTACGAGATATATGTTCCTATTCTCGAATTAAACAAACGGGGTTAAGCCCTCATGAACTAAGCGAACATGAACGAACACACGCAAATTAAACAAACGTGATTCAATATAGGAACATAACATCACCGAAATAAATCAACACAACACTATACACTCCTGAATTAAACAAACAGAAATATATAGCATAGTATTGAAAAGGGAAAAGCAATTAAAACAGGAATTATAAAACCTCAAGCGTAAATGGAAACCAATCGCAGTAGATTAATCAAGGAGACTAGTTCTCCATTATAAACATAAACCTAAAATGCTACACCTACTGTTGCAGTCATCTAAAGTAAAGAAAAAACAAAAAGATCCATGTTCTGTCCTAAAACAGACTTAAATACAGCTTCTGGATTCCGCGAGCTCGCGAGGCGAGCATACCTTCGCGAGGCGAATAATATGAACAGTCTTCAGTGTTTGGCTCTCTCGCGAGGCGAGCTTATCATTCGCGAGGCGAGACTCTTCAAATTCCAAACTGTCACAGCCGTGACCTTCAACACGGGTAAGCCGTGATGGCTTCTGGTCTTCCAGGGTTGAATTACTCGTGAGGCGAGTCCAGTATTCGCGGGGCGAGACAAAGAGGTTTGCATTTTCTGGCACAGTCAGCCTTCAGGCTCGCGAGGAGAGTAACCTCTCGCGGGGCGATGAATCCAAGACTGCTTCACTTTATTACCTGAAAACAAGGATTAACAGTAAGTACTTTATTCAACTCTAAATCGACTAAATTAACCTAAAAATACTCTAAAGACTCAAAATGCTGCTTAAAGACAATCAAGTCTAATTTGGGTGAAAATGAGATATAATTAGCACAAAGCCAAGGTTTTACTAGTCATAAAACTAGATGAGCCAGAGGCTGATCAATGAACCAGTTTAGTTTTATTTCCCTTCTTTTGTATTCTTATGCTTTTTTCCGAAATAAGGGGTAGCAACCCCTGTACCTGCAGCAACCCAAAAGAGTAGTGGGAGCAAAGGCTGGTTTGCTCCTCGCTATGGCACCATTCTGTAATATTTTCGTCCTGCCCTTCAGGAAAAAAAAAAGAATAGATTTTGTTTGCTTCCTCATCCTATATATACATGTTACATTTCACAGAAGGGAGGAGTTTTTTTTATATGAGGAATAGAGATAAATTGGAGAAAAAAAGAGAGCACACAGAGGAAAATCTGAAAGGGGGAAGAGCTTCACACAAAAATTCTAAAACCATCTTCCATCAACTCCTTCCATTTTCACCTTCATCAACAGAGAACACCATTCTTTTCTTTCTCCTATTTTGAACTTCACCCAAAACCACCATTAGTAACAGAACCTCCCTCAACCACAGAAACCCACAAAACTTCATCCTCATCATCATCGCAAATCAAAAATCCAAAAGAGAAGAAGGCCAAAACCATATAAAACTGGTCAGATTCTCAGTTCAAGCTCATCCTCCATGTTCCGCCATCGCCGTCACGCAAGCACCACTACCACAAACTTCAACCACTATCCTTCGCCGCCGCCAACGCCCTTTAACAGAACCGCAACACTGTCATGCTCTTTGACAATGATCCACACCGGCAACCGCCGTCCTACCAGACCGGCACACAACCCCGCCGTGCCACCAAATCCACAAATCGCCGCCTCGGAGCTCTTCCATACTGTTCAACCGCAGCTTCACCCACTTCGTGGCCTCAAGCCAGGCGCACCTCAGTCGGACCCACACGGTTCAGATCCGCGTCTTTGTCGCCGCCCACCACGCGTCCAGCCGCACCGCCGTCGTAGGATCCGCCGCTCATCTCTGATTGTTGCCACCTTTGCCCAGTAGCCCTGATCCTTCATTCACGTTTTTGGTTTATCTCTATCCTTGATCTGATTTTGTGCTTGTTGTTAAATGGCATATATATATATATATTTTTTTTTATGTTATTTGTTTCAAACTTAAGTAGTTTTTTTTGTTTGTTGATTTTGGGTTATAAGTGTTGGCCTGATACTTGGGCTCAACCAACTTTTTCTTAAAAAGTTTCGAAAAATAAAATTTGATCATGGGTCTCTTAGATTTGGTTCAGGTCTTTGTCCTTCTTTAAAAAGTTTATTTCAAGTGACTTAGTCTTTAAAAAACTAAAAAAAAACACTTTAAAAAATAAACCTTTAAAAAATACAAAAAAATCAGAAATGACAAATATATAAAAATTAAAAAAAACTTTTCAAAATCAAATCATTTTCAAAAATTAAAATCAACCAATCAAGTTTTTTTAAAGAACTACATGGCATTGAGTTTCCTATCGCACCCGGGAATACGTAGGAGCAATATAAATCATCTTGTCAAGCCAAAACTTTTTTTCCTTATTTTTGTGTCTCCTTTTATCTGTGAATAACTAATTAAAATATTTAAATTTATATTATTTAGGGATGCCCTATCGACTCGGGTGCCATGTTCAATCCCTTACATTTGAGGTTGCTCTGTGGACTTACATGTCATGTTCAACCTCATTTAGGTTTTATCAACAATAATTTTTAAAATACAAAACCAATAAATAAATACAAAATTTTAAACAAAATGAAAATAATTCTTTCTTGTAAACAATTTTTTGGGTAAAATATATATTTAAAATGTTATTAAAATGTTTTGCAAAAATAACTTGAGGTACCATTTTTTTAAACGGGCGATGTAGGGTGCCAACACCTTCCCTACTCGTAACCGACTCCTGGACTCAAATCTCTCTTTTTTTAAAAAAAAATGACCAGTCTACCTTAAAATAAATGTTTTTCCAATGTTTTCCCCAAATAAAATATTGGTGGCGACACCTTTGTTTTTACCTTATTTTTCGTGGCGCCCGGACGGGACGGTCGCGACAGCTGGTGACTCCACTGGGGACTTTTGAGAGTCGGGCCTATCATAGTTGGTTGTGCAAATAAATTTTAATAACTTAGATTTTTTTTACCCCTCTTTGTTTTTTTTTTCTTTTGTAAATAGTTTTAAATGCTCACATAAATGTCTTTGTATATTCTTTCAACCTTAGGGTAGAGAACTATTGTGTTGGTATCGTTTGTTCTTTTTGCAGGTTTGGGGTAGTTTTGTTTTAGTAGGTTTTTGTGAAGGTTTGTATGTTCCCATCACACACATCACTATCACATATTGCACACACTTTTGGCTCTATACCCGAGCTTGCTCAAAACCCAAGGATTAGGCGGAGTCTCGACATTGTCGTTGAAGAGGTCTTGTACCCTCCTGATATTTGTTGATTCACCACTCAGGTTGTACCCGATATCATGGGATGGTCAAATTGAGAGGGTTTATCCCTACTTGTGACTAGATTCATGAATCGGATCCTTATCTTTCGGGATAGGGGCAATCTAGGGACCATGGCTTTTAGAAGTCTAGACCCTACCCGATTTTGACTGATAGAGCAAACTTAGTAGCCAAACCTGTTTAGAGTCATCACCTCAGGTGTGTCCAACTCTAAGTTTTACCTAGCTTAGGACAAAAGGAGCATACTCTCTCTCTCTGCATTTTTTTATCTGGCGTCATAAGCATAACCATGCACATACATATTTATTATGAAGTTTTCTAAAAAGAAAAAAGGGGCGACACATCGTCGCTCCAAGCCCGAATGACATGTTCGAATGTTATTTCTAATAAGAGGCATGTCATAGTGAAGGTAGTACATTGACAGCATACCCGACATAGGGTTCCCAACCCTACTAAGGGCTCATACAACATAAATCATGTAGGGCATTTTTTTTTTCATTTCTAATTTTTTCTTTATTTGTGCTTCTTGGCAAGAAAACCTTAGTATTAATCTTATAGCAAAGAATGGAAGGACCTAGCATCAAAAAGAATACTAGCAATGCAAGCAGTTCCAAGAAGAGCATCAAGATAGACGTGACACTCAATGATGTTCAGAGCTTATGGAAAATTAGTCAACTAATGTCAGAAAAGGCACGTTCAAACTTTAACAACAAGTACAGGAGGATACTAGATCTGTTACGTATTCCAGTGGATGCCTCCGCTCTAAGTGCATTTGCTCAGTATTGGAACTCAACTTTGAGATGTTTTGAATTGTCTGATCTAGATATAACTTCGACCATAGAGGAGTATGCTTACTTTCTGAGATTTCCTATCCAAAAAGGATCGCGTGTCTATTTGTATTATGGACAATATGTGGCAAATAGGAAGATAGCAAGTCTGTTGGAGCTTAAACCAGAACAATTGGATAAAGTGGAAAAAGGAAACACTACTGGCTTGAAGAGGCGATTCTTGGAAGGTTACCTTAGGGAGTTGGCTCAACAACAACGATGGGTTACTTTTAATAGATTGTTGGCTCTCCTTATCTACGGACTGATGCTTTTTCCCTTTATTCCGGATATGATTGATCGATCAGCTATGAACGTCTTCTACAGAGTTGAGGAATATGGGGTGAATTTAGTCCCTGCTATCTTAGCTGAAACTTTTCTCTCACTACAAGTTTGTCATCAGAATCAACAAGGAAAGTTGCGATGTTGTGCACCAATGTTATATGTTTGGATTATGACTCACTTGTATGCTGGTAACAAAATTGATAGAACAGATGATCCATTAAAGGATTCATTTACATGCTGCTAAAGTCACGCAAGCTATATGAACGAAAACAAGAGCTTGATCAAGTCGACTCACATTCATTTAGATGGATGTGCCCATGGTACAATGGAGATTCAGTTATATTCAGTTGTGGAAGTTTCCCGAATGTCCCATTGATGGGACCCAGAGGATGTGTTTCATATTCACCAGCTCTAGTAATGTGCCAACTTAGGTGGACACAAGATGAACCCCCAGAAGAGCTGCTTGGCAGAGCATCTTTCCTGTATCAAGAATGTGAAAGCATCAAGAGCTAGACAATGGCAATAAGGTCAGTATGGGACAATATTCATACAAAAGGACGTGATGAGTTAGGAAGGCGGATAATAGCTCGAACAAAAAGATATGAAGCACGGAGATAAGCAAGAAGAGGTTGTCCTTCAAAGCCTGAACCCCCTTCCTGTACTGAAAGCAATCCTCTTACAGAAAATCAAATGCTGAAAAAAAATTTAAGTTCGAAAAGCTCAGATGGGGGTTTTGGATGAAAAGCACCAAGTTGCATAAGTAACTATTGTCAAACTCCAAAGCCAAGTGCAAAATCTGAATTTACAAATCGAGAATTTGAGAGATGAATGTACCGATTCCTACGAATCCCCAAGTCGCATGAAAAGGGCAAGAAAGGAAAAAGAAGCAGAGATTCCATAGTTGAAAGCAAAAGTGGAATGTCAAGAAAATACACTAGTCAGAACTCTGAAGAAGAAAGAAGAGCTTGAGTGGGACGTAGGGATTCATGTCGAAATAATACAGATACTAAAGGAAAGAGTTGAATCTCTATAAGAATCCTTGGCCCAAACCCAACTTTACTCTGATCGAGGATGGAACGAAGCTGCCAAGTATCACGAATTATTAGCGGAAGCTAATCCGAGGGAAAATTGGCTCAGGACCAAAATACAAGAAACTGAAAGAGGAGAAGCTCAACGCCATGAAGAATGGGTAAATGGATGGAAATTGGTTGTGAGGGATGTAATGTATGAAAGGGAAGCATGGAGAAGAAAATATGAATACATGATTGGTAAACTTCAATATCATACTTCCCAGTTGGTGGAGTGATTTGAAGAAGTATCAATTCAGGTTTACAAGAACCCTTTCCTCTAGATACCACCGGAGGTGACTGAGTTCTTCAAGCATTTTGGGAAGCTTGCAAAAGGATTCAGGAAAAAGAAGATGAAGCTCTTGACATAGTATTTTGCAGTCCCCTAAGACGGATTTAGAAATATGAAAACTCTCGATGTACTATTTTTTTTTATTTGACCAAAGACTCATGTTTGTATCACAATATTCATATAATGAAATGAAAGTTTTCATCAATGTTTGTGGAATGCTCTTTTTCCAGATGATATCTATCGAGGAGTGAATCCTCCCTTAGATACTTCATCAACTATATTTTTACCCTAAAAACGATGTGTTTTTCGCATAAAATATGGGTGTCATCAAAACAACAACATTGCTAGAACAGATGTGGTATATCGAGGGTGGATTCTCCCTTGGACTCAACATCAACTGCAATCAAGCTAGAGGGAATTATACCACTAGATTTTATTGCAGGATGAGTATTCTTACTATAAGTGTATGCGACGGTCTTCCTATCAAAATTGGAGTTTAATTGGTTTCTGCTCATTCTTTTGATTTTATTCATTTATTATTTCTTTTATGAAATAAAACAGTGTGGTTTTTTGAACAATTTCTCCAAGACACCCTTATCGCACTCGGTCGCAAACAAGAGCCATGTCGAATGAACTAGAAGAAGTCCAAGAGATCAGGGATGAAGTCAATCAAATCAAGGATTAGATGACTAAGATGATGGAGATCCTACAATCAATACAGAAGGAAAGGAACACAGAGGAGAACCCTCCAGCCTCGAACGAAGGACATCCAGTCACACCTCTCATCCCACCCGGTTTTGCTCAGATTCCTATTCAATGCTTCAACCAACCATGGGCCATGATGCCTCTCACTGTTTTATCCAAGCAACCAAACTCTTTCATTTGACCCGAACAATCCCCCATACGGTTTGCCTCGTGGATTTGTGCCACCAACGGCCCCCAGCCCACAAGATTGAAATAGCCAACTATAAACACGAGAAGGGGGGTTGAATTGTGTTTATCCGAATTTAAACAAAGTTGAAATCTTTTCACATACAGAAGCTTGGTTCAGACTAGTGGAAAGATACAGGACAGACAGGTGACCTGTCTAACGATATTTTAATAGCGACTTAGACAAACACACCACTTGAAAAATGGATAAGAAAACTAAGGCAACTAAAGAGTTTATAAGGAAAGAGAGATTGACACAGCTATTTATCCTGCTTCACTCTTCAAAGCAAAGAGCTACGTCCAGTCCTTGGCAGCACCAAGTTTTATCCACTATAACTGATCAGGTTACAGACTCCAAGTATTGTTTGCACACCTAACCTCTTCAGGCTCCAAGAAAAGTCTTCTTTGCACACCTAGCCTGAGCACACTTAGCCTCTTCAGGCTCACTCAGGTTTGTTTGAGAGATTTGGTTTGTAATAAATACAACTTCAGACAGATAGATCTTTCACGAACACTCAGAGAGTGGTTTAAATGTAAAGCTTAGGAAAGTCTACATAATAACTTCAAATGATTGAAGAATATAGAATGAAAGAATGAAGATATTAATGCGCAGAGTAATGGCTCTTTAATGCTATGTGTATTCTCTATACTTCATCTTCAATGACTTATGTATTTATAGTCTTCAAGCATTTAGGATCCGTTAGAGACATTCCCTCAAATGTTGGCTTCAAGCAGAACTTCATTAAATGCAATAGAGTCGTTCTGGGCAGCCATTAATGCAATAGGAACGTTGGTTGTACTCTAACATGAAGGATCATGGCTTTATGCATCGTGATACAGCTATATCAGAGTTGTGCAAAGAGCTTTTTGTACTTTGCTGAGTACAATTCCCTTTTCGTGTAAGGACCAGAGGTACTAGGGAATAAAACATGTTGGAAGCATTCTTTAACTGGTCTTTGGTTCTGATAACTGAGGTTTCTTGAGAGAGTAACTTCTGACTTTTCTTGATAGGTGTGAGACTGAGTAGGAGAGAAGGCTTCAAGTCTTTTTCTGATGGGACAGCCAACAAGAGCTTGGTTGTTCCTTGATTCTTCAACGAGTAACCTCAGACAAGTGTAGGGACTCGTGGGGAGACAGGTTGAAGAGGTATCTTGAAAGAAGTCAATAATCATAGTCAACAGACAGGTTAACTTTCACTTATCCAGACAGGTAGTCACTTATGAGCAGATAGATGATTCTTACAGTTTTAATCTGCACATTAGATAGACAGGTTAGCAACCAATATAAAGGTTAATTAAATCATTAACCGATGTTTAGTTCTCGTCAAAACTTAGGGAAATGCACATAAGACATTTTAGAGACTTAACAATCTCCCCATTTTTGATGATGACAAACATTGAGATGATTTAATGAAACTCGGAAAATATCAACAAAGAAAATAGCATATATCAGACAGGTTGAAATTTTCTTAAGCGGACAGGTCATGCAGATGCTTGATCAGACATTAAGATTAATTATATAATCCGTTTAACTTAGTCACACATAAATTTGACTTGTTTTACTTTGAAATTATTATCAGAGCAATCTTACTTAAGATTTATCTGAGCAATTATAGCAGCTATCAGAACATACTCATGTTCATGTATTATTTAAGATCATATCATATTCATTCTCCCATTATCCTATATCACATTTCTCCCATTCTCCTATATCACATTTCTCCTATTCTCCCCCTTTTGTCAATATCAAAAAGGAATAAACTATGAAAGCATTAAAGAAATAAAGTAAAAATTTATTTTATTCATCATGAACGTTTACAAGTACAAGGTAGTCTATATATCTAAAAACTATCTAGATTGACTAATTAACAAAAATAAAGCAGCAACCCTTTACTCTAAGAGCAGTCTAGCTCGCCTTTCTTCATCTAGCTGTCTTCTTAAGTCTTCTACTTGTCCTTGAAGCAGATGAAAGTCTTGTAAGGCCACTGTTTGAGAAGAGACAGACAGAGAAGAGTGTCAGGGTAAGGCTAAAACTAGGGGTGCCTTAGGTAGAGATAGGGGAGAGGTGATGGAAGGGAAGAAACGTTCATGGAGAGTTTGAAGGGGATAGAAAGGAAGAAAGACGAAATTGAAGATAAGACTGATTCTGATGTAACACCCCGGTTTTTTTATTATTCTTCAATAATAGTAAATATCTGTATATGTTTATTTATTTTTATTTTTTTGTTTAGTTTTATGTGATTTGGTTTGAGTAATTTAATTACTTATTTAAAAATTTATTTTTGAGTGCGTTAATACTGTCTTATGTCAGTATAGGCACGATTACTAAACAATACTATTATGTGATTTTCACTATGAGTATTTGTTTAGAAAAAAAAATATTTGTAATAATGAGATTGGAAGAAAATTATTGTTATATATTTATTCTATTTAATTTTAGAGTTAAAAATATTTTGGTTTGACATTAATCGAAGATTAATTTTAGACCGTTGATTTTCTTAGTTGATCAGTTCAACTATCAATCTTGACTCTAATTTAAATTTTGAAAGTATATAATTGTCAACCATTATTTTTAAATCAAATATCCATAAACATATTTATTTTTAGACTCAATATTTACTACTCATTTTGTACCTACTATTACTAATCACAAATTTTTTTTCCTCCTTATATCTCCCACTCCCGTACTCTGACGCCCACCCATTCTTTTCTTGTTTTTTTTTCTTTCTTTCTTTCTTTCCTTTCTTTCTTTCTTCTTCTTCTTCTTCCTCAAGCACCAAAACCTCCTCCCACTCCAAGCTCATCTCATCCCTTCTCCCTTCACAGACTCGATCGCGTGCCGCCTCTAGGAGCTCGTCGGCTGCCACTCATCGCCGCAGGGAAGGGAAGGCGCGCCACCTGCACATGTTCGCCTCTGCAGCCGCGAGAAGAACCATCTCCGCCTCAGTGAGCCGTCGCGGTGAGTGTTCTCATCCGCTGTTGATGGTGGTTCTGCCACCCTGGGTTGCTAAACCTTCTTCCTTTCTTTCTAAAATATTATCCCTTTGTTCTTGAATGTTCCAGAAAACGCGTCCCTGCCTATGCCGCCACGTCTGGACCGTCAGCCGCTGTGCCGGTTGGCCATCCAACCATCATGTTCTCTCTTCTTCACCATGGGTAAGTGTTTTACCCCTAATCTCTTCTATTTTGTAAATCCCCAAACCAGTTTACAAATCCTAACCCTAGTTCTTTGATTTCTATTTTGAATTCTGAAATTGAACCTTATTTTATGCTATTGAGGACTGTGAATTAGTGATTCTCTAAGTTAATTTCATTGTTCTTGGGCTAAATTGATTTTTCCCCAATCTCACTAAAACCCCAAATTTCCCAATTTGAAACTTTAGTCAAATTATGTTGATTTCTCAATTTTGGTTATGTTTTAATGTAATTAAAGTTGTTAATTTATGATTCCCTAGTCTAATTCCATATTACTTGATCAAAATTGGTTTTTCCCAAATTCCTAGAGAACTCTAAAACCCCAATCATTTTAAATGAAAAACCAATATCGTTTACTTAGTTGAATTAATTATTTAAGTGGTACAAACCTATGTTTCGTGATGATAAGTTTCTGATTTTTGGTTGTGCTTGCTATTGGCTATGTTGACGGCCAATTTCCATCTATGTGGATGTGACGGTCATAGTTGAAGGAGAAGAGGGTAAGTGGTTGGAGCTATCTCGAAGTTGTTATAAGCGTTGCGAAGCGTTAGAGGGACCCGGAATGAGTGATCTTATTCTTGTCTTCAAAGGTAAGGGGAGACTGCCTGAGGGATTTTCGGTAACTGCATGCTATGTGTGTGTCGTATTTGAGTTTATCTGTTGTGATGTGTGGTGTCAAACAAAGTTGTTATATGACTGTTATGTGGTT
Source organism: Sophora flavescens (assembly GCA_030762895.1). NCBI lineage: Eukaryota > Viridiplantae > Streptophyta > Magnoliopsida > Fabales > Fabaceae > Sophora > Sophora flavescens. Next base: position 130,344,395 of record CM061069.1, read on the forward strand.
TTTAATATTTTATGTGAAAGCATGATTATACTGTGATATATGGATATCTGCTATGTATGGATTATCTGTTGGTTGGTTGATTGACTGAGAAGCCTGACATTGGTCAGTGCTCAATTAAATTAAAGATAAAAGTGTTGAAAAAGCTTGAGGAGGATTTCAAAGGATTTGATTTATGGAAGAAAAATATTGAAAGTATTTATATTTGATGATTTTTGGAGAAAAGAGTGATTTATAAGTAAATAGTGAGGACGACATCTTGAAAATATTTCAGTTACGTTGTCTTTTCCAAAAAAATTAAAAAAAAATAAGACGAAAAGTTATTCTAAGAAATGTAAGTGTCAAGGATATTTTAACAGTGATTATGAAGAATTTTTGTAAAAGAGAAAATATTTTGATTTACAAATGACTTTATTTCCAACGAAAGATACTTTGGAAAAGTATTTGACAACGAAAACTATGAGTAACAATTTTATTATTTCAAATAGAAATGAGTTGGAAATGATTTTACAAGGATTTGAAGTTGTTACGGAAAAAAGAGTTTTCAAAAGAAAACAAATTCGAGAAAAATGAATTTCTCTATGATTTGATGGTTTTATAAATGAATTTCAAACGAAAAGGATTTCTGTAAACGAGCTTTACACAATGGTGTTATTTCTGTCAACTTGGATAAGTTGAGGAAACTTTGAGTTTGTTTTGTTTTTCACAGAACAAAAATGGTTTAAACGAACCTAGAAACCGAGACGTCGGGTCTAGAGTTCTAAGATATGGGCCTGGGGTCCGAAGAGGAAATTATGGACTACAAAGTCTGTTGACGAATCTGGGCAAGTATACCCAGTCGTGCAAGTAATACGGTGGTGAGACCGTTTTATCGTTCCCACGAGGACTGCAACAAGTACTAGCACGTACCAATTCAATTACTATCTAAGCGATTCTTGGATTGAAGAGAGTTCTATGCTAACAAAAATTAAAATTAACAAAATAAGAAAGACAAACTCTTTTTGTAATTTTCTCAAATACTTGGAAAGCAATAAAAGAAGGTTTTCAAATATGATAAAAGCTGTTGGGATTAGGTTCACTAATCTTCATCCTCATGCAATGAAACAACTAACAAACAGTTTCTACTTCAATTATGACAATCAATCCACTAAATTACTCAAGTCCCGATCCCTCGGATGACAAGAGCCTAAACCCACTAATAGACCCTAATTCCTTAGGTGGCCTAGATTAGTGAATTTGCATTAAGATTAGGGATCATGTGATTGCTAATAAACCCAGTTCCATTCCTAGATACAAGGCTTACTAGGTGATTAATTTCAGTTCCGGTTTTAACACGAATTTTCCAATTGCATATCAAAACACAGATCAAGTCATGGGGGTGCTAGCCACAACAAGCATTAAGTACAGAAATCAATCACTCAATAACAAAGCAGAAACTGTATTGCAAGTCTAAATCAAATACATGAGAGTTCAGAAATAGCTACCCTAACCCCAACAATGGAGGTTTAGCTACTCATAATAATGTCCACAACCAAAGAAACATGGAAGAAGGAGAGAAGGGATTCCATGGGGACAATCCTCCAGAAGCTGCCTCTGGCTCCAAGAGCCTTTTGTCTTTCCAAACTCGTAGCCTCCACTGTCTCCAAGGTGTCCTTTCTCATTCTGCCTTAAACAGCTTATAACAGTGGTTCTGGTTTTCGCGTACTCGCGGGGCGAGATGTATCTCGCGAGGCGAATATTAAACTTCTGGTCTTCAATGATTTGATCTCTCGCGAGGAGAGACAAGGTTCGCGAGGCGAACCACAAAGGCTTGCATTTTCCTGGCACAGTCAGCTCTCAGGGTCGCGAGGCGAGGTGTGATTCGCGGGGCGAACCAGAAAGGATGACATTCTGCTGTTTCTGGCTGTCTTAATTCGCGGGGCGATCATCCTTTCGCGGGGCGAGCATTCCCAGAATTTCATTCTCCACTGTTTCTTCATTCCCTTGGCTCTAAGTTAACCAGATTTTTCAGCAATTCCTGCAAAACAACACACCAAACCACCTTCACCCGTTCCAAGGGAAAATCTAACAAAACCAAATAAATAATGCCTAATCTATATGAAATACGCATGCAAAAGTGTACATCAAACATCATGTAAAATCACACTATCAAATCACCCCAAGCTTATTCAATTGCTTGTCCTCAAGCAATCACTAAGGCCAGAAAAGATAAACAGAACATGGATAGTGAACTAAGAACTCAAGTCAATGATCCAAGCAATAGGCAATTCAAACAATTCAGCAAGAGATGATCAATTCAAGTCCAATTAGAGGCTTAGGTTCCTTAGACTCATGTTCTCACTGATTTGGGCACTCTTTCTCACCTGAAGCTCACCCCAAGCTTGTTCATTTGCTTGGCTCTCTTTCTAACCTCACTCAAGTGTTTAGGGGATAAGACATTTCACTCAATTTTCCTCAAGGAATGAATCCTACCATAGGCTTGACTATCAACCAAATCTCTACTTTATTGATGAAAATAATTTAGAATCAAGAGGTCTTTCACTTGGTTGTAACGTGGCCATGGGATCAATCGTTAGGTGGGAAAATCAATAAAAGGACATTTCAAAAGGCTACACAACATATCAACATTTGCAAAGCATGACCTTCTAAAATACCTTTTGGGTTTTAGTTCACTTTCCACCTTTCTTTTCTTTCTTTTTCTTTTTTTTTCTTTTTTTTTCTTTTTGTCATCCCCTTCTCTATTTTTTTTTCTTTTTTTCTTTTTCTTTTGCTTGGAGAAGGGGAGATTTTTCAAATCAAGAGAATTTTTTTTTTTTTGATTATTTTCCCAAACTTTTTTGACTACCTTTTTACCCTTTTATAATACTTTAGAAGGTCCCTTATCAAACTTATTTATCAAAACATTTCAGGGTACCAAGAAAAGCATTTTTATTCTTTCAGGCTCAAAAATGGGCAACTAAGGAGTAGCATTTAGTCATTCAAAGCTCAGAAGGCCAGAAAAATACCTATTGCCTCAATCATTTTCAAAAATTTTTAAGCTTTGAAATGGTTTCAAGTCAAGTTCTAGAGAAAGCAAACCAAGAGGAATAACACTCTAACACAAAGAATGGGGTAGAATTTAGTGAGTACCCCTTTGGCTCAAAATCTCACATTTTAGTTCAGAATCAATGAAAAACACAAATCCACAGAACCATATGCTAATTATCAACTATCCAAGATTATCTCAAACATTTTCATTTGCAGCCATATCACAAGAATAACAAATTGGGTTCAACAATTCACTATCACAATTTAATTGGCACTTAGTTCTCACAATTGGATACAAAATCTAAGCAAGTGCAATCTAATTGTGTGATCATGCAAAGCTATCATGCAAAACTATATGAATGCAATATGAACAAATGCAAAAATAAAATACCCCTACCCCAAGCTTAAAAATTTACATTGTCCCCAATGTAAACAATCAAGTTGGAGAGAGGAGAAGAAAAATAAAATAAAATAAAATAAAAATAAAAAATTGGAACGGCTTACCGAGGCGGTAGCGGGTGTTGACCTTGCTTTGTCTTATCTTCTTGCTCTTCCCTCCTTCCTTATTACCCTGCAAACACTTGACAATTCTCAATTTATTATTTTTCCTCTTGAGCTTCTCAAATTATTCAAGAGGTTAACCCAAAAACAAAATTATTAAGAAAATGAAAACAACTAAGGAGAAGGGTTAAGAAACTTGGGTTGCCTCCCAATAAGCGCTTCTTTAACGTCACTAGCTTGACGGGCTTCTTTCAATTAACCGGGGTCTGCTGGGCATAGAAGTGCAAGAGCACTTTTCTTCCATGGAACTCCTTTAAAGAGCTGATTTTGCTTATAGGGCCAACATTTGTGCTTCCCTTTTTCCCCTTTCACTCTGGGCCTCTTGCCCTTTTTCTTACTCCTTCCCGGCGGAGGTTCTGTATTCACAAGATGAGCAGATCCAACTTCATCACCAACTGATACATCATTTGTCTTGCAGAGCTTCAGATTTGCTTCCATGTTGAGCTTTTCCTTCTTCTCAGGAGTTGAGGGTTGGTGTTGATGTGCAATGACTTCCTTATATACTGTATCCACCATGTCCATGCGGAAACACTCCTCTTCATCGCTCTTGCGATGCATAGCTTCCAATACATTGAAAGTGACTGTTTCATCTTGCACTCTGAATTGTAACTGGCCTTTTTCTACATCTATCAAAGCTCGCCCAGTTGCCAGAAAAGGTCTCCCCGGTATGAGCGGAACTTCAGCATCCTCCTCCATGTCTAAAACCACAAAGTCCGCTGTAAAGATAAACTTATCCACCTTTACCAGAACATCTTCCAAGATACCATAAGGATGCTTGATTGATCTGTCAGCTAACTGCAATGCCATCCTGGTTGGTTTCACCTCTCCTCCTCCAAGCTTGTTCAAAATGGAGAGCGGCATCAAATTGATACTCGCTCCCAAGCCACATAAGGCCTTCCTGATAGAAACATTCCCAATAGTGCAAGGGATTGTAAAACTCCCAGGATCTTTCAGTTTCGGAGGTAGCTTCCTTTGCAGTATCGCACTGCACTCCTCAGTTAAGGCAACAGTTTTGCCCTCTTTAAACTTTCTTTTCTTCGTGAGCAGTTCCTTCATGAATTTTGCATAATTGGGCATCTGTTCAACTGCTTCAGCAAAAGGGATGTTGATCTGTAGCCTCTTGAAAATATCAAGGAACTTGGCAAACTGTTCTTCTTTCTCCTTTTTCTTGCTCAAGTGAGGATAGGGCAACTTCACATAATAGGGGATCACTTGAGGTTTGTCTCCATCCTTCAAAATCTGACTCTTAGTTCTCCTCAAAATTGAATTCTCATCTACTAGCTTCTCCCTCTTGTCTTGTTCACTGACCTTTTCTTCTTCCTCAACTATAACATCTCTACCTTTTTCTTCTTCTTCCTCAGCACTCAATTCTGTTTTCCCATCAACTTTCTGATTCTTCACCAAAGGTTCACCGCCCACATTCTCAAGACTTTTTCCACTCCTCAAAACAACAGCATTGCAATGCTCCTTCGGATTAGTTTGAGTGTTACCAGAAAAACCGCTGCTAGTTTGCTCTGCTAGGTGCTTTGCAATTTGGCCAACTTGAACCTCCAGATTTTTTAAAGAAGCATCGGTATTTTTCTGGTGTGCCATGGTCAACTGCATGAACTGATTTAGGGTGTTTTGCAAGATAGAAACCCGGTCTTGAAGCGGTTGTGTAGGAGGAGGTTTGCTTGTTTGCCCGGCATCTTGATTCCAACCAAAATTTGGTTGATTCCTCCACCCTTGGTTGTTGCCTTGTCGCCCATAGTTCCCCATATAATTGGCTTCTTCATGGGAACTAGGTGGTGCCTCACATCTTCCATTCTCATGTTCACCTCCACAAAAATCACATCGCATTATCTGTTGTGGTGGCATGGTCGTCCCTTGAACAGTTTGGATTTGTTGTGGGAGTTGAGCTAGTTGCTTGGTAAGAGACTCCAATTGTTGTGTCATGAGCTTGTTCTGAGCCAACAATGCAGTTTGTGAATCTAACTCCAACACTCCCCTTCTTTGTGTGGGACCCCGATCATGATGCATCAAATAATCATTAGAGGCCATTGCTTCTATCAAAGTCAGGGCTTCCTCTGCTGTCTTTGTATTCATGGAACCTCCAGCTGAGGCATCCAACATGTACCTGGTTGATGGCCTCAATCCATTACAGAATGTTTGCATCTGAGTAAGATCATCAAAACCATGATTTGGGCATCTCCTAAGCAATTCCTTGAACCTTTCCCAGGCGTCATGCAACGTCTCACCTTCTTGTTGGGCAAAGCTCATGATGTCACCCCTTGCCTTTACAAACCTTGAGGTGGGGAAGAACCTTGCCAGAAATTTTGCCTCTAAGTTGTCCCATGTAGTGAATCTCCCCCTTGGTTGTGATTGGAGCCAAGACTTGGCTCTATCTCTTAAAGAAAAAGGGAACAATCTCGGCATTTAATTGCATCATCAGAGGCACCATTTATCTTCACTGTATCGCACAACTCCAGGAAAGTGGAAATATGACTGTTAGGATCTTCCTTCTCCAACCCAGCAAACTGATTTTGTGAAACCATGTTGATGAGATTTGGCTTGAGTTCAAAATTGTTGGAGTTCACTGGAGGTCTCACTATACTAGTGACATGCCGGTTGAAATTTGTATTGGCATAATCACCAAGTGTCCTCCATGGTGGTGGAGTATCTTCACCATTCCCTGCCATCTTGAGTTCTTCTTGAGTAACCTGAGGGATGGAAGTCTCTTGGTCTTCTCCTTGTTGTCTTAACAAATTCTGTTGTCTTGCTTGCTTCCTATTCTTCCTAGCTGTTCTTTCAATTTCTGGATCGTATAGGAGTTGGTCAGCTGGAATAGTACCTCGCATACACAAACAGTCTAGCAAACAAGATTGTTAGTAGCAAAGGTTAGCACACAACAGCAAACACACCAAAAAAAAATGACAGCACACAGTTTATAACAGAAAAGAAAAATTTTAAAACAGAAAAAATCTGTGCTCAAATTAGTAACCAAAATGGATATGCTAATATTGAAATACAGTCCCCGGCAATGGCGCCAAAAACTTGTTGACGAATCTGGGTAAGTATACCCAGTCGTGCAAGTAATACAGTGGTGAGACCGTTTTATCGTTCCCACGAGGACTGCAACAAGTACTAGCACGTACCAATTCAATTACTATCTAAGCGATTCTTGGATTGAAGAGAGTTCTATGCTAACAAAAGTTAAAATTAACAAAATATGAAAGACAAACTCTTTTTGTAATTTTCTCAAATACTTGGAAAGCAATAAAAGAAGGTTTTCAAATATGATAAAAGCTGTTGGGATTAGGTTCACTTATCTTCATCCTCATGCAATGAAACAACTAACAAACAGTTTCTACTTCAATTATGACAATCAATCCACTAAATTACTCAAGTCCCGATCCCTCGGATGACAAGATCCTAAACCCACTAATAGACCCTAATTCCTTAGGTGGCCTAGATTAGTGAATTTGCATTAAGATTAGGGATCATGCGATTGCTAATAAACCCAGTTCCATTCCTAGATACAAGGCTTACTAGGTGATTAATTTCAGTTCCGGTTTTAACACGAATTTTCCAATTGCATATCAAAACACATATCAAGTCATGGGGGTGCTAGCCACAACAAGCATTAAGTACAGAAATCAATCACTCAATAACAAAGCAGAAACTGTATTGCAAGTCTAAATCAAATACATGAGAGCTCAGAAATAGCTACCCTAACCCCAACAATGGAGGTTTAGCTACTCATAATAATATCCACAACCAAAGAAACATGGAAGAAGGAGAGAAGGGATTCCATGGGGGCAATCCTCCAGAAGCTGCCTCTGGTTCCAAGAGCCTTTTGGCTTTCCAAACTCGTAGCCTCCACAGTCTCCAAGGTGTCCTTTCTCATTTGCCTTAAACAGCTTATAACAGTGGTTCTGGTTTTCGCGTACTCGCGGGGCGAGATGTATCTCATGAGGCGAATATTAAACTTCTGGTCTTCAATGATTTGATCTCTCGCGAGACGAGACAAGGTTCGCGAGGCGAACCAGAAAGGCTTGCATTTTCCTGGCACAGTCAGCTCTCAGGGTCGCGAGACGAGGTGTGATTCGCGGGGCGAACCAGAAAGGATGACATTCTGCTGTTTCTGGCTGTCTTAATTCGCGGGGCGATCATCCTCTCGCGGGGCGAGCATTCCCAGAATTTCATTCTCCACTGTTTCTTCATTCCCTTGGCTTTAAGTTAACCAGATTTTTCAGCAATTCCTGCAAAACAACACACCAAACCACCTTCACCCGTTCCAAGGGAAAATCTAACAAAACCAAATAAATAATGCCTAATCTATATGAAATACGCATGCAAAAGTGTACAGCAAACATCATGTAAAATCACACTATCAAAGTCCTATAAACCGTATATTTGGTTTTGTGCACTAAAATCTACGCGTCCAAGACTGGTGCATCGGTCTGGATTTCGTGATTTGCACACCTTTTGACTTGGAGTCAGTTATTTTTGAATGAGGTATTAAACTTGAAAGTTTAAATTGGTGATTTAGTCGTGAGACTTTTAGCTCTAACACCTAAAGATTGATCACAAAGAAAACAACGAGAACAAAATGTTTTACATGCATTACAAGGCAGACGTGCCTTTGCATAGGACTTGAATGCTTGATGGCAAGTATTCATGCAGTTTGCGTCACTGTGCCTTGATGGATATACGACCAAGTAGACCATGTGCTATATGTATTCACCACTTTGCCTTGAGTTGGACTGTGGAATGGTCAATAGAACTTTGCCATATCGGACATTGATTCTGCCTTAATTGGCAACTAGAGCCTGATCAACTCATTTATTTGTTGGTTGGAGCGCCGGAGATTAGATCTCAAAGTTAGTTGTGGAATATTGAAGTGTCATGGTTTTTAAAACGGGTACGACTGTCTGGTATGAAACCCTTTGATAAATATATTGTTTATCTTTGAATATTCATGTTAAATGGTAATTGAGAGTCGTGCATGTGGTTATCGTATTTAAATCCATATATTGGTATCTCGCCCTTACATGTAGGTTTTTCTGGTTTTGCTGTTGTACCTTGGTACACGCGTACAGAAGATGCAAGAGAGGTTTCCAGTTTCGCTCGGGGATATTATTCCCAATCCTGAAAGATGTATAATGTCAGGTATAATGGTAAGGACCATAGGGGTCTTACCCATGAATATCTTTTAGAGCGACCGGCTTAGGTTTGAGATAATGTTGATTAATGTTAGTATGTACGTTTATGGCTCGGAGAGCCTTTATTTTTGGATGGAATGTAAATGGCTCGGAGAGCCCTTCTTTTGGATGAAAAATGTAAAATCTTTCATTTTGGTTAGGTATTTGTTTATGTAAATAGTTTGAGAAAAATACCGTCTTTATGTTTTCTTGTAGGACTGGAATTTCTGGGATGAAAATGGAAATATTTCAACAGGTGTTTTTATCTTGGGATGTTGCAATTACAGAGGAGACTCTGTCAAAATTTTTGTAAAAATATTCAAGCTTTTTATTTAAGTACATTTCGAAAATAAATAGGTTTGCCAGGCTAGGTTTGTAAATCTGTGCGCCAGTCACGGCTTAGGTTTTGGGTCGTAAAAAAAAATGGTCTATATATGACCAAAATTTGTACCATGATAGGTGAAAATGTGATGTTACTATTTCAAAACAGGTTTAAATTTTACCGTAACTGCATTTAACAAACTTTATACCTGTTTTCTGGTGCGTATATATTTATATAAACTAATTTTCGAAAGCAACCGGCGAAATTCCCTTTTAAATTTATTTCCGCACGTGTTTACAAAGTAATGCCCAAGGGAGGTGTTACATCTGACATAGTCGGTATCAGGTGAAGGAAACACATAGGAAAGTCTCTCGGACAGAGACAGTCTGATGATTGTTATTTGAATAGGTGGGGGAATAGGTGTTTGAGCTAAAACAGAGGGAGGGATGGGTAATAAAGAATCAATATGGCAGAAAATAGAATTAGATCATGTGACTAACATAAAGAAATACCTAGACCTATGTGGTAGCATTACAACAGAAGCAGGATAGTGAGTTCCAGCTAATGTTCTAATGAAGATAATAATAGGTGGGTAGAAAAAAAGTTCACTACCGGGGTTAAAATATGAGGTGGAGGAGAAGGGATGAAAGAGACATATGAGATACTTGCAAATAAAAGAGATTGCAGATCAGACACAAAGAGTCTCGATGATATGCTAGTTTGTTCTTTGGGAGCAGAGTCCCTGTGAACAACTGTGTACTAACAGTCATTAGGTACAATAGTGAAAGAAGATTTTTGAGTTTGAAAGGAGGAGACAGGTGAAGAAATAGGAGATGCAACAGAAAGAGGTTGAATAAAAAGGGCAGATGGAGAAGAGATAGATAGGTTGATGATACCTTGATGTGAAGGGGAAGGGAATGAAGGATATGTCTGCTCTTCAGATATCTTCAACTTCTTGTGAGAAGGAGACACTTGGTCATCCTTGGGTACACCTGCCTGAGCTCCTCCAGACAGGTCTTCTGCAGTGTTAGCTTTTGTAGGTACTGGATAACCAGATCTTCTCTTTTTGGGAATAATTCCCAAAATGAAAGTCTTCTTTGGTTCTTCCAGGACTTGCTCTGTCTGCTCCCCCGAGCAGATGCTTCCTATTTGATAGGCTCAGACTCAACTTGTCTGACCTTGGCAAAGGTCTTCACCAGCTTCCTTTTCTTGCTGGGATGAGCAGGAACATCCACTAATTCCTCAGCTTCACTAGTCTTCCTCTTGAGAGACCTCGGCCTGAACCTCAAGGGCTCAACTGTTTCAGTAGAATCTTCAGATACCGAGGGTTGCAGCTCTAGAATTTGGTCTTGTCTAGTCACCTTTCCAAACGGTTTGAACATCTTCCTGTCTATGGGCAGTGCTATGTCCACAAAGTGAACATCACTAGGAACAAACAACTTGTTCCTGAATACCCTTGTCAGCAACATCCCATAAGGATAGGTCTGCATGTTGGTTCTCTTGATCAAAATCTCAAGTTACATGAAGATATGGTCGTTGATGTCAACCTTGATTTTGTGGATCAAGTGGTACAGAGCAAATCTGTCCATCCTGGTCACACTGTCTCGTGCGCCTTTCCTTGGCATTACGCACTCCAACAACAATTTGTGCAGGAATCTGCACTTGACCACTATGTTGACAGGCTTAGGGTTCACTGGTTTGGGAACACCATAGATGGTAATGTTGACATTGTCAGCTCCCACTTCATCTTCCCAGTTGGGTGTGAAGCTAGCTCCGATTCTCGAACATTTTGTGACAAGCTCCAGAGAGCTAATGGGGAAGAGAAGGGTTCTATCCCCCATTTCAGCCTTAAATCTTTTGATTCCATTGAGTCTGTTGGTGACAACCATAGCATTTCTCCAGAACGTTTGAACGAGCTTAGGGTGAACAAGCTCCTTGATGTCGAAGAAAGGAGTCCACTTGGAGTACTCCAACTCTTCAGTGACATCCATTCCTAGTTTCTTCATCTGTTGAAGATCAACAGTCTTTCTCGGAATGATCTTTTCTATCTCAGTAACCTTGAGATTGTATATCTCAGCGATTTCTTTTGTAGAGAGACATTTGGATGATGCCATTTTTTGAGAGAAAACGATTCTAGGGTTTCGAGAGAGAAGAGGGTTTGAAAGATGAGAAGACAAAGAGATTTTGGAATATTGAAACGTAAAGGTTCAACATTTCTAATCTATTGTCTTTTATAGTCATAAAGGTGGGAGAGAGAAAAATGACATTTTTAATTCAAAAATGGCACGATTTGTATGGGGAACTGCAACACCTACTTAAGACATAATGAAAACATGTTTTCGAGATATGTAAACCACCGTGCACACGATTAGCTTCAGATAAGGGAATGACATTAATTAAATAATAACCATTTCAACAAAACGGATGAGTTCTAGCATAGTGACTCAGCAGAGTCAGACAGGTAAGCATAGACAGGTGATAAAGCACAGACAGGTTGACATTCAGACATGTCATTCAACAATGCAATGCATGTTTAGATTATCTCTAATAAATAAAAACCTTTCTTCTGCGAGGGGTTTAGTGAAAATATCAGCCCATTGATTTTCAGTTTTAACAAACTTAATATCAAAGATGCCTTTCTGAACGTAATCCCTAATAAAATGATGTTTGATTTCAATATGCTTAGCCTTAGAATGCTGAATTGGATTTTTAGTTAAGCACATAGCACTCGAATTATCACACCATACAGATATGTTATGTTCATAAATAGAGTAATCCTCAAGTTGATGTTTTACCCATAAGAGTTGAGAGCAGCAATTAGCAGCAGAGATGTATTCTGCTTCAGTAGTAGACAGGGCAATGATTGTCTGCCTCTTGCTTGACCATGAGACTAAACTTGCTCCAATAAAGTGACATACTCCACAGATGCTTTTTCTTTCTATTCTATCTCCAGCAAAATCAGCATCACAATATCCCACTAATTTGTATTCTTTTGATCTTAAATACAGCAAACCAAGATTAGTAGTTCCAAGCAAATATCTAAATATTCTTTTAACATCCGTAAGATGAGATTCTCTAGGATCGGATTAGAATCTAGAACACATACAGACATTAAATTGAATGTCAGGTCTACTTGAAGTTAAGAAAAATAGAGAGCCAATCATACCTCTGTAGACAGTTTGATCTACCTTTTCACCTTCATCATCTTTGCTTAGTTTTGCATTGGGTTGCATAGGGGCTTTCATGAGCTTTGCATTTTCTATTTTGTATTTCTTGAGTATCTCCTTGGTATATTTTTGTTGATGAATGTAAATTCCATCACTGTCTTCTTGATTTGTAATCCAAGGAAGAACTTCAATTATCCCATCATGCTCGTCTCAAATTCAGCTTGCATTAGATTTGAAAATTCCTTGCACAGTTTTTCATTAGTTGCTCCAAAAATAGTATCATCAACATATATTTGAACTATAATAAAGTTCTTTTTAGAGCATTTCTTGAACAAAGTAGTGTCTACTTGTCCTCTAGTAAAACCATTATGCATGAGAAAAGAACTGAGTCTGTCATACCATGCTCTAGGTGCTTGTTTCAAACCATATAATGCTTTTTTAAGATTGAAAACGTGATCTGGTTTATCAGTATCCTCAAAACCAGGGGGTTGTTTAACATACACTTCTTCTTCAATTATACCATTTAGAAAAACACTTTTTACATCCATTTGAAATAGGGTAATTTGGTGTTGTGCAGCATATGACATTAAAATGCGTATGGCTTCTATTCTAGCTACACGTGCAGAGGTTTCAGTATAATCAATACCTTCTTGTTGGTTATAGCCTTGAGCTACTAACCTTGCCTTATTTCTGACAACTTTACCATCTTCATCTAATTTGTTTCTGAAGACCCATCTTGTTCCAATAAACGACTTGTTTTTAGGCTTAGAGACAAGAGTCCAGACATCATTTCTGGTGAACTGGTTAAGTTCTTCTTGCATAGCAAGAATCCAGCTTTCATCCTCAAGAGCTTCTTCAATGTGTTTAGGCTCCAAATCTGAAATAAAGGCCACATTGCTTGATTCTCTTAATGTGGATATGGTTCTTACTCCTTCAGAAGGATTTCCAAAAATAAGATCCTTAGGATGATGAGTGTTGAACTTCCAATCCCTTTTGAGATCATCATTAAGATCTTGACTTGTCTGCTGACTCGTTTGTTGACTCGTCTGCTGACTTGTCTGTTCCACTTGTCTGTCAGCCTCAGGCACAGGTTCTGTCTTGGTTAGATCGGGTTGTTGAATTTCTGGATTGTTTATATCAAGACCTGCAAGATCATCTTCAAGATCTGATAGTTCTTTATCAGTCTTTAATTCATCATTGAATTTAATATGAACAGATTCTTCAATAATACAAGTTTTTGAATTGTAAACTCTAAAAGCCTTAGACATTTCAGAATATTCTACGAAAATACCTTTATCTACCTTAGAATCAAACTTTCCAAGATTTTCTCTAGTATTCAGAATAAAACATTCACATCCAAAAGCATGGAAATAAGATATGTTGGGGATTTTTCCTTTCCACAATTCATAAGGAGTCCTTTTTAGAAAAGGCCTAGTAAGTATTCTGTTTTGTACATAACAGGCAGTGTTTACAGCTTCTGCTCAGAAGTACTCAGGGAGATTATTTTCATTGAGCAGAGATCTGTTCTTTCTCTCAACCACTCCATTTTGCTGTGGAGTTCTAGGTGCAGAGAAATTGTGAGAGATTCCATTCTCCTCACAGAACTGTCCAAACTGCTCATTTTCAAATTCTCCCCCATGATCACTTCTAAGGGTAGAAATACAGAAACCCTGCTCATTTTGTACTCTTTTGCAGAATACTGAGAAAGCCTTAAAAGACTCATCCTTGTGTGTTAGGAAGAGTACCCATGTGTATCTAGAATAGTTATCAACTATGACAAATCCATATTTTCTTCCAGCCAAGCTGGCAACACTAACTGGTCCAAACAGATCCATGTATAACAACTGAAGAGGTCTAGAGGTTGATACTTGGTTTTTAGAGTTGAAACTGGATTTTATCTATTTACCTCTCTAACATGCATCACACAAGACATCTTTCTTAAAACTAATATCAGGCAATCCTCTCACAAGATTGTTCCTTTTTAATTCAGAAATTAGTTTCATACTAGCATGTCCTAGTTTCTTATGCCATAACCATCTCTCATCCTCTTTAGACATCAGACAGATTACACTTTGATCTGAGAGATCAGACAGTTCAATCTTATAAAGATTTTGTTGCCTTTTAGCTGAAAAGAGGGTTTTACCACAACAGTCTTTAACTATGCATACATCATTGGTAAAGGAAACATCAAAACCACTATCACATAATTGACTTATGCTAAGTAAATTGTGTCTTAATCCTTTAACCATAAGAACATTAGATATAGAGGGAAGATGGGGTTTACCACCAATAGTACCAATTCCTATAACTTTCCCTTTCTGATTCCCTCCGAAGGCAACGTGTCCTCCTTTCTTAAGTTGGAGGTCTATGAACATAGACCTTTCTCCTGTCATATGACACGAGCAACCACTGTCCAGGTACCAGCAGTGGTGTTTTCTTTGTCCTGTTGAGGACATCTGTAACAAAAATTATTTGATCTTTAGGTACCCATATTTTTCTGGGTCCTTTTCTGTTAGTTCTAGGAGTCTGTGAAGACTTCCTTCTCTTCTTATGGATACACTTAGACATAACATGTCCAGTTTTTCCATAGAGGTTACAGACAGGTGTAGACTTGGTTACAGTTGACTTAACGGATACTGTAGAAGCTTTAGTTGATACTTTATGATGTGTCTGATGGACATATCCAATACCTTATATGTTAAGAGAGTGCCTATGACTGCCAAGTAGCTTAGTCAAATTGTCTCTACCATTAACAAATTTGGCAAGATCAAAAGTAAGCTCTTCCACTTTCTGTTGAAGTTTTTCAACTTCTTCAGATGGTGATGTTTCACTTGAGATCTTAGCTTCATTAGACTTTTCAGTCTTCAGCTCACTGTTCTCTTTAGCCAGCTTCTCACACTCTTGAGATTTCTGTTTATGCTCACTGGTAAGCTTTACATACTCTCTCTTGAGGGATTTGAAAGCCTTAGATAAGCAGTTGGATTCCTCCAGCAACTCCTCATAGGCATCAAGAGAATTCCTCATAGTCAGGATGTACCTCATCGTCTGAGTCTGAGTCATGTTGGCCATCAAATAGAGATTGGCTTATTCCTATGTTTCTTCATTAGAAGATGTTGACTCCAGATCCTCCCAAGTAGCCATCATTCCCTTCTTCTTCTTCTTGAATAATTTCTTAAAAGGGGCCTTCTTGAGTTGAGGACATTCAACCTTGATGTGATCAGGCTTCTTGCACTCATAGCAGACAATTGGACTTTTGTCTATTGAAGTGGATTCTTTGAAGTTCTTGTCCTTGTTGAACCTTCTGAATGGCTTATCCCTCTTGAACTTCTTTTTCTATAGTAAAAGCTTTATCTTCCTGGTCAGGAGAGACAATTCTTCATCACTCTCAGAACCCTCGGGTTCAGACAGGTCAGCATCACTAGATGACTCGTCTGCCTTTAGAGCCTTGGAAACTTTTGCTGACTTTTGATCAGCTTTTAAAGCAATTAACTTGCCCTTCTTTGGTGCAACTTAATCTCCAAGTTCTTGCTCGTGAACAGTGAGTGTTCCAAGAAGTTCATCCATAGTCAAGGTAGTGAGATCCTTGGCTTGAGAGATAGCAGTGACCAAAGGTCTCCACTGTTTAGGTAGACTTCTCAGAATCTTTCCAACCTTCTCAGCATTGGTATAGACTTTGCCAAGAGATTTTAAACTGTTGACTATAGTTTGAAATCTTCCTATCATTTGATCAACATATTCTCCTTCCTCCATGACAAACAGTTCATACTTTCTGACAAGTATGGCAATATTTGACTCTTTGACTTTGGTTGTTCCTTCATGTGTAACAGCTAAAGTGTCCCATATTTCTTTGGCAGAGTCACAACCACATACCTTCTCAAACTCCTCAGGACTGAGAGCACAAATGATGTAATATCTAGCTTTGTGGTTCAGCACCCATTTTGTCTTTTCTGCAGTAGTCCACTAAGCTTTTGGTTTGTCAGTGTTATCATCATTCTTGGGAAAGAATGGACCATCTGTAATGACATCCCAAAGATCAGAGTTTGTAGATAGAATGAACCATTGAAATCTATCTTTCCAATAGTTGTAGTTTTCTCCATTGAAGTAAGGAGGTCTGGTTAGGGAAGCTCCTTCAGTCTGGTGACTTCCACTTGAACTAGCTCCAGCAGTCATGTCTATTCTTCAGGACCTTTTACCTCTACACTGTTAGATGATCAACCCAGATGCTGAGATCTGATACCAACTGAAATAGACAACTATAAACACGAGAAGGGGGTGGAATTGTGTTTATCAGAATTTAAACAAAATTGAAATCTTTTCGCATACAGAAGCTTGGTTCAGACGAGTGGAAAGATACGGGCGACGGTGTGACATGTCGATGAAATTTTAACAGTGACTTAGACAAACACACCACTTGAAAAACAGATAAGAAAAATAAGGCAACTAAAGAGTTTATAAGGAAAGAGAGATTGACACAACTATTTATCCTGGTTCACTCTTCAAAGCAAAGAGCTACGTCCAGTCCTTGGCAGTACCAGGTTTTTTCCACTATAACTGATCAGGTTACAAACTCCAACTATTGTTTGCACACCTAGCCTCTTCATGTTCCAAGACAAGTATTCTTTGCACGCCTAGCCTGAGCACACTTAACCTCTTCAGGCTCACTCAGGATTGTTTGAGAGATTTGGTTTGTAATAAATACAACTTCAGACAGACAGATTTTTCACTAACACTCAAAGAGTGGTTTAAATCTAAAGCTTAGGAAAGTCTGCGCAATAACTTCAAATGAATGAAGAATACAGAATGAAAGAATGAATATATTAATGCACAGAGTAATGGCTCTTTAATGCTGTGTTTTCTCTATACTTCATCTTCAATGACTTCTGTATTTATAGTCTTCAAGCATTTAGGATTCATTAGAGACATTCCCTCAGATGTTGGCTTCTTCATTAAATGCAATAGAGTCGTTCTGGGCAGCCATTAATGCAATAGGAACATTGGTTGTACTCTAACATGAAGGATCATGGCTTTATGCATCGTGATACAGCTATATCAGAGTTGTGCAGAGAGCTCTTTGTACTTTGCTGGGTACAATTCCCTTTTCGTGTAAGGACCAGAGGTACTAGGGAATAAAGCAGGTTGGAAGCATTCTTTAACTGGTCTTTGGTTCTGATAACGGAGGTTGCTTGAGAGAGTAACTTCTGACTTTTCTTGATAGGTGTGAGACTGAGTAGGAGTGAAGGCTTCAAGTCTCTTTCTGATAGGACAGTCAACAAGAGCTTGTTTGGTCCTTGATTCTTCAACGAGTAACCTCACACACGTGTAGAAACTAGAAGGGAGACAGGTTGAAGACATATCTTGAAAGAAGTCAATAATCATAGTCAACATACAGGTTGACTTTCACTTATCCAGACAGGTAGTCACTTATAAGCAGATAGATGATTCTTACAGTTTTAATCTGCACACTAGATAGACAGGCTAGCAACCAATATGAAGGTTAATTAAATCATTAACCAATGTTTAGTTCTCATCAAAACTTAGGGAAATGCACATCAAACATTGTAGAGACTTTACAAAGATGGCATTCAAAACTCCGAACATACCACTCAGACACAAACCCCACCGATGTTGTCTAAATGCCACAAACACAAACTATCAACCCTACAGATGGTAACACCCCGACGGTGACACTTTCTGTCACTCCAAAAACCCCACAATACATCAAACATTATGGGGCCCATGGGACTCAAATGATGCCAAACTTTGGATCCTCCTACATGCCATACTCCTTCCCTCATAATATGTATGGTGAAACTCCAGTGAATTAGTCAGGAGGGAATTCCCAATCTAAAGAAAAGTTGGAAGTGCTAGAGGAAAGACTACGGGCCATTTAAGGGGTAAATAGTTATGGTCTTCGGGATGCCTCAGAACTTTGTCTGGTGCCAAATGTTGTAATTCCGCCGAAATTTAAGATGCCCGATTTCGACAAATATCGGGGAACCACTTGTCCCAAAAACCATTTGACCATGTATGTAAGGAAGATGGCATCATATGCTCAAGATGATAAGCTCTTGATTCACTTCTTCCAAGACAGTTTAACCAGGACAGCTTCAAATCGGTACACGCATCTCGAACGGGCCCACATTCGATCCTTCAAAGATCTAGCAGATGCATTCCTGAAGCAATACGAGTACAATATTGAAATGGCTCCCGATAGGATGCAACTCCAAAATATGTCAAAAATGGACACCGAGACTTTAAAAGAGTATGCACAACGATGGAGGGAATTGGCTGCTCAGGTAGAGCCTCCATTAGGTGAGAAAGAAATTGTAGCAATGTTTGTTGATACACTCCAGTCGCCCTTCTATGATAGAATGATTGGGAGTGTGTCATCAAAATTTTCTGAAATGGTCATTATCGGTGAGAGAATTGAAAGTGGATTGAGGAATGGCAAGATCACCGAGTCTTCAGTAGCGAACAGCCCAAAGAAAGCCCCGTTTGTGAAAAGGAAAGAGGGAGAAGCACATGCAGTAACCTTTGAACAAAAGAAACCGAGCCAATGGAGACCGAACCAAACACCCGCCTTCCAAGCCCAGCACACCCCGTATTACCAACCATCTCCATATCACCAAGCCAACCAGCCATACATCGCCGCCACCTCACAATTTCCAAATCCCCAGCCAATGACGCCCTACCGACCATCATACCCCTCTCAGCCTCAAACACATCCTGCCATGACACCTCAAGCTGTTCAACCCCTAAACCCAAACCCAAACACAAGCCAAACGAGACCGCCTCATAACTCAGAAAAGAAGCCGGTACATTTTGACCCGATACCCATGACCTACACTGAGCTACTACATCAGCTTATAAGCAAATCTGTGTTGACTCCTATCCCAATGATACCATTGGACCCTCCTTATCCGAAGTGGTTTGACCCAAATGCTAAATGTGAGTATCATGCGAGGGAAATAGGTCATTACACTGAGAACTGCAGGGCTTTCAAGTTTAAGGTACAATATCTTATTAATGCTAAATGGTTGAGCTTTCAGAAAGATGCCCCGAAGGGGGCACAAGGTCCTATGCCGAATCATGGGGGTTCGGGAATCAATGCCCTAGATAGCTTCAAGGAACCTACTCTTAAGAGCCAAGTGGCTGATGTCAGAACTCCCATGAGAGTTATTTTAAGAGAGATGCAAAAACATGGATTGGTGCAAACCTCAATTGTTGAAGAGAAGACCCTCGATGAAGAGATAAGGTGTGACTTCGACGGGAATATGAGGCATTCAATTGAAGAATGTGCATAATTTCGACAGGTTATGCAGTAGTTAATAGATATGAAGATTATCCTAATTGGTTGTGAATCGAATGAGTGTGGAACTAACATGGTTGCTGAATCTACAATTTCCCCAACTCTGGTTAAGATAACTCCTTTTACTGTTGTGATTAATCCTCAACCGGTTCCTGAGCAAGTCGCTCCGAAGCCAGTGATGATACACTATACTGAGAAGGAACCTATGCCGGTTTCGAGTGGGCCAACACCAATTGTTATCCGAGTCCCAGGTCCTTTCCCTTACAAGGACACTAAAGCGGTACCATGGAAATATGATAGGCAAGTTCAACAAATTCCTTCCAACGGGACCACTGTGGTTACCAACATTTCGGGAATTGGTGGAATTACTAGGAGTGGTCGCATTTTATACTCCAGAGGTATTGCAAAGGGAGGGAACATAAAAGGAAGAAAAAGATCGCAAGGGGAAAGAGAGGGAAAGAGAATGTGGAAGGAACTCCAGCTGAAAAGGATACAAAAGGGGGCGATAATAAAAGGGAGGTATCTGATGAAGAAGTCAGCGAATTCTTGAAATTCATCAAGCAAAGCGAATACAAGGTTGTGGATGAATTGAATCGAACTCCAGCTCGGATATCTCTTTTATCTTTGTTGATGAATTCTGAGCCATATAGGAGAGTATTGATGAAGGTGTTGAATCAAGCTCATGTCTCTCATGACATCACAGTTGACAAGCTCAATAACATCGTGGGTAACATCGTTGCTGATAATTATATCACTTTCACTAATGATGAAATTCCAGCTGAAGGAATAGGGCACAACAAGGTGTTTCACATTTCTGTGAAATGTCGAGATCATGTCATGGCTAAGGTTCTCATTGATAATGGTTCTTCTTTGAATGTAATGCCAAAGTCAACAATGCAAAGTCGCCTTTCGATGGAACTCATATGAAGCCAAGCACAATGATTGTAAGAGCTTTCGATGGCACCCGAAGGGAAGACATGGGAGAAATTGAATTGCCCATTCAGATTGGCCCTTGCACCTTTGAAATACTCTTCCAAGTAATGGACATCACACCAACTTACAGTTGTCTCCTAGGACGACCATGGATCCATTCGTCTGGAGCTGTACCTTCGACATTGCACCAGAAAGTGAAGTTCATTGTCGATATTAAGTTGATAATTGTTTCTGGAGAGGAGGACATGTTAGTGAGTAAGCCATCAACAACCCCTTATATTGAAGTTGTCGAAGAAGCTCGCGAGACTGCTTTCCTTTCAAGCTTCAGCGGACAACCGACTCCGTGAGATTTTAACATTTCTTTTCAAGCTTCATCGGATAACCGACTCCGCATGCTTTTTATTTTCTGTCAAGCTTCAGTGGATAACCGACTCCACAAGCTTTTTACCTTTTCTGTCAAGCTTCAGTGGATAACCGACTCCACAAGCTTTTTAAAGCTTCAGTGAATAACCGACCCACAAGATTTTTACCTTTCCTTTCAAGCTTCAGTAGATGATCGACTCCACAAGCTTTTAACCTTTTGTTTTCAAGCTTTAGCGGATAATCGACTCCGCAAGCTTTCTATATTTTCTTTCAGGCTTCAGCGGATAACCGACTCCGTAAGCTTTTGACCTTTTCTGTCACGCTTCAACTGATAATCGACTCTGCAAGCTTTCTATCTTTTGTCAAGCTTCAGCGGGTACCATACCCCGTAAGCTCTTTTATCTTTCTGTTCAAGCTTCTAATGGGCAATCCACCCTGTAAGCTCATTTTACCTTTCTGCTCGAGCTTCTGACGTGCAATCTACCTCGTAAGCTCTTTATCTTTTAGTTTGAGCTTCAAACGGGTAATACACCCCGTAAGCTCTTTTAATTATGCATCATTTTGCTTGTCGGTGAACCCCGGCCAAAATTGGAGTTCATGTCTTTACCCGTTTCTTATAACGATAAGAGGTTAACTACGGTTGCACATACTATCTAATAAGAAACAAGTAAAGAGGGGCAACTGTGAACACCTAATTTTGTCCATAAGTTTTTTTAATTAATGTTTTGAAAAAATAATAAACAAAAAATGATAAATAAAAATAAAAACTTTCCAAAAGGAAAAAAAGTTTTTGTTCTTGGCCCATTGTTAATTTAGATAAGCCCATGATCCGAGTTATCCAACCTAAAAAAAAGAGACTTTCTGTTTCTATTTGAAAAATATAAAAATATTTTGAATTTTGTCTTCTACTCCCCTCCCCAGCACTGCTATCTGTCTTTTTTTATTTTGGGGTATGAACCAACTTTGTTTTATTTCCCTTCTTTTGTTTTCTTATGTTTTTTTCCAAAATAAGGGGTAGCAACCCCTGCACCTGCAGCAACCCAGCAGAGTAGTGGGAGTGGGAGCAAAGGCTGGTTTGCTCCTCACTATGGCACCATTCTGTAATATTTTTGTCCTCCCCTTCAGAAAAAAAAATAACAGATTTTGTTTGCTTCCTCATCCTATATATACATGTTACATTTCACAGAAGGGGGGAGTTTTTTTATACGAGGAACAGAGATAAACTGGAGAAAAAAACAAGAGCACACGGAGGAAAATCTGAAAGGGGTTGGAGCTTCACAAAAAAATTCTAAAACCATCTTCCATCAACTCCTTCCATTTTCACCTTCATTAACAAAGAACACCATTCTTTTCTTTCTCCCATTTTGAACTTCACCCAAAATAACCATTAGTAACAGAACCTCCCTCAACCTCAGAAACCTACAAAACTTCATCCTCACCATCATCCCAAATCAAAAATCCAAAAGAGAAGAAAGCCAAAAACATATAAAACTAGTCAGATTCTCAATTCAAGCTCCTCCTCCGTGATCCGCCATCACCGTCACGCAAGCACCACCGCCACAAACTTCAACCATTGTCCTTCGCCGCCGCCAACGTGCCTTAACAGAACCGCAACACTGCCAAGCTCTTTGACAGCGACCCACACCAGCAACCGCCGTCCTACCAGACCGGCACACAACCCCGTCGCGCCACCAGATCCCGCGCCGCCGCCGTATGATCCGTCGCTCATCTCTGATTGTTGCCGCCGTGACCCAATAGCCTTGATCCTTCATTCAAGTTTTCGGTTTATCTCTATCCTTGATCTGATTTTTGTGCTTGTTGTTAAATGGCATATATATATTTTTTATGTTATTTGTTTCAAACTTAAGTAGTTTTTTTGTTTGTTGGTTTTGGGT
This sequence comes from Sophora flavescens, assembly GCA_030762895.1. Taxonomy (NCBI): domain Eukaryota; kingdom Viridiplantae; phylum Streptophyta; class Magnoliopsida; order Fabales; family Fabaceae; genus Sophora; species Sophora flavescens. The sequence continues at coordinate 130,367,152 of CM061069.1, forward strand.
TATAAGTGCTGGCCTGATAGTAGGGCTCAACTAAAAAGGCTTTTTCTTAAAAAGTTCTGAAAAATAAAATTTGATCTTGGGTCTCTTAGATTTGGTTCAGGACTTTGAACTTCTTTAAAAAGTTTATTTCAAGTGATTTAGTCTTTAAAAAACTAAAAAAAAAACACTTTAAAAAATAAACCTTTAGAAAATACAAAAAAAATAATAAATGACAAATATATAAAAAAATATTAAAAAAAACTTTTCAAAATCAAATCCTTTTAAAAAATTAAAATCAACCAATCAAGTTTTTTTAAAAGAACTACGTGGGTTTGAGTTTCCTATTGCATCAAGGAATAGGTAGGAGCAAGATAAATCATCTTGTCAAGCCAAAACTAATTTTTTATCAATAATAATTTTTAAAATACAAAACCAATAAATAAATACAAAATTTTAAAAAAACGAAAATAATTCTTTCTTGTAAATAATTTTTTGGGTAAAATATATATTTAAAAGATTATTAAAATGTTTTGCACAAATAACTTGCGGACGGGACGGTTGCGACAGGTAAAATTTTATTTTTACTTTGTATATAATAACTAACTATCTTTAGCGCTATATAATACTTTTAAGTTATCATTTTTTAACTCAATTGTTGTGATATATGCAAAAAGGCGCTTATATTAGTTTTGTCCCTCCTTTTCGAGATATCGAAGCTCAACTAGAGGTTCTACATGCTTATAACTTTCCCATCTGTTAATCATTGAGAAATTGACACAATTAGACGGAAGGACTCAATTTGTTACATTGAAAAAACAAGGGACCAAATCTGCGTAGACAACTTTAGGAACCAAAGTCGTACATGACCAATAGTCAGAAGATTAAAAGTGCATTAAACCAAGTTTAAAGTATGATAATATTTTCTCCATTAAAAAGGATGCAAAGTTCCATTGTATTTTTGTTAAGGGAAATGTTGTTTGCGCATCAATTAGAAGTATTACATTATTGCATACATCTTATTTAGAAAAATAAAAGTCAGAGACAGTGTGTATAGAAATGCAAGTTTCATACAAAAAAAGAAAGAAAATTAATAAAAAATAAAAAATAAAAAATAGCGTATACTAAGAGGCCATTGCATTGCTTACAACAATTTGGGCCTTGGTCTTTCACATTGGTGACAGCTCCTAGCTTTCTCCAATCCCTCGTTGTTGGAATATTATGTCTCAAATTTAAGGGTGCAACGAAAGCCATCTTCGATGAATATGGTGTTTGGCTTGAAACGAGTCCAGTATGTGAAGCAATAAACTCTTGTATAGTGTAATCAGCAAATTGGTTTAAACCCAACTCGTAACTCTTGTTCTGAGCACTGTTGAAGTTCTCTATGTATTCAAAATTCTCCATGAATATCTTGAAACTTTTCTCTTTCTCGATGTCGTCTGCGTAGGTGCGTCCATATTGAGACATCCATTGCTCGTGTATTTTAGCAACAGATGACTCATATTGCAGCTTTCGGGACATGGCTTGATACGCACATATCCAGCAGATGAAGCAAATAGCAATAGTAAGATGCTTCTTCATTCCAAGAATAATACCCATCGTTTTGCATATACAAGTTTCAATTCAGTGCAATGATAACTCTGATTGTTTATTTGTGATGAAGTAACCACATAGATATAGATATAATTCAAAATCGTATCTCTGGCATAGCAAAAAAAGAAACACAATCATATTTCTGGCGATAATTCCGGTATACATTATTACCTGATTAATTAAGAGTCCAATATACCCCATTGATTGGAAATATGAATTACTTAAATTTTCTTGACTTGGAATTTAAACCCAATGAGACGGAAAGTAAATCAATTAAGTGAACGTAAAAATTAATTGCCCCGAAGTAAAGCAACAAAAATCCTAGAACATCGATCCTCATGGATATTTGCGGAGTTGTAAGTGGCTTGATTGCTGTGTAAATCATGGAGTCGTGCAGGAGTGGGTTATGTTTTTGATAAGCAGTGACTAACCTCCGTCGTCGAGAATCTTGGGTACACATGATGGGTTTTTTCCTAGATTTTTTTCAAGTCAGGATTCGAACCTCTGATCACTTGTTTAACATGTCTAAATCTCTTATCACTTGGACCAAGATGAGTAAATATTTTATTAATAAAAATCTAGCTGAAGCATCAAGTGAATTTTCTCTCCCACCTTCTACGAAGAGTTATGTTGATTTCTATTTTTATTTTTTATTTTTTATTGCTATAGGAGTGGGTTATGTTGATTCTTAACATTATGTGTCAAGAATAAGATTGTGTTATTTGAATTTAGGGGTTGGGTTAAGGTACACCACCCATGTTTTACATCACCCACTATACCACCCATATGTGACAAATTTTGGACCAATCAAATTGCCACATGGGTTTGGTCAAAATTTCAAACTTTCTAGTTGTATTTCTATTGTAGTCAAATATATGAATACAATATATTGTAGTATAGTATATGTACTCTTTGTATTCGTAAATTTAACACATATTAAAATAATATTTTTTTATTAAAAAAATTGATTATATTGCAAAATAATATTTTAATATGAATTAAAATAATGTTCGTTGAAAATAATATTTTGCAATATAATCAGTTATTTTAATCAAAAAATATTATTTTAATATGAGTTAAATTTGCAAATACAAAAAGCACATATATTATATTACAATACACTGTATTCGTATAGTTTGACTACAATATCATATAGTTTGACTACAGTATAATACCACTAGAAAGTTTGAAATTTTGACCAATCTATGTGGCAATTTGATTGGTCCAAAATTTATCATATGAGTGATGCAGTGGATGGTGTAAAATATGGGTGGTGCACCATAACCCAACCATTGAATTTTATGTTAAAATATTAATTGAATATCCCTGAATTGAAAAAAGGAATTTTTTTTATTTGAGCAGATTCTCTTTTGGATAAAATGTACTGTGTTGCCACTTTGCATCTCAATCAAAGAGGGATAATCCTAGTATCGGGCAATTATTCAATCCTCACGTGTATGAGTTGAGTTAGCATCCTCCTTGTAAAAATTGACTGGCATAGGAAGTTTCCAGTAAATAGTGACTCATTTTTGAATTAAATTTTTTTCTAACCAGCCGGTTTATGTCTTGATTGCTGGTGACAATTAAAATATAGTTGATGACAATTAAAATGTCTTGATTGCAGGCAAAACTTGATTGAACACAAAATTTCATACTACCTAAGAAAAACAAACAATGATTCAATATATTTGTCTTTGTTTAAATTAAAATGGAATCTACAAAACAAATACAAGTAAGGCAAAGCAGGTGTTGTTCCTCGACGACTACAGTGATCATGGTTACGGCCCAGGCGCGTGTACGAACACTAATGTCCCCACCTCTCAAGCCGGTACCCAGTTGTATAGTTCACCTAATAACCTATCTTTAACCAGTAAACCAAATTTTGATATGGACCATTCATTTAATATAATGTTATATCAACGGCTCTGATTACCTGAGTTTCAATCCTCACTTACCGGTAGTGTTGCGATCTGTTCCATAATTTGGTTTCAGCTTGGGGCATTAGAAGGTGCAACCAAGAGCATGTTTGAGATGGCTATATTATACTCCTCCTTAATATAAGAAACAAAATCCTAAAATCAAATAAATGTATTGAAATGAGTTAATTGTAATTAATATTCATATAAATTTCTAAAAATATCCCTTCTAATTAATGAACAAACTCACTTATATAGAAAGTTGATATATCTCATAAATATAAATCCTATTATAAATAAGAGTGATATTGAAAATTAGTATTTAATATATGTGATAATTGTTAAGCTTGGATCAACTTCTCAAATGAAATGAATAAACTTTCTTGATAGATGAAATGAGAGGCTAAGCTCTTATAGCAAGTACAAACCAAGAAGAAGTTAACTAACTAACTATGCCAAGCAAAACTAACAGAAAAAACAGAAAAACAGAAAACCGAAACTAACAGACTGCAAGGCTCAACACCAACAGAACTGAACAGAAAGCTAGGCCTTAATCAAGTCTCAACAAACCCTCCCTTAAACTATTTCATATAAGGAAGAGATGCAACTAGTTTATCTTGGGAATTTCACACACACCAAGTAGCCTTCTAAGTTAGACAAACAGGTCTAGCTTCAGTGGCTTGGTCATCAAATCAGCAATCTGATCTTTTGTTCCACAATGAACCATTTCAATAGTTCCTTCCTTTGTAAGATCTCTAAGAAAGTGAAACCGCACATCAATGTGCTTACTTCTTCCATGCATAATGGGATTTCTGGACAATTTTATGGCAGAGTTGTTGTCACACATGAGAGTAGTACAACCTTCCTGCACATGGCCTAATTCCTGTAGAATTCTCCTCATCCAAATAGCCTGACAAGCACATGCTGCAGCTGCTATAAACTCTGCTTTGAGTGGTGGAAAAGAGTGACAATAGGCTTTTTTTTTGAACTCCAGGACTCTTTGCTCCACCACTCATCAGAAAAACATATCCAGGATGTACTCTTTCTATCCTCCAAGTCACTGCATAATCACCGTCTCTGTAAGACAGCAACTCTTTATTCCATCCCTTCTTGTAGAAGATCCCAAAATTCGCAGTTCCTTGCAAGTACCTTAGAACCTTTTTGGCAGCTTGAAGGTGTAACTGTGTTGGCTTGCACATGTATCTGCTGATTAAGCTAACAGCAAACATCATATCTGGTCTAGTGGCAGTGATGTAGATGAGACTTCCTACTATTTGCTTATAGTATGTCTCATTTATCTTTTCTCCATCTTCATCTTTGTGCAATTTTTGTCCTGGAAGTATAGGAATTCCCACTGAGTTGCTTTTTGTCATGCCAAATCTGCTCAAGACTTCCATAGCATATTTCTTTTGATATATGTATATTCCATGCTCATTCTGTAAAACTTCAATGCCAAGAAAGAATCTCATATTTCCTAGATCTGTCATTTCAAACTCCTGTTGCATGGAACTTCTGAAAGAGTTCATTAAGCATTCATCATTGCTGGTGTAAATGAGATCATCAACATAAACACTGACAATAAGAGCATTTCCCTCCTTACTGTGCTTTAAGAACAGTGTTTGTTCATTCTTACTTCTTTGGAAACCTTTGCTGATGAAGTAAGACTCTAGGCGGCTAAACCAAGCTCTTGGAGCTTGTTTAAGGCCATATAGAGCCTTGTGCAACTTGTAGACCTTGTGCTCATTGCCCTGCTTCACATAGCCCTTTGGTTGTTCAACATATACATCTTCATTCAGTTTTATACATCTTCATTCAGTTTTCCATATAGGAAGGCAGATTTGACATCCAATTGATACACTTTCCAGCCTCTATGTGCAGCAACTGCAATTATCATCCTGATTGTGTCCATTCTGCTTACTGGTGCAAATACTTCAGTGTAATCCACTCCATACTGCTGAGAATAACCCTTTGCCACCAATCTAGCTTTATATTTATCCATATGACCAAGTTCATTCCATTTAGTCTTGTAGATCCATTTCACTCCTATCTTCTTTGCATCATTTGGAAGATCAGTGAGTTCCCAAGTTCCATTCTTGATGATGGAACTGATTTCTGCATCCATGGCCATCCTCCACTTATCACTTTTTACTGCTGCTTCAAATGTCTCAGGATCTTCTGAAACTACCTGAGCCATGTTTACTGCATCTTCCTCTTCTTCTGTGATTTCTTCACCTGTGACATAGTCACTCAACCATCCAGGAGTATGCCTATCTCTTCTTTCTGTTACTATCAGGTTCAGTTGATGTGTTAGGAGGCAACTCAATCTCATCTGCTTCTTCATTTGAGTTACTGTCAGCATCGGTTGATCCTTCTGTTTCTGATTCACCAGAATCCATGTCTGCTATCAAGTCATCTTTGTAGTTGATCTCTCAGTTTCATGTTGCTTCTTCTTCAAAACTCACATCTTTACTTACAATGATCCTTTTTTTAATTGGATCATACAGCCTGTACCCTTTTGATTCATCACTCATGCCAAGAAGTACACATTTGTAACTCTTGTTCTCTAGTTTGGTTCTTTTGGCATCTGGAACATGAACATGTGACAAGCATCCAAAGACCCTGAAATGATCAACTACTGGTTTTCTGCCACTCCATGCCTCTTGAGAGTCGATGCTTGACATGACCAAGGTTGGTGATCTGTTCAATACATATGCAGTCCAATTCACTGCTTCAGGCCAGAAACATTTGGGAATTTTCTTTTCTGAAAGCAGTGACCTAACCATGTTCATGACAGTTCTATTCTTTCTCTCGGCTACCCCATTCTGTTGGGGAGTGTAAGATGTGGTTAATTGCCTCTTAATTCCATTCCTTTGACAGAACTCATTGAATTCCTTAGAGATAAATTCTCCACCTCTATCTGTTCTAAGACATTTGATAGGCAATCCTGTTTCTTTTTCCACTAGATTCTTGAAACATTTAAAGTAATGAAAGGCTTCTGATTTTTCCACTAAGAAGTAAATCCATGCTTTTCTTGAAAAATCATCTATAAAGCATAGAAAATACCTCTTTTGACTGTTGGAGACTGGAGTAATGGGACCACAAATATCTGCATGCACAAGTTCCAATTTCTGTGATGCTCTCCACTTGCTCTTCTTTGGTATTGGATCTCTATCTTTGCTTTCCTTTCATACAATCAGAACATACAACTTCCGATCTTGTCAATCGAGGAAGTCCTTCAACCATCCCTTTTCTTGTGCAAGGTTTTCAAACCTTTAAGACTTAGATGACCATATCTACTATGCCACAAGTGAGTGAGGTCTTGTGCCTTTGGTATGTAAACATGTATTTTTCTTGGCGGGGGCTCAACATACGTAATGAACATTCTGTTATTGGTCATAATAGTTTGCAGAATCAACCCTTTCTCAGAGTGGTACACCTTGCATTTTCCTGCTTGAAACATAACTGTCAAGCCTCTTTCTTGTAATTGTCCAATACTCAAAAGGTTGTTCTTGAGTTCAGGCACAAAGAACACATCACAGATAACATGTTTAACCCCATTTATGCTCAGCTTCACATTTCCTTTTCCAGTCACATCCATTATGGTGTTGTTCCCTAACCTCACTTGTTGTTTGAAATTTTCATCTAATTCACAGAACCAGGCTTTCTTCCCACACATGTGGTTTGAGCAGCCAGAGTCCAAGAACCAAGCATCTCCTTGTTGTGCATCACATTTCTCATCATAGGCCATCAACAGCATCTCTTCCTCCTCATTGAATTCTGCATAATTCACTTCTTTATCCCACTCAGGGCACTCATATTTGTAATGCCCTATCTTGTGACATTTGAAGAACTCAATTGTTGCTCTACTTTGCCTCCCTCGGCCTCTACCTCTTCCTCTATAGCCACCCCTTCCTCTGCCTCCAAGATCACCCCTTCCTTCAGAGCTAATCTTCAAGGCCTGCTCTTCTCCATTGTTCTTGTGAAACTTCTGTTCATGAACTATTAAAGAACTCTGTAACTCATCAACAGATAGCGCATTTGTGTCCTTAGATTCTTCAATTGAACAAACGATGTAGTTGAATTTGTCAGTTAAAGATCTAAGGATCTTATCAACTATGATGCCATCTCTCATTTGTTCACCATAACTCCTCATCTTGCTTGCCACGCTCATCACCCTAGAGAAGTAATCAGTGATGGTTTCTCCAGTTTTCATTTCAAGAACCTCAAAATCCTTCCTCAAAGCTTGAAGAATGGATCTTTTTACCCTGGCATTGCCTTCATACTTCCTTTTCATCGAGTCCCAGATCTCCTTGGAGGTGTTCTTCTCCAAGATTGTTTCCAAGATGGTTCTGTCAATCGCCTGAAACAAATAGTTCTTCACCTTGAGATCTTTCAATTTTAACTCCTCAAACCTCCTCTGTTGAGCCTCATTCATCACTTGCCCCCTTGCTGTTTCTGTGATACCTATCTTAACTAGGCTCCAATACTCCTTGGAACGCAAGAAATTCTCCATTAGCATGCTCCAATGATCATAATGACCATCGAAGCGAGGAATTGCAGGTTGCACAAAGTTTCCTTCATTCGCCATTGTTCCCAACACTTCTAAGTATGCGACTTTTCTTCTCAGGCCCCAGTAGGAACTCTGATGCCAAAATGTTAAGCTTGGATCAACTTCTCAAATGAAATGAATAAACTTTCTTGATAGATGAAATGAGAGGCTAAGCTCTTATAGCAAGTACAAACCAAGAAGAAGCTAACTAACTAACTATGCCAAGCAAAACTAACAGAAAAAACAGAAAAACAGAAAATTGAAACTAACAGACTGCAAGGCTCAACACTAACAGAACTGAACAGAAAGCTAGGCCTTAATAAAGTCTCAACAATAATTGATACATGTTTCTTATATTTTGAACAAAAAAATGTACCAATTTATTTCATATATTAAGGACCAGAAGATGTATATATTAAATTGTTTTGAGTAAAAAAAAATGTTGTTTGTAAAATAATCTCAGTATTTGTTGATTTCAACTATTCTTAAAATACCCGATGAGATATATAGTGTGTTTGTCTTTGCTTTTGAAAATAATGAAAAACAGAAAAAAAATCATTTTTAGGGTTAAAATGAAAAATAATTTTTATTAGCATTTGAAAAAAAAATCAGTTTTTAATTTTTTTTTGACACACAAAATCAGTTTTTATAACTAACTATTGTTTTAAAAAAATATTTTTTTAAAAATTTTAAATAAACACAAAACTGCTTGTAATTGTCTGTAAACATGCAAAACAGCTCTACAACGGTTCTAAAAATAGCTTTTGCACAGGGCTTTTCTTAAAAGGTTAAAAAATTGACTTTATAAAATAAGTTTAAATAATTTTTAAGGAATAAATAAGTTACTAATTTGAGCATAAAAAAAATAAGTAAGTTACTAATTTAAATTTACACGAAGACAATTTTTTTTATAAGATAAAAGTACTTATACTAATAGAAATTCTCTAATAATTTGTAAGCTATACTATTTGAAAAGGGGCATCTGGGCAAGTAATCTTGTCCTTGACCAGGTAGACATGTAGTTTGTGTTAAATAATTAGGGTATAAAAGCATTGAAATATATATATATATATATATATATATATATATATATCTTTATGAAGTTAATTAATTGATATATTATTAATATAAAGATTTTGTATATCATTGATTAATCATAAATTATTATATTATTATAAATATTTAATTTTTATATTAACTATCTTAAAAGGTATAGATGGATATTATGAGTTTTGTGATTGATTAAAAATATAAAAAAAGTTTAATCTAAATATGCATAACAATTAAACTCTAATTATATAGTGTGACGTAACTGAAATTTAATTGAAGTTAAAGAATTGAGAACTACTTCTGGAATTGACAGAGGCAGAGGCGGCACGGTCTTTTTAAGAGTTGCGTTGCCAAAACGCACCGTTTAGATCATCTTCTTCGTTCTTCTTCTGATTGAGGTTCGTTTTTGGTATCTCTGTAATGGCGGAGAAACCCCAACCCGTTCGTGTACTCTACTGCCCCGTATGTTCCTTGCCACCCGAATACTGCGAATTCGGACCCGATTTCGATAAATGCAAACCCTGGTTGATCCAAAACGTTCCTGACCTATACCCCGATCTTCTCAAAGGTACCAATTTTTTATTTTTTTTTTCATAAAATAACATCAATTTTGATGACCCATATTCATTTTTCGTTTTAATCCGCATTTAATTCTGGTTTCAAAAATTAAAGTTTTGTTTTTGGTTTTTTTTAATTGGGTTGAATTTTCAGAGGCAAATGAGAAGGACGCTGATAAGGTTGCTGATAAGTTACAAAGTACGGGTATATCTTCGGGTGCTAGTAATGCTGCTGCTACCTCAGGTCATTTTTCTATGTGCTTTGCCAAAAAAATTTACACTTCACATTGAACTTAACCTAAGTTTTTCATACATTGTTGGTTGAGGTGTTTTAATAATTTTGAATTTCTGAATGTCTTTGATTAGATTGGTTATATTATTGCTCATCGATATGTGTTTAATCTTATTGATGTCTGGATAGTTATATTGTGCTGCATTGGTATTAATGATTGAAGTTGTGATTAGTGATCTGTGCTAAGCTAAGGTTTGGGACCCTTCTAAGGGGAAACCAGACACACACTTAGTTGTTGTCATTTACTGCATTGGATTTAATCTTATTGATGTTTGTAACTCTGTACTGTTATGTGGTGCTGCATTGGTATTAATGATTGAAATTGTGATTAGTGATTTGTGCTAAGCTAAGGTGCTTTCTTGGCCGCATTGTTCTTAGTTATTGTCATATGGTGGAGTTAGGGCAGATGCATTTTGGTTAAACATTCTAATTAGTAAGTGTTAGAAGTAGGGAATGTGACCTCATAAGTCGGAGACAAATAATATACATCATTTATCTTATCGAGTTGGTATGGTACCTTTATTTAAAATGAGTTGTCAAGCCTTTATTTATTGTTGAATTTACAATAATTTTCTACAGTGTGCTTGGTGCAAAAGAAATCTCTTGCTCGGCACTATTGAATGTTTGTCAAATCAGCTCTATCATTAAAAATGTAGTTAAAGTAGGACTGTAGGAGACACTGAGCCAAAATGGTTGCTAAAGATGTGCTGGGTACATATCCAGTGCTGGTACTTATTGGGTACACATAGGTACCAATGTTCGTAGGTACCTGATATCACTCAAGTAAAAGTCACTAGTCCGTGCAAAAGACCAACTTTTGTTGCTAAGTGTTTTTATTTGCTATTAAATGAAACAAATTACTACTTTACACCTGCAAATCACGTGCTTTCTTTATATATTTTTTGCTTACTAGAAATAATTTATGGAGTTTTGTTGAACCTTGTAGTTAGAAGATTATGAAAATTGTATTTATCTTATGATGTAGTTACCTTATTGTTTATGTTTGTATATTTCTATAAAATAAAATATATCCTACCATACCTTTAGAAATTATGACATACCCCGTACCAGTATCATACCTATATTCATGGAACTTAGTAACCCACAAAACTCTGGTACACATTTAGTTATACAGAGCAAGGCATTTCTCTTGCTCCTAGAGCACGTAATATTAAATAAGTTGCAGTTAATATAAGGCTTGACAACTCACCCTGGAGCCTGGATGCCGAACCCAAAAAATAAGGAAGGGTATTGGAGTAATGTACATTCTCTTTTGGAGGTAGAGCTTGTACCTTCCAACTTCCGGAGTGGAGTAAATATTGAACATGGGGAATGGTTTGATAGAGACGTGCCTGAGCTACGTATGCCTTTAGAGGAGTCCTGCCTGTGCTTCAACAAACAGAATGGCTTATTTAGTATTTAGTATCACAAAACGTCATGACTCATCATATCTTCTAATCCATCCTTAAGGGCACAATCTCAACAAGACACAGGTAAATGATACCTAAACTTACCATCCATGATGTTAATGTCATATGAGAATATATGTATATATGTTTTTTTTTTTTGAAAAACAAATAGACTAAGAAAAATGAGGAATGAAATATTTAGTAGTTCCAGCATCCAAAACCAATGTTTGTTGGTTAATGAAGTTGTCAATGAATGTTCTAAGATGTCATCCCCTTGATCTTTTTTTTTTGTCAATTTGATAAACTACTTGATAGGACAAGTGGACAACACTCCCATTCTTTTTCTAGAACATGTCTATCCATACAAGATGATACTCATGATTTGATAGCTTACCAAGGTTTAATGATATCTTTTAATTATACCAGAACATTGTTTTGAATGTAGTACAAAATTGTGCATGTAACTAGAGCACTACCAGTTTTTTTCTTCTTTTTTTGCGGACGCGAATGCTGAAAGAAAAGGTTTCGCGAAATTCAGATCTGACCTGCAGTGTGTCACGAGGAATTTGGTTATTTTGTTTGGCATTCTATTTTTTGACATTCTTATTTTCATATTTTTTGTAGTGTTTGTGATTTGAATATAAAAAAATTGTGTTTCTACTGCATGCCAATTGGCTGTAACATAAACATTTTGAAGTCCCCCTCATGGTATATTTTGATATTTTAGCATCAAAGCAAGAAGAGGTCAAACGTCTTCCTGGAGGGAAGATAAAGAAAAAGGCATGTCTTGGAATTCTTTCATAGTCTCGTATCAAACATACTCATCATTCCTTACTAAATATCATGATTCCAATTATTTGATATGATCAGAAGTGGTGTTGTTTTTCAGGATAAGCAAGAGGTTGTTATTGAGAAAGTCGTACGTAACAAACGAAAATGTATCACCACTGTGAAAGGCCTAGACCTTTTCGGTGAGTTAAATTTTGCATTCTTCTTATGTTATCATTACAATGGTGCCATTGATATTGAACTGTCTCTTCTATTGCATTTTAGGTATCAAGCTCAGTGACGCTTCAAAGAAACTGGGGAAAAAATTTGCTACGGGAGCCTCTGTTGTCAAGGTTTATTAACTTTCACACGGTGGATATATAATTAGTTGTTTAATACATGTATATGATGTCTTATACTATTGTGGATTGATTTGTGTCAGGGCCCAACTGAGAAAGATCAAATTGATGTTCAAGGGGATATAGCTTATGACATTGTGGAGTTCATTACAGATACATGGCCTGATGTAAGTGGTTTTGATTGTCAGCTGTTTGATATTATAATCTTATTTAATATGTATTTGCTCATAATAAGGTAAATTTGTTCTTCAAAGTCAATCTGTCTTTGACACTGGCTTATGTGATTTATGGAACAGTTCATTTCCTTGGATATCATCCAACTCCAAATGGAGAGAACATATTTTAGTTGTAACATTTGTTTCTTCTTCCCTTTGCGACTTCAAGTCTCTTGGTAATTTCAGATTATGATGGATCTATTAGTTGTAACAAACATGTGTGACACATAATCTCATTTATAGAAACAGCATGGCATCTAGCATCTATGTGCCTTTTGTATAGTTTGTTTTTCTTATCGACAATGACTTTCATGATGAAAATGGAGTTTGAAAATATTAGCTGTAAAGATGCATCTGTGTTTTCTATAGATGTCTTTGGCTAAGCTGGGCATGCTTGTTATTAGTGGAGGGAACGATGATAAGGAAACATGTCTGACAATATAAAAGTGATATAGTTCTCTAAATCAAAATAGAAATAATCTGTTTTTAATTAGATAAAATGTATCTTTTGAAATATATTATGTGTTATAAATAATTAAAACACGGTTTGGGGGTGCTACCATTGTACCCGGGAAAAAAAGGGATATTTCTTCTGTTACCTGTTAAATATAAGTTTACATGACCTTCAAAAGGATTGAAATGCTTGAAGATCTCACTAAATCCACATACAAGTTAGGTGTCTTTTTGCAAGTTGAGTCCAATCTTTCTGCTTTGTAAATGCTATACATGTCAATGATTCTTTATTCATTCCTTAGTTCTTTTTTCCTGAAGATTTTGGAACTTTTATATGATAGAAACTCTATCTTTCTGCTGCAGGTTCCTGAAACAGCAATTTTCTTTATTGAAGATGGGAGGAAGGTTCCAGCTGCTTGATTTTGAAATCACAAGTAGACTTTGGACTGATATTACTGTACTTTTGAAGTAAAAAAGGCTGATAAACTTAGTAGTTAACGTTTTAACAATATATTTAGACTTCAGCCATTCAAGTCCCTTGCTCAGAGCAAGTTGCTCTCCCACTCCCCAAATTATTAGTGTGGCATGTTCCGTGATGGACATAAGCGTATGTACTTAAACTTGTATTGAGTTAATGGTGTGCGTGTAGAGGCAAACAAAAGGAAGAAAAGGTTCGTTTGCTTCAAGTTTTTAGTTGTTTAAAAGGATGCATATTTTCTAGGTTTAATTATTCTGTTGGTCCTAGATATTTTGAGAAAATTCAGATAGCACTCTAAACTTTAAAAGCTTGTAATTAGATTCTTAAACTTATAAAATTTTGTGATTAAACCCTTATACACATCTCCATTAGGGTGTTATTATGTTTCTGTTAGGGTTCTATTAAGCGATAATTAACCTGTGTATTTGTGAATTCATGAACTTTATGAGAAAATTCATAGATCGTTATACATTTCAGAAAAATTCATGTGCCCTGTACTCTTTGAGATAGTGATGTATAAGAAGGACTTAATTACTAATGTTGTCAAGTTTATGAATCTAATTACAAACCTTTAAGTTTAGGGGTTTATTTGAATTCTTTAAAAAACCCAAGGACCAACAAAATAATTAAACCAAAAAAAAAAAAAAACTCGTATACATTTCGAAATTATTTTGATCTAATATTCGTCCGTAGGTTGAGAGTATTCCGGTACAAGGATTTGAACATTAAACCAGAATAACTTGAATCATTAAGCTCTTCCTTTTATCATCAGTGTACAATGTCTATTGCCATCTATGATGAGCAAATTACTGCTTGTATGGTTGATGCTTGTTGATTATCGAGTTTAACTCAGGTAAATGTGAGTTCTCAACTTATAAGTAACGGTTTTTCAAGAGAGTTTAATTTTAATTTTTCTTGTGTAAAATTTTAAACCTCCTTTTATACATAAGGTTATATACTTTTTGGATAATGTAAAATTGTTTGCATTATTGTATAGGTGAATCAAAACAAACCTTTTCTTTAAGGTTAAACTAAATATTTGATCTTTATATGTTACACTGATTTTGTGTTTAGTCCTTTTATATATATATATATATATATATATATATATATATATATATATATTTGAAATCATTCCTTATATATGCAATTATTTTTAATTTGGTTTTTGTTGTTTACCGGTGATATAACATCATTTGTTGGATTAAAATATAGGGATCAAATTGAAAATGATTATCACATATAGAAATCGAATTCAAAATAAAAAAACTAAATTCGCTCCCTACATGTGATAATCATTTTGAATTTGGTCCATACACATGATGGGTTCCAATCATCACAAACCAGTGGTGTAGGCTTCTTGTGGTTTTAATATAGGACACAACTTGGGTGTAGTTCCTTTGGTATATAAGGTGTTGGTTTCCAATAAGAAGAACATGTGTTAAAGCTGTACCTAAGTTTTCTCATTTCATATAACTTCTTATATTAATTTTTTTTTTTTGTAGTAGTGATGTATTGCTGAATGTGACTGCTTGTAAGATTTAAATAGGGCAACATATAAAACAAATTATACACCTTAAATTTTTCAAGTACAGTTAGTTCAAACTTGAAACAAATTAGCAAGTTAGGCAATACACACCACACATCATATAACATTTAGAAACAACAACAATGCATTCATGCTTCCCATGCAGTTACACATATATATATCAATCTCAACCAATAACAATCAGAGAATCCAAAAGGGTTCTCAGTTCTCTTATGATCTCATGCAACATCACTTTCCTTTGAGCATATCTCTATAACGTAGAATGGAGTCAAGCCTCTGCAATCTTAGTTGCTCCTTAAACCTCTTTATAAAATCATCAGCTTTCTCATCCACCCCTTCCTCCTCCCCTCCTCCCAAATACCCATGATCCGACTCGTTACCACCGATATCGGATCCGGGTACGGGTTCTTTCTTCTCTGTATCTATTGACTGTGACCTATAGAACTTCACGGACATAACCCGCTCCAAGAGAGAGGGAGCCCGGGTCAACCTCACTTGGGTCGGGTCATCCTGGTTCGGGTGTTGACTTTCTTGTTTGTGAAGACCTAGGTTGAAGGACCTGACTCGGTCCAACAGACTCGGGGCCCGTTCCAGTCGGGTCGGGTCTTGGTTACGAGGAACTGGGTTCTCACGAGTTTCAGTTTCAGTTTCTTCGAGTGTTGTTGTTGTTGGTGGTTCGTATTTGTTGTGGGAAGCGAGGTTGAAGGACATGAGTCGGTGTAGGAGAGAGGGAGAACGAGCGAGTTGTGGCGAGTCAACTCGGGGTCTTGGGCTGGCGAAACGAGAGGTGATGGCTATGGTGCCTATGACGAGGTTGATGAAGAGGAATAGATAAGAGGGTGTTAACCAACTTGCCATGAAAGCATAAACTGATGAAGCTGCTTCTTCAACCATGATCTTCTCTTTCTCTTTCTAACTCTTGAAGACGTGAAATTGAGACTGGGACTATATGGGAATGGTGGTTAGCAATGGCGAAAGGTGAGTCTTTATATAAACTATAAAGTATTTTGACGTTTACTTCATTGATTCATCCAGATGTTTCTTTTATTATGTTTATATTTGTTAAAACGTTTGGAGCTAGATGAGTTATTATGTTATTATTAAACAACATCAGGGTCTGTTTTTATTTTTTTTTCCCTTCATTAGTGTTTTAGTTTGATTTAAAAAGAAAATGACTCTAATTAAAAGAGTTTAATTTTGAAACTATAGTCTTTTGTTATGTATTTAATTGGTATATATTATCGATATAAATATTTCTTACATCGTCAAAAATATCTTACTCTTATGATATCTACCTTAAAAATCGCACCTGACGTATAATTGGTTGATACATAGGATAAAAAACTTAACAGTATCAACGTATAACAATTGATTATTTTTTACTTTGTCAAAAAAAAAAAATTTAAATTATCAATTAATTACAAATCATTTTATGTGATATTTAAGATAAGGCTTAATTGTATTTTTCGTCCCCAAATATCAGGTTTGTAGGATTTTGGTCCATCCGATTTCAATTGCGACAATTGGATACTCCAGGTATCGCAATTTTACAATTTTAGCCCACAGGTTCCAATTGCGTCAATTGGGTCCCTCAGATATTACGATTGTGCAATTTTAATCCTCAGGTATCACAAGTATGCAATTTTAAATGTCAGTAGCCTAGGTGACACACGTGGGACTAATTTGGCACTTAGTGAGATCAGCTTGATAGCCTATATGACATTCCTATATGTCAATTAAGTATGTGAGGTGTCAATAATTCTATATAGAATGACATGTAAGTTGTCAAGCTGACCTCATTAAGTGTCAAATTAGTCTCACGTGTGCCACCTAGACTACTGACATTTAAAATTACATAATTGTGATATATGGGGGACCAAAATTACACAATCGTAATACCTGAGAGATCCAATTGGCGCATTTCGAACATAGAGGACTAAAGTTGTACAATCACGATACCTAGAGTACCCAATTGTTGCCATTAAAACCAGAGGGACCAAAATCGTACAATCGTACTACCTAGAAGATCAAAAGTATAATTAAACCTTAAGATCATCGAAGGTAGAACATTTTTAATACGTATGACAAGTAATGAATGATTAATTGTATAATTTTTTTTATATACTTTCCGTATATCATAATTAGTTCCTAATTAAAATGGGAAATGCCGGGGTTAGAAAGGAATTTTCATGCGAAATTGCCAATATATACCTGTCTATTTTTTTAATCTTTTGGTTTGCTTTAGGGACGATCGCCTCTCTCATCTCCAAAAGAATGTGACGCAAACACCGGTGTGGTTAGCCATTGATGACTCGTTAGGATTTGTTTTTATATGATTAGAAAAAGAGATTGTATATTAGCACATATTTAATGTTGACCATATTTCAACCACTTTGTAAAGTCTTCGGTTTCAAATTAACATTAATTTATCTATATGTTCTACTTAAAAAAATACTCACCTGACCTAGAAAATGTAATCAGTGAATGTGAACGCTTGATATAGATGTGTCTGTGCGCGTGTGCTTTTATAAATTTTTGGATGAGTTCTTAGCGATCCATAGTGATTTTTAAAAGGACAGTAATTTTGACCATTGTTTCATCGTCTTTCTTCCTTAAAGACCAACCTGGTCGGCTGGTCGCAACATGTGTTTAATTATTTGAATATTAATATACTATAGACCATATACTACGAGTGGTTTGGACTTTGTGCTTGTAATGATAGCGTCAAGAAATTTACCAGAAAGTTCTTGAGCCTTTAATCGTCTAAACATTACTCGATTAGTTAGTTAATGGATATGTCTGTGTTGATTGATCTGCATGCTTTTGAATAAATATCTACTTGGAAGTTTTGGTATCGTAAGCATTTTAAATACCACTCAACATAATGAACATATATACAGTCTAACACTCATAATTTGCACAAAGACTATATAGGCAAGTTAAAATAGCTGAATAAGGTGACTAAACGTCATTTCTTGAAGAATTGATGTTGCCGTGCCTTAAACCAATTCTTCTCCACACCTTTTACATGAGAAATCAGTCGCTTAAACTTTATTTTCTTTAATAAGTATCAAAATTGTGTGAAATAACCAAAGTTAACATAAGAATGGAGATTGAATTGTGTTTATCAATTTTTTCGATTACTTTAAAAAAGATTTTCGCAGGAACAACAAGCTGTACTTAGATTAGAGAAAATGAGACGAGTAAATCGTCTAATATTCAAACAAGGCACACGGGCAGATAAAGTAGGGTAAAATAGAGTTTGATATTCACAATATTAACTCCCCAAGTTAAAAGGTAAAACAGAATAAAACTCAAGCAAAATAAAGAGATAAGAAAAGAGGAATATCACTCAAGAGATTTATACTGGTTCACCCCAAAATCTGCAGGGCTACGTCTAGTTTCTTGGCAGCACCAAGTTTCCACTATAACTGAGTAAATTACAGTACATGTATTATTTGCACACCTAGCCTCTTCAGGCTCAACACTCAAACAAGTATTATTTGCACACCTAGCATCTTCAGGCTCAACACTCAAACAAGTATTCTTTGCACACCTAGCATCTTCAGGCTCAATACACAAGGAATATAAAGGTTTTGTGTAATTAATACAACTTGCAAGTCTTTCAGATCACACTCAAGGAATGGAATAAATATGAAGTGTGAAAGACTGCGAAATAATATCAAATGATTGAAAGTGTATTCAATGAAAGAATGAAGAAGTTAATGAGGAGATTAAATGCTTCTACGCAGTGTTCTTAATGATATTCAACTTCTTCTGTTCATCTTCATTGTTTGATATATTTAAAGGCTTCAATCAAGAGATCCGTTTAGACACAGCTTCAGAAAATGTGTTCTTTTGATTTGAGCTTCTGAGATACCATTAATGTCAAAGAGTCGTTCTGTATAAACATTAAATGCTTGGGAACGTTTTGCTTTGATAAGGTTGCCCAAGAGTACATTTTAATCTGAATCGGCTGTTATTTCAGAGTATGCAGCAGCATGCTTCTTGTAATTGCAGTAGAGAGCTTTCCTCTTTTAGTGCAACAGTCAGTTCACTTTCCAGAAAGCACTTTTACTTTATACTAAAACAGCTAAAAAGTTACTGTTGTGGTACGGAGATTGTGTGTTTATTCCTTAAAACCTTGAAACAAACGTTCTTTATTATTTACCCTTTGAGCTATTAATGTCCAGAGGTCTTCGAGATCCTTAAGGAAGGCATTTAATATGAATAAGATGACTTGGACTTCATTTCTGACAAACTGGCATTATACCAGAGTTGGAAAATCAGACGGGTGAGAAGTCATCAGAAATCAGACGAGTGCTCAAGCAGTCCAAAAACTAGACGGGTGATCATGCGGTCCAAAACTAGACGGGTGATCATGCGGTCCAAAACTAAATGGGTGATCGTGCAGTCCAAAACTAGACTGGTGCTAGCATATTCCAAAAGTCAAACGGGTGATCAACTGAGTCCGTTTCAGACAGTTGTTTCTTGCCACATCATCAAATAAACTCAGATCTCGATAGCGCGTTGACTTGGCCTTTGACTTAAAATCAGACGAGTAATTTTCAGACAGGTCTTATAAACTGAGCTCTACTAAAGAGCAGACGAGTCAGAAAGTAGATGAGTGAACTTAAATCTGATTTTCTGCAAACTTATCAGATTTGTCTGTAATTTCATAAAGTTCAATATTACCATATTTAATCTTTTTGGAATCATCAAAACTTAGAGAATTTACACATTGAATGTGTTTAAGACTTATGAGGTCTCAACATTCCCCCCTTTTTGATGATGACAAATAATTTTTCTGATTTTATTGAACATCAAAAAGCAATAAGAGAAATTTCAAAAGATATAATTTTTAATGCTCCCCTTAGTTTATGCATCTGATAAACGAATATTTAGAGCAAATTGTATCCGAGCAACCATAACTTTTGGAACATAAAAACACAAAGTGAGAACTAATTTTCTTATTTTTCTATTATATTTCCTCCCCTTTTTGGCATCAATCAAAAAGTAAGTAAAACAGATATATTAAGACAGATAGCCAAAAGCAATACCAAAAAAAAAAGCAAGTCATTTCATATAACCAGAGTCTGAAGTGTTACAAGTGATAGACATCACTGACTAGTACATTGCATCACTCAAGAGGAAATGAAAAAGACTAAGTCTTAAGATCTAAGAACTAGGGCCTCCTTGGCTTTTGAAGACAGCTTCCATCAGCTTCTGCATTGCTTGCTGCTGAGCTAACATCTGAGCTTGAAATGCAGCTTGCTGAGCAATTGCTTCATCATGTCTTTGGATGATAGTCTGCAAACTTGAAGACATTTCATCTAGCCTCTGATGGGCAGCAAGATCATAAGCAACTACAGCAATAGAATCTGTTGTAGCCATTGTAGTTGCAAATGCAGATGGAGGAGGAGGAGTAGGAGGTAACTCTTCAATAATAATGTGGTCCTCAGGCTGAGGGTCTAGAGAAACATTGATTGTGTAAATGGAAGGTGAAAAAGGATAGAGAGCATAGGCTTAGCTACCTCTGGTTGGAATTGTTTTCTTCTCTTCTTCAGACACTCCAGAGCTAGAGCCACATCTCCAGTAGATGTCTCTGACTTTTAGAAACTTGTGATGGGTCTCTGTAGTGAACAACCTCAGTCTGGATTTGCATTTGTTATCATTGAGCTTGATCAGACAGAATTTTTGATCTCCAGGCAAGTCAATGACCTTTTGCTTACCTTTCAAGGCCATGGAGTCAGACGTTACTTAGAGCTCAGTAGAGGGTCTCATGTGTAACAGCTTGATTTTAATTATGTTGTTCAACCAGTTAAAATATAATTAAATTATATTTTAATTTGAGAGTTATAAAGTGTTTTTGATTAAAATAAAATGATATTAATAGTCTACTTTATGGTATAGGGTTACGGTAAAATTTTCGGTTGAAAATTCGGACGAAAGCCGGTCTGCGTTTTCACTGCCGGTACAAGTTTACTGTGCAAAAAACCTAATTTTGACCCGTGAACGAGACGGTTAGTGTTTTTAATATGTTTCCTTCAATTTTGGTTATTTTTAAAATTTTCGTTCAAAAATAGAATATAAAATTTTATTCGACCGAAAATGTCGGAAGAATTACGATCGAAAAATACAACCGGGTACGAAATTGAGCAGATTAGGGAGCACAAAAGAAGTGAAGTGACTTGATGGGACTTGATGGAAATGGGTTATGACACACTCCAAAAGTGTGATCATCACACTTTTCAAATTATAACATATCATATTCTAAAATCCTATTTTTCTCTCTCTTCTCAAACCAAACAAGGCACAAGGTCAAAAATTGCTCTCCAAGCGCATTCCTCTCTCCTCAATTGCGTCCCACTGTCTCCCTTCTCTATATATACACCTCTCATTTTCACTTCATCATCTTCCTTCTTCAAACTCCATTAAACCTTCATCTTCTTCCTTTCTTCTAAAAGTTCAAGCTCTTAAAGCTTTAGTTTTTATTCACCTTTTCTACTTAAGTTCTTCGTTAAAGTTCTTCCTTATACTAAGGGTAATGCTCTCATATGAATCTTTTTGCAAGTTTCATCTTTTATTTCTTAGTTTACTTTATGTGTTCTTTATATGGTTTAAACTTCTAAAATCTCTCTAAAATGGTAGAAAACTCCTTTTGAGTTGAAACCACTTTCTATAGTATTGTATTAACTTATATTTTCACATACTAAGAGGTCGTGTAAAACAAAAATCTCTACCTATCTCTTCCAATGAAGGCCGAATGCTTGCATTCTTGACCTAGGAAGTTTTTGTTTCAACTTTTGGAATATGATCATGTGTTTGAGTTTCTAACTATCCATTGATCTTAAATCTATAAATCTTGGAAGTTTTGATAGTCTGTTCCTATGATGGATAAAAATATGAATAAGTAAGCCTATGATACTATGTTTCAACTTTCCAAGTATGATCGTGGATTTAGAACTCTTAATACCTTGTGATTCTAGACCTAAGAGTTATTGTTAAACAAAGAATATTTTCCTCATCATCCTATGATGGCCGAAACTTAGTGTTTAGGTGCTAGGATGTTTGAGTTTTTATTTTTCCAAAATGATCATGGACTTAAGCTCCATAAGATATTTGGATGCTAAGTCTAAGAGATTGGAAAGTTTAATGATTTCTAGCTTGTTTATTCTATGTTATTAAAGCTAGGAAGTATTGATTTCATTTTTCCAAGATGATCATGGACTTGAGCTCCATAAGATATTTGGATGCTAATTCTAAGAGATTGGAATGCTTAAGTTTCCATTGTTTTCCAAAATGATCATGGACTTGAGCTCCATAAGATATTTGGATGCTAAGTCGAAGAGATTGAAAAGTTTAAGGATTTCTAACTTGTTTATTTTATGTTATTAAAGCTAGGATGTATTACTTTCATTTTTCCAAGATGATCATGGACTTGAGTTCCATAAGATATTTGGATGCTAAGTCTAAGAGATTGGAATGTTTAAGTTTCCATTGTTTTCCAAAATGATCATGGACTTGAGCTCCATAAGATATTTGGATGCTAAGTCTAAGAGATTGGAAATTTTAAGGATTTCTAACTTGTTTATTCTATGTTATTAAAGCTAGGATGTATTACTTTCATTTTTCCAAGATGATCATGGACTTGAGATCCATAAGATATTTGGATGCTAAGTCTAAGAGATTGGAATGTTTAAGTTTCCACTGTTTTCAAAAATGATCATAAACTTGAGCTCCATAAGATATTTGGATGTTAAGTCTAAGAGATTGGAAAATTTAAAGATTTCTAACCTATAAATCTTATGAAAGCCGAACCTAGAAGGTTATGGACCTAGGATATTTTGTTCTTATTTTTCCAAAATGATCATGGTTTTGAGCTCCTTAATACATATGGATGCTAAACCTAAGAGATTGGAAAGTTTAGTGAATGCTAGCTTATTTTACTAGCCTTGGCCGAATACCCTAAGTTTATAACTTAGTGGGATTTTAATTCAACTTTGTTAAGTGATCATTGTTTATAAACGCCTAACACTTAAGGATCATAAATCTATGAGTTGTATAATTTTCGGGAATCTCTAAACCTAAGGACTAGCCTTGGCCGAACCTATACCTTGTGGTTTAGTGTTCTTGTTTGATTTTAACTTGTGATTTTGTGTTCATAACCTTAGACTTCTATCGCAGAGGAAATGAGGACGTTCGTGGTATACCTCTTCGAGCATCTAATCTCCTTACCTTCACAGAAGGTGGAGTTAGTACTTTGTGGTGTGACAACGAGGAGCTTCGAGTTCGGGAGTTTGGTGATAACCCAGGTGGGGGAAAGAACCAACCTATCATCGGAATGGATAAGTAGTAGATTATATAATAATTGTGTAGGGCAACCTAAAACCCTAATAGTAGTCGAGTAATCGAAAAGACCAAAATCACATTGGAAACCTTTTTTGAAAACCAATGGCGATTCAGGGATTGTAGGTTTATCGATATTAGGTTGATTTTATATTCTTGATGGTTGATTTGAGCTTATTACCTTTATTGAATTGATTTTTGTGCTATGTTGGTGATATTGGAATATTTTGATTGATATTGTGTTATGCATGATCTGCCTGGTTTTTATTATTATGCTTAGTGGATTTTAAGCAAAGATGTATATGTTGTCTACGATATGATTATTTTGGTTGTGAGGATAATGATGATTTAGAAGTGCCTAACTTAGATGATGTATGTTAAAGAGGTGTTATGGCATAGAATATGTGTCAAGTTCTAATGGAAGGTTAAGGCACTAGGACGTTGTTAAAACGGGTTGGTGAGATTCAAGTATAGGTGTTGTTGTCCGCAACTGTGTATTGGTAATATAATACACAAGGACAAAAGTGTATTGGTAATATAATACGCAAGGACATCTGTGTATTGGTAATATAATACACCGTGTATTGGTAATATAATACACGTAAAACACTTCTGTGTATTGGGAATATAATACACCGTGTATTGGTAATATAATACACGTAAAACATTTATGTGTATTGGTAATATAATACACCGTGTATTGGTAATATAATACACGTAAAACACTTCTGTGTATTGGTAATATAATACACAGTGTATTGGTAATATAATACACCGTGTATTGGTAATATAATACACTTAAAATCAAGAGTTCTCGCGAGACCACTTCCACCTTATCGGGAATGGGGGTGGAACACCTTAGCGGGAATAGAGGTGTGCAATAGGTGGAACATCCTAACGGGAATGAGGGTGTTCCCCGATGCAAATGAGGGATGGTGATAGGAGTGGTAGTGGCCACGATAACATAAAGACATGGTGACAGGATTAGAGAGGTTGCGTTAAAATAAAGTGTCAGATTGCCTGCGGGTAAGGGTAGAGGATGATATATATTAACTTGAGGATGATTCGTTAGTTATGTGTGTTGATTGTCTGTGACAATTACTGTATAATGTACTATGACTCATTTCCGCTTTTTGATGATAGAATTGCTTCTTATCACCTATGTTTCTGTATTTTTGTGGGTTACTTTGGTTTACGTTAGAAGACCCGATAGAGGGTTATGTTGCTGAGGAGCTGGACGGAACTCTGTATGAAAATGAGATTGTTGAGGAGTTAGATGGAACTCCTTACAAACCAGACACTAGGGGTCGAGCTGTGATCCATGGCGATTAGAGTATAGACATTATGGCCAGTGTGTCTAAGGAGCATTTTTATACTTCCGCTAAGTATGCCTGTTATTAAGTGTATGCCTGTGAGGGATCCTATTGAGAGGATACCCTCAACAGTGTTTTGGTATTGTAATGAACAATTGGGTGTTGTTGACGAATCTGGTCAAGTATACCCAGTCGTGCAAGTAATACGGTGGTGAGACCGATATCGTTCCCACGAGGATTGGATGTCAATTACCAATTCACAAATTCAGCAACTATCTAGACTAAAAAGAGAATTCAAAATAAACAAAACAAAATGAATAAAATCTTTTTGTATTTTTGTCGAGCACTTGGGATGCGAAAAGGATATGTTGGGACTAGACTTCACCAAACCTCTACCTCATGCAATACCAGGACTAGATACCTCCCATTCATGCTTCAAATATTAAAATCAATCCACTAAATTACTCAAGCCCCGATTCCTCGGATGGCAAGAGCCTAAATCCACTAATAGACCCTAATTCCTTAGGTGTCCTAGATTAATGAATTTGCATTAGGATTAGGGATTACGCGATTACTAGTAAACCAAACTCCATTCCTCGATGCAAGGGTTACTAGGTGATTAAATTCAGTTCTGGTTCTAATACGAATTTCCCAATTGCATACCAAAACACTAATCGAGTCATGGGGGTGCTAGCCACAACAAGCATTAAGCATGGAAAATCAATCACTAATAGAGAAACATAAACACAGATTAATCAGTCAAGGCAATTACATGCTATTTCAGTTTGGCTACATCTAATCCCAACAAACGGGATTTAGCTACTCATAAAAGAGAAAGCAAAAACCAGAGAAATAGGAGAAGAGGAGAGAAGAAGCTCCATGGGAGCTTTCCACTATCGTCACAGTAGCCCCTCTCAGCAGCTCCGTTATAGGGTTACAATCCTTCCTTAGCCGCAGCCTCCAAGGTCTCTATTTTTAGGTCTGAAAGTTTTTGTCAGAGACCCCCAGAATCCTCTCTGAATCCTCAATCCAGATCCGAATCCCCTTTTCTGTCAGTTCTGCGCTCTATTTATAGAGAGGCCACGCGTCACGGCCGTAACGTGTTCTGGAGTGGGCGCGCTTTCAAATTCGGAGCATCACGACCGTGAGCCTCATCACGGCTAGTCCGTGATCAGTTCTGCCTGGCCTGTCACGACCGTGATGGTAGTCACGGCTAGGCCGTACAGCTTCTGACTTTTGCCTTCAATCTTCTCAGTTTTCTTGATCATGGCCGTGATGGTCATCACGGCCAGGCCGTGATGGGCTCTCCTTGGCTCATTTTCTTCACTTTTCAAGCTCTATTTCATCCAAGCTCCATCAAGGCTAATTCTGAGCATTTTTCCTTAAATTCCTCCAAAACAACACCAAGAAACCGCTTCACCCGTTCCAAGGGAAAAACTAACTAAAATCAAATAAAGAATGCCTAATCTATATGAAAAATGCATGCAAAAGTGTATATGAAACATCATGTAAAATCACACTATCAGGTGTGTATTTACATATGTTAAAGTTGTTGTGTTTTAAATTTGCAGAAGTTATATGATTGTTTAAATAAGTTTTTAATTTTTACGTATTTTCACGATAAGCGTGCGATTAAGAATTGATTAAAGAAGGTAATTAAGCTAATAAAACACCGGGGCACAACGGGGTGTCTCATTTTGGTATTAGAGCAGTTTGGTTCTAAAATGGACTGTGGGTTATGTCCGATCAGAATCAAGGAATGTGAGGTTTAGGATGTCGTTACTGGCCGTGTCTAGTTGAATCCACATCGGATTTTGACTATGCTTAGAAGTTGGGTAGTGTGTCCGAATCTGATGTGAGAGGTTAATATTAGTCTGGCATATGGTATTTATATACTTGTCTATATAGTATTATATGTCATAATAATAAGAGCGGATGATTTCTTTTAACAGAATCATGGCTCGCGGAAGAGGACGTCCAACTAACAGTGGTGACGAAACTCCAGAAAGGATTATTGGAGCTGTCAATCGTAATGCCGACGATACTGAGAATGGAGGAGGATCATCTTCGACTCCAAGCACAATGGAAACCCTAGCTGCTGTTATGCTACTGCAAACCCAGCAGAATGCTGAGATGGTGCAGATGAACAAAGAACAGCTAGAAATTAAGAATCAGAGAAGGGCGACAGCAGCTGAAGATGCCGGATTGACTAATTTTATGAACAGAAAACCACCTCAATTCCGAGGAGAGTATGACCCAGAGAAGGCAGAATGGTGGATACAAGAGATCGAAAAGATATTTGCTACTATACGCTGCAGCGAGGAGAAGAAAGTGACCTATGCTGCCTTCATGTTAACCGAAGGAGCAGAATTCTGGTGGAAGGAAAAGAAAAGACTGTTGGAAGCTGAGGATAGGAACATTAACTGGAAGTTATTCACTGATTGCTTTTTCCAAAAATATTTTTCACGTCTAGCTCGACACGAGAAGGAAAAAGGAATTCATAAACCTCAAACAAGGCAATATGTCTGTTGGTGAGTATGCATCACGTTTTGAAGCTTTGATCAAGTTTTCAGAATTCTATCAGAGGTTTCCAAGTGAGGACTGACAATGTAGAAGATTTGAGGAAAGACTCAGAAATGAGCTGCAGAGGGCTGTAGTGTCTCTTGACATACAGTATTTCCCAAAACTATTCAAGAGATGCAGTGCCATTGAAAGTATAGACCTAAGGATGGCCAACGAACAGAAACAACTGAGGAGTGGAGGTCCTAACCGATCAAGTTTCTAGAAGCATGGAGAAAGTGGCTCTCAGTGGAGACAGAGACCATATGCTCGACCCGGGCAAACACCGCCACCAGCACCAGTGGCCGAGACACCCCGTTGTGGCCCTTTGTGTCATTTAGTTTAAAACCTCATTATTTAATTACTTAATCGCATGCTTAACGTGAAAATTACATAAAAATTGAAACTTAATTTCTTAAGCAAATAGATTCATATAGAATAGAATATGCAAACATAAATATATTACACATACTTAAAGCATCAGAGTTATCCAAACATTGTTTCAGGGCATCCCATCAATAGGATCCTGAACTGGTGCATAGTTATACAAAACATAAGCGAAAAGATAAAGCTTCACGACATAGACGCACTGGCCATAACTAACTAGACCCTAATCACCATGGGTCACAGCTCGTCCTCCGGCATCCGGTTCGTAGGGAATTCCATCCAACTCCTCCTGGATACGTTCATCCACAAGGTCTTCTAGTACGGTTCCACAAGGAGACAAAATACAACATACAGAAATATACAGGGGATAAGAAACAGTTCTATCATCAAAAGTGGAAAAGAGTCATAGTAAACTATACGGTAATTATCACAGACACAACATCAGTCAAGTCATCCATCTTCCATAAAATTCTTATATCCATCCTACCCTCACTCCTACAACTAAAACTTGATACTGAAAATGGCTATGGTTTCCCTATCATAGTTATGGTTATCGGTCAGTCGTCTAAGCGACACGTCCTATTACCGGTGCACATCCTTAGTCATGGTGAGAATGCTCATGCAAAGCAATGACACTATAGCTGCACATTAAACTCGGTGCACACCCCGGACCGTGGGTGCTCATGCAAAGCAATGACACTATAGCTGCACGATTATCCTGGTGCACACCTTCACCATGGTAAGAACGCTCATGCAAAGCGTGACACTACAGCTGCACGATGATCCCGATGCACACCTCGTCCACTCCCAGAGGTGCTCATGCAAAGCAATGACACTCGTAGCTGCACAAGTTAAGTTTACCCTTTGGACGGTCCCACAAGGACTTCGGGTCTTGTATATGTCCCACATACGGTAATAGAAACAACACAACTTATGAACCTCGCAGACTCCTATGGTCATAACCTAGTGCCTTAACCTCTCATCAAGACCTCAACACATGCTCTATGTCACAACACCTCTTTAACATATTTCATGTAGGTTAGGCACCTCTAAAAATTATCATGATCCTCACGCCCAAAACAACTCATCTCTTAGACCACATATATATCTTCGCTTAATCCACTAAGCATAAAGTAAATACCACACAGATCATGCATAACATCAAGTCAATCAAAGATATTTCAAAACATCAACATAGCACTAAATCAGTTCAATAAAGGTAATAAAACTCAAATCAACCATCAACAGTATAAACATCAACCTAATATCGATCAACCTACAATCCCCGAATCACTATGGATGTTTTATAAAAGCAATTTAAAGCGATTCTGGTCTTGTCGATTATTCGACTTCTAGTAGGGTTTAGGTCGCCCTACATAATTACTACATAATTTACTACTTATCGATTCCGACGATAGGTTGATTCTTTCCCCCACCTGGGTTATCACCGAACTCCGGAACTCGAAGCTCCTCGTCGTCACACCACAAAGTATTAACTCCACCTTCTGTGAAGGTAAGGAGATAAGATACTCGAAGAGGTATGCCACGAACGTCCTCGTTTCCTCCGAGATGGAAGTCTAAGGTTACAAAACATGAAATCATGAGTTAAAACTCAATCACAGAACACTAACCACAAGGTATAGGTTCGGTTCATACAATAAACTAGGATTAGGGGTTTCCGAAATTTATGCGACTCTTAGATTTATGATCCTTAAGTGCTAGAAGTTTCCAAAACACATGCAACTTAGTGATTTATGATCCTTAAGTGCTAGGAGTTTAAAACAAGATTACTTTAAACAAAGTTGAACAAAAATCCCACCAAGTTACACTTGATGGAGATTCGGCCTTGACCAATAAGATAGGCTAGGAACATTTAAACTTTCCAATCTCTTTGGTTTAGCATCCATTAATAGTAAGGAGCTCAAAACCATGATCACTTTGGAAAATGAAAAACGAAACACCCTAGGTCCATAACCTTTAAGATTCGGCCATCCTTGGGTTTTCATGATAGAAATCTTTAAATTTTCCAATCTCTTAGACCTTTTAGCATCCAATAACTTATGGAGCTCAAGTCTATGATCATCTTGGAAGCAACATAGGACTTTAAATAACAAAGCTCATAAGCACATAAAGTAAGAACAACATAAGCCTATAAGTAATTAAAGCATAATGACATAAGTAAATGAATCATAAATGACATAAACATAAATGACATAAAAGTAAATGACATAATGTAAATGACATAAAGTAAATGGCATAAATATAAATGACATAAAATAAAAGACATGAATATAAAGAACATGGAAGTAAATGACATGGACAGAAGCATAATGACATAAAAATAAATGAGCACAAGTAAGGAAAGCCATAAAGAAAGCACAATAAATAAATGAAGCAAGAATAAAGTAAAGCATCACAATGTATTAGGGTTCTAAGTTCATGATCACACTTGGATAAGTTGAAACATAGTATCCTAGGCCACTAATACATAGTTTTGGCCATCATGGGAAAACAAGCTATCAAAACCTTCCAAGATTTATGGATTCAATGATCAAGGAACACTTAAAAAAAAACTAACACATGACCATGTAAAAGAAGTTGAAACAAAACACTCCCTAGGCCATCATGAGTATATTCGGCCTCCTCAAGAAATAGAGGGTGGGGATTTTTGATTTATACAACCTCTTATTATGTTAAACTAGAAGTAAATACAATACCATAGAAATTGGTTTCAACTCAAAAGGAGTTTTCTACCATTTTTGAGATATTTTTGAAGATAAAAGCTCATATATGACATAAAGAAGAAACTTTAGAAAAATATGAAGTTTTTAAAGAAAAGAATACATGAGAGTATTACCCTAAGCAAGAGGAACAACTTTGGTGAAGAACACTTAGCGAAAAGAAGAAGAAAAACTAGAGCTTTGGAAGCTTGAAGTTAAGAAAAATATGAAAGCTTAAGAGTTTTAATGGAGTAGAAGGAAGGAAAGTGATGAAGTGAGGATGAATAGTGGTATTTATAGAGGAAGGGGGAAGGGTGCACGGCCTAGAGGAGAGGGAGCAAGGCTTGGAGAGGAGTTTTGGTTTATGGCATTGTTTGGATCATTTAAGGAAGGTTTAATGGGTTTTTGGAATAAAATAGATTATAATTTGAAAAGGTAATCATGATCACTTTAAAATGTGTCATAAGCATTTAATTAGGCATCCCATCAAGTCTTCTCTCATCCTTTAGGGTTCCTTTAACTACTTAAATACGTAACCGGTTGCACATTCGATCGTATTTTCTGAAGGTTTCACCCGAATAAAATATTTTATTTTATTTTATTTTTGAACGAAAATTTTCAAAATTACCAAAGTTGAAGGAAACATGATAAAAACATTAACCGTATCTTTCACGGGTCAAAATTAGGTTTTCTTCTCAGTAAACTTATACTGGCAGTGAAAACGCAGACCGACTTTCAAATCTGAATTTTCAACCGAAAATTTTACTGTGACTTCATATGATAAGGTGGATTAGGAATATGATTTTATTTTATTAAACAAAATATTTTCTACTTTCATATTAAAATATAATTACTTATATTTTAATTGATTAAACAGTATAATGAAAATCAGGCTGTTACAGTGGCTAGAACGGGTCAGCATCCACAAGGCTTAGTTTGCTTCAGATGTGGAGGATCGCATTATGCTAGAGACTGTACAAATAGGCCTAGCTGTTTCAACTGTGGGAAACCAGGTCATGTGGCACGAGATTGCAGACAAAGGGTTATACAACAGCCTGCAGCTGCCGGAAGAAGAACTGGAGACAATAGAGGGGGAGCTGGAAGAGGAGTCCCAGCAGCAAGACCACAAGTGGGCAAAACTCAAGTCACTGGAAGAGTGTTTACCATGAGGGGAGCTGAATCCTCTCAATCTGCTGATCTTATACAAGGTATGTGTTTGATAGCTGGTAGACTCTCGTATGTGTTGTTTGACTCAGGCGCTACACATTCTTTTATTTCGCATGAGTGTGTGGATCATTTGAACTTAACTATTTCCAAATTACCTTGGACCCTCAGTGTCTACTCCAACTAGTAATCCTTTGACTACTATGTCTGTTTGTTTACAGTGTCATATCGTTGTTTAGAATAGAACATTTATTGTAGATCTTATCTGTTTGCCTATGCAACAGATAGATGTTATTCTTGGCATGGATTGGCTTTCGGCTAACCATGTAGTGCTAGATTGTTCTAGAAGGACTTTATCATTTCTTGAACCTTTTAGTGCAGCATCTGCCAATGAAGGAGTTTCTACGAGGAGTGACAACTCTCAACAGTTTGTGATGCTTTTCGCAGTAGAGGCTAATGAGACTCCTAGCATAGATTCCATGTCTATTGTGAGAGAGTTTCCTAAAGTTCTCCCTCCAGACATTCCAGGTTTGCCACCAGAAAGGGAAGTGGAATTCACTATAGATCTCGTACCAGGGACAAGGCCTATATCTATAGCACCTTATCGGATGTCACCGGTTGAGTTGGCAGAGTTGAAGGAACAATTGGATGACATGTTAGGAAAAGAGTTTATCAGACCAAGTGTTTCACCATGGGGAGCACCAGTGTTATTTGTTAAGAAGAATGATGGAAGTGCGAGGTTGTGCACGGATTACAGGTAGTTGAATAAGGTGACGATTAAGAATAAGTATCCGTTGTCTAGGAGAGATGATTTGATGGATCAGTTGAAAGGAGCAACAGTGTTTTCTAAGATTGATTTAAGATCTGGGTACCATCAGATCAGAGTATGAAAGGAAGATATACCCAAGACGGCTTTTTGGACGAGGTACGGGCACTATGAGTATTTAGTTATGCCTTTCGGTGTAACTAATGCGCCAGTCGTGTTCATGGATTATATGAACAGAATTTTCAGACCATTCCTCGATAAGTTTGTTGTTATGTTCATCGAGGATATTCTTATTTATTCTCGTACGCGGGAAGAGCATGAGGAACATTTGAGATTGGTGTTGCGAATTTTGAAGGATAGGCAGCTTTATGCCAAACTTTCCAAGTGTGAGTTTTGGCTGGATTGAAGTACAATTCATAGGTCATGTGATTAATAAAGAAGGAATAGCCGTAGATCCAGCTAACGTTGAGTCAGTTCTTAAGTGGGAACGACCTAAGTCAGTATGTGAAGTACGGAGTTTCCTAGGACTAGCTGGATATTATCAGGTGTTCATAGAAGGATTCTTGAAGTTTGTGTTGCCTATGACACAGTTAACGAGGAAAAATATAGCTTTTGTATGGACGGACAAGTGTGAACAAAGTTTTCAGAAGCTGAAGGACAAGCTGACTACATCACCTGTGTTGATCTTACCAGATCCACTAGGACAATTTGACGTATATTGTGATGAGTCATACCAAGGTTTAGGCCGTGTCCTGATGCAAGAGGGAAGAGTCGTGGCTTGTGCTTCCCGACAGTTGAGAATTCATGAGAGAAATTATCCGACCCATGATTTGGAGTTAGCAGCAATAGTGTTCGCATTAAAGATATGGTGATACTTTTTGTATTGACAAAGTTTAATGTCTTCAGTGACCACAAGAGCCTGAAGTATCTATTCAATCAAAAAGAATTGAATATGAGACAGCGAATATGGATGGAGTTTATCAAATATTATGATTTTGAATTACTGTACCATCCTGGGAAGGCCAATGTGGTAGCGGATGCTTTAAGCAGGAAATCCTTGCACGTGTCTGCGATGATGGTTAAGGAGTTAGAATTGCTTGAACAGTTCAGGGATTTGAACTTAGGAATGGAATTGGTTGAGAATAAGATTTGCTTAAGTATGATCACTATTAGTAGTGATTTTATGAAAGATCTTAAAGATAAACAAGTTCAGGATCTATACCTCCAGGAAGTAAGTAGAGGAATCGATGAAGGTCTGAGTTTAATAGAGGAACGGATGGTGTGTTAAGGTTTAGAGATAGAATATGTGTGCTAGAGGATGCAGAACTTAGGAAGATGATTTTATAGGAGGCACATAAGAGTAAGTTGAGTTTTCATCCTCGATCCACAAAAATGTATCAGGATTTGAAGAAAATGTTTTGGTGGACAAGGATGAAGGATGAAGTAGCGGGGTATGTTTTATCATGTCTGGTGTGTCAGAAAGCAAAGATGGAACATCAGAAGCCAGCAAGATTACTACAATCTTTAGATATCCCAGAGTGGAAATGGGATAGTATAGCTATAGATTTTGTGGTCGGATTACCACGAACTCCTAACAAGCATGATACGATTTGGGTTATCATTGATAGGTTGACTGATGAGTGTGATTTCACCTCATTTTCATGTACATTTCTGCATGCATTTGCATATAGTTAGGCCAATTTAGTGTTGATTTTGTATAGTTTTCCTTTGGAACGGATGAGGTGGTTTCTGTGTGTTGTTTTACAGGATTCAGTGGAAAAATGCCCGGAAATCAGTCTTGGTGGAGCTTGGATGAAAAAGAGCTAGAAAAGTGAAGAATATAGCCAAACAGAGCCTATCACGGCCATCACGGCCGTGATCAAGCAGAGAAGAAGGCAAAAGTCAGAGACTGTCACAGTCTAGACGTGACAGACATCACGGCCGTGACCAACCAGAAAATGAGGGCTCGCGTCGCGAACACTTCTCTCGCCTCACGAGAGTTAAAAACTTGAAGACATGCCTTGGACAGAAAGCGTCACGGCCTGGCCGTGATGGCCATCACGGCCGTGATGGGCGACGGACCTATAAATAAACTTGCACTGAACAGAATTAGGGATCTGCACTTGGAGGCAGGCCGAGGTCGGGCGGCCTGGAGAGGGTTTCTACCCAAATAGGGGGGCGTTTTCTCTGCTCTTGGATGGGGAGAAGATTGGAGGAAGCTTGTCTATGAGTGTTCTCCATCCCTTTTCTCATCCTATTTTGTATTTCCTTTTATCATGAGTAGTTAATCCCCCATTGTTGGGGTTAGATGTAACTTTTCTGAACTTAGTTGTATTGTGATGTGGTTGTTTAATACAAGTTTCTATTTCGTTATGAGTATGTGATTCTGTGTTTAATGCTTTCCTTGGATTAGCTACCCATAGGAATGATATGTTGCTTTAATAGATGACTGAAAGGTTGGTGTTAAGGCATGCTCATGAATCATATGCCAAGTTGTTCAAGAATCTAGACATAGGTGTTGAATGCTTGCAATCTTATAAGTCTTGACTTAATGCAAAATCACAAATTAATCCACCTAAGACATTAGGGTTTGATTTGGGGTTTTAGGCTCAATGCACCTAAGACATTAGGCTTGAGTATTTTAGAAAAGGCTTGATTGACATAATTGAATTAGGACTTGTGTTAGAAGCCATTTCATTGCAACTGAGGGAGGATTAGTGTAGTCTAACCCTGACAATTCTAGCCACATCCCTGTTTGCATACCAAGTGTTTGAGAAAATTCCAAAAAGATAAAAATATTTTGTTTCTTTATTTTCTGTTTTGATCTCTCATACTTTAGTTTAGTCTAGATAGTTGTTGAGTTTGTGAAGTGGTAATTGACAACCGATCCCTGTGGATACGATAACCGGTCTCACCACCGTATTACTTGTTTGCGACGAGGTGCACTTGCCTTTATCTTAAAAATCACGCATCAAGTTTTTGGCGCCGTTGCCGGGGATTGGTTTTGTCAATATCATTAGTAACAAATGAGACAACTAGTTTAGACATTTTTTATTTTACTTATCTGTATATAATTAATCTCTTTCTTTTGTTAGTTTTGTATATATTTGAATTTTTGTTTCTTTGATCGTGGACTTAATTGTCTGTGAGGTGAAAAATTGATTAGGCAGGATCATGGACTATAATTATTATCAGCCATCTGATGCAGAATTGGAGATATCTGAGTTGCAGCTGCGGGTAGATATGCTGCAATTAGCCGTAAACATCCAACAAGTGAGTAATGAGCTGTCAAGGGCAACTGTCTCTCCTCCACCAATGGTAGGTTATGCTGAATGGGGAAATCAATTTCCCAACACTTCTACTCCATGGTGGGGGAACCCTCCAAACAATACTTTGATGGATGAAGGGGAACATTGGGAATCTTCCACACCTTGGTATGATGAGCCATCCCCATTGGAAGTTGCTTGGGAGAACTTCAAATCCGCATTCCCAGTCGAGGTTGAGCAACCTATCCCGGATAGTCAACCTCACTTAGAGGCTGTTTTGGAGAACTTCATGGCAACAACAATGGAAGAATTAAAGAATCAAGAAGATGCCATTCGAAGTCTCGGGGTACATATTGAGGAACTCTCTAACCTACTATCCAAAATGCCAAATGAGGACTTGATGGATGATGATGAAGATGATGCAATGATGGATGAGGAGGAAGAAGAAGAAGTGGGAGCAACCGAGTCAAGAAGTGAAGACCCTGTTTTGTAGAACATAGTTGCACCATTCCCCATTGAACCCTTGACTAAGGAGCCTGAAAGTAAGAGGCAATTGGAGGACATCTATTTCACCATGCTTGGGGGTGATGAAGAACTTGTGAAATTAAATGATGCTATTGGCCCCTATGCATGTGTGGAATGTGATGGGAGAAAAACTTGTGTGGTTTGTGCGGAGATTTCTGCATATTTGGAAGGTGATGGATTTGGCAATGCTGAGAGTGACGATTATGCAGAAGCCAGGACAGCACCAATGATCCTCTCGAATTGTTTGCCACCTCACATTTTAAAGCAGTCAACAATGGAGTTCATGCCTCTACCTGAGGTTGAACCCCATTTTTATTGGGAAGATTTTGTGGATGAAGGGGTCAATTTTGACCCAAGAGGGAGTGAGAAATTCAACACATTTGGTGAGGTCACCATGATTTTCAAGAGCTCACTCCCATATTTATGCTGCAAACCGTGGGATCCGATTGAAGGATCTTACATGGTTAGCATTCCTTGGTCCTTATACCACAGGTTATGGGATCCAGGTGGATGCTTCTTAATAAGTCAAGCTAGTGACGTTAAAGAAGCGCTTATTGGGAGGCAACCCAACTTTTCTTAACCCTTCTCTTTAGTTAGTTTTTGTTTTTGATTTTCAACCTCTTGAATAATTTGAGAAGCTCAAGAGGAAAATAATAAATTGTCAATTGTCAAGTGTTTGCAGGGTAATAAGGAAGGAAGGAGAAGCAAAAAAGAGCAGGGAGAAACAAAGCCAAAAAGCATGTGAGCCAACACCCGCTACCGCCTCGGTAAGCCGTTCCATTTTTCCTTTGTTTTATTTTATTTTTCTTTCCTCTCTCCAACTTGATTGTTTACATTGGGGACAATGTAAATCTTTAAGCTTGGGGTAGGGGTAATCTTTTTGCTTGCATTGTGAATATTGCATTCATATAGGCTTAAGTTTGCATGATCGCATGATTCGGTTACCCCTGCTTAGATTGAGCTTATAATTGTGAGAGCTAAGTGCCAATGAAATTGTGATAGTGAATTCTTGAACCCAATTCTGTTTATTCTTGTGATATGGCTGCAAATGAATATGCTTGAGATGATCTTGGATAGTTGATGATTAGCATATGTTTCTTTAGACTTGTGTTTCTCACTGGTTTTTGAACTGATAAATGTGAGCTTTTGAGCCATTAAGGGGTACTTACTAAATCTGCCCCCGTTCTTTGTGTTGAGTGTTATTCCTCTTGGATAAATTTCTCTAGAACTTGACTTGAAACCATTTTGAAGCTTAAAAATTTTTGGAAACATTTTTGAAAATGATTGAGGCAATAGGTATTTTTCGGGCCTTCTGAGCTTTGAATGTGTAAATGCTACCCTTAGTTGCCCAATTTTGAGCCTAAAATAAAAAATGCTTTTCTTGGTTCCCTGAAACGTTTTGATAAATATGTTTGATAAGGGACCTTCTAAAGTATTACAAAAAGGGTGAAAAAGGTAGTTGAAAGTTTGGGATAAGAATCAGAAAAAAAATAATTCTTTTGAGTTGAAAAATCTCCCCTCTCCAATTATTACAACAAAAAAAAAAAAGAGAAAAAGAGAAAAAGAAATAAAAATGGAGTAGGGGATGACAAGAGAAAAAAATATATATAAATAAAAGAAAAAGAAAGAAAAGAAAGGTGGAAAGTAAATTGAAAACCCAAGAAGGTATTTTAGAAGGTGTCTTGTGTTGAAATGTTTGATACTTGGTTTAGCCTTTTGAAATATCCCTTTCTTGTTGTCCCCACCTAAAGATTAATCCCATGGCCACGTTACAACCAAATAAAGACCTCTTGATTCTTAAGTGTTTTCATAAATAAAGTGGAGATTTGGTTGATAGTCAAGCATATGGTAGGAATCATTCCTTGAGGAAAATGGAGCGAATTGTTATATATACTTGAACACTTGAGTGAGTGAGGCAAGAAAGAGAGCCAAGCAAATAAACAAGCTTGGGGTGAGCTTCATGTGAGCAAGAGTGCCCGAATCAGTGAGAATGTGAGTCTAGGAAACTTAAGCCCCTAATTGGACTTGAATTGATTGTCTCTTGCTGAAATAATTGAATGCCTATTGCTTGGATCATTTTACTCGGGTTCTTGGTTCACTATCCATGCTTTGACTGTTTATCTCTTCTGGCCTTAGTTTTTGCTTGAGGACAAGCAAAGTCTTAAGCTTGGGGTGATTTGATGAGTGTGATTTCACCTCATTTTTCATGTACATTTCTGCATGCATTTGCATATAGTTAGGCCAATTTAGTGTTGATTTTGTATAGTTTTCCTTTGGAACGGATGAGGTGGTTTCTGTGTGTTGTTTTGCAGGATTCAGTGGAAAAATGCCCAGAAATCAGCCTTGGTGGAGCTTGGATGAAAAAGAGCTAGAAAAGTGAAGAATATAGCCAAACAGAGTCTATCACGGCCTGGCCGTGATGACCATGGTCATCACGGCCGTGATGACCATGGTCATCACGGCCGTGATCAAGCAGAGAAGAAGGCAAAAGTCAGAGACTGTCACGGCCTAGACGTGACAGACATCACGGCCGTGACCAACCAGAAAATGAGGGCTCGCGTCGCGAACACTTCTCTCTCCTCGCGAGAGTTAAAAACTTGAAGACATGCCTTGGACAGAAAGCGTCACGGCCTGGCCGTGATGGCCATCACGGCCGTGACGGGCGACGGACCTATAAATAAACTTGCACTGAACAGAATTAGGGATCTGCACTTGGAGGCAGGCTGAGGTGGCGGGCGGAGAGAGGGTTTCTACCCAAATAGGGGGGCGTTTTCTCTGCTCTTGGATGGGGAGAAGATTGGAGGAAGCTTGTCTATGAGTGTTCTCCATCCCTTTTCTCATCCTATTTTGTATTTCCTTTTATCATGAGTAGTTAATCCCCCATTGTTGGGGTTAGATGTAACTTTTCTGAACTTAGTTGTATTGTGATGTGGTTGTTTAATACAAGTTTCTATTTCGTTATGAGTATGTGATTCTGTGTTTAATGCTTTCCTTGGATTAGCTACCCATAGGAATGATATGTTGCTTTAATAGATGACTGAAAGGTTGGTGTTAAGGCATGCTCATGAATCATATGCCAAGTTGTTCAAGAATCTAGACATAGGTGTTGAATGCTTGCAATCTTATAAGTCTTGACTTAATGCAAAATCACAAATTAATCCACCTAAGACATTAGGGTTTGATTTGGGGTTTTAGGCTCAATGCACCTAAGACATTAGGCTTGAGTATTTTAGAAAAGGCTTGATTGACATAATTGAATTAGGACTTGTGTTAGAAGCCATTTCATTGCAACTGAGGGAGGATTAGTGTAGTCTAACCCTGACAATTCTAGCCACATCCCCTGTTTGCATACCAAGTGTTTGAGAAAATTCCAAAAAGATAAAAATATTTTGTTTCTTTTATTTTCTGTTTTGATCTCTCATACTTTAGTTTAGTCTAGATAGTTGTTGAGTTTGTGAAGTGGTAATTGACAACCGATCCCTCGTGGATACGATAACCGGTCTCACCACCGTATTACTTGTTTTGCGACGAGGTGCACTTGCCTTTATCTTAAAAATCACGCATCATTGACGAAGTGTGCTCACTTCTTATCTATTGGTGAAAGTTATAATTTGGAAAGGTTGACTCAGATTTACATCAAAGAAATTGTTAGATTGCATGGTGTGCCATCGAGCATTGTCTCAGACCGAGATCCTAGATTCACATCTAGATTTTGGAGACAATTGCAAAATCCCTTGGGAACAAAGTTGAGGATGAGTTACGCTTATCATCCCCAAACTGATGGACAATCAGAAAGATCAATTCAATCATTGGAGGATCTATTGAGAGATTGTGTGTTGGAGCACACTGGCAGTTGGGATGAGTTCTTACCATTGATCGAATTTACTTATAACAATAGTTTCCATAGTAGTATCGGAATGGCACCATATGAGGCTTTGTATGGCAGAAAGTGTAGGACCCCGCTGTGTTGGTATGAGACTGGTGAAAACCAAGTTTTGGGTCCAGATGTGGTGCAACAAACTACGGAGCAAGTCAGGAAGATACGGGAAAAGATGAAGGAAGCACAAGATAGGCAAAGGAGCTACAGTGACAAGAGGAGGAGACCATTAGAATTCGAGGAAGGCGATCACGTGTTTTTGAGAGATACTCGGAAAATTGGTATTGGCAAAGCTATAAAATCCAGAAAACTTACTCCTAGATTCATTGGACCTTTTCAGATTCTTCGACAAATTGGTCCAGTAGCTTACCAAATTGCCTTACCACCCAATCTTTCCAACCTTCATGATGTCTTTTTTATGTTTCTCGGTTGAGAAAGTATTATCCTAATGCTTCACATGTCATTGAGTTTGAGTCTATACAACTGCGAGAGAATCTAGAGCATGAGGCTTTACCTGTAAGGATCGCAGATAGACGGATTAAGGAGCTTCGCGGTAGACAAATTCCTTTGGTTAAGGTCGTATGGGATGAAACTACTTGAGATGCTACTTGGGAACGCGAGGAGGATATGCAACAACAATATCCACATCTTTTCTAAGGTACGTAAATTCCGAGGACGGAATTTTCTTTTAAGAGGGGTAGTAATGTAACAGCCCGATTTTAATTATGATGTTCAACCTGTTAAAATATAATTAAATTATATTTTAATTTGAGAGTCAGGAAGTGTTTTTGATTAAAATAAAATGATATTCACAGTCTACTTTATGGTAGAGGGTTACGGTAAAATTTTCGGTTGAAAATTCAGAAGAAAGCCGGTCTGCGTTTTCACTGCCGGTACACGTTTACTGTGCAGAAAACCTAATTTTGACCCATGAACGAGACG
Source organism: Sophora flavescens (assembly GCA_030762895.1). Classification (NCBI taxonomy): domain Eukaryota; kingdom Viridiplantae; phylum Streptophyta; class Magnoliopsida; order Fabales; family Fabaceae; genus Sophora; species Sophora flavescens. Next base: position 130,408,184 of record CM061069.1, read on the forward strand.
GTTAGTGTTTTTAATATGTTTCCTTAAACTTTGGTTATTTTGAAAATTTTCATTCAAAAATAGAATATGATATTTTATTCGGGCGAAAATGTCGGAAGAATTACGATCGGAAAATACAACTAGGTACGAAATGGAGCAGATTAGGGAGCACAAAAGAAGTGAAGTGACTTGATGGGACTTGATGGAAATGGGTTATGACACACTCCAAAAGTGTGATCATCACACTTTTCAAATTATAACATATTATATTCTAAAAACCTATTTTTCTCTCTCTTCTCAAACCAAACAAGGCACAAGGTCAAAACTTGCTCTCCAAGCTCATTCCTCTCTCCTCAATTTTGTGTCACTCTCTCCCTTCTCTATATATACACCTCTCATTTTTACTTCATCATCTTCCTTCTTCAAACTCCATTAAACCTTCATCTTCTTCCTTTCTTCTAAAAGTTCAAGCTCTTAAAGCTTTAGTTTTTATTCATCTTTTCTACTTAAGTTCTTCATTAAAGTTGTTCCTTATACTAAGGGTAATGCTCTCATATGAATCTTTTTTCAAGTTTCATCTTTTATTTCTTAGTTTACTTTATGTGTTCTTTCTATGCTTTAAACTTCTAAAATGGTAGAAAACTCCTTTTGAGTTGAAACCACTTTCTATAGTCTTGTATTAACTTATATTTTCGCATACTAAGAGGTTTCGTAAAACAAAAATCTCTACCTATCTCTTACAATGAAGGCCGAATGCTTGTATTTGTGACCTAGGAAGGTTTTGTTTCAACTTTTGGAATATGATCATATGTATGAGTTTCTAACTATCCATTGATCTTAAATCTATAAATCTTGGAAGTTTTGATAGCATGTTCCTATGATGGCTGAAAATATGAATAAGTAAGCCTAGCATACTATGTTTCAACTTTCCAAGTATGATCATGGATTTAGAACTCTTAATACCTTGTGATTCTAAACCTAAGAGTTATTGTTAAACAAAGAATATTTTCCTCATCATCCTATGATGGCCGAAACTTAGTGTTTAGGTGCTAGGATGTTTGAGTTTTTATTTTTCCAAAATGATCATGGACTTAAGCTCTATAAGATATTTGGATGCTAAGTCTAAGAGATTGGAAAGTTTAAGGATTTCTAACTTGTTTATTCTATGTTATTAAAGCTAGGATACATAGCATTTTTCCAAGATGATCATGGACTTGAGCTCCATAAGATATTTGGATGCTAAGTCTAAGAGATTGGAATGTTTAAGTTTCCATTGTTTTCCAAAATGATCATGGACTTGAGCTCCATAAGATATTTGGATGCAAAGTCTAATAGATTGGAAAGTTTAAGGATTTCTAACTTGTTTATTCTATGTTATTAAAGTTAGGATGTATTACTTTCATTTTTCCAAGATGATCATGGACTTGAGCTCCATAAGATATTTGGATGCTAAGTCTAAGAGATTGGAATGTTTAAGTTTCCATTGTTTTCCAAAATGATCATGGACTTGAGCTCCATAAGATAGTTGGATGCTAAGTCTAAGAGATTGGAAAGTTTAAGGATTTCTAACTTGTTTATTCTATGTTATTAAAGTTAGGATGTATTACTTTCATTTTTCCAAGATGATCATGGACTTGAGCTCCATAAGATATTTGGATGCTAAGTCTAAGAGATTGGAATGTTTAAGTTTCCATTGTTTTCCAAAATGATCATGGACTTGAGCTCCATAAGATAGTTGGATGCTAAGTCTAAGAGATTGGAAAGTTTAAGGATTTCTAACTTGTTTATTCTATGTTATTAAAGCTAGGATGTATTACTTTCATTTTTCCAAGATGATCATGGACTTGAGCTCCATAAGATATTTGGATGCTAAGTCTAAGAGATTGGAATGTTTAAGTTTCCATTGTTTTCCAAAATGATCACGGACTTGAGCTCCATAAGATATTTGGATGTCAAGTCTAAGATATTGGAAAGTTTACAGATTTCTAACCTATAAATCCTATGAAGGCCGAACCTAGAAGGTTATGGACCTAGGATGCTTTGTTCTTATTTTTCCAAAATGATCATGGTTTTGAGCTCCTTAATACATATGGATGCTAAACCTAAGAGATTGGAAAGTTTAGTGAATGCTAGCTTATTTTACTAGCCTTGGCCGAATACCCTAAGTTTATAACTTAGTGGGATTTTAATTCAAATTTGTTAAGTGATCATTGTTTATGAACTCCTACCACTTAAGGATCATAAATCCATGAGTTGTATAATTTTCGGGAATCTCTAATCCTAATAACTAGTCTTGGCCAAACCTATACCTTGTGGTTTAGTGTTCTTGTTTGATTTTAACTTGTGATTTTGTGTTCATAACCTTAGACTTCCATCGTGGAGGAAACGAGGACGTTCATGGTATACCTCTTCGAGCATCTAATCTCCTTACCTTCACAGAAGGTGGAGTTAGTACTTTATGGTGTGACAACGAGGAGCTTTGAGTTCGGGAGTTCGGTGATAACCCAGGTGGGGGAAAGAACCAACCTATCGTCGGAATGGATAAGTAGTAGATTATATAATAATTGTGTAGGGCGACCTAAACCCTACTAGTAGTCGAGTAATCGACAAGACCAAAATCACATTGGAAACCTTTTTTGAAAAACCAATGGCGATTCGGGGATTGTAGGTTTATCGATATTAGGTTGATTTTATATTCTTGATGGTTGATTTGAGCTTATTACCTTTATTGAATTGATTTTTGTGCTATGTTGGTGATATTGGAATGTTTTGATTGATATTGTGTTATGCATGATCTGCCTGGTTTTTATTATTATGTTTAGTGGATTTTAAGCAAAGATATATATGTTGTCTACAAGATGATTGTTTTGGGTGTGAGAATAATGATGATTTGGAAGTGCCTAACTTAGATGATGTATGTTAAAGAGGTGTTATGGCATAGAATATGTGTCAAGTTCTAATGGAAGTTTAAGGCACTAGGACATTGTTAAAACGGATTGTAGGTTGATTTTATATTCTTTATGGTTGATTTGAGCTTATTACCTTTATTCAATTGATTTTTGTGCTATGTTGGTGATATTGGAATATTTTGATTGATATTGTATTATGCATGATATGCCTGATTTTTATTATTATGCTTAGTGGATTTTAAGCAAAGATATATATGTTGTCTACGAGATGATTGTTTTGGGTGTGAGGATAATGATGATTTGGAAGTGCCTAACTTAGATGATGTATGTTAAAGAGGTGTTATGGCATAGAATATGTGTCAAGTTCTAATGGAAGTTTAAGGCACTAGGACGTTGTTAAAACGGGTTGGTGAGATTTAAGTGTAGGTGTTGTTGTCCGCAATCGTGTATTGGTAATATAAGACACAAGGACAAAAGTGTATTGGTAATATAATACGCGAGGCCATCTTTGTATTGGTAATATAATACACAGTGTATTGGTAATATAATAAACGTGAAACACTTCTGTGTATTGGTAATATAATACACGTAAAACATTTGTGTATTGGTAATATAATACACCGTGTATTGGTAATATAATACACGTAAAATCAAGAGTTCTCACGAGACCACTTCCGCCTTAACGGGAATGGGGGTGGAACACCTTAGCGGGAATGGAGGTGTGCACTAGGTGCAACATCCTAACGAGAATTATGGGTGTGCCCCGATGCATATGAGGGATGGTGATAGGAGTGGTAGTGGCCACGATAACATAAAGACATGGTGACAGGATTAGAGAGGTTACGTTAAAATAAAGTGTCAGATTGCCTGCGAGTAAGGGTAGAGGATGATATATATTAACTTGAGGATGATTCGTTAGTTATGTGTGTTGATTGTCTGTGACAATTACTGTATAATGTACTATGACTCATTTCCTCTTTTTGATGATAGAACTGCTTCTTATCCCCTATGTTTTTGTATTTTTGTGGGTTACTTTGGTTTACATTAGAAGACCCGATGGAGGGTTATGTTGCTGAGGAGCTGCACGGAACTCTATATGAAACGGAGATTGCTGAGGAGTTAGATGGAACTCCTTACGAACCAGACACTGGGGGTCGAGCTGTGATTCATGGCGATTAGAGTATAGACATTATGGCCAGTGTGTATAAGGAGCATTTTTATACTTCCTCTAAGTATGTCTGTTATCAAGTGTATGCCTGTGAGGGATCCTACTGAGAGGATACCCTCAACAGTGTTTTGGTATTGTAATGAACAATTGGGTGTGTATTTACATATGTTAAAGTTGTTGTGTTTAAATTTGCAGAAGTTATATGATTGTTTAAATAAGTTTTTTAAATTTTACGTATTTTCACGATAAGCGCGCGATTAAGAATTGATTTAAGAAGGTAATTAATCAAATAAAACATCGGGGCACAACGGGGTGTCTCATCATGAAGATGTGAGGATTGAAGAGCCATTTGTTTACTAGTTTTTGTTTTCTGGTGAGCTTAACAAGTTGCCTTTCAGCTTCAAGTGAAGCAATGACATCCAAGTCTTTGCTGTTGAGAAAATTTGAGCAAGACTCATCTGTGATAGAGAAAGGAGTGGTTCTGGATGAGAGGCGGTATGTAGGTAAGGTGGCTAAAGGGAGTGGGTTGTGTCTTGTTTCAGAGAATAAATCTGGAAAGATTATTCTCAGAGGGACTTGGTTCTGGTTTATGATGTAATCAGGGGTTTGTATTTTGGGTGAAGGTGGAGGAGTGGGATTGTAAAAATAATCAAAGTCATTGACATCCTTAGTGAGAAGAATGTCAGAATGATGAGATGTTTGTGGTGTGGAAGTATCAGACATGTGAGTTTCTGATATGGTAGGATTGGGTTCAGAAGAGTGATGGATGGGTGATGTGTGTAAAGAAGTTGGAATTTTTGGTGAAGAAGGTGGAGTAGGGGTGTTTTGTTGTGGTTGAGGTGATGGTGTTCTTTTCAGTGGTGGTGTTGGTGCTCTTTGTGGAGACAGTGGTAATGGTGATGATGGTTGTGGAATGGAGGTTGTTGTGGTTGTTGGTTGAGGTTGAAAGGAGGATTCTCTTTGAGGTGAGGGTGATGGTGATGGAGTAGAAGGTAATACCAATTTCCTTCTTGTCACAGTGGTTCTCTTTTTCTTAGGGATCACTGTCTCTTCTGGTTGAGACTCCACCTCAGCTTGCACTGCTCTCTTCCTTTTGAAGACTTTTGTTATACTCGGTGCAGTAGGAGCAAAAGCAACAACTTGCTTAGAAGATTCAGCAATAGGCTCAACAACCTGAGAGACATCAGCAGCATCTTGAAACACAGAAGCTTCATCAGTTGAGAGAGTAACTTTCCTCTTCTTCCTTTGAAGTTGAGACCTTTCTTCTTCAATAGGGTCCTCAAAAGGTTCAGCCTTAACTACTGGAATGCTCAGTCTTTCACTGGCAGGTGCAGCAGAGGAAGATGCTTCAGTAGTTGAAGGTTCTGCAATGGGTTGAAGTTGAATTTTCATCAAAGATAGGGTCTTTGAATTTATCTCTGTGCAAGGATCAGCATGGAAAGCTTGTGACATGTTGTTCAAAGAGTTGGCTCTGAAGATTCTTGTCATAAGCATGCCATAAGCATATCCACTCTTGCACTTCCCTTTAACAGTTTTTAGCATGTGTCCAAAAATTAAATCTATGATATCTATTTTGATTCTTTGGACTAAGTGGTAGATAGCAAATTTTTCTATCTTACTCACATGATCCCTAGAACCAGTTTTAGGTATCACATAGTTAATTAGAAGAACATGAAGAAATCTTGCCTTTGGAGTTAGGAACTTTGAATCAAAGTCCTTTGGCTTGGGAACTCCATACAGTACAAGGTTCACAACTGCCTCGCCACCTTGATTTTTCGCCCAACTTTTGTCGTAGCCCGCTCCTTCTCTAGGGCACTTAGTCACTTCACGGGTGACTCATGGGTGATGAAGACATGGTCTTCATTAACATCACCAGAGATAACACTAGTGCAAAATATACATTTAACATCAGTTTTAATAAAACCAATGTGAAATAGGAGGCGGTGGCATTTTTGAAATTAAACTGAAATATTTTAACACCGGTTATAGAAAAACCGATGTGATAAAAATATTTAACATCGGTTTTAAATAAAACCGATGTGGAAAAGTGAAACCAAAAAAAAAATTTAGGCATAAGATTCCACATCGGTTTTGAATAACCGATGTGGAAAATGGAAACAAATTATAAATTTTTTTTAATGAGCCGTAAGATTACACATCGGTTTTCAAATAACCGATGTAGTAAATTAAAAAAATGAAAATTTAAAATAAATTGTAAGTTTCTACATCGGTTATATGGAAACCGATGTGAAATATCCTAACCACATCGGTTTTTAAAAACCGATGTGTAATAACCTAATTTTCTATTTTCATTCCCTCCTACTCTTCGCGCCATCTTCCATTCCATTTGTTTTTCATTCCTTTGTCACTGCTTCTCCATCTCTCTCACTGCACTCACATCCGCGAGCTACCCTAGTTTGAAGAGCGCCATTTTTGCTCGTCCCTCCTCCTCCCTCAGGTATGTGTCTCTCTCTCTCTCTTTCTTTCTCTTTCTCTCTCTCGCTCCCTTCTTCATGTCGCCGCTTCTTCCGGTCACTCCCAGGTCCTTTTTCCCTTTTCAATCGTAGACAAAGAAGACCACTGCGAGCCTTCATTTTCTGCTTCGGAAGAGAACCACTGAGAACAGCCATCCTCGAGCTACCCTCGTTTGCGTGAAGAGCACCATTTTTGCTCGTCCCTCCTCCTCCCTCAGGTATATATTCGTTTCTTGTTTAGAAAAGTTATGAACTTCGACTCCAAATGGTTGGATAATATACTTACATGTGTTGTTCTGTTGCTCCAAAACTGGATTTTTCCAGTGGTGGTATCACCCATCATGGTCGTGCTGCTTGTCACGGCTAGGCCGTGACAGATTCTGCCTTGGAGGTTGCTTCACTGGTTGTTCTGTCACGGCCGTGACCACCATCACGGCTAGGCGGTGATCAGTTCTGCCTGTGAGGGTCTGGTTCAGTTGGCATGTCACGGGCGTGATGTCCATCACGACCAGGCCGTGACAGGTTCTGCCTTGGAGGTTGCTTCACTGGTTGGTCTGTCACAGCCGTGACCACCATCACGGCTAGGCCATGATCAGTTCTGCCTGTGAGGGTCTGGTTCAGTTGGAATTTCACGGCCGTGATGGCCATCACGGCCAGGCCGTAATAGGTTCAGCCTTGGAGGTTGCTTCACTGGTTGGTCTGTCACGGCCGTGACCACCATCACGGCTAGGCCGTGATCAGTTCTGCCTGTGAGGATCTGGTATAGCTGACATGTCACGGCCGTTATGGGCATCACGGGCTGACCGTGACCAGTTCTGACTTTTCCATTCTTTCTTTTAAGCTCTACTCGATCACGGTCGTGATGGCTTTCAAGGCTAGGCCGTGATGGGCTCTGTTTGGCTAATTTTCTTCACTTTTCAAGCCCCATCTTCATGCAAGCTACATAATTAGTGAAGCCTTAGTTTCCCATTTGAGATGCAATACTAATGAGAACACGTGTATGTGCTTAATGTACCGCTCATTGTGTTGGATCTTGAATTGTCCAAAGTTGGACAGTTTGGGAAAAAACTTTTTCTTAATTCAGTTAAAATAGTTATTCATTTATTCTAATGTTATATACTTGATGAAAGTTCGGATTGATACATTTCCTTTCGTTCTCCAGGTGCATGCTTTATCGTGGTGGATGTCATCACGTTCAAGTAGTGTACGTCGGAGACCGAAGGGAAATGCTGCCGAAATATTGTCGAGTATGAGCATGAGAGTTAAGGACTAACTGTTAACCGAATGTTGAAAAAGTTTCTTCTCGAATGGGATAGGGCCATACCCTGTCATAAGAAGTGGTTGATGAATATGTTGGACTAAGTACGAAGTTATTGGTTTAGTCATGGATCGTGGTTGGATGAATGCTAGACGGACAAGTGATGAGTATGAGAATGGAGTGGAAGATTTTCTACAGTTTGCAAAAGCAAATGCTCCTGATAGTGGTAACGGAAGGTTTTATTGTCCTTCTGTTAACTGTTTGAATGAGAGACGACTAGAAGCTGAGGAGATACGTGATCATCTTATTTGTGAGGGGATTTGCAAGAGTTATACAACATGGATATGGTATGGTGAATCGTTAGACAGGCCGAGGGTGTCGAATAGAGAGGAAGTTGATGACGTGGAAATGGACGATGGACTAGAGGACATGATCCGTGATGTTGGGCAAGAGTCTTTTCGGCGGGCACATGTGTATGATACTTTGTTCAGTGATGCGGAAGTGGCTTTGTATCTGGGGTGCACTAATTTCACACGGTTGTCAGCGGTGTTAAGATTGTTCAATGTGAAGGCGAGAAATGGGTGGAGCGATAAAAGCTTTACCGAATTGCTTGAGTTGTTGAAAGACATGCTTCCAGAAGGCAACACATTGCCATCTCGAAACTATGAGGCGAAGAAGATATTGTGTCCGATGGGTATGGAGTATAAGAAAATACACGCTTGCCCCAATGATTGCATATTGTATAGGAAAGAGTTTGAAGAGATGCACGAGTGCCCCAGGTGTGGGGTATCACGCTACAAAGTGAAGGATGGTGATTCTAGTTGTGATGTGGTCACCAAAGGTCCTCTTGCGAAGGTGTTATGGTATCTTCGCGTGATTCCGCGGTTCAAGCGATTGTTTGCTAATGTAAATGACGCAAAGAACATTAGATGGCATGAAGATGAGAGGAAGTGTGATGGACAGCTTGACATCCGGCCGATTCTTTCCAATGGAAGAGAATTGATAGTTTGTTTCCGGATTTAAGAATGAGCCCGAAACCTCATGCTTGGACTTGCTACCGATGGAATGAATCCATATGGAAACTTAAGTAGTATTCATAGTTCATGGCATGTTCTCCTGGTAATTTACAACATGTCTCCTTGGTTGTGCATGAAGCGCAAATACATTATGTTAAGTATGATGATTTCGGGTCCTAAACAGCCAGGAAATGATATTGATGTTTATTTGAGTCCCTTGATTGAAGACTTGAGAATGTTGTGGGATGAAGGCGTTGATGTGATTGACAGGTATTGCCGTGAGACATTCAGATTGCGTGCCATGTTATTTTGCACCATCAATGACTTTCCAGCATACGGGAACCTGTGTGGGTATAGTGTTAAGGGGCATAAAGCATGTCCAATATGTGAAGAAGGCACATGTTACCATCAACTGCAACATGGAAGGAAGACGGTTTACCTTGGGCATCGGAGATTTCTCCGACGTAATCATCCTTATCGTAGATTGAGAAAAGCTTTCAATGGACTTCCGGAGAATGAAATTGCTCCGGTGGCCTTGACTGGAGAGCAAGTTTATGAAAAGGTGAACAACACTAATGTTATCTATGGGAAGACCCAGAAGAAGGCTACCGAGAAGAAAATATGGAAGAAGAGGTCAATCTTCTTTGATCTTCCATATTGGTGCAAGTTTGATGTAAGACATTGTATTGATGTGATGCATGTGGAGAAAAATGCGTTTGACAGTTTAATCGGAAGGCTTCTCAACATTCAAGGCAAGACAAAGGATGGTGTGAATGATCGTATGGATCTAGTTGCGATGGGTATACGAGAGCAGTTAGCTCCACTTAAAGTGGGGGATAAGAAGACTTATTTGCCCCCAGCATGTCATACTTTATCAAAAAAAGAGAAAAGAAGTTTTTATGAATGTCTACGGGGAGTCAAAGTGCCACAGGGTTACTCTTCAAATATCAAAAGACTTGTCTCAATGAAAGATCTCAAATTAGTTGGCTTAAAGTCTCATGATTGTCATGTCTTGATGCAACAACTACTACCGGTGGCCATTCGTGACATATTGCCTAAAAAAGTCAGACATGCCATCACTAGGTTATGCTTATTCTTCAATGCTATATGTAGCCACCAAATGCAAGGAAGAGAATAATATGAGAGTGAATTCAATTGTTGTGATATTAGTTTCATGCTCTCATTGATCCTAGGGACTTAGCCTCTATCCTTTGAATATCTTACCTTGAGCCAGGCCTCATTACAACCTTTAAAAGACCTTCTGATGTTGCATGCATATTTTCGTGGGAACTATTTTTGAGATGAAAATCAAATTCATGGGAAGTGCTCTTAGAATGTGAAAGTGAGTGAAAAGTTGATAGCCTAGACAAACTTGAGCGAATGAGTGAAATACTAAATGCCCTTGTGAGGAAGGCAATTGTTTGAAATAGGTGATCTTCCTTTGTGTGTATCTTTGAGCCTCAACTTAGAGTAATGATGGCATGAATGATAAATTCTCAATTGTTTAAAGTAGATGAATGTGGGGATTACATTGATGAAAAAAGGGGGGGAATCAAAGAAGAAAAGCTGTTTTGTAAAGTCGCATGAAATTTGTGCGAAATTCATTAGATCTTTCAGGTTTGCCAAGTCTTGAGTCGTTTTTGAGTTTTAGCTTGCTTGGGGACAAGCAAGGTTTAAGTTTGGGGTGTTTTGATAAGCCTCTGGCTTATCTAGTTTTATGACTAGATGAACTAGGGTTTATGTGCCAAATCAGTCGAGTTCACTCTCGTTTTCGCCCAAATTTGCCTTGTTTTGTTCCTAAGTTGGACTTTGACTCGTTTTGCGTCTTTTGTGTAGTTTTTAGCTTATTTTGGATAGAATTATGCTTTTGGTTGCTTTTGGTGTTTTCAGGTCAATAAGTGAAGCTCCGGGGGTCAAGGAAAGTCAAGAAACAGTGGAAATTGCAATTCTGGAGACACTCGCCCCGCGAGTGTATTCTCGCCTCGCGAGAGTTCAAATTGAATGCGCGCCAATTTTAATTCTCGCCTCGCGAGAGTCTGCTCGCCTCGCGAGCGAGCGCTGATCAGGAATCCTATATATTGTTGTTTTGATGATCCGGAGGTTGGGGAGCCTCGGAGGCAGTAGCTTTTAGGGATCCGAATCCTAGTAGGGTTTTTTCCACTGTAGAGTAGCATTTAGATCAGATTTCCTTTTCTCTTTGGAGCTGCGCCTCCACTTTTCTTCTTTTTCTTATTTTACGATGGTGATTATGTCCGATTGTTTGTCTATGAGCATGAGGAACTAATCCCCTCGTCCGAGGGAGCAATGAAGCCGCCCATGGCAGTGTAGATTCGATGTGATGTATGTCTTTCTCCCTTATCTCAATTTATGTTTTCCAATTCTGATTTGAATGCGTTGATCATATGTATTGCGTGATTAACTAGTTAAACGTGTTAAGGTCAAACGGCGATTCACGTTTTAGAACTTGAATTGGAATCACTAATCGAATAATGAGCACGACCGTGGAATTAGGAGATTAGTGCAACCATTTAGGGAACAAGAATTAACAGAATTCGAGATTAGGATTATGAGACCGAACAAGTAATTAATCCAATCTTCGAATACGTCCTAATGAGCACGACCGTGGATTTAGGAGAATTTAGGGGTCCCGGTTGACATTGTAATTGAACTTAGGGAGGAATTCATCATCACTTGGGAATACATATTGGGTAGGTGGATTTGTGACCTTGGATATTTTAATTTCATATTTTTAGTTAATTATTTTATTAGATTTGTTAATTTGATTTCGATACTATTCTCTCCCTCTCAACCACCTTCTGTAGCTTGACCAAACGTATCTGATTTCCCGCGGATTAGTCGAATTGGTAGCCCAATCCGATAGTTGTCCTGGGGCACGCTGTTATAGAAATTATGGCCTGATTCCACGTATTCTTGAGGGAAGTAGAACGGACAACTCCAAGTGTCATGGTTCCCATTACAATATTCGCAACCCGGAAGCATTCCTTCGTGTACCTCGCATACAAAACAAGGCAAGACCAAGTTGAATCAAAGAAGTAGAGAGAGATAATGGTGAATAAAAATAAAATAATAGAAAATAAAATAAAAATTAGCTTAACCAAACAATCAAGTTTCCTAAAAATTAGGAAAAATTGGTGTGCCAATCCCCGGCAACGGCGCCAAAAACTTGTTGCGACGACCCGGTACACTTGCCGGCGTCACAACAATGGTATTGCTTCTGATACATTAAAATGGCTAGCACAGGGGCCTAACTTTGATGTCATATGCTGGAGTGGGTACGATATCAATAAGTTTTCCTTCTATACAAAGTCCCAGGATGACAAAAGTACAATGCAAAACAGTGGGGTTATGGTCGTCGCTGAGTCCATGCATTTCCCTAGTTCGAAATATAGAAACCCTGTTATGGCATCCGTTTCATACTTTGGAATCATTGAAGAGATATGGGAGGTTGATTACACGAAGTTTAGAGTACCTGTTTTTAAATGTCAGTGGGTCGACAGTAACAATGGTGTGCAAACCGATGAGTTGGGATTCAAATTGGTGGACCTTAATAAGGTAGGTAATAAAGAGGAGCCTTTCATCATGGCATCCCAAGTAAAACAAGTGTTTTATATCCGTGATCCTTCTAACAAAAGGTGGTTAGTGGCTCTCCAGGGAAAAAACATGTATAATGGTAGTGAGGGAAATCACGATTCAACTCTTGATATTTCTGATACTCCTTCTTTCTCAACACGAGTGCCTAATTTCAATGAGGAAAATGAAGTGGATGATGTACATGCTACTCGTAATGATCACCAAGAAGGGTTATGGGAGAACTTTACTAATTGACCACAAAGTAAGTTTAGTTTGAGTTATGTTTAAAGGCATATTATATGTTTACGTTGATATTTATAATTTATGTTTACGTACGTTGATCGATATTTATAAGTTATGTTTGATATTTATCCTGACATACTAACAAGTTTTTTTTTGTTTAAACAAGTATACATGGCTGATCGTGAGGATATCCCTCCTTCATGCAGCGGGTCGGAGACCCCGTCTACTGGTAGAAAGGGTAGACGTGCCACACGAATGAGGAATTTGACTGCCAACCGTGGTTCAAATCAAAGGATAAGAATAGACTTTGATAATAACTGCAATCATATTGGGCCAATGGCAGAGCAGTTTAACAGTTTTGTGGTGAGTCTTGCTAGGAGCAGGCCTAGTATACTCATTGATATTTGGAAAGATGTACCGGCGGACGTGAAGGATCAGATATGGGAGAGTATTCTGGTATCTATACTTTTACGTCCTGTGTTTGTCTATATCTACTTTATGTTTATCTTAATAATATCATACAGTAATTCGTTGATTCTTTTGGTCTTAATGTAGCTGACCTTTGACATACCGGATACGTACGTTATGAAGAAGCGTTTGCTAAAGTATGTTGGTGAGCGTTGGAGGGGTTTTAAGGCCGACCTGTGCAGATACTATGTATTCAATCCAAAATGTATAAAGAACCCACTTGAGGTGTGCCCGTTTCTTGACCAGGCGACGTGGGATCGCTTTGTTCAGAGCCGACATGATCCCAGCTTTCAGGTTAACTTATTTGATTTGTCTCTAAATTTATGTAATTTCATTAATTTTATTTACTTATGTAATTTAATTGTCTTCTATTTATAACAGGAGAAGAGGAAAAAGGGGCAGAAAAACCAAAGCAAGAATGTCTACCCCCATGTCATGTCTCGTGGGGGATATAAAAAGCTTATTCAGAAAATGGTTGAAGAGGAAAAGAAAGCACGTCAGGAAGCAGCATCTCAGGCGGATCCTAATGCTGAAAATCGTCCAGAGGTTGTTGATCCACCTCCACCCCCACGCCATCGTAAATGGAAGAGGGCCCGATAAAGAAAAACGAGACAATATACATCTGAGGAGGCCCGCCAAGTAGCTGAGAAGATTTTAAGTATAGTTTGAATTGTAATTGTCATTTTAAGATTGTTACCGAATTGTAATGTGACCTGATATTTTATGTGATAGGATGCCTTGGACGAGCAGGTAACCCAAGGAACCTTTGTTCCTAGAGGACGTGAGGATATCTTAGCTGCTGCCATCGGTAAACCAGACCACCCGGGCCGTGTCATTGGTGTTGGATGGGGCGTCGGCATTCGCCAATACCATGGTTCATCTTCACACCAATGCCACAGGGATGTTGATGCAGATAGATGATGCGTGTATTTTTAGAGTATATAAATAAAAGGCAAGTGCACCTCGTCGCAATCAAGTAATACGGTGGTGAGACCGGTTATCGTATCCACAGGGATTGGATGTCAATTACCAATTCGCAAATTCAACAACTATCTAGACTAATCTATAATATGAGAGATTGAACAGAAAATAAAGAAACAAAATATTTTTGTCTTTTTGGAATTTTCTCAAACACTTGGTATGCAAACAGGGATGTGGCTAGAATTGTCAGGGTTAGACTACACTAATCCTCCCTTAGTTGCAATGAAATAGCTTCTAACACAAGTCCTAATTCAATTATGCCAATCAAGCCTTTTCTAAATTACTCAAGCCTAATGTCTTAGGTGCATTGAGCCTAAAACCCCAAATTAAACCCTAATGTCTTAGGTGGAATAAAATGAGATTTTGCATTAAGTTAAGACTTATAAGATTGCAAGCAGCCAACACCTATGTCTAGATTCTTGACCTACTTGGCATATGATTCATGAGCATGCCTTAATACCAACCTTCCAGTCATCTATCAAAGCAACAAATCATTCCTATGGGTAGCTAATCCAAGGAAAGCATTAAACACAGAATCACATACTCATACGAGATAGAAACTTGTATTAAAATACCAAATCAATTACACAAGTTCAGACAAGTTCATCTAACCCCAACAATGGGGATTTAACTACTCATGATAAGGAAATACAAAAAGGAAAAAGAGAAGGGATGGAGAACACTCATAGACAAGCTTCCTCCAATCTTCTCTTCATCCAAGAGCAGAGAAAATGCCCCCCCTTTCTGGGTAGAAACCCTCTCCAGCCACCAGCCTTAGCCTGCCTCCAAGTGCAGCTTCTTTTAGGTCAAAAGTTGGTCCCTTTTTCTGTTCAGTGCAGGTTCATTTATAGGTCCGTCGCCCGTCACGGCCGTGACAGCCATCACGGCCAGGCCGTGATGGTCTCTGACTTGGGCGTCTCTTCATTCACTTATTCATCACGGCCGTGATGGTCATCACGGCCAGGCCGTGATCGTTTCTGACTTTTCCAACTAGCAGGTCACGGCCGTGATAGCCATCACGGCCAGGCCGTGACAGCTTCTGACTTTTGGCTCAATCTTTCTTGCCTCTTCCGCTCCCTCACGGCCGTGAGGGCCATCACGGCCAGGCCGTGATACTCTCTGTTTGGCTCATAACCTTCACTTTTCAAGCTCTTTTTCAGCCAAGCACCCCCAAGGCTCATTTCTGGGCATTTTTCCATTAAATCCTGCAAAACAACACACAGAAACCACCTCATCCGTTCCAAAGGAAAAACTATACAAAATCAACACTAAATTGGCCTAACTATATGCAAATGCATGCCGAAATGTACATGAAAAATGAGGTAAAATCACACTCATCAAATCACCCCAAGCTTAAGACTTTGCTTGTCCTCAAGCAAAAACTAAGGCTAGAAGAGATAAACAGTCAAAGCATGGATAGTGAACTAAGAACCCGAGTAAAATGATCCAAGCAATAGGCAATTCAAACACTTCAGCAAGAGACAATCAATTCAAGTCCAATTAGGGGCTTAAGTTTCCTAGACTCACATTCTCACTGATTCGGGCACTCTTGCTCACTTGAAGCTCACCCCAAGCTTGTTTACTTGCTTGGCTCTCTTTCTTGCCTCACTCACTCAAGTGTTCAAGTATATATACAATTCGCTCTATTTTCCTCAAGGAATGATTCCTACCATATGCTTGACTATCAACCAAATCTCTACTTTATTTATGAAAAACACTTAAGAATCAAGAGGTCTTTTATTTGGTTGTAACGTGGCCATGGGATTAATCTTTAGGTGGGGATAACAAGAAAGGGATATCTCAAAAGGCTAAACCAAGTATCAGACATTTCAACACAAGAAACCTTCTAAAATACCTTCTTGGGTTTTCAATACATTTTTCCACCTTTCTTTTCTTCTTTTTCTTTTTATTATTTTTTTGTCATCCCCTTCTCTATTTATTTTTCTTTTCTTTTCTTTTTTTTTTCTTTTTATTTGGAGAAGGGGAGAAATTTTTTATTTTATTTTTTTTTTGATTCTTTTCCCAAACTTTCAACTACCTTTTTACCCTTTTGCGATACTTTAGAAGGTCCCTTATCAAGTATATGTATCAAAATTTTTCAGGGTACCAAGAAAAGCATTTTATTCATTTTGGCTCAAAATTGGGCAACTAAGGGTAGCATTTACACATTCAACGCTCAGAAGGCCAGAAAAATACCTATTGCCTCAATCATTTTCAAAAATGTTTCCAAAAAATTTTAAGCTTTAAAATGGTTTTAAGTCAAGTTCTAGAGAAAACAAACCAAGAGGAATAACACTCAACACAAAGAATGGGGGCAGATTTAGTGAGTACCCCCTAATGGCTCAAAAGCTCACATTTATCAGTTCAAGAACCAGTGAGAAACACAAGTCTAAAGAAACATATGCTAATCATCAACTATCCGAAATCATCTCAAGCATATTCATTTGCAGCCATATCACAAGAATAAACAGAATTGGGTTCAAAATCCACTATCACAATTTAATTAGCACTTAGTTCTCACAATCATAAGCTCAATCTAAGCAGGGGCAATCAACTCATGTGATCATGCAAGACTAAACCTATATGAATGCAATATTTACAATGCAAGATATGAACCTATGCAAAATACCCCTACCCCAAGCTTAAAGATTTACATTGTCCCCAATGTAAACAATCAAGTTGGAGAGGAGAGAAAAATAAAATAAAGCAAAAAAAATTGGAACGGCTTACCGAGGCGGTAGCGGGTGTTGGCTCACATACCTTTTTGGCTTTGTTTCTCCCTGCTCTTTTTTCTCCTTCCTTTATTCAAAATCTGTAGACACTTAACAAAAATTATTAACAAACCTCTTGAGCTTCTCAAATTATTCAAGAGGTTGAAAATCAAAAACAAAAACTAACTAAAGAGAAGGGTTAAGAAAAGTTGGGTTGCCTCCCAATAAGCGCTTCTTTAACGTCACTAGCTTGACTCATCAAGAAGCATCCACCTGGATCCCATAACCTGTGGTATAAGGACCAAGGAATGCTAACCATGTGAGATCCTTCACCTGGATCCCACGATTTGCAGCAAAAATGTGGAAGTGAGCACTCGAAATTCATGCCGACTTCTTCAAATGGGAAGCGCTTTTCAATTCCACTCGGGTCAAAGATGACCCCTTTATCCATAAAATCTTCCCAATAAAAATGGGGTTCAACCTCAGGTAGAGGCATGAACTCCATTGTTGACTGCTTTAAAATATGAGGTGGCAAACAAATCGAGAGGATCATTGGTGCTTTGTTCAGCCTCGTACAATCTTCACCCTCAGCATTGCCAAATCCATCACCTTCCAAATATGCAGAAATCTCCGCACAAACCACACAAGTGTTTTTCCCATCACAATCAACACATGCATAGGGGCCAATAGCATCATTTAATTTCACAAGTTCTTCATCATCCCCGAGCATGGTGACATAGCTATCCTCCAAATGCCTCTTCCTTTCAGGCTCTTTAGTCAAGGGTTCAATGGGGAGTGGTGCAACTATGTTCTCCAAAACAGGGTCTTCACTTCTTGACTCAGTTGCTCCCACTTCTTCTTCTTCCTCCTCATACATCATTGCATCATCTTCATCATCATCCATCAAGTCCTCATTTGGCATTTTGGATAGTAGGTTAGAGAGTTCCTCCATACGTACCCCGAGACTTCGAATGGCATCTTCTTGATTCTTTAATTCTTCCATTGTTGTTGCCATGAAGTTCTCCAAAACAGCCTCTAAGTGAGGTTGACTATCCGGGATAGGTTGCTCAACCTCGACTGGGAATGCAGATTTGAAGTTCTCCCAAACAACTTCCAATGGGGATGGCTCATCATACCAATGTGTGGAAGATTCCCAATGTTCCCCTTCATCCATCAAAGCATTGTTTGGAGGGTTCCCCCACCATGGAGTAGAAGTGTTGGGAAATTGATTTCCCCATTCAGAACAAACTACCATTGGTGGAGTAGGGACAGTTGCCCTTGACAGCTCATCACTCACTTGTTGGATTTTTACGGCCAACTGCAGCATATCTACCCGCAGCTGCAGCTCAGATATCTCCAATTCTGCATCAGGTGGTTGATACCAATTGTAGTCCATGATCCTATCTAATCAATTTTTCACCTCACAAACAATTAAGCCCATGATCAAATAAACACAAAAGCAAATATATACAAAACTAACAAAAGAAAGATATTAATTATATACAGAAAAATTAAAAAAAAAATGTCTAAACTAGTTGTCTCATTTGTTACTACTGATATTGACAAAACCAATCCCCGGCAACGGCGCCAAAAACTTGATGCGTGTATTTTTAGAGTATATAAATAAAAGGCAAGTGCACCTCGTCGCAATCAAGTAATACGGTGGTGAGACCGGTTATCGTATCCACAGGGATTGGATGTCAATTACCAATTCGCAAATTCAACAACTATCTAGACTAATCTATAATATGAGAGATTGAACAGAAAATAAAGAAACAAAATATTTTTGTCTTTTTGGAATTTTCTCAAACACTTGGTATGCAAACAGGGATGTGGCTAGAATTGTCAGGGTTAGACTACACTAATCCTCCCTTAGTTGCAATGAAATAGCTTCTAACACAAGTCCTAATTCAATTATGCCAATCAAGCCTTTTCTAAATTACTCAAGCCTAATGTCTTAGGTGCATTGAGCCTAAAACCCCAAATTAAACCCTAATGTCTTAGGTGGAATAAAATGAGATTTTGCATTAAGTTAAGACTTATAAGATTGCAAGCAGCCAACACCTATGTCTAGATTCTTGACCTACTTGGCATATGATTCATGAGCATGCCTTAATACCAACCTTCCAGTCATCTATCAAAGCAACAAATCATTCCTATGGGTAGCTAATCCAAGGAAAGCATTAAACACAGAATCACATACTCATACGAGATAGAAACTTGTATTAAAATACCAAATCAATTACACAAGTTCAGACAAGTTCATCTAACCCCAACAATGGGGATTTAACTACTCATGATAAGGAAATACAAAAAGGAAAAAGAGAAGGGATGGAGAACACTCATAGACAAGCTTCCTCCAATCTTCTCTTCATCCAAGAGCAGAGAAAATGCCCCCCTTTCTGGGTAGAAACCCTCTCCAGCCACCAGCCTTAGCCTGCCTCCAAGTGCAGCTTCTTTTAGGTCAAAAGTTGGTCCCTTTTTCTGTTCAGTGCAGGTTCATTTATAGGTCCGTCGCCCGTCACGGCCGTGGATGACCATCACGGCCAGGCCGTGATGGTCTCTGACTTGGGCGTCTCTTCATTCACTTATTCATCACGGCCGTGATGGTCATCACGGCCAGGCCGTGATCGTTTCTGACTTTTCCAACTAGCAGGTCACGGCCGTGATAGCCATCACGGCCAGGCCGTGACGAGCTTCCTCGACTTTTGGCTCAATCTTTCTTTGACTCTTTGCTCCCTCACGGCCGTGAGGGCCATCACGGCCAGGCCGTGATACTCTCTGTTTGGCTCATAACCTTCACTTTTCAAGCTCTTTTTCAGCCAAGCACCCCCAAGGCTCATTTCTGGGCATTTTTCCATTAAATCCTGCAAAACAACACACAGAAACCACCTCATCCGTTCCAAAGGAAAAACTATACAAAATCAACACTAAATTGGCCTAACTATATGCAAATGCATGCCGAAATGTACATGAAAAATGAGGTAAAATCACACTCATCAATAGAGTACGGCTAAAACAGGAGATTGCAACTGAGCTTCGATAGGAGATGGCCGAGCAGTTTGCCCAGCAGATGGCAATATTGACTTCTATGTCCCAGCAGATGACAGCCGGTGTCCAACCCTATGTCCATGTGAGAACTAAGGGCTCATGTGATCCTCCTCATCAGCCTGAAAATGATGATGATGATGATGATGATGATGATGATGATGACGACCCTGATAGGTGTGAGCTGTATGTTGATGATCATCATCATCGCCGCTTAGTGGCATTGGGGAGGGAACATAATAACTTAGGTAATACCATACACCATCGTTTATTACCGGATGATCAGCTGAGGGTAGTTGTTGAGATTATTTGAGATGTTGATGCTCGAGTCCCTGTGCCCACTGAGGAGGTTCAAACAGTGGGTCAGGCCCCCGGTAACTTCATCCTTTGGCCAAGAAGACTGGTCAGCTTTCTTGTTGCATCTGAGGTATTCAGTTAGTTGTGTTTTTCTATATTCATAGTTGAAATAATTTATTATTGTTTAAAGATAATGCTTTATTTTTATTCGTTATAGGATGTTGGAAATGATATTGTGCCTAAAAGGTCGGATCCAGGAAGACCAGAGATGTCTGCTCCTGCCAAGGTATTCATTTGACCATTTAGTTAATTACAAATTAAATAACTTAATTATCCGTGATTACTAATATATATCTATGTTGTTTAGGGGATCGACAAAGGGGCACCTGGCCATGGTGATGTTTTTAAAGTTACGGCTATACGAGGTTGTCACCATGGAGAATGACGCACCCTTGGTAAGGTCGGAACATGATGCCGATCCAGATGATGAACTGTATATCCCAAAGAAGGAACTTATGGAGATGACACTCAATAAAGAAATGGCTAGTTCTGCACACATATCGTTATGGTGCACGTAAGTACATTTTATTCATAAGTTAAGTAATTAATTTTTACATACTATGATAATTAACATGTTTTTCCAATATATTAGGTATCTGCATCGTATGTTGGTTGATCAGGGTAACCTCGCCCTTTATGGGTTCATTGACCCCATGTTCATTCAGGGTGATGTTCTCCTAGCATCAGAAGACCCGGTCACCACCATACGTGATATACTTGCCCGAGACGATCATCAAATCTACCTTGCGCCTTATCTCAATAAGTAAGTACCGGTTATTTAAGTATAACTATATATGACTTAGTCACTAACTGTTCCGCAAATACAGCCAGCATTGGCAACTGTTGATCTTGTACCCTAGGATGAACGTCGTGGTCTTCTTCTGCTCATTGGGAAATAAGCCGGCGAATGACACAAGAGGCGATCATCGAAACGTAAGCATTAAAATACTTTATAATCAGTAATGCAGTTATTTTAATTATCTGAAATCTATTAGATATACTTTAATTAATGTTTTAGTCATGATAGGTCTATTACTGCAAACCACATGTTGCGTGGTGAAAGGCGTACTCGGGCTATCAGATGGATTATTCCTAGCGTAAGATATTTATTAGTTCAAATGCATCAAATGCAGTGGGTATAATTATTGATTTCTATTTAATTGCTCATATTCTAATTGGGTTTCATTTGTACGTAGTCACGTATACAACGTGGATCATGGGAATGTGGCTACTATGTGATGCAGTGGATGTTGGAAATTATCTCCTCCAGGATCACTGAAAGATGGCACGAGGTAAATGTTAATTGACACAATTAGAAGTAATAGTTATAGATCCGTTATATGTTTTATGTTAGTTTATTACTTAAAAGATATTATAATCTTTTGTCCAATTAAACTTGCAGATATTCAACAATCCAACTCCGTTATCTGATTCCGACATCATCAACATAAAGAGACGTTGGGCAACTTTCTTTCTTGAAGTGTACCAACCATAGTTTGTATATATGTAGTTAGTTTAAAAACTTATCATGTACTAGCTATAGTATACTTTTGACTGATCATATGTATTTTGATATGAAATCTATAATATATCATGTAGTTTTTTGGTTTCTAATTATCTTTGTTGTCTGAATGTAATTTATCGCACATATGTATTATTCATAATAAATTCAGTATATATTATTTGTGTTTTTGTAGTACAAAAGTGATTGTGTTTAGAATATTTACAGTATGTTATTCTGGTATTGATCTGCATTACTGAAACAGGGGAAAGGAATGACAGAAATATAAATAAAAGAATAAAAAAATGAGAATTTTCACATCGGTTTTGGGAAAACCGATGTGGAAAGTGGTATTTCCAATAGGTTACCAATTGACAAATTTCACTTTCCACATCGGTTTGTTAAAAAACCGCTGTTAAAAATGTACTTTACACATCGGTTTCAAAACTGATGTGTAAAGTAGCAATAAACCACATCAGTCTTTTCAACATCGGTTTGAAAACCGATGTGAAAAGCCAAAAATAACCGATGTGGAATCCTTTTTCTGCACTAGTGTCATGAAGGTTGTGCTATCCTTGGTGACTTTAGAGTTTTTCCAGAAGTCCCTAACCAAGGAAGGATAGACATCTTACATAATCTGGAAGAATGGTAGCCACCCAGCACGCGTGATTTCTGGCTTGACATCTAATCCTTTGTAAAGTTGGCACAGGCAAACACAAGAAGGGGGGTTGAATTGTGTTTGTTAATTATTTTCGCAAAAACCATTTTGAACAACTTTTTCACAAGTAGAAGATAAAAAGATAAAGCACACAAGAAATCCTTTTTAAAAGATTAACAAAAGCAATATCAAAACCCCACAGTTAGTCTAAGCAAATAAACTGAAGAATTTAGGGATAGAAAATTCATGCAAGAGATTTTATCATGGTTCACTCTCTTCTAACCAAGAGCTATGTCCAGTCCCTTTGACTTGAAGGATTTTTCCACTATTTCTCCAAATAGATTACACAACAAGTATTCAACACCTCTTCAGGCTACAAGTATTCCTTTCTTACCAGGCCTCTTCAGGCTCTAACTCTATCACAGAGATTTAAAAGTTGATCTTCTTAACTAAGTGTGAGAGTATGACGGTTTAAGATCAGTTGAATATTACAACAATATTCAAACTAATGAATACAAACTTTTACTTTTGAAAGAATGAAAGAATAAGAGCTTGTCTTCTCAAGAATTGTATTGGCAGAAGTTGGGCTAGTAAAAGTTTTTTTTTCAGTATCTGAGGTCTTCAACTTATATAGTGATAGCATTAAATGCATGGTATCCGTTGAGACTGATAGCTTGATTTTGGCTATGTTGAAAAGTATCCTCGGCTATCAGAAAATCACAAAATGGAGGCTCACTGTTCTGAGCAATTGTGCCTTAAAAACTTTCTTTCCTCCTTTGTGTATAACCCAGCTTTTGTCCAACAATAAAGATGTCATCGTACAGATTGTTTTGCAATTCCAGTTGTACTTTTTGCTTTTTGTATTTCCTTGATAGTACTATGAATTTTCTCAAAGTAAACAAGACATTAAATGGATAAAAACAAATGGGAAGAAAAAATATTCATTTGAAACAAATATCAATCATTTGAAATAAATATGAGAGATTCGGATTGCATTTAATTCATTTCAAGAATGGAGCTCGTCTAAAAGAAACTTCGTCTACTCGGTTATATCAGAGTCCGTGTCTGTTCTATATTTTACTTAGCTCGTCTGATGACGTGGCATATCCTTTTAGCTATCGAGTCTTCAGACGTGCTATTCCTTAATGAGGTATAAAGATCTCTGTCTAGTGACGTGGCGGTTAGAGCTCGTCTACCAGATTACTTTATGTTTCAGTTCATTTACTTCAATTAATTACTACCGTCTGCTGATGTGGCAAGATGGACGCGCTTATTTTCAAAACTTTGGACTTGCTGTACCTAACAAGTTATTTAGGTATTCATTTATAGCCTCGTCTACTAAGGAAAATAACAAGGTAACTTTACCACATTTCTTGAGCAGCTCGTCTATAGGGGTGGACGCGTATATTTCAATTGAAACTTATCCCAAGTTTATTTTACTTATAAAAGCTTTCCTGCATAACTAAAAGCACTGGTTAGATCTCAACTAATACTTTGACAAGAAAATTTAATCCTTTTGTTAGCATCAAAACATAGAGATTATTAAATCCAAAACCACTTTGGTTCCAACACTTTGTTCTTCAACCCAGAGAAGTTAGGGATCCTTCCAGGATGCACTTTCTTTAGTTTTGTTAAAGAAAGTCCGGATCTTTCAGCAACATCTTCAAGAAAACTTTTGGGTGCCATTGTTTCAAAGGAGAAGATTTTTAGGGTTTTGAAAGAAAGGGTTTCGAAGAGATGAAGACGAAGAAAGTTTAGAGAGAGATTGTGAGCAAGAGACTTTAAGTGGGTACTTTTGAAACGACACGAATTCCTTTTGTTAAAACACTTGAGTGTTTTTTGCATTAGGAATGAGGAGAGAGATTATTGCTATAAACCGCAATAAATTTTGAAAAGACAGTTGTAAATCAAATGAAACGTTTTTCAGAAAAGGAGGGAAAGAATGCAATGTACACGTGTCTCAGTCAGGGTTTAGCACTGAGTGCTTTTAGCCACGTCATCAGACGCTTAGCTTAAAATAGACGAGTCAAACAGATATAAAACTTAGACAAGTAAAATTTTCAGACATATCAGCAAGCACTCATTCAGACACATTATCCAAATTAAGATTCCTTCTGACAAAAACAAATCTATCTTCACTTAAGGGTTTTTTAAAGATATCTGCCCACTGATATTCAGTGGTTACAAACTTGATTTCAAAAACACCCTTTTGAACATAATCTCTAATAAAATGATGCTTAATTTCTATATGTTTTGCTCTAGAATGCTATATGGGATTCTTGGTCAGATTAATAGTACTAGTATTATCACACCAAACAGGTATATTATGCTCAAACATTGAATAGTCCTCAAGTTGATATTTTACCCAAAGCAGTTGTGAACAACAACTGGCTGCAGATATATACTCAGCTTCAGCAGTTGATAGAGAAATGGTACTTTGCCTTTTGCTTGACCAAGAGATCATATTTGCTCCAATGAAGTGACATCCTCCACTGGTGCTTTTACTATCAATTCTATCTCCAGCAAAATCAGCATCACAAAATCCAGCTAACCTGAAATCTTCAGTTTTCTTATATAATAGACCAAGGTTAGTGGTTCCAATCAAATATCTTAAAATTCTTTTAACAGCCTTATGGTGAGATTCTTTAGGGTGTTATTGAAATCTAGCACAAAGACAAACACTGAATTGAATATCAGGTCTACTAGCAGTTAAGTATAGAAGAGATCCAATCATACCTCGATAGACAGTTTGGTCTACCTTTTTACCTTCCTCATCCTTGTTTAGAACAATTGATGGATGCATAGGAGTACTCATAGGTATTGAATTTTCCATTTTGTACTTTTTCATAAGTTCCTTGGTGTGTACATGTTGATGAATATATATTCCATCACTTATCTGTTTTATTTGAAAACCAAGGAAGAACTTCAGCTCTCCCATCATGCTCATTTCAAATTCATTCTACATCAACTCAGAGAACTCTTTACAGAGCTTTCCATTAGTAGCACCAAATATAATATCATCAATATAAATTTGTACTACTATGAAGTCTCTCTTTGAGCATTTCTTAAAAAGTGTAGTGTCTACTTTTCCTCTAATGAAATTATTTTCCATTAGATATGTGCTTAGCCTATCATACCAAGCTCTTGGAGCTTGTTTGAGTCCATATAGATCTTTCTTAAGCTTATAGACATGGTGAGGATTTTCAGAGTCCTCAAAACCAGGAGGTTGCTTCACTACACTTCTTCCTCAATTATTCCATTTAGGAATAGACTTTTAACATCCATTTGATAAAGAGTTATATCATGTTGAGCATCATATGACATGAGAATTCTAATTGCTTCTAATCTAGCTACATGTGCAAAAGTTTCAGTAAAATCAATCCCTTCTTGTTAATTATAACCTTGAGCAACTAATCTTGCTTTGTTTCATACCACTTTTCCATCTTCATCCAGTTTGTTTCTAAATACCCATCTGGTTCCAATAACAGATTTCTCTTTGGGTTTAAAAACTAGAGTCCAGACATCATTTCTCTTGAACTGATTTAGTTCTTCTTGCATGGCTATAATCCGGCTTTCATCTTGCAAGGCTTCTTCAATCTTTTTGGGTTCCAAATCTGATATGAAGGCCATGTTGTTGTTTTCATTGAAAGCAGATCTGGTTCTAACTACTTGAGATGGACTTCCAATAATAAGATATTCTGGATGATAGGTCTTGAATTTCCAATCTTTCTATAAATTCTGAGTTTCAGACCCATCAACACTTGTCTGAATTTCAGACACTTATACTTTTGGCTTGTCTGAAGATTCTTCCACTGCAGGATTAAGTTCAATACCTGCAACATCCTTTTCTAGATCTGATAGTTCCCTACCGGTCTTCAAACCATCATTAAACTTTACATGAATTGATTCTTCTACAACAGAAGTTCTAGAATTAAAGATTCTAAAAGCTTTAGACATTTCAGAATATCCAATAAATATGCATTTATCTACTTTTGAGTTAAATTTGCCAAGATGATCTTTTGTACTAAGAATATAACATTCACATACAAATGCATGAAAATATGATATGTTGGGTTTTCTACCTTTCCACAATTCATAAGGAGTCTTATTTAGGATAGGTCTAATCAATATTATGTTTTGCACATCACAAGCAGTGTTAATGGCTTCTGCCCAGAAGTACTTAGGAAGATTATTTTCATTTAGCATTGTTCTTTCTATCTCCTGAAGAGATCCGTTCTTTCTCTCAACCACTCCATTTTGCTGTGGAGTTCTAGGTGCAGAGAAATTGTGAGAAATACTATTTTCCTCACAGAACAGTTTGAACTGCTCATTTTCAAATTCTCCTCCATGATCACTTGTAATAGCAGAAATACAGAAACCTTGCTCATTATGTACTCTCTTACTGAATACTGTAAAGACCTTATAAGACTCATCCTTGTGGGTTAAGAAGAGTACCCATGTAAATCTAGAATAGTCATCAACTATGACAACCATATTTCTTTCCACCTAGGCTAGCTACACTGACTGTTCCAAACATATCCATGTGTAACAGTTGCAAAGGTCTAGAGGAAGTGACTTATTTCTTAGATTTGAAACTTGATTTTACTTGTTTACCTCTCTGACATGCATCACACAGAATATCTTTCTTAAAGGAAATATCAGGCAGTCCTCTCACAAGGTTATGCTTTTTCAATTTAGAAATTTGTTTCATACTAACATGTCCTAGTTTTTTATGCCATAGCCACTTTTCATCCTTTTTAGACATAAAGCATGTTACACTTTGATCTGAAAGTTCAGACAGGTCAATCTTATACAGATTGTTTAGTCTTTTAGCAGAAAAGAGGGTCGTTCCACTATTGTCATTAACTATGCATGCATCCTTAGAAAAAAGATACAGAAAATTCACTATCACACAATTGACTTATGCTAAGCAGATTATGTTTCAGTCCTTTCACATATACAATATCACAGATAATAGGCAAGGGAGGTTTACCACCAATTTTACCTACACAACAACTTTTCCTTTCTGATTGCCACCAAAAGTCACATTTCCACCTTTCTTAGGTTGGAGGTCTAGGAACATTGACCTTTCTCCTATCATGTGTCGCGAGCATCCACTGTTCAGGTACCATGACAGGTGTTTCTTTTGTCCTGTTAAGTAGGTCTGCAACAGAGATGATCATGGACTTAGGTACCTAGACTTTCTTGGGTCCTTTCTGTTAGTACAAGGAGTCTGTGAAGATTTCTTTCTCTTTTTGTGGATACACTTAGACGTGATATGTCCAGTTTTTCCACAGTATGTGCATATAGGTTTATTTGACACAGATTTGACAATTATTTTTGAGAACTTTGTTGATCCTTTATGATGTTCTTGACTGGAATATCCTATTCCTTCTTTGTTAAGGGAGTGCCTCTGACTTCCCAAAAGGTTAGTCTGATTATCTCTACCATTAACAAATTTGGCAAGATCTAAGATGAGCTCTTCTACTTTCTGTTGAAGTTTACTAATTTCTTCATAAGGTAGAGTTTCAGCTGAGATCTCAGCTTTAGACTTTTCAGTCTTAAGCATACTATTTTCTTCAGCTAACTTTTCACACTCTTAAGATTTCTGTGTATACTCATTTAAGAGTTTAACATGCTGTCTCTTGAGGGATTTGAAAGCTTTAGACATATATTTGGATTCTTCTAATAGTTCATCATAGGCATCATTCAATTTCTCAAGTTCAGAATGTACCTCTGTCTGATTCAGAGTCAGTATCTGCCATAAGATAGAGATTTGCTTCAAGCTCCTCTCCTTCACTTTCAGTGGAGCTTTCATCAAGATCTTCCCAAGTGGCCATCATTCTTTTCTTCTTTTTGTTGAAGAACTTCTTGGGAGATTGCTTTTTCAGCTGAGGGCATTCTGCTTTAATATGACCAGGCTTCTTACATTCATAACATACAATGGCGTTCTTGTCATGAGATCCACCATCTTTGTTTTTCTCTTTGTTGAAGCGCCTGAAAGGTTTGTCCTTTCTGAAGTTTCTTTTCTTCCAAATCTTTTTCATTTTTCTAGTGAAAAGAGAGAGTGCATCATCCGAATCATCTTCATTTGATTCCTCATATTCCTCTGAAGATTCATCAGCTTTGAGAGCTTTTGATGAGGTTCCTCTTGATGATTTCTTGTCAGATTTGAGGGCAATGGATTTGTTTTTCTTTCCATTGTTTTCTTCAATCAGCTCTTGTTCATGGATTTGGAAAGTGCCAAGAAGCTCATCTAGCTTCATTATTGTTAAGTCATTGGCCTGAGATACAGCAGTCACAAGTGATCTCCATTGTTTTGGAAGACTTCTGAGAATCTCTTGAATATGTTCTTCAGTATTGTAAACTTTTCCCAGTGATTTCAGTCCATTGGTTATGGTTTGAAATCTTCCATACATTTGGCCAATAGTTTCTCCTTCTTCCATTTTAAATAGCTCATACTTTCTGACCAACATGCTGACTTTGGTCTCTTTGACTTTCTTTGGTTCATTCATGAGCAACCGCTAGTGAATCCCAGATTCTTTTGCACATTCACAAGCACACACGTTTTCAAATTCTTCTCTGCTCAAGGCGCACATGATTGCTGATAGTGTGATTTTACATGATATTTTCTGTACACTTTTGCATGCATTTTGCATATAGATTAGGCATTCTTTATTTGATTTTAGTTAGATTTTCCTTTGGAACGGGTGAAGCGGTTTCTTGGTGTTGTTTTGCAGGAATTCAAGGAAAAATGATCAAAATCAGCCATGATGGAGCCTGGATGAAATAAAGCTTGAAAAGTGAAGAATATGAGCCAAACAGAGCCCATCACGGTCTGGCCGTGATGACCATCACGGCCATGATGAAGCAGAGCAGAAGGCAAAAGTCAGAAGCTGTCACGGCCTGCCCATGATTTGCATCACGGCCGTGATAGAGTAAAAATTAGGGTTTCGCGTCGCGAACATAGGGCTCGCCTCGCAAGACTCCATTTTGTGCAAGTACGCCAGCGCCAGGAGGGGGCGCCCAGCACCCGGAGCCAGCGCCCAGCGCTAATCAGGCAGAGAGCAGGGCGCCCAGCGCAGGCCAGGGGCGCCCAGTGCTGGCACACGAGCAGACCAGTATAAATTCTCGTTTCTGCGGTGGAACCGGAGAGTTTTTGGGAGAGTTAGAGAGTTTTTAGGTTTTGAGCCATTTTGGAGGCACTTGGAGGCTGTGGCTGGGCTAGGGTTGCAACCCTAGAAGGGAGCCAAGAGGGGTTGCTTTTAAGAAGAAGGAAAGCTCACATGGAGCCTCTTTTCTCCTCTTCTCCTATTTCTCTGGTTTGGTTTTCTCTGTTTATGAGTAGCTAATCCCTATTTGTTGGGATTAGATGTAATCAAACTTATTACTATGTATTTGCCTTGACTGATTAATCTGTGTTCATGCTTCGTATTAGTGGTTATTTTTCTGTGCTTAATGCTTGTTGTGGCTAGCACCCCCATGACTCGATTAGTGTTTTGGTATGCAATGGGGACGTTCGTATCATAACCGGAACTGAATTTAATCACCTAGTAACCCTTTCATCTAGGAATGGAGTTAGGTTTACTAGTAATCGCATGATCCCTAATCTTAATGCAAATTCATTAATCTAGGCCACCTAAGGAATTAGGGTCTATTAGTGGATTTAGGCTCTTGCCATCCGAGGAATCGGGGTTTGAGTATTTTAGTGGATTGATTTTAATATCTGAAGCATGAATTGGAGGTATCTAGTCCTGATAGTACATGAGTTAGAGGTTTGGTGAAGTCTAGTCCCAACATATCCTTTCTGCACTCCAAGTGTTTGTCAAAAGTCTCCAAAAAGACAAAAAGATTTTATTTCTCTTCTTTTGTTTATTTTGATTTCTCTTGATTTATAGTTTAGTCTAGATAGTTTCTGAGTTTGTGAATTGGTACTTGACATCCAATCCCCGTGGATACGATAACCGGTCTTACCACCGTATTACTTGCACGACTGGGTATACTTGCCCAGAATCGTCACCAAGTTTTTGGCGCCGTTGCCGGGGATTGGTTTTGCCAATATCATTAGTAACAAAGGAGGCAACTAATTTAGACATTTTTATTCTTTTTTATTTTTCTGTATATATTTGATCTTTTTCTTTTGAGTTGTGTTTGTGCAAGGTGGATGCAGTTCATGGAAAATTTGTATTATCCACCTGATGAGGAAGCCTCAAGTCGCGCTTTGGAAGATAACTGGTGTTTGGGAGACTGCATAGAATTGATGGATCATGTTAGCCCCGCACAAGTTGATTTTATGACGGGAAGGCTTATATATAACTTCTCCGAGGAGGATTGGGAAACCTTTTGTTCCTATTTGCCACCTCCACCATCATGTATGATTCCCATAGAGCCACATGAAACAGAATTTGAGAAAAATATGGCTGTGGGAATGGATCACAATGAAGATGAAGAGGTGGTGGTAGATGAGCCACAAGAAGAGGAATTACCTTCCACAAATCCTTGGAGAGAAACAAGTGAGAAGGCAGGGCATTTGGAAAGCACTCCCTCCACCATGCTTGTTGAATTTACTGCATTAAATAAATATGTTGGCTTGCATGCATGTGTGGACACTGGTAAGTTAGCCCCTTCCACTTGTATGTCACACTTCCTCTTGAAAACTCCACCTGACCCGAGAGGAAGTGAGTTCATAATTGTAGAGGTCAAGAGAGTTTCCACACCATGGCAGGGTGGAATTGAGGATAAAGTCATATTACTTCTACAACCACCACTCCAGTTACCATTTGATCCGGGAGGAGGATCCAGGTGGATGCTTTTCAATAAGTCCAGCTAGTGACGTTAAAGAAGCGCTTATTGGGAGGCAACCCAACTTTTCTTAACCCTTCTCTTTAGTTAGTTTTGTTTTTGATTTTCAACTCTTGAATAATTTGAGAAGCTCAAGAGGAAAAATAATAAATTGAGAATTGCCAAGTTTTTCAGGGTAAGAAGGAAGGAGGGAAGAGCAAGAAGACAAGAAAAAGCAACCCAACTTTCAAGCAGTTTCTGACTGAAATGAAAGCCAACACCCGCTACCGCCTCGGTAAGCCGTTCCATTTTATATTATTTTATTTTTCTTCCTCTCTCCAACTTGATTGTTTACATTGGGGACAATGTAAATTTTTAAGCTTGGGGTAGGGGTATTTTGCATTTGCATTTTGCATGTTGCATTCATATAGTTTTGCATGATCACATGATTAGATTGCCCTTGCTTAGATTTTGCACCCAATTGTGAGAACTAAGTGCCAAATAATTTGTGATAGTGAATTATTGAACCCAATTTGTTATTCTTGTGATATGGCTGCAAATGGAAATGTTTGAGATAATCTGTGATAGTTGATAATTAGCATATGGTTCTGTAGATTTGTGTTTTTCATTGATTCTGAACTAAAATGTGAGATTTTGAGCCATAAAGGGGTACTCACTAAAATTTTACCCCATTCTTTGTGTTAGAGTGGTTATTCCTCTTGGTTTGTTTTCTCTAGAACTTGACTTGAAACCATTTTGAAGCTTGAAAATTTTTGAAAACATTTTTGGAAATGATTGAGGCAATAGGTATTTTTCTGGCCTTCTGAGCTTTGAATGATGAAATGCTACCCCCTAGTTGCCCAATTTTGAGCCTGAAAGAATAAAAATGCTTTTCTTGGTACCCTGAAATGTTTTGATAAACATGCTTGATAAGGGACCTTCTAAAGTATTACAAAAGGGTAAAAAGGTAGTCGAAAAAGTTTGGGAAAAGAATCAAAAAAATAAAATAAAATAATTCTCTTGATTTGAAAAAATCTCCCCTTCTCCAAATAAAAGAAAAAGAAAAGAAAAAAAATAAAAATAAATAGAGAAGGGGTGACAAAAAGAAAAGTGAAAACTAAAAAGAAAAAGAAAGAAAAGAAAGGTGGAAAGTGAATTGAAACCCAAAAGGTATTTTAGAAGGTCATGCTTTGAAAATGCTTGATGTTTATGTAACCTTTTGAAATATCCTTTTATTGTTATCCCCACCTAACGATTAATCCCATGGCCACGTTACAACCAAGTAAAAGACCTCTTGATTCTTAAATGTTTTCATTAATAAAGTAGGGATTTGGTTGATAGTCAAGCCTATGGTAGGATTCATTCCTTGAGGAAAATGGAGCGAATTTTCTTATCCCCTAAACACTTGAGTGAGGTTAGAAAGAGAGCCAAGCAAATGAACAAGCTTGGGGTGAGCTTCAGGTGAGAAAGAGTGCCCAAATCAGTGAGAATATGAGTCTAAGGAACCTAAGCCTCTAATTGGACTTGAATTGATTGTCTCTTACTGAATTGTTTGAATTGCCTATTACTTGGATCATTTACTCGGGTTCTTAGTTCACTATCCATATTCTGTTTATTCTTCTGGCCTTAGTGATTGCTTGAGGACAAGCAATTGAATAAGCTTGGGGTGATTTGATAGTGTGATTTTACATGATATTTTCTGTACACTTTTGCATGCATTTTGCATATAGATTAGGCATTCTTTATTTGATTTTAGTTGGATTTTCCTTTGGAACGGGTGAAGCGGTTTCTTGGTGTTGTTTTGCAGGAATTCAAGGAAAAATGATCAAAATCATCCATGATGGAGCCTGGATGAAATAAAGCTTGAAAAGTGAAGAATATGAGCCAAACAGAGCCCATCACGGTCTGGCCGTGATGACCATCACGGCCATGATGAAGCAGAGCAGAAGGCAAAAGTCAGAAGCTGTCACGGCCTGCCCATGATTTGCATCACGGCCGTGATAGAGTAAAAATTAGGGTTTCGCGTCACGAACATAGGGCTCGCCTCGCGAGACTCCATTTTGTGCAAGTACGCCAGCGCCAAGAGGGGGCGCCCAGCGCCAGAAGCCAGCGCCCAGCTCCAGGAGGGGGGCGCCCAGCGCAAGGAGCCAGCGCCCAGCACTAATCAGGCAGAGAGCAGGGCGCCCTGCGCAGGCCAGGGGCGCCCAGCGCTGGCACACGAGCAGACCAGTATAAATTCTCGTTTCTACGGTGGAACCGGAGAGTTTTTGGGAGAGTTAGAGAGTTTTTAGGTTTTGAGCCATTTTGGAGGCACTTGGAGGCTGTGGCTGGGCTAGGGTTGCTACCCTAGAAGGGAGCCAAGAGGGGTTGCTTTTAAGAAGAAGGAAAGCTCACATGGAGCCTCTTCTCTCCTCTTCTCCTATTTCTCTGGTTTGGTTTTCTCTGTTTATGAGTAGCTAATCCCTATTTGTTGGGATTAGATGTAATCAAACTTATTACTATGTATTTGCCTTGACTGATTAATCTGTGTTCATGCTTCGTATTAGTGGTTATTTTTCTGTGCTTAATGCTTGTTGTGGCTAGCACCCCCATGACTCGATTAGTGTTTTGGTATGCAATGGGGACGTTCGTATCATAACCGGAACTGAATTTAATCACCTAGTAACTCTTTCATCTAGGAATGGAGTTAGGTTTACTAGTAATCGCATGATCCTTAATCTTAATGCAAATTCATTAATCTAGGCCACCTAAGGAATTAGGGTCTATTGGTGGATTTAGGCTCTTGCCATCCGAGGAATCGGGGTTTGAGTATTTTAGTGTATTGATTTTAATATCTGAAGCATGAATGGGAGGTATCTAGTCCTGATAGTACATGAGTTAGAGGTTTGGTGAAGTCTAGTCCCAACATATCCTTTCTGCACTCCAAGTTTTTGTCAAAAGTCTCCAAAAAGACAAAAAGATTTTATTTCTTTTCTTTTGTTTATTTTGATTTCTCTTGATTTATAGTTTAGTCTAGATAGTTACCGAGTTTGTGAATTGGTACTTGACATCCAATCCCCGTGGATACGATAACCGGTCTTACCACCGTATTACTTGCACGACTGGGTATACTTGCCCAGAATCGTCTAACAATTGCATATCTAGCCTTGGCATTTGACTGCCACTTTGTCTTTTGCTCAGAGGTTATATTAGCTTTAGGAACTTCATCTCCATTGTCATCTTTAGGGACATAAGGGCCTTCTTCAATCAGATCCCAAAGATCAGAGTTAATGGACTGTAAGAACCACTTCATCTTTGTTGTCCAGTAAATGTAGTCCTCTCCATTGAAGTAAGGAGGTCTCAACATTGAGGATCCTTCTCCAGCATGGTACTTGCTTGTGCTAGCTTCTCCTGCCATCTCCAAGATATTTTCCTCTACGCTGTTAAGTGCTCAACCCAAAGGCTAAGCTCTGATACCAACTAAAATAACCAAAGTTAACACAAGAAGGGGAGTTGAATTGTGTTTACCAACTTTTTCGGTTACTTTAAAAAGGATTTTCGCTGGAACAACAAGTTGTACTAAGATAAGAGAAAATCAGAGGAGTGAATCATCTAACATTCAAACAAGGCACACGGGCAGACAGAGTAGGGTAAAACAGAGTTTGATATTCACAATATTAACTCCCCAAGTTAAAAGCTAAAACAGAATAAAACTCAAGCAAAATAAAGAGATAAGGGAAGAGGAATATCACTCAAGAGATTTATACTGGTTCACCCCAAAATCTGCAGGGCTACGTCCAATTTCTTGGCAGCACCAAGTTTCCACTATAACTGAGTAAATTACAGTACATGTATTCTTTGCACACCTAGCCTCTTCATGCTCAACACTCAAACAAGTATTTTTTGCACACCTAGCCTCTTCAGGCTCAACACACAAGGAATATAAAGGTTTTGTGTAATTAATACAACTTGCAAGTCTTTCATATCACACTCAAGGAGTAGAATAAATATGAAGTGTGAAAGACTGCGAATTAATATCAAATGATTGAAAGTGTATTCAATGAAAGGATGAAGAAGTTAATAAGGAGAGTAAATGCTTCTGCGCAGTGTTCTTAATGATATTCAACTTCTTCTGTTCATCTTCATTGTTTGATATATTTAAAGGCTTCAATCAAGAGATCCGTTTAGACACAGCTTCAGAAAATGTGTTCTTTTGATTTGAGCTTCTGAGAGAGTCGTTCTGTATAAACATTAAATGCTTGGGAACGTTTAGCTTTGACAAGGTTGTCCAAGAGTACATTTTAATCTGAATCGGTTGTTATTTCAGAGTATGCAGCAGCAGGCTTCTTGTAATTGCAGCAGAGAGCTTTCCTCTTTTAGTGCAATAGTCAGTTCACTTTCCAGAAAGCACTTTTACTTTATACTAAAACAGCTAAAAAGTTATTGTTGTGGTACGGAGATTGCGTGTTTATTCCTTAAAACCTTGAAACAAACGTTCTTTATTATTTATCCTTTGAGCTATTATTGTCCAAAGGTCTTCGAGATCCTTAAGGAAGGCATTTAATATGAATAAGATAACTTGGACTTTATTTCTGACAAACTGACATTATACCAGAGTTGGAAAATCAGACGGGTGAGAAGTAATCAGAAATCAGACGAGTGCTTAAGCAATCCAAAAACTAGACGGGTGATCATGTGGTCCAAAACTAGACGGGTGATCGTGCATTCCAAAACTAGATGGGTGCTAGCGTATTCCAAAAGTCAGACGGGTGACCAACCGAGTCTGTTTCAGACAAATCAGACGAGTGCTCAAGCAGTCCAAAAACTAGACAGGCGATCATGCGGTCCAAAACTAGACGGGTGCTAGCGTATTCCAAAAGTCAGACGGGTGATCAACTGAGTCTGTTTCAGACAGATGCTTCTTGCCACGTCATCAAGTAAACTCAGATCTTGATAGCACGTTGACTTGGTCTTTGACTTAAAATCAGACGAGTAATTTTCAGACAGGTCTTATAAACTGAGCTATACTAAAGAGCAGACGAGTCAGAAAGTAGACGAGTGACCTTAAATCTGATTTTCTGCACACTTATCAGATTTGTCGATAATTTTATCAATATTACCATATTTAATCTTTTTGGAATCATCAAAACTTAAAGAATTTACATATTGAATGTGTTTCAGACTTATGAGGTCTCAACATTGTGTACTTTGTTGTTTTTTTTAAAAAAAAATTGAATAAATCATTATATATATATATATATATATATATAAGTCAGGATTCATTGACTCACCCCCTTACTCACTCGCACTGACTCACACTTGTCGCAGGTGGCGTATTTTTGTTAATGAAAATTTGATAAAATTATTGATAAGGAATAATAAATTTAAGTCCACCGCTACATCATCACACTAAGAATTTGGAAGAAGAATTAAACTAGTGCTCCCTAAACTCCTAAGTTGTGAAACAAAATAAAGAGTACATGTAGTGGTGGATGTATTCAATCCCACCACACAATTGTTCAACGATAGCATCATACACATTCCCACATTTCTTAATCCCTCGACGTGCTGCTGCTTGCTTCCCATGGGCAGCGGCTGCACTGTTGAAGGGAAATGTGGCAGCGGTAGAAAACCCCTTCTTCTCTAATAAGAATTTTAGAAACATCCATGTTGTATCAGTTTTCTACCGATAAACAATAATGATCAAATTAAAAATAATTATACATCAGCCCAATCATAACAATTCACGAATAATTCAGTTCGTTTACACCCTCATCGTCGTTGGGGTACTGTAGAGTATGCTTGGGATCCAGGTCATTCTCTTAGCTCGTTTTTTATCATTTAAGTCAAGGACTATGGACTCGACTTGGGTGTAAGTCCTAGTGGCCAATCTATTTTGAATAGATCATTATTTGTATCATGAATATGATCATATATTTGATATATGAATAAGACATTAATTTATTATGTTATTAGTTTATAATATAATAAAGTCCTTAGAATAGGCAGTTCATTCAATGAGATATTAAGTATGTGACTTAATCGTGAGACCTCATTCAATAACAGAACGCTATTCTTAAATATTTGTAGTCAAGTATTATTGTTAATTAGGAAGACAATAATACATAGACTATTGTGTGAGTAAACTGATGGCCACATCTCACGGGTTATGGATATGTGATATCAAGTCAGCACACAAGTATAAATATTAGGAGTAATATTTATATCGGATGACACACTATGAGAATACTTCATAATAGTTAAGTAAGTGTCATAAGTATCCTCATGGCGACCATAGTGAAGTAGTCCTTCGACTTGAAGTCATTACGATTCCTACATGGGGAGTTGTAGGCTTTAATGCTATCAAACGTCACGCGTAACAGGGTGATCATAAAGGTAGTTATTGAGTCTGCAATAAATCATGTTGAGGAGTGTGAGTGATGTAGATAGAATTCGCCCCTCCTACATAACACAGGTAATGTCTTGGGCCCCTACGATAGAGTGAGACGTGAAATATGCGTGGCCACGCGGAAGTGGACCAATATGTGATATTGGACCCATTTATGATTACACGTCTACTCGGGGAACGAGGAATAAATAATTGAACATAACAAGGATGACACTCTTATGCCTTGTGTTCAATTAAGACATATGGACGAATAAACATTTACAACACGGTAAATTTTGGTCGCAGTAAGGCTAAAATCGGATTACCGACAGTCTCGTTAATTAGGTAGTAATGATGCATTGCTAGATGCCGCTCATTATTTATAATATTTAATATTATAATTAATATTTAATATTATTGCCAACTTAGTAGGAGCCTACATGGTCACACGCATAGAGCAAATGCGGAGCGGGACAATTAATTAAATA
Source organism: Sophora flavescens (assembly GCA_030762895.1). Lineage (NCBI taxonomy): Eukaryota > Viridiplantae > Streptophyta > Magnoliopsida > Fabales > Fabaceae > Sophora > Sophora flavescens. Next base: position 130,446,182 of record CM061069.1, read on the forward strand.
TGATTTAATTAATATAAAGGTTATTGGGCTTGTAGCGTACAAGACCCAATAAGTAAGCAGATAGGTCAGGAGGAGCTCATGGCTTATAAATAGACTAATAGTCTTACTCTAAACCTAGTCTTGCTTGCTGTGTCTTCCTATAGTCGTCAGCTAGCATAAGACGCATAGTTCCAACGTCGTTGCTCGCGTGGACTGAGTAGAGAGAAAAACACGCTTAAGAGGTGAACACAATAGCCATTTATTTGATTCATGTTTGTAATGCGAGATCCATTGATGGTTTTCTTCTGTCTTGAGATATGATTTCAGAATAGGTCTCATGAAAACCCAACAATAGTATCAGAGCGTATTGTCGTAGTTACCTTGAATCCCAATATACTTATTTGCCTTGTTTGATAACATCTTTTATTGCTTTGAATATGATTCAATCGAATAAATGTTGTCTTTTCTGAACACTTATTTTATTCTTGTTTGATATATATGAGCACATCTAAATTGGGCGTTCATGTTTCTATCCGTGAATGTTACAAATTACCCGGTGTATATTTTGATTTGCACAGAGTCTTTCCTTTTGTGAGCAAAAATTGCACACGTCTCCTGAAATTTCAAATTGAATTCTCACGAGAATTCACTGTGAGAAAATGCTTTAATACAAAAGCCCAAAAGTTGGTTCTTTCAAAGTACTGTGAGATCATTTTTTAATATATATATATATATATATATATATGATTGTTGAATTGAAAAGTTCTCGGACCAGTAACTTTTTCTGGGATTTCAAAGTTTTGTTTTCGAAAATCACCAAATATTGTACGTGATTTCAAGTGATTGAATCACTTGTTTATGCCTTTGATTTCAACATCAATTAATGCAAGAATTGTTTTGAAATCTGTGAATTGATCTTCAATTCTTAACTTCAAAACTAAGGACCAGTACGTGTATTTGACATGGTCAGATGCAATCAATTTGAAAAGTGGTTTTCAAATTTAAATTATAATCATGGATTAATTGCTATGAAAAATAAATTATATTACTTTGTCTGATTTGGATATCCATCAAGTATGATATTTTTTTTTGGCAATTGATTTCATTGAGATTTTCATTTTAAAATTTATTTAATAATTATAATAATAATAATAAAGTGTTTATTATTATTTGTTATTAAATATTTTATTTTAAATGTGTGGTATATAGTTATGGTCTTAGTTTGTGGTGTTATTTATTTTGATTAAATACGGCCTGCGTGTCGTGGCTTTATTTATTTACTTTAAATAAATATAATTGCTCGAGTTGAAGAGGAGGCAACATCAAATGATGATGTCGTGAGAGAGGCTTGAGAAACTTGCTCGAGGATCAAAGAATTGTAATAAATTAGTTATTTAATTCTTACTTTTTTTTTTGGAGGCCATAACTATATTACCTTATCTTATATGTTTATGTATGAGATGCATGAAATGTATGAGAAGTATATTTTTGTATGTGATGCATGAAATGTATGTATACATGTATGTTTTAAATATTATACATGTTTGTTAAATGTATAAAAGCATGTATGCATGTATGCTGAGAGATGCTTTGTATATGATACAACACCGGTGAGATCAATTTTAATATAAATCCCTCAAAATAAAATATTAAGTTTAAGAGCCTTCTGATGCTTAGTACTCGTCAAGACTAATATCGAATGAGTGTGTGTCCGCCAAAGTGGAGTGCATTCTTATATACTAGTAAGGCGCGATGGGACAATTGTAATATCCAATTGTTATCCATTGGGTCTAACTTAACTAAGCCATATTCAAAAGGATTGAAAGGCTTAGAGGCGTGAAGTTGGGCTTTAATTCATAAGATGAATTAGAATAAGAGTTATTCACCCAACTGATCCAAGAGTTACATGAGATGTAATTAGAAAGGAGTTTCCTACCTAAATAACTAAGTTTTGGGAGATCAGCCAAAGTTGACTCAAAACGAGGTGAAATATGGATCTTGGTCTCACTATAAAATCTTCCAAAGGGATTTTCCGAGTCAATGATGAGGGTCATTGATTTGAGTAAAATAGTGGGAGGGTATTTAATAAAAGACCTTATTCAATATGTTTTATCATGGTACTTATATTCTGCATGTTTCTGTAATTAGAATCACCATGAAAAGGTATCCGGAATATATTTTTCTGGATTGGTACAAAATTTGAGTATTGTCCTCAAGTACGAGAAAGAGTTGTTTGCTCTCGAGCAAATAATTCATGAGCAATCAGTTCCTACTAGGATCGAAAAGGAAGTTTACGAGAAGCATTAAGTCGATGTCCTGGATGTAGGATTCCTCATGCTTGCAACCATGAAGGTGCATGATGTGATCATGCACCTCATGATGCTCTCTTGAGAGAATACAATGCATAAGAACCACAAGTCATCCCGACCCCTTTTCAGTTCGGAACTGATAGAACGAAAATCCTGAGAGTTTTGATGTGCTTCATATTATTGAGATTTCCTTTAGGCCAAATGTTGGCCAGTGAAATGATCTTGCAATTGTTGCAGGATAGTTATAGTCAATTCGTTATGAACGATTCTGACACACCTCTACCAGAGAGTGCAAAGGAAGTTGAAAACTACCGAGCAGAGTCTCTATGGTAGAAAAGGGTAGACTATTGTGATAGTCTTGAAAGGCAAAGTCGTAAGTCTACTAAACAAGGATAAGAACAAGGGCAAGAACAAGTTCAAGCCCAATACTTCTGTCTTGAAGCTTATAGGCAAGGTTGCAAAGGAAGGCAGTTGATTTCATTACGGTTTGACCGAACATTTGAAAACTGCTAGAGATATAAGAAAGAGTATATGAAAAGAAAGGAAGTGTGACTTCCTCTTAGAGCATTGTGTTGTAGAAATCAACCAGTTTCAAAATCATAGGTATTTGATACCGCATGTGGATCTCACATTAATGTGAAGGATCAAAGGGAGTAGGATGTTGACTAAAGGCGAAGTCAACCTGTGAATAGGAAATGGAGCAAAAGTGTTGCGTTAACTATAGAAGTTTTGACTTTGCCTCCGGGGCTCGTTTTGGAACTAAATAAGTGTTATTATGTTCCAGCTATTGGTAGAAACATCAGTCACATGATATTTTCTATGCTAGCAAGTTTTTGGATAATGGACTTTGTGTCCTTAATCCCCATATGCCCATCTATAATATAAATGTGAAAACCTTTGGCATTGTCGTTTAGACCATTGACCGCGCTGTCGCCACGCGCCAAAAAGAACGAGTGTTTACAAAAATTATGTAGATAGGGAAGCGACAACTCGGATATCGTCTCTCAAGGACTCTTAGGTGTTGTTATTATTAACAGAAAATCAAAAGTTAGTTTTGGGGGTTTTGGATTGAGATAAAATAAAGAAAACAAAGCAATAAAAACAAAGCAATAAAACAAGTCAGTTAAAAGAGATTAACAAATAAACTAAAGACGATCAACCTACTGTTCTCGGTTTCCCACTATCATTGGTTCATATAAATCCAAGCCCTAAGCAGATTCTAATCCCCTCCCGGTTGTAGCAACGATTAACAAACGAAATCGCTACTACGGATATATGTTCCTATTCTCGAATTAAACAAACGGGGTTAAGCTCTCATGAACTAAACGAACATGAATGAACACACGCGAATTAAACAAACGCGATTAAGTATAGGAACATAACATCACCGAAATAAATCAACACCACACTATACACTCCTGAATTAAACAAACAGAAATGTATAATATGGCATTGAAAAGATAAAAGCAAATAAAACAGGAAATACACAACCTCAAGTGTGGTAATGGAAACCAATTGCAGTAGATTAATCTAGGAGACTAGTTCTCCATTACAGACATAAGCAGAAAAGAAAATAAAATAAACTACAACTACTGACTCTGACTCTGACTAACTAGCTACTCTGACTAAAACTAGCCAGCTTCCTAGCCAACCATTCAGTTCTGTCTAAAACTGACTTATATACAACTTCTGGACTACGCAGACTCGCGAGGCGAGCACTAATTCGCGAGGCGAATGATGCAGCGTTTGGTATTCTCACGAGGCGAAGCACGGCTCGCGAGGCGAGGAATGGAAAGGTCATGACTTCTGGGCTTCACTCTCGCGTGGCGAGGATTGTATTCGCGAGGCGAACTCTTCAAATTCCAAACTGTAACACCTGTGACCTTTCACACGGGTAAACCGTGATGCTTTCTGACTTCCAGGCTTGGATTACTCGCGAGGCGAGTCAAGTGTTCGCGGGGCGAGACAGAATGGTTGCAATTTCTCTGGCACAGTCACCTTCTGGTTCGCAAGGCGAATGCCTTTCTCGCGGGGCGAAAGCTCCAGATTTATTTCTTTTTATTAACCTGAAAACAGAAAATAGCATAAGTAATTTATTTAACTCTAAATCAACTAAATTAACCTAAAAACACTTTACAGACTCAAAATACTACTTAAGGACAATCAAGTCTAATTTGGGTGAAAATGATATAAAATTAGCACAAAGCCAAGGTCTTTACTAGTTATAAAACCAGTCAACCAGAGGCTCATCAAAATACCCCAAACTTAAACTTTGCTTGTCCCCAAGCAAACTAAAACTCAAAAACTTAAAAAGACTCAAGAACTGGCAAGCTCATAGAATTCAATCAACTTTCGCACAAATTTCAAGCACTTTATCAATATAATTCAATGTTCCCCCTTTCAAACAAAGCAATCCCCACATTCATTCATTCTAAACAGTTGAGAATTTCATCATTCAAACAATCATTAATCTAGACAGGGGATCCAAGTTACACACAAGAGGGAGATCACCAAATTCAAACAACTGCCTTCCTCACAAGGGAAATTTGTGTTCACTCATTCGCTCAGTTTGTCAGGCTAACAACATTCACTCAATTTCACTTTTAAGAGCACTTCCCATAAATTTGATTTTCATCTCTAAATGATTCCCACAGAAAACATGCAAGCAACATCAAAAGGTCTTTTATGGGTTGTAATGGGGCCTGGCTAAGGGTAAGATATACACAAGGAACTAGGCTGAAGACCCTAGGAACTAAGAGAGCATGAACATTATTTACACTTTGAAATTCCACTCAAGTTCCTTTTCTCATTTTTCTTTATGCCTTGGGTGGCTACAGCCTTTTATTTCAAACAGCCTTTTGGCATTTTTCCACTTTTTAATTTTTTTTATTTTTTTTTTTTTTTTTTTTTACAAGCCTTTGGCTCTAACCTTTTTATTGTATTTTTTCCTCAATCCCAAACAACATGTCACCTTGCAGCCACCCCAAACTTTAGTTTCTTGCAACCATTCTCTTTCTAAGATTCCATGCTCTCCTAATCCTAAGATCGGGTTAACATGGGTTTTTCAGATTTTAGGCTTATAACATAAGGTCAACAAGAACTAACAGCTAATCAGGCTCAATGGAGCTAACTAAGGAACATGCATTAAGGGTGGTTATTTTTAGGCTAAGTAGCTATTTACAAAGAAAATGCCTAAATCATTTGAAGCAAACATATAATCATGTAAACCAAAAAGAGACTCAAGCAAATTCAGGAAAGTGCAATCAAAAAGTGATTCTCACAGTCAAAAACATGTTGGAGGCTCAAAACCTCACCTGGACATTTTTGCAAATTGTTTGACAGAGATTCTATCCCTAGTGTGTGCTTCCCATCACCCCAAACTTATCATAAATCATGCCATCATAATAAAATCTCAAAGTTCAGTTTTCAATCATATGGGGATCATTTTTCAAAAAATTTTCAAATCCTAGGGGGAAAACAGCCAACACTATCATGCAATCAATCTATGCAAAATCAATAAAATCCAATAAACTTGCCAATACCAGACTTAACACACAAATACTCCTGAGATTCTCAAATTATTCAGGAGCTTTATTGAAAACAAAGCAGAAATAAAGTAAGGAAAAGAAAATTAAAAGAAGCAAGGTTCAGAAAAACTCATTGAAGGGGCGGTTCCACCAGGATCCCATTGCTTGTGATATAGTGGCCACGGGATGCTCAAAGTGCGAAGTGATCCTCCCGGATCCCACGGCCTATAGCATAATGCCCACGTGGTAGACAAATGACGGAATCTCATTCCATGCTTCCCTAACTTGCAGCCTTTATATGGAAGTGGGTGCTTGACAGTCATGGTAACTCCGCCAAGTGCGGCGGACTTCTCACTTCCTCTTGGGTCACAGATGACCTCTTTCTCAACTTTGTCCATAAAGTCCTCCCAATAATATCGGGGCTCAACCTCTTGGAATGGCCACAGTGACAAATCCAAAGGCTGGAACTCCATCACCGGTGGATCCACAGTGGGAGGTGGCAAACAGTTAGTTGGGGTTACTGGTGCTGCTTCAACTTCTGCAAGGTCTTCATCCACTGCACTACCGGATTCATCACTTGTTAAACCTGCAGAAATTTCAGGACACACCACAGAAAGGTTAGAGTTAGTACAGTCAATAGATATGTTACAATAAACTAAATCAGAAAAGGTCTGAATGTCTGGAAATGGCTTGAGCTCTAAGGAGGGTGTGTTTGGAACTTCGGCTGAACAATCAGTATCACTCTCACTATCACCCTGCAAAATAGAGTCAAGAAACTCAGCACAAACAGCACACGGGTTAGTGTCAGTACAGTCAGTACATGTAGTAAAAGAAACTGAATTAGTAACGGTCTGAATGTCTGGACTTTCAGCACTTAATTCATCCACCCCATCACTCTCAACACATGCATTTGCTTTAATTGAATCATCTACTTCCAAAGGTTCTTCATCATCCTCAAGCACGGGGAAGCAGATGTCCTCCTGATCCTGCTGATCCTCATTTTCTATTTTTCCTGAACAGAATAAAGCTGCATAACAGTCTATACACAAAGCAGTGCCATCACAATAACAATCAGCACATGAATTAGAATCAGGGGACTCAACACACAATTCATCATCAACAGAAACATTATCAACATCATCATCAGAAGTGTCTTCAAGAATAACTTGTGACTCTGTATGTTCTTCAAGGGGCTGTGGAGTTAGCATTGCATCCGAGTTGGCAACAATTTGGTCAATTAGAATGGACAACTTCTGAGATTCAGCTTCACTCCTCTTATGGTTTTCAAGACTTTGTTCTGCCATCCGTTGATTTTCCTCTATCATCCGTTGATTTTGCTCGGCCATTTGTTGAAAGCTTGCTTCCATTTGTGCAGTCAATTGCTTGAACAGATCCTCTAGGGAAGGTTCGGAAGGTGTAGCTCTAAAGGCATGATAGTATCTAAACAGGAAGGCTTCCTTCAAATCAAACCAGCTTGAGATGGAATTCTCATCAAGACAATACAACCAATCCCTTGCAGCACCTTCAAGTGAGAACTGGAAAGCTTCCATCTTGATGTGGTCTTCTGTTATTCCTGCAGGTCTCAGCATTATAGAACAAACAGCCTGGAATTCCCTCATATGCTCCTGCGGATTCTCACCTGCAAGACCACTAAACCTTGGCAACCAGTGCGATAAACCATAAAAATCAGGAAAATATATGCATGGTGGTGGTTCATAGTAAACATTAGGCATGTAACCATATATGTGATTATCCATGGGAAGGAACTAGGAATTGTAACCAGACAAAACAGCTAAAACTAATTCAGCAATTTTTTTATTTTATTTTTATTTTTATTTTTTCTGCTAATAACAACAAACAAGAGTCCCCGGCAACGGCGCCAAATTTTGACCGCGCTGTCGCCACGCGCCAAAAAGAACGAGCGTTTACAAAAATTATGTAGATAGGGAAGCGACAACTCGGATATCGTCTCTCAAGGACTCTTAGGTGTTGTTATTATTAACAGAAAATCAAAAGTTAGTTTTGGGGGTTTTGGATTGAGATAAAATAAAGAAAACAAAGCAATAAAAACAAAGCAATAAAACAAGGCAGTTAAAAGAGATTAACAAATAAACTAAAGACGATCAACCTACTGTTCTCGGTTTCCCACTATCATTGGTTCATATAAATCCAAGCCCTAAGCAGATTCTAATCCCCTCCCGGTTGTAGCAACGATTAACAAACGAAATCGCTACTACGGATATATGTTCCTATTCCCGAATTAAACAAACGGGGTTAAGCTCTCATGAACTAAACGAACATGAATGAACACACACGAATTAAACAAACGCGATTAAGTATAGGAACATAACATCACCGAAATAAATCAACACCACACTATACACTCCTGAATTAAACAAACAGAAATGTATAATATGGCATTGAAAAGAGAAAAGCAAATAAAACAGGAAATACACAACCTCAAGTGTGGTAATGGAAACCAATTGCAGTAGATTAATCTAGGAGACTAGTTCTCCATTACAGACATAAGAAGAAAAGAAAAGAAAATAAACTACAACTACTGACTCTGACTAACTAGCTACTCTGACTAAAACTAGCCAGCTTCCTAGCCAACCATTCAGTTCTGTCTAAAACTGACTTATATACAACTTCTGGACTACGCAGACTCGCGAGGCGAGCACTAATTCGCGAGGCGAATGATGCAGCGTTTGGTATTCTCGCGAGGCGAAGCACGGCTCGCGAGGCGAGGAATGGAAAGGTCATGACTTCTGGGCTTCACTCTCGCGTGGCGAGGATTGTATTCGCGAGGCGAACTCTTCAAATTCCAAACTGTAACGCCTGTGACCTTTCACACGGGTAAACCGTGATGCTTTCTGACTTCCAGGCTTGGATTACTCGCGAGGCGAGTCAAGTGTTCGCGGGGCGAGACAGAATGGTTGCAATTTCTCCTGCACGATCACCTTCTGGTTCGCGAGGCGAATGCCTTTCTCGCGGGGCGAAAGCTCCAGATTTATTTCTTTTTATTAACCTGAAAACAGAAAATAGCATAAGTACTTTATTTAACTCTAAATCAACTAAATTAACCTAAAAACACTTTACAGACTCAAAATACTACTTAAGGACAATCAAGTCTAATTTGGGTGAAAATGATATAAAATTAGCACAAAGCCAAGGTCTTTACTAGTTATAAAACCAGTCAACCAGAGGCTCATCAACCATATATGTGAGAAACGCATCTCTAAGCTCCATAAGGATGGACTCTTGGACTCATTCAATTATGAATTGTTTGATGTATGCAAATCTTACTTGTTGGGGAAGATAACTAAGGCTGCATTCACCGGGCAAGGTGAAATGGTCAGTGATCTTTTGGGCTTGATACATAGTGATATATGTGGGGCCCTAAACAAGTCTGGTAGAGGTGGTTTTCCTTACTTCATCACATTTACTGATAACTTCAATAGACATGGATTTGTGTATGACACAAGTTAGAAACTTTTGAAAAGTTCAAAGAGTTCAAAAATGAAGTAGAGAACCAACTTGGCAAAAGTATTAAGGTCATACGATCATATCGTGGTGATGAATACTTAAGCCAAGAGTTTGATGACTATCTGAGAGAGTGTGGAATAGTGTTCCAACTCACTCCTCCTGGAATGCCACAATGGAATGGTATATCCGAAATGAGAAATCGTACCTTGTTAGACATGGTACGATCCATGATAAGTCATTCAATCCTTTTTGACTCTTTCTGGAGCTTTGCTCAACTTACAGCTGGATTCACTTTTAACCGTGTTCCATTTAAGGCGATTGAAAAGACTCCATATGAGATATGGATGGACCGAAGGACTAATTTGTCATTTATAAGGATTTGGGTATGTCAGGGTGAAACGTCTTATATGACGGATAAACTTGGGCCCAAATAAGATAAGTGTATATTTGTGGGATATCCTAATGAAACCAAAGGATATTATTTCTACAACCCCTTCGAGGACAAAGTGTTTGTCGCTAGGACTGGAGTTTTCCTTGAGAAGGAATACATCTCCAAAGGAAACAGTGAGAGAAATGTAGAACTTGAAGAAATCCAAGTACCACAAAATACTGAACCGCCTAAAATGGAACAAGAATTGGTTCCACAAGATGTTGTGGTTGAATCGCCGGTTCAAGTAACACAAGACATGTGTAGGTCTAACAGGCCACGTCGCCAACCTGAGAGATATAGACTTCTCCTTACTCAAGAAGGTGATGTGCTGCTTATGGATCAAGATGAGCCTGTAACCTACCGAGTGTCCATAATTGGCCCAGAATCTGAGAAGTGGCTTGAGGCCATATGATCTGAGATGGAATCCATGTACACGAACCAGGTTGGGACCTTGGTTGAGCCACCCGAAGGGGTAAAACCCATAGGGTGCAAATGGGTCTTCAACAAGAAGACTGGCATTGGTGGTAAAGTGGGTACCTTTAAGTTACGACTGGTTGGGAAAGGTTTCAAGAAAATTCATGGTGTAGACTATGATGAAGCCTTTCCCCCCAATAACGATGCTTAAATCTATTCGGATTCTGCTTGCTATTGCTGCATACTATGACTATGAAATCTGGCAGATGGATGTGAAGACTGCATTCCTTGACGGGAATTTTATCGAGGATGTGTACATGACACAAACTGAGGGTTTTGTGGATCCAAAGGATGTTAGAAAGATAGGTAAGCTGCAAAGATCCGTTGTTGTATTAAAGTAAGCTTCTAGAAGCTGGAATCTTCGTTTTGATAAAGCTGTAAGACAGTTTGGATTTATCAAGAACGAGGATGAACCTTGTGTGTACAAGAAGGTTAGTAGGAGTGAGATTGTCTTTCTCATTTTGTATGTGGATGACATACTGCTTATCGGAAACGATATCCCTATGCTGTAAAATGTGAAAACATGGTTGGAGAATTGTTTCTTGATGAACGAATTGGGCGAAGCTTCCTAGGACTCAGGATCTATAGAGATAGATCACTGGAATTGCTAGCCTTTAGTTGGAGTACATATGTTGAAAGGTGCTAAGGCGTTTCAACATGCAGGATTCCAAGAAGGGTCTCCTGCCTATGTCACATGGCGTATATTTGTCCAAGGGACATTCTTCCACTACATCAGATGAGAGGGAGCGCATGAACAAGATTCCATTTTCTTCAGCAATAGGATTTATCATGTATGTCATGATTTGTACTCGACCAGATGTCTCGTATGCCTTAAGTATGATGAGTATGTACCAATCTGATCCCGGTGAAGGTCACTGGATTGCACTCAAGAATATCCTCAAGTACTTGAGAAGAACTATGGATTCATTCTTGGTATATGGCAGTAAGGAAGAGCTCATTGTAAGGTGTTACATCGACGCTATTTCCAAACCAATAAAGGTTATTCCAGATCGTAGTCTGGATTTGTGTTTTGCCTAAATGGTGGGCACCGTGAGCTTGGAAAGGTTCCAGGCGTGAGACAGTTATGGATTTATTACAGAGGCCGAGTATATAATTGTCTTAAATGCATATTTAAAGGCCGTTTGGATCTGGAAGTTCAATTATGAACTAGGAATGATTCCTAACTTTGTGAACTCCATTGATCTCGTTGCGATGATGATGGAGTAATCACATAAGCTAAGGAAACTTGATCTCACCAGCGATCCAGACATATACTTAGGTGCTTCCATCTCATTCGATAGATGATCGATAGAGGAAAGATGTGAAGATGAGCAGAATGACAACACTAAATAATCCGCTAATGGAGTCTCTTGCTCGATGGTATCATGACACTCACACTAGATCGATGGGTGTTAGATCGATGCCTGATTGGCTCTAGTGCTAGTGGGAGATTGTTGGTGTAAGGCCTAGTGGCCAATCTATTTTGAATAGATCATTATTTGTATCATGAATCTGATCATATATTTGATATATGAATAAGCCATTAATTTATTATGTTATTAGTTTATAACATAATAAAGTCCTTAGAATAGGCAGTTCATTCAATGAGATATTAAGTATGTGACTTAATCGTGAGACCTCATTGAATAATAGGACGCTGTTCTTAAATATCCATAGTCAAATATTATTGTTAATTAGGACGACAATATTATATAGAGACTATTGTGTGAGTAAACTGATGGCCACATCTCACGGGTCATGGATATGTGATATCAAATCGGCACACATGTATAAATATTAGGGGTAATATTTATATCGGATGACCCACTATGAGAATACATCATAATAGTTATGTAAGTGTCATAAGTATTCTCGTGGCGACCATAGTGAAGTAGTCCTTCGACTTGAAGTCACTACGATTCCTACATGAAAAGTTGTAGGCTCTAATGCTATCAAATGTCACGCGCAACAGGGTGATCATAAAGGTAGTTATTGGGTCTGCAATAAATCATGTTGAGGAGTGTGAGTGATGTAGATAGGATTCGTCCCTCCTACATAACAGGGGTAATGTCTTGGGCCCCTCGATAGAGTGGGACGTGAAGCATGCGTGGCCACACTGAAGTGGACCAATATGTGATATTGGGCCCATTTATGATTACACGTCTACTCGGGGATCGAGGAATAAATAATTGAACATAACAAGGATGACACTCTTATGCCTTGTGTTCAATTAAGACATATGGACGAAGGGACATTTACTACACGGTAAATTTTGGTCGCAGTAAGGCTAAAATCGGATCACCGATACTCTCACTAATTGGGTAGTAATCTCACTAATTGGGTAGTAATGATGCATTGCTAGATGCCGCTCATTATTTATAATATTTAATATTATTACCAACTTAGTAGGAGCCTACAGGATCACACGCATAGAGCAAATACGGAGCGGGACAATTAATTAAATATAATTTAATTAATATAAAGGTTATTGGGCTTGTAGCGTACAAGACCCAATAAGTAAGCAGATAGGTCAAGAGGAGCCCATGGCTTATAAATAGACTACTAGTCTTACTCTAAACCAGGTCTTGCTTGTCGTGTCTTCCTATAGCTGTCAGCTAGCACAAGACGCATAGCTCCGACGCCATTTGCTAGTGTGGACTGAGTAGAGGTGTTGCACCTTCGTGGTACTCATGATCGAAAAGAAAAGCACGTTTCAAGAGGTAAACACAATAGCCATTTATGTGATTCATGTTTGTAATGAGAGATCCGTGGGAGTGCTTTTCTTCCGCCTTGAGATGTGATTTTAGAAGATGATTATCTCATGAAAACCCAACACTATGGACCGTACTTAAACCCTTGGCCGAAGGCCCAATTCTCATCCCAAAAATATTGTAAAAGGCAACCCTATGACAATCAAAGGGGAACTGTTCAGTTTTCACCTCACACACATGGAGACGCTTAATGACTGAGTTATGGTTATGGACCCGGAGGGGTAGAGCCACCCATGAGCCAGGATGGAACAATAGACACAGCACACTTGTTATGATATAAAGTTTTTATATAGTTAGTTGGGTAGTTAGTTTCAAGCAGATTAGTTGGGCAGTTAGTTTCAAGTTTCAGTTAGTTGGTTTGGTTGCAAGTTTTCAGTTAGTTGGTTAGTTAGTTATTTGGCTTATAGCTGATCTATAAAGATAGTTTTCATTGTAATATTCTGCAGTTGAATGAATGGAATCGAAAGATCATTTCCTACTAACATGGTATCAGGAGACTTCTTGAAATCAAGAACGCTTCCCACCCTTTCTCTTCCTCTCTTTCACCTTCTTGCATCTTTCAACCTCAGTTTGCCAAATAGCCATGGCAAACCAGAGCTCCAATGATTTTCGCACCAATCCTTTGAATCCATACTATGTTCATGCGAATGAAAATCTCTCTCAGCCCCTTGTTTTACCATTACTGACAACTGGAAATTATCATACCTGGGCTAGAGCAATGAAAATTTCCTTAATGTCAAAAAACAAGCTATGCTTTGTTGATGGTTCAATGGTTCCTCCGCCTGCAATGGATCCTTTACTTGCAGCTTGGCAACAATGCAACAACACTGTGTTGGCCTGGATTCATCGATCAGTTTCTGAATCCATACTCAAATCAATTCTCTCATTCACCAAAGCATGTGATGCATGGAAGAATCTCAAGGACGGATTTGCACAAGGAGATATCTTCCGCATAGCTGATCTACAAGAGGAAATCTTCAAGTCACAGCAAGGTATTCTGAATGTAAGTGATTTCTTTACTCAGTTAAAGATTGTTTGGGATGAATTTGAGGATCTTAGACCAGTGCCTACTTGTAAATGTTCCATTCCATGTTGTTGTGGTGCACTTAAAGAAGCACAAGACCATAGATAGCAAGATTTAGTAATCAGGTTCTTGAGAGGACTTAATGAACAATATACCAATGTAAGATCTCAGATCATGATGATGGATCCTTTGCCACCTGTTGCTAAGGCCTTTTCCCTTGTAATTCAGCAAGAAAGACAGTTTAATTCAGGAGTTAATATGGAATTAGTGCAGAATTCTACTGCTTTTGTTGCTAACAATGGTTTTGATCCAAAAGGAAACAGCCAAGATCAGAGAAACCAAGGAAATTTTCCAAGCCAAAGCAACTTCAATAACAGAAGAGGTTCTTTCCCAAGAGGTCGTGGCAGAGGCAATCTTGGTGGAAGAACACAAGGTGGCTCACATCGTGTTTGCACCAATTGTGGAAGAACAAATCACACAATTGACAATTGTTATCATATACATGGATTTCCTCCAGGATATAAACCTAGAAATCAGGCCAATGCAGTGTGTATTGATGATTTTGATGAAACTGATGTTAGTGCAGGAACAAGTTCAACTCAGAATCCAAATGCGACTCTCACCCCAGAGGAGTACCAAGGCATCATGTCTCTTCTTCAGTAATCTAAATCGAATCCTACAACCCCTGTCCATGCCATCAACTCTGCTCACTCCACTATTGTCCCCACAACCACAAATTCCAGCCAAGTTTCAGGTAACTTCTGTGATCAGTGGCTCCTAGACACAGGTGCAACTGATCACATCACTTACAAACTCGACCTTTTCGTGTCCATCACTCAAATAAAACCTATCCATATTAATCTGCCTAATGGCTCTCAAGTTTTAGCATCAAGTGCTGGTACTGTCCAAATCACCAAAACTCTCATATTAACAAATGTACTATATGTTCCTAATTTTAAAGTAAGCCTCATTTCTGTCACAAAGTTAACTACTTCACTTCATTGCTTTCTTGAAATTCACCCTCATACTTGTCTCATCAAACAGATATCAGATTCCAAGACGATTGGTTCAGCTAAGCCAATTGGAGGATTGCTAGTGGTAGTTCAAGATACCTTGGAGATAAAGCAAAGAAGATTGGCAAATGATCCTAGCTGGCTAGCTGCAATGCTCTCAACACAAATAAAGAGGATGCTGCACTGTGGCACCATAGATTAGGACATTTATCCAAGTCCAGTATGCAAACAATGTCTTCCTTATTCCCTTTCATTCCAAATAATTTTGTTTCCCCTTGCGACACTTGTCAATTTGCAAGACAAAAACACTTGCCATACTGTAACAGCTATACACATTCTGTAAAGATTTTTTTATTTGGTGCATATTGACATATAGGGCCCTTATTCTGTCCCTTCTATTCATGGCCACAAGTATTTCTTAACTATAGTAGATGACTTTTCAAGATTCACTTGGGTGGTTTTGATGAAACAGAAATCAGAAACCAGAACACACATTCAACACTTTGTTGCTCATATTGAAAACCAATTTCATGTAACCATTAAAACCATCCGAAGTGACAATGGTCAAGAGTTTATGATGCATGACTTTTACCCAACTAAAGGGATCATTCATCAAACAACATGTGTTGAATCCCCCCAACAAAATGGCATTGTTGAGAGGAAACATCAGCATATCTTGAATGTAGCAAGGGCCTTGTTCTTCCAAGCACACCTACCTCACAACCTTTGGACATATGCAATTACACATTCCACACACATCATCAACAGACTTTCTTCACCCTTGCTACAAAACAAATCACCCTATGCAATACTTCACAATCACCCACCTTTACTCATACATCTTAAAGTATTTGGTTCCTTGGCATATGCAAGCACTCTTCAACACAACAGAACCAAGTTTTCCCCCCGAGCCACCAAAGTTGTTTTCCTTGGTTATAAAGAAGGAACAAAGGGTTACATTTTATACAATATGCATACTCATCAAATATTTGTTTCTAGAAATGTGATCTTCTTTGAAAATCACTTTCCCTTCCACACTAATTCTCCAAGCTCCAATAATGACACTACATCCAATACTCCCCTACCTTGTTCTCCCAATGATCACCTCACTGAAAATCTCCCCCTTCCTCTAAATACTTCCCCACACCATTTTACCCTTCCCACTGATCCACCCCCTTCCCCACCACATCACCCTCACTCATCACCATCTCAGCAACCTTCCCCACCATCACTTCAGCCACCTTCCTCATCACCATCTCAGCAAATTCCCTCATCACAGCAGTCACCTCCTTGATTTGTGCAGAGACATTCTTCTCGGATCAGACAGAGGCCTTCATATCTCCAAGATTACCACTGCAACCTTGCAATTGACTCAGGCGCCAATTGTCTCTCAGGTACTAGCACTAGCTCTTCTTCTTCTCCCTCCCCGCTCTACCCCATCTCCTCTGTCATTTCATGTGCTCATTGTTCACCCATCTACAAATCATTTTGCTTGAATGTCTCGGCCATCCCTGAGCCAACATCATATTCCCAAGCATCCAAATCAGATTGCTGGCAGAAAGCTATGATTGCTGAGATTACTGCTTTGGAACAGAATCACACTTGGACCTTGGTTGATTTACCTCCTGGCAAGCATCCCATAGGCTGCAAATGGGTCTACAAAGTCAAACACCGTGCAGATGGCACTATTGAGAGATACAAAGCCCGTCTAGTAGCCAAAGGCTACACTCAATTAGAGGGAGTTAACTTCTTTGATACCTTTTCCCCCGTAGCTAAACTCACTGCTGTCAAAATCCTTTTGGCTGTCGCTGCAGCAAGAAACTGGTACTTAGAACATCTTGATGTCAACAATGCCTTCTTGCACGGTGACTTACATGAAGAGGTTTATATGAAGCTTCCTCCTGGCATGCATTCCTCTAATACCAATCAAGTATGCAAGTTGCAAAAATCCCTCTATTGGATTAAGCAAGCCAGCAGACAGTGGTACTCTAAGATCTCTAGTGCTCTTCTTTCACTGCATTATGTGCAATCAGCTGCTGACTACTCACTATTCACCAAACAGCAAGGCTCCTCCTTTACAGCAATTTTGGTGTATGTAGATGATTTGGTTCTTGCAGGGACTGATCTTTCTGAGATACATTTTGTCAAACAATAGTTGGATGATCAATTCAAAATAAAGGACTTGGGACAACTTCGTTTCTTCCTTGGGTTTAAAGTTTCTAGATCTAGCTCCGTCCTAGTCATCAACCAGAGGAAATATGCCTTAGAACTGCTGTCAGATGCTGGATTTCTGGCTTCCAAACCTGCTAATACCCCCATGAATCCCTCTCCAAAGCTCTCTCAAGATGCTACCACTCCATATTCTGATGAATCATCCTATAGACAGCTCATTGGGAGGCTACTTTATCTCACTAATACGTGTCCAGACATATGCTTTGCAGTCCAACAACTTAGTCAATACGTGGCCAAGCCTCTCCAACAACACTATCAGGCAGCAACTCGCATGCTCAAATACCTCAAGTCCTGCCCTGCTAAAGGCTTATTCTTCCCTGCCCAATCTGACCTCAAACTCAGTGCCTTTACTGACTCGGATTGGGCTTCATGCTCTGAAACCAGAAAATCAGTTACAGGCTTTTGCATATTTCTCGGGTCCTCCTTGATTGCTTAGTCTAAGAAACAAACCACAGTGTCTCGCTCTTCATCCGAAGCTGTATATCGAGCCTTGGCAGCAGTGACATGTGAAATTTAGTGGCTGTCATACTTATTGAAGGACCTTCAACTACCTCTCACCACTCCAACTTCTCTGTACTGTGACAATCAATCTGTGATTTACCTTGCTCACAATCCTACCTTTCACGAGCGAACAAAACACATCGAAATTGATTGCCATGTGGTTCGAGAGAAAATCAATTATGGTCTGATCCACTTACTACCCGTATCATCATCTAACCAACTTGCAGATGTGTTCACAAAACCTTTGTTTCCTACTCCCTTTCATACCTCTATTGCCAAGTTAGGACTTAAGGACATCCATAGTCCAACTTGGGGGGGGGGGGGGGTTATGATATACAGTTAGTTGGGCAGTTAGTTTCAAGCAGATTAGTTGGGCAGTTAGTTTCAAGTTTCAGTTAGTTGGTTGGTTAGTTATTTGGCTTATAGCTGATCTATAAAGACAGTTTTCATTGTAATATTATGCAGTTGAATGAATGGCCACACGGAAGTGGACCAATATGTGATATTGGGCCCATTTATGATTACACGTCTACTCGGGGATCGAGGAATAAATAATTGAACATAACAAGGATGACACTCTTATGCCTTGTGTTCAATTAAGACATATTGACGAAGGGACATTTACTACACGGTAAATTTTGGTCGTAGTAAGGCTAAAATCGGATCACCGATACTCTCACTAATTGGGTAGTAATGATGAATTGCTAGATGCCGCTCATTATTTATAATATTTAATATTATTACCAACTTAGTAGGAGCCTACAGGATCACAAGCATAGAGCAAATACGGAGCGGGACAATTAATTAAATATAATTTAATTAATATAAAGGTTATTGGGCTTGTAGCGTACAAGACCCAATAAGTAAGCAGATAGGTCAAGAGGAGCCCATGGCTTATAAATAGACTACTAGTCTTACTCTAAATCAGGTCTTGCTTGCCGTGTCTTCCTATAGCTATCAGCTAGCACAAGACGCATAGCTCCGACGCCGTCGCTAGCGTGGATCGAGTAGATGTGTTGCACCTTCGTGGTACTCGTGATCGAAAAGAAAAGCACGCTTCAAGAGGTAAACACAATAGCCATTTATGTGATTCATGTTTGTAATGAGAGATCCATGGGAGTGCTTTTCTTCCGCCTTGAGATATGATTTTATAAGATGATTATCTCATGAAAACCCAACACTATGGACCGTACTTAAACCCTTGGCCGAAGGCCCAATTCTCATCCCAAAAATATTGTAAAAGGCAACCCTATGACAATCAAAGGGGAACTGTTCAGTTTTCACCTCACACACATGGAGACGCTTAATGACTGAGTTATGGTTATGGACCCGGAGGGGTAGAGCCACCCATGAGCCAGGATGGAACAATAGACACAGCACACTATGCAGGGACCAACCATGATACATAGGTTATATATAAACCATAAACCATTGGTTATATTTCTAAGAAAAAAAGCTAGGTGCACATAAGATGTTTTCACCTCACTTACTTAGAATCTAAGGGTACGTGACAAAATTAAAGTGTAAGTGCTCACAAAATGAAGTAGGGCCAATTGTAATCAAATAATGAATTAATTTGTGCAAATAGGATGTGATATATGTAAATATGCATGTGAATTACCTTATTCGTATTCTAAATAAAATATGTCATTCTCTTTCTCTTATTAATTAATTGAAGAGGATCAAGATCCTTATGCATATTGGTAGATTAAATTTATGATATTATATAATAAAATTTAAATCAAACTTCCATTGTTCAGTGTAATTGAGATTTTTTCAGATGCTAGACAGCATTGTCATGCTGGAGGCCTAATAATATTTTAATATATTTCATTAAGGTTTCTTCGGGATTCAGTTTTGTAGGAAGGAGCCAACTCAACTACCGTGGGGAATGTTCTTCAAAACCACGTGCCTTTTCAGCCTTAACGAACTGGAAGACCTAAAGTTATGTGCGTGACACAAAAATTCTATATTGATAAACGATGTAACAACTCACTTCGTTCTTTTGCACATGGTTTGAATCATTGGGTGAAACTCTTTCATGCTGGTCCCCAATTAACTTCAATTCCCCTTGGTAACATGATTGTTATCTCGTAGGAAAAAAACCGAAAAAGTTCATTAGGTATAGAGTTTCTAAAGAGGGATAAGGATTTTCTATTCTATTCTGATATACCACACCATGTTCCAACCAATAATATTTTGTCATGTAAGTTAAAATTTTATTAATTGAGACATAATGTGGTACACCAAAATGAGATCCTCATCCTCTAAAGAGATGCCATGAAGTTTGTGAAAGAAGTATCTATCTCCTAGAACAGTAATAATGGATAGTGCCAAAGGATAAAGAAAAGAAAGAGTCAAAAGGACTAAGAGGAGTGGAGTAAGAAACAAGAAAATGAAAGGATGCCAAGGAAATTAACCTTTAGTGTCATACATGTGTCACATTAATTCTACTTATAGCGTGTTTGATTTACGTTTCGAAAGGCCTAAACCATGGTTCAAGTAAAAGCTTATCTCTTTAACTTTCAAAACCATGGTTTTTTGGTATTTGGGGTTTCAAAATAGGCTAAACCAAACATGTTATTAGTACTTTTTGGAGTTTTGAACTATACGCAACGAAACTGAAAGTATACATATATATTATTTTCATATATTAAGTGGGCCTATTGTGTATATATGTATATACTACGGGGTTTTATCCATATTGCTTATCCATTTCTACACACCAGATGATGTTTTTTCTTCCTTTTTTCTTTTCCTTAATGGGATTGATTCCTTTGACGTGGAATTTAGGAATGAGCTTTGTATAAAACGATACTATATATCGGAGAAGGTAATGCCACTAACTCGGTTTATGCTTTCTAAAATATCTTTTATTTGGATGATTTTTTTTATAAACAAAAGTATATTTGATAAAGAGTATAAGGATGTTCCAACCCATATATAAAGAGTCAAATAATGAAATTTATATAGAGATGATGCTGTCTCGAATTAGGAACAAGATCAATTATATAAAGATCTTCATCCAAGTAACCAAGTGACAATTCAAATGATATCAATATAAGCTCATGGAAAAAGAAGAACCTGAGACTAGATATATACAGAAACCTAATAAATTATAACTAAGATTTAATGAAAAGCAATAAACTACTTGTATACATTCCCAAAATGACCTTCTTGCAAGAGCAAAGAAGCACATCCATTCAGCATCATCATCATAACCTCCACAAGAATCAGCTTCATCCAAAACAAAACAATATTGAGAGTCCCCTTTAACTGCTCGGCAACATAACGTAATACAACCCCCTCTGTAATGAAGCAAATTGAAGGCCCAAGACAAAGAACCCTGCCACATCTTTTTCTTTGGATGATTGCTTTCTAAAATATCTATTTGTTCCTATTTATGCGTTGTGAGCCGCCACATATTTTGACATTTTGTGAAGATCAAACAGCAATTCAGGTTTGTTGACTTCTTAGCTAGCCTTGACATGAATACCAGTTTGATGTTTGAGATGGTGGAAGCTGTTGGTGGTTGTCAAGAATGTTTGGTAGTTTTCACTATACCGGGCCTAGTGTAAATTAATTTAGCAAGTTCAAAGAATAATCTTTACTCTATCATCTAATTAATTACGTGCTAATTATAATAGTTGTCATTATTATAACTAAATATTTCGAATAATATACCAATTATTGAAATTATAATAATTAATGACTTTTTGATAAATTTTTTTTAATAATAATGGCTTTAAAATTAAAAACGTATTTGGATAAAGGAAGAAATAGATAGTTTAGTAAAAGATCAAACTTCTAATGCACTTCTTGTAAAAAAAAAAAAAAACCAACTTCTAATGCACTTCTTTTTCTTTTCTTTTTTTTTTTTTGAACTGCTAATTTGGCATATAAGATTGAATATTGATATTCGAAATTGTGTGCCGTGAATCTCAATCTAAAAATATTTTTTCAAAGTTATAATCATCAAACAAGGGAGGATACTGAATATTTGAAAATTATATTTTAATTTTCATACAATTTAAATATAATTTTTTTACAGTAATTAATTAGATATTGCTCCATGTGTGATGTTTGTTGTAATTTACTAATTTTTGAATATTGAATATTTTTAATAATGTAAAGATACATAACTAAATGATAGTATAAAAAAATTTTAAATTAAAATATATTAAAATTGAATTATTAAAATAATCTGTTTGAAATTTTGTGAAGCATAATCTTCATAATGAATACTAATATTTATTTACATAAAATAAACT
Organism: Sophora flavescens; assembly: GCA_030762895.1. Lineage (NCBI taxonomy): Eukaryota > Viridiplantae > Streptophyta > Magnoliopsida > Fabales > Fabaceae > Sophora > Sophora flavescens. The sequence continues at coordinate 130,468,199 of CM061069.1, forward strand.
TTGTGAAAAATGATAAATATATTTTATATGAAATAAATCCAATCAAGAAGGGCATTTTGGCTTAAAAAAATTTGGTTAGTCAAAAAAAAAAAGGGCATTTTGGCTTAAAAAATTTACTCAAACACTATGCTGTCTTTAAAAATGAAATTACTCCCATTCCTTCCTATACCATTTTTCAATTTTTCAACGTGCAAGTGAGTTGTCTTTGAGCAGTGTCACTCTTAACTAAAGGGCAGGCCTTAGTTTCTGCCCCATACCCGCATCTGGGCACCGAAATCCACTAATAGAAATTAATGCTTGGTGATGGTGACAACTTTCTACAAGGAAATTTGTTCAACATGAGTTTGCTTATGGACCCTACTAAGTCAGGTTCAATCCTGTTACGTTGCAATGGTGCATGTGGACAGCAAAACTTGGGTTCCACTCCACCACCATGTTGAGCCTATTGCCCTTTCACTACAATCCAACAAAACCATCACTCTCTGCTAGCCATCCAATCTACACACCCTTGGAGACAACCTGAGAGGTCATCATTTCACCCTCTTTTAGAGTACATAAATCATATTTTTATACCCACTTTTGATACCGGCATTTTAGCGGTGATATTTTTGTAATTTTAACTACTTTTTTAAAAAAAAAATATTTACCATTTTTTAATACTAATATTTTTTTGTTAATTACGTGTAAATATTTAGTTGATCACGTACAAATATTTGATTAATTCAGTTCATTATATAATTAATGAGTCATCCTGAAACTTGCAATCATTTTTCACAACCATGTAAATATTTGGTTAATTCAGTTCATTATATGGTTAATGGATCATTCTGAAGCATACAATCATTTTCCACAACTACGTAAATATTTGGTTAATCACGTGCAAATATTTGGTTAATTCAGTTCAATATATGGTTAATGGGTCATACTGAAGCTTACAATCATTTTCCACAAACATGTAAATATATAGTTAATCACGTGCAAATATTTGGTTAATTCAGTTCATTATATGGTTAATAGTTCATCCTGAAGCTTACAATCATTTTCAACACCATGTAAATATTTGGTTAATTCCATACATTATATAGTTAATGGCTAAACATGTTAGTACTAAAAAAAGCTAAATATTTTTTTAAAAAAAGTTAAAATTCCAAAAATGTCACTACTACAGTGTGCTACAGTGCCGGTGTCAAAGGTGGGTGTATGTGGGAGAAAACTTAAGTTTGAATCCCAAATAACAGTTCTTGGGGAGGGGAAGGAACATGTGACTAATTAAGCACCTAAGAGGAGATTAGTCTCATAACGAGTTGAAAGGATATAAACTGATGGGACTCCATGGACCCTTAATTACTGTAGATTAAAAAAAAACTACCTTATGATATATAGTTAGGTCTAGTTATTCAAATATGATACTGGATCATATCCCAATTGAACGACAAATGTTTAATTCTGCAAATCTAGACTCGGTTGTTTATAGGGGCATAGATTGGCCATCAAAACAGACATAAAATTTAAACTTAGACCTTACAGGCTTACACATAAAGTTATTCAATCCTTAAGTACAAGAAAAAGTATCCAATCCTTATTAATTGAATCAATCTACTAACTACTTCTCATAACCTTTCTTCCTTTTTTATGAAAACACTAATCTTAATGATCATCTAATTTGCCAGGAAAAATTTATGGGTTACTATTTCTGACTGCAGTGTTGCCACCACGGACTAATAGTTAGGCAATAATCAGGCTAAAAAGGTAATTGAATGGTGCAATCAGAGCTGCCACAAAACTCTTAATGGGGCCAATGCTATATATATAATATCTAATTTCTCATCAATCTATGGGTTTGATATTTACTTTCTTCACTGATAAAAATAGATCCTAAAGTTTTGCTTTATGTCCACTATAAAGGAGTGTCATGGTTACCATATTTGCCACTTATCTCTCAAAGTACTCTAGATCAACTGGCACTTACATAACTTTTAGAAACTTTTTATTTAAACTGTTTCAATGGTTAGGATGGGTGGGTGGGGGTGAATTAGTCACTTCTGATTTCTAAATGCTAATCCATTTTATATATTCAAACCTTTGTTTTATACTTACACAAATATGATTGGATGGGATCCATTGCTTTTTGCATAAACAACCTGTAATATTAATTAAACTCACAGTAACTAATAACTTATTTAATGATCATTTATTGTATGTCACAGAAGTCAATTAATCATTAATAATACTGAGATCATGTGTGGTGATTGATGATGTGTCGGATTAATATTTGGACACATGGCACACCTTATTATCAATAAATCACCATCTCTAGAGAGTCACTAGGAATTACTAAAAGGGATGAAGAAAAGCAACTAGGCAACCTCCTTTCGATTGAAATCAAACAAAGTTTGGTAATAATCCCTCATTGACAGCACCACTTGAATCTAACTTTGGCCACTATACACTAGTAAAACAATAATATATATATATATATATATATATATATATATATATATATATATATATATATATATATATATATACGCACACCCTAAGACTGCTCTAGTTTTCTGTTCCTGACAGTCTCTGTGTCCCACCCCAACTGCCTCTCTCTTCTGTGAAGGAGAAGGGGTCAGTTACTTCACTTTTTCCTTTCTTGAGTTATCTTAAAGTGTGTGTGGATTGTGGAATACACAAAGTTCTTATTTTTATAATTGCTTTGGATCAGTTTCATTAAACTTGTTCTAGTTTCCAAGTCCAGTTGAAAGAGTTTAGCTTTCTACCTCTTGCCATGGAAATCTCTGAATTCTGTCTCTGCCAATTCCACAGCTCATGTTCTCAACAAACACTTGTTTTGGCACTTACCCTTTTCACCAAACACTGTTCTGGGTTGCTCCATAACCTTCCTTATCATTGCTTTGGTGTCACTATGTGTGGGTCTTCTTCAATTTAACCTCTGTTTGTTCTTGCCTCAAGTTATCAGCTTCCTAGTCTGTAATTTATCTCTTATTTAATATCTTTTCTGGGTTTTCTTTGGAGATTGGTATGGGGATGGGGTTGGTTTTGCCACTGATTCTGCAGCTGATGAAACTCTGCATCATTTTCTTTGTTGTGGCAGTCCAAGGTTCCAAAGGTAGGTACTTAATCTTCAGAACCTTTTGTTGAAGTTAATCTCTTTAGAAACTTGATTAGAGTTTATCAGAAATTATGGCCAAACTTATGCTTAAGCTAGAAGAACTTGATCTGGATCAGTTTTTTAATTTGTTGTTATTATAATCTATACCATTGAGAACCTAAACATCATTGCTGAGTTTGCAATTAAATTATTGGTTTAAATTGCCATAACTTAATTTAAAAATAAAATTAGATTTTGGAGTACTTGTAGCTAGGATCACCAAATGGGGCATCTGATGTCTTCTTCTTTCTTTTGTCCTCTTGCATTGGTTACAAAATCCAATTTTTGCTTGCATATATAATTTGTTAAACATAATGTAAGGTGCTGGTGGATTTTGAACCCAGTGTTGCATCCTCCACTCTGGTTCTTGTGAGAGTGAGACTTAGTGCCATTAAAACCAAAGGACATTTTGGCTGCTTGCAACAGATTTGGCTGATAATACTGATTTGTGAATGTGTAATCATTGCTTTATGTGAAGAAGTCTTCTAAGCTAAGCAAACAAATAGATGCTATAGGTAGTAGGTTTTACTGGTTTGAATGGTTGTAATTCCCATAATCATTGCAAATATGCAAGACCAAAGAAGTTTTCTTTTAGTGAGGGTACTTTTTACATTTGGATTGATTTCTTATCCCACTTTAGATATTCATTATAAGAAGGTAGTGTTGTTCCTTAAGAATCTTGTGGTCTGCAATAATTAAATTTGTAGATGTAGAAAAATTAAATATAAATTCTTTCAAAACTTTCCTCTCAATTGGAAAGAGATCTATTACATTTATTTCAAAGTTAATTATCCAGATACCCTACAATGTACAAACCCAACCAGAAGAGAAAGAAATACCAAGATTCAAAAATGTTAAATTTTGCAGAAGAAAATGCTGATGTGATCCGACATGCTTGCCTAATTAATCAGTCTGAGTCATCTGATTTGATAATTTTGAGCTTGCAGATAATTTTTTTTTTTTAATATATTCTCCTTTTCTTCTATGGAATTTTTGGCTTTCCAATTGATAATGTCTTCTTTAAGGGCCTGTTATATCCCCATCTCCATCATTCCTTGCTGTCATTCATCCTAGTGGAGAAGCACCTAGTCCTGCCCATCATGGAGCATCATGGGGAAGCAATGCACCAATCTCACCATCAGATCAACATGGTATATCTAATATCTAAATATCATACTTAAAGGGTTTGAATTTTTAGCTTGTTAAACTAAATTATTCACTGTCCTTATTAGTTTCTGCTGGTATTTGATACTTCTTTTCCTTCTTTCAGGGTTTGTTATATCCTCATCTCCAGCAACCTTACCTGTGGATCCTTCCCCCAGTAAAGCACCTGGTATTTTGCCCCCAAGAGATCCATGGAGAACCATTGCCCCAAGCTCTCCGGAAGTACCAAAAGGTAATCTCACTCCTTTAGTCCATTAAGTCATCTTAGGATTATCTGACTAAAAACTTGGATTTTCATCATCCAGGGCCATTCTTGCACCCTCCAGTTACATTACCACCTCAAATATCAGCTCCGACTCCTCAGAAGATTAAAGGAATTGAACCATCCATATCTCCTAGTCCTAGTCCAAGCACCATAACATTATCACCACCATATAAGGTTGTTCCTGCACCATCACCTGCTCATGGGAATGTGCTTCCTGCATCAGCTCCAACTCCTCAGAAGATTAAAGGAATTGAACCATCCATATCTTTTAGTCCTAGTCCAAGCACCATGACCTTATCACCACCATATGAGGCTGTTCCTACACCGTCAACTGCTGAGGGGAATGTGCCACCATCTGTACAACCAAGTCCACTTAGTCCTAGTCCAAGCACCATGACCTTATCACCACCATATGAGGCTGTTCCTGCACCGTCAACTGCTGAGGGGAATGTGCCACCATCTGTACAACCAAGTCCACCTCAAAGGAAAGCACATGCAATAAGTCCTCCCGAATCAACACCAACTGCTCCAGGTACATGACTTGGCAGTTTCTTTTGTGGGGGGATGGGTGTGAGTCCACCTTTCCATTGATATTGACTCAAATTCTGCTGTTCTATTGCTTCTTAAACAGCTCCAGTTGTAATACCTTCTGGCAATTTGCCAAAAACATCACCAAGCAGCCAACCTACTCCAAGGACCATAACAATATCACCAGCTGTTCCTGTACCGCCAACTGCTCAAGGGAACGCGCCACCATTTGGACAACCAATTCCACCACAAAGGAAAGCACCTGCTGTTATGCCTCCTGTATCCACACCAACCACTCCAGGTACATGACTGAGCAGTTCCTTTTATCGGGGAACAGGGTGAGTCTACCTTCCCATTGATATTGACCAAAATTCTAATCTTATGTTTCTTCTTGAACAGCTCCAGTTGCAATACCTTCAAGCAACTTGCCAAAAAATTCACCAATCAGCCAACCTACTCCAAGGACCATAACGATATCACCAGTAGTTCCTGCACCGTCAACTGCTCAAGGGAACGTGGCACCATATGTACAACCAATTCCACCACAAAGGAAGGCACCTGCTGTTATGCCTCCTGTATCCACTCCAACTACTCCCGGTACATGACTGAGCACTTTCTTTTATGGGGGAATAGGGGCGAGTCTACCTTCCCTTTGATATTGACCCAAATTCTGATCTTATGTTTCTTCTTGAACAGCTCTAGTTACAATACCTTCTGGCAATCTCCCAAAAACTACATCAGTCAGCCAACCCAGTACAAGGACCATAACATTATCACCACTATATAAGAATGTTCCTGCACCATCAACTACTCAAGGGAATGTGCCACCATCTATACAACCAAATCCACCTCAAAAGAAAGCACCAGTTGCTAGACCTCCTGCATCCACACCAATTGCTCCAGGTACATGACCAAGTAATTTCTTTTCTTGAGGGAATAGAGTGAGTCCACCTTCCCATTGATATTGACCCAAAAACTGCTCTTCTATTGCATTTTAAACAGCTCCAGCTGCAATACCTTCTAGCAATTCGCCAAAAAAATCACCAGTCCGCCAACCATTTGAACATGGAAGTTTGCCTCCTATGGTTGATAAGAGGTATGCAAATAAAAGTCACACACCAGAGCCAGTTTCACCAGGTATGATATAGAAGTCTTGACATGTAATTACTAGAATTCTTATGGATGGTTAACCATTTCATCATCTCCAGCTTCCGGTTGGTATTAACTCAAATGTGCTCTGCTATTGAATATTGCAACAGCCCCAGTTGCATTTCCTCCTACCAATTTGCCCAAAATTTCACCAGTAAGCCAACCAACTGAAAATGGAAATTTGCCTCCTAATGTTCATATAGAGGGTGCAAACAAAAGTCGCAGCCCAATGTCACCAGGCATGTTACAAAAGTGAAAATGTTGCCACCTGATTACTTACTAGATGCTTTCGAAATTTCCTTTATCTCCAATTTCAATTGGTATTGACTCAAAATATGCTCTTATATTGTTGGTTGAACAGCCCCTATAGCAGTCAGTTTGCCACAACATTCACCAGCAAGTCAGCCAACTGAACATGGAAGTTTCCCTCCAACTGTTCATAGAAGGAATTCCAATAGTGGTCAAACATTGGAACCAGTTTCACAAGGTAATTCTACTAGATGGTTCTAACTTTTGTTTTTTTTCAGTTGCTAATTTCCAGCTACTATTGACCCTTAAATATGTATTCCCATGTCATTTGAACAGCCCCGGTTGCAATACCTCCTGCAATTTTGCCAGATAACACACCAGTCAGCCAACCAACTTATCATGGAAGTTTTCCACCTAATGTTCATGAAAGAACTGCAAATAAGGATCATACTCACATTGCAGAGCCAGTACCACCTCGTATGTAGTGTAGCCTTATCAAATCATCTCTAAAGTTCAACTATATGGTTCTAAACTTCCTATTTTTCATTAAAGCACAGAATCTATTGCATCCCCACCATGGAAAATGGAAAATAACCAACCAGTAGGACACCCCCTTTTCCCAAAAATTACTCCATCCACATTACCTGGTAAGTCTTATTACCTTAATTTGATGAAAGAAGAGAGAACAAAATATTGATTTTTTTTGGAGTGATCACTTCACTTGTACTTGTCTCATTGTTTTTTCTTTTGTTGTATTCATGCAGCACCAGTTACATCACCAACAAGTGCATCTCCAGTAATTGCACCATCAGTCCACCCTGTTATACTGGTAGTATCTCCTTCAAAATTACCAGGTGCAAATTTTGAGAAAGCGTTTTGTTCTATTATCCCTCCTCCCTCAGTTGATTTTGTTGTTATTTTAAAATATTGCAGTTACATTTTTATGTTAAATCATTTAATTTCTTTATTTCTACATTTCTAGTCTCTCTACACTTAGCTTAGAATTATGGAGGTTTAAGAGTTAAGACACAATCTCATGCACATTTTGTTGCCAGTTTGAAATACGATTGCTGTTAATAATCCAGAAAGAGGTATGATTGTATCTCTCTTTTTTTCAACATATCAAAATAATAAGACATTGATTGGCGAAATGTGATTTTAGATACCTTAACAATTGAATCAAGATTATAAATGACAATCATGACTAATGTGTAAAATGTTAACTTCAAATGACTAACTTTTCCTCCATGCACAGTGTAATATAGAAATAGAAGAATGATCATGAGGCTATTTAACAGAATGTTGTTTTATGAAGCATGCATGCATGATATTCAGGAGAACTAAGGTTGCTTCTGAACATGCAGAAGAATATTTAGCCATTAAAATGTATTTACTCCTAATTTGAGTTTAGCTACAAGGTACTCAGCATTCACACTTTTCAGGTAGTACCTTAGCAATGAAATGTCTTTTTTCATGAACCTCTTTTATATTTTATTATCAATTTTTTTTCCTCAATATATAACTGTTCTACTGTAGCTATTGTTAAAGAGTGTTCAACTTTTGTATCTTGATTTCTATAATTTCTTTATGTCGAAAACACTATTGTGCAACCATTCTTCTATTCGTGGACACTTACAGCACAAAACATGTGGTGCAGCACCTGTTGTCTCTCCTGCACTAACTCCTTCCAGAAGCTTCGAATGGGAAAAGGGTGGAAAACCAGTTTCTGCACCTTTGTACAAAACACCTAAGCCACTCCCAGCTGTAGTACATTCCCCTTCTCAAGGTATATGGTAACATTAACCTTCTTTTGATAAGTTGCAAAATTGCTCATTGTACTAATAGCATAATATTGAAAGATCTCTCTAACAATACAGTTCAAACTTAGAAAGTGTTAAAGTAATACTGTCAAAGACCAACTCTCCCAAAAATCTAAGCGTTCAGGTGGAGGACCAATAACGGTTTTGTTAGATATGTTAAACCATTCATATGCCTTCACCTAATAGCTTAAGCTTTTGGGAGAGATAGTTGATGACATGGTATCAAAGCTTCTATGGCCAAGTGGTCTGGAGTTCAATCCTTGCATCCTCCATTCTTCTAATAAAATGTTGAATTTAAGCACAAGGTAGGTGGGCCGGTGCAATGTCCATGCTTCAAACCCAAAGGACTCTTGCATGAGGGGGCATGTTATATATATAAAACCATTAACATGCCTTCACTAAATAGCTTAAGCTTTTAGAAGAGATCTTTTATGTTGAAAATTTTATTGTGCAATCATTCTTCAATTGGCACAAAACATGTGGTGCAGCACCTGTTGTCCTCCCCACATTAACTCCTTCCAGAAGGTTCAATTGGAAAAAATAAAGGTGGAGATCCAGTTTCTGCATATTTGTACAAAATGCCAAAGCCACTACCAGCCTTAGTACATTCCCCTGCTCCAAGTATATAGTAACATTAACCTTCTTTTGATATGTTGCAAAATTGCCCGTTGTACTAATAGCATACAGTTCAAACTTGAAAATTGTCAAAGACCAACTCTCCCAAAAACCTAAGCTTTTAGGTGGAGGACCGAGAGTAGTTTTATATCTCTAATACACCCCTATGTGCAATATTCCTTTGGGCTTGAAACATTGGCAATGCACAAGAACATTTTATGTTGTGTTGAAATTCAACTTAATTATGAAAATATAGATGACAAGGATTAAACTCTTGGTCACAGAGGCTTTAATATCGTATAAAATATAAACTCTCCTAAAAGGTTAAGCTTTTTGGTAGAGGTACTGGAATGATTTTTTCTCTCCAACGAATACAGAAGTGACATCATGCTTGAATTCTTTTGCAAACGTAGCCATCATATTTAGAAAGATATTGTACTCATCAATTATTTTTAACCTTGTTAAATAGTAGAATAGTAAACTGTCCAAAAGCTAAAGCTTTAGCTGATAAAATATTGGAACTAGTAAAACGCATACACTAAACCAATATATTTCTATACACACATACACACAAAAACACATATAATAAGTAATTTATTTATAATCTTTTTCTGATGTAGCTCCTGCTGCTGATAAAGAAAGGCAATTCTATCATGCTCCTAAGCCACTGGTTTCATCTCCTGAATCTCCTATCAATAAAGAAGATCATGTTCCCGTATCTTCACCTTCAACCACATTTTATAAGCATCATCATACAAGGAACATCATCACCAGCCCTGCTCCCGCATCATCGTATTTGATTTCTCCTCCCACTTCAAAACACCAAGGTTTGATGTGATACCTCATCAATTGATTTGTGCACAAATTAAGTTTTTTGGCTGCAATTGAATGTATAACCTTTTGGTTTGGTTATATTACGTAGATCAACCAATTCCATCACCACCAATGGACCCAGGTACTTATATAAGTATAGTGAACTTTTAGTGTGTGTTTGGATGGGATATTTCAAAATTCCGAGGAATTTGAAATACCCCATAAAATCCCTTTATTTCTAAAATCCTTCATATTTAATATTCAAACAAAGTATTTTAGAGTGAAGTATTTTAATTACCCTCTTAAAATACTTCACCCTCTACAAATACCCCATCCAAACACACCAGGTGTTTCTTGTATGAAAAACGCAAAGTAAATAGAAAGAATTTTAATTAAGTTTTTCTGCATGGTAGATTCTTCAGTTTCCCCGTTTGCCTTGCCTGTTATTTCTCCGATGAGCCAGGTTTCACCTGCTCCTGCTCCTGCTCCTTCATTCAAAATATCCCCTCACCCAATCAAAAGTATGAAAGGCTAAATGCCATACTTATTACAAATATTTTAGAAACCTTGTAATTTGTATTTTCATTATGACCTACTTATCCTTTTGCATCATTCAATGTGTTTGTTATTGCAAGTTCCATTTCATCTTCCTAAAGTATCTCCTTCTCGGTCTTCTTCCATGAGCCGTAAGACACCAGACCGTCCTCAAATTCAGGCACTGCCACCTCCACCTCCTAATGAAGGTAGCATTCTATTTGCCTATTCTCTTTACTGCAGGAGCTATAGCTGCTAATATCTGTACTTTTGGGATTGTGCTGACTGTATTCATCATACTGAAATATATATGTCCATTCTTCATTTTTCAGATTGTTTATCAACTGTTTGCTCAGATCCCTATACAAACTCTCCACCTGGAGCACCTTGCAGATGTGTCTGGCCCATGAAAGTCGGTCTTCGCCTGAGTGTGCCTCTGTACACCTTCTTCCCTTTGGTTTCAGAACTTGCTTCTGAAATTGCCACTGGTGTTTTCATGAGGCCAAGTCAAGTTCGCATTATGGGAGCCAATGTAGCTAGCCAGCAACCAGATAAAACTATTGCCCTGATTGATTTGGTACCACTTGGGGAAGAGTTTGATAACACTACAGCCTTTTTGACTTCTGAGAGATTTTGGCATAAACAGGTTGCTGTAAAAGCTTCTTACTTTGGTGACTATGATGTGTTATATGTGAGCTATCCAGGTACATATAAATTCTCAAATTCTTGTATTCTCTTCATGACTCTTTTGGTTAGAAATTTTATGAGGTCCTTTATATATAGGTTTACCTCCATCACCTCCTTTACCACCTTCAAGCATGAGCATTATAGATGATGGCCCATATTCAAGTGATGGAAATAATGGAAGGACAATAAAGCCCATTGGGGTTGACATACAGAAGAGGCAGCAACATAAAGGTGGACTTAGAAAGGGCATAATAGCTATTATTGCTCTTTCAGTTTTTCTAGCAGTTGTTTTATGCTCTGCTGCTGCTTGGGCCTTGTTCAAGTACAGAGATCGTGTAAGTCAACCAACACCAACCCCGCGAGTTTTGCCACCTCCCCTTGCCAAAGCAACAGGTAATGCAACTGTTAATATCTTATAATCTGGTGAATTAGTGCATTTTGCCCTTTTAGAATATTTTTCTCGGTGGTTGATCATTAAGAACAGCCCTGTATTTACAAATTACAAACCAGTTTATGTTACTTATTTCAGCTAATGATCTAATAGAATTAGGAAAACAATGATTGACAATTCTTTTCAGAAGAAAGAAAAGTTTAGTTACAAGGATTATCATGAATCATGATTCATGAGCATGGTATTTTGAAATTAAAAAAATCCTATTATTTTGTGTTTCCTTAAAACCCAACCATTGTGACTTTTTTATTATTTTATCATTTATCACAGCCTTTTTTATTAAGAAAAAAACATGAATTTCACAGGTACTGCTGGGTCATTGGTTGGAAGGGTTGCTTCGGCTTCATCATCTTTTCGATCTAGCATTGCTGCTTATACAGGAACTGCAAAGACTTTCAGTATGAATGACATTGAGAAAGCCACTGACAACTTTCATGATTCAAGAATACTTGGAGAAGGTGGTTTTGGGCGCGTTTACAGTGGTATCCTTGAAGATGGTACAAAAGTGGCTGTCAAGGTTCTAAAAAGGGAGGATCATCATGGTGATCGTGAATTCTTAGCTGAAGTTGAGATGCTTAGCCGCCTTCACCATAGAAATTTGGTTAAGTTGATTGGTATATGTACAGAGGTTAGCTTCCGCTGCCTGGTTTATGAACTTATTCCAAATGGAAGCGTGGAATTGCATTTACATGGTACTTTAATCTGATTCTCATTTGCTTGCTTCAGCCTTAAGTAACATGTCAATTGTTTAGTTATTCATGTTTTTCTAAAAGAAAATTATATTTTGCCTTCTGGTAGGAATTGAGACAGAAAACAGCCCATTTGATTGGAGTGATCGGTTGAAGATTGCTCTTGGTGCTGCTCGTGGTCTGGCTTATCTGCATGAAGATTCAAGTCCTCCTGTCATACACAGAGACTTCAAGTCTAGCAATATCTTGTTGGAAGATGATTTTACACCAAAAGTATCTGATTTTGGATTAGCTAGAATAGCAACAGATGAGAACCGACACATATCAACACGTGTCATGGGAACTTTTGGGTACACAGTTCTTACTTTATTGTTTTAATTTGGAAAGTTTTATCTACTATTTATCTCTTCACCTCAGTGCCCTTTATTTTTGTTTGTCACTCCTATATAATAAAGATGGAGTTTGATCAGTCGAGTTGAAACTATAACTCAATCAGTCAAGTCACATGAACTAATTTCTTCACCATGTTTAAAGACATTTGCTTCTGTAGTCATTTATATTAAGAATCTACATTCTTTTGTTGACTGAGATAATTTTTAACTGAAATTCATTGCTTTGAAGAAGTGAAGGTGTGGAAATAAGTAGAGGTCAGAGCTATTTCTGTTGGCTTTTCATGGAACTAGATCTCCATGTATATCTTGCATCTAAGTTGTCCAATTGGCACAATTCTCATGGCGTCCAAGTCACATGGCAACAACTTCAGCGTCAAGGCTCCTCTTCCTAATGTTAAAACCTCAGCCAAAAAAATTACCGTTCCAAAATTGCATAGTACACTGACCACTCCATCATTCAGTTGTTTAAAAAGAACAAATACTCAGAAGAAAAGATGAGAGGATATATATGATATTTAATCCTTATTAGTTATTAGTTTTTCACTCGTGTAACTTTAACTATCCTCTTTTTTTTATCAGCTGCTATCATTACAACCAACTCTTAAAATTTCAATCCATGCAATGAAATATATGCACTTGTCGGAGATCTATTTTAATTCCTTGTTGAGTTATACTGTTATGAATTCCCTGATATATACTTTTTTTCATATTTACAAAATTCAGCTATGTGGCTCCGGAGTACGCAATGACAGGGCATCTTCTTGTGAAGAGTGATGTTTACAGCTATGGTGTTGTTCTTCTTGAGCTTTTGACAGGAAGAAAACCAGTAGACATGTCACAACCTCCCGGTCAAGAGAATCTCGTTTCATGGGCTCGTCCACTCCTCACAAGCAAGGAAGGATTAGAAGCAATAATAGATCCATCTCTGGGACCTAATGTGCCTTTTGATAGTGTGGCTAAAGTTGCAGCCATTGCTTCAATGTGTGTACAACCAGAGGTATCCGACCGTCCTTTCATGGGTGAGGTTGTTCAGGCTTTGAAACTTGTAAGTAATGAATGTGATGAAGCAAAAGAAGCAGGTTCAAAAAGTTCTAGCCACGACCAGGAGGATTTATCTGTTGTTGATTTGAATACTGTTTCTGGACACCAACCAGATAATTTCCGAGGCGAATTCTCAGCCACTAACTACAATTTTGGAGTTGATATTGAAAAGGGGTTGTCAGCATCAGAGATATTCAGCTCATCAGCAAGGTTTGGAAGGCAAGCATCTGAATCATTAAGAAGACACTCTTATTCAGGTCCTCTAAGAACTGGAAGAAGAAGCCGGCGGTTGTGGCAGATAATTAGAAGACTTTCTGGTGGTAGTGTCAGTGAACATGGAACTATGTTCAAGTGATAACACAGTTCCAATTGAGCCATCAGATTTACTTATTTTTCCTTGTGGATATTGCTCCCCCTCAATTTGTTAATCTGTAGTTCACAACCATGCAAAGTGGTATTCACTCTTCTGGCTGAGTCCTTTCAAGGTTTGACATGGGAATACAAGCAAGTTGTAAATAGGGTGTGCCATGTTTTTCAACTAACCTGAAAAATCTTGTGTAACTGGAACTGACACTACAGATAGGAAGCAATGTGAATCTAGCTTGATGATAGAATATGACAGTAAGTTGTCCAATACAAAATACAAATATGGTCTTTGCATTTGTGCCATTTAATAAATTTTGTAGTGTTCATACTCAATACACTCAGTTCTATTTTGAGGAGAAGGGAAGCAAACAGAGGCTTAGGCATCATAAGCCCAAACACATGGCTGGTAGATTTGAAGTGTATGTCTGTTTTAAGCGGCTATAGCTTTTGATTTGGGTAGAGTTACATGACTATAATATATCAACGAAATGCTCATTGAGTTTGTCACCATAGCAATTGAGATTTACCATTTTACCTGGTTGAGTCTTAGACTTTTTGAGCTCAAAATCCATTGTTTAAGCATATTTTGAGGTTGTTTATTTCTTTTTTAATTTTTTCTGGAATGTAGTATTTCAGTTATTTAATTTTTTCAGTAATTCTAGTTATTTCTTTTTTGTTTTGAATTTGTGTCTACATGCTTGAATGGATGTTTTAATTATTTACTTGTCTAGTAATCCACTTCTATGACTTGGTACTAGAAGGGTTTCTTTTAGGAGTTTTGCAATTTTGAAGTAAGTTTTGGATATCGTATATGATATCGTATGTGTTTATCTCTATCTCTCGCTTATTTTTTCATCTTCTTTGTATATATGCATTCTAATATATATATATATATATATATGAAGGGGCCATCCTATGGTGTCCCTGTTTATTAGTTGTTCAAATATCATTTTTGTTCTTTCAGCTAGATGGGACCTACAGATTGCATCTATTTCTTTTGTCGTCTTGTAGATACTAAAAAAATTGCAGCAAAAGATTCGGTCCCTTCATGCTGGGAAAGGCAACGCATAGTTTTTCCTGACAGATTATTTCAGCATTACAATTTAAACCAAAGGTGTTATGAAGCGCATCTTTCATTTAAACACACTCTAAGGGTGTATTTGGTCAAAGGAGGGGGACGGGTTATAAGTAGACATTATGTTTGATTGAGAGGAGGGGAGCGGAAGGAAGAAGAAGGGAAATAGCACTTGCTATAAGAGATTTTAAAACAAATTTATTTTTAAACCCTTATAATTATTTATTTTAAGAGAAATACTAGCAACACACTCTCTAACACACTCTTTGCAACACACTCCCTCCTGTTGATTGAAATTTGTGCGAGTCTTACAAAATTTAAGTTAGACCCACATGAATTAATGGGACCCACATGAATTTTAGCCAATAGAAGGGAGTGTGTTAGAAAGAATGTGTTGCTAGCACTCCTCTTATTGTAAATAGACAAGTTAAGATATTTTAGTCAATATTTTAAAATCTCTTCCCTTCCCTCCAAATCCCCCAATATTGGAGGGGAGCCAAAACTCACTTAAGGAGGGATTTTGCTCCCTTTCCCTCAAAAAGTTGAACCCAAACATAAAAGTTTTTAAAAAAATCTCTCTTGTTTTTTTTTTAATCATTAAATCATAAACCCTAATCTTGGATCAATCAACTTAATATTGGCTTTAGTTGTTCAAGATTCGATTTTCATGATCAAATAGGCTTCCATTTAAACACAAACTAGTAATAAAATTAAGTTTAATTATTGAGTTAGTCCCTGAACTATTTGGGAAACTTCAATTAGATACCTAAACTAAAAAATTCTAATTAGGTCCATGAACTTATATCAAATTTTCAATTGGGTCCTTGAACTAATTTTTTTTAATTGGGTCCCTAAACTTATATAAAATTTTCAATTAGGTTCCTAAAGTAAAAAGGTGAATATATAAAATAAAAATAATAAAATGATAAATGATGAAAATTTTTAAAAAAAAATACTGTTTGACATAATAATAAAATGACAAAAGAAGAATATCAAAGAAAAAATTCACTATTTAAAATAACGATAATAATAAATAAATAAATAAATAAAGCATAGTGGGAAAAACTATTGTTTAGCATAATAATTAAAAAATAAAAAATAAATTTGGGAGACAAAATTTAGTTCTTGCAATGATAATAACAAAATAATGAAATATGAAATTGTGTTAGAAAATTCATGTTTTATAACAAACTATTAAGATATTAAACTGAGTCAAATATTTAATATTTGAAATAAGATTAAAAAATAACAATAGACATAACAAGCAAAAATATTATTTAAGAAATATTAAAATAATTTAATAAAAACTTCAATTAAAATATAAAATAACATAATAAATAATAAAATAAATTAAATAACTCAAAATGAAATTGACAATCAAACTAAGATGTGATATTTATCTAACTAGATTCTTTATTTTATTTATTATTTCAAACAATAACTTTATTGTTAATTGAGGTTTATTTTATTTTATTTATATTTTTTTAATTGATGTTTATCAGTTTAATATCTTAACATTTTGTTATAAAACAAGAATTTTCTAGCACAATTTCATCTTTCATTATTTTGTTATTATCATTTAAAGAACTAAATTTGTCTCTCGTATTTATCTATTTTTATTTAATTATTAAGCTAAACAATTATTTTTCTCACCAAGTTTTATTTTTCATTTTATTACTATTATTATTATTTTTTGAATAAAGACCCAAATTGGTCCTAGAAATTTTTCGAGGACCCATTTTTAGTCCCTCAAAAAAATTAATTGTCCTTTTAGTCCCCAAAAATTGTACCGTGAGACAAAACAGACCCTCCGTCAGTCAACATTGTTTGACTTCGTTAAGCTGTTGACTAGGATTGTCAAATGCACACCTTGCTGTCAAGCTATTTCCACCATGGCACCTCTTTTAAAAATCGAAAATTAAAGGAATTAAAAGCCCCCAAATTGGTCCCTTTTTATGTCTTCTTCTTCCCCATTTCACTTTTTGAAACCCTAACCCCATTCCCCATTTCACCTTCTAAAACCGTAACCCCATTTCCCTGGGTTGTAGCTTGATTTTGTTCCTAAGCTTCTGTCCTTCAATAGACGAGAGCCATGGTGGGTCAAAGAGTTCTAATTTCATCTCCAAGTGTCAAGTGAGTTAGAGTGAGAGTAAGAGTGCTTCAAATGTCGCTACCCATGGAACATTTCCTCCTCCAATATGCGACTGTAAGATAAAGGCTATTCTCTGCATCTCAAAGACATCACAGAATCCAAATAGAGCATTTTATGGGTGTCCCTATTTCAAGGTTAGCAACCCACCATGAAACACACGTTTGCCTTTCCTTGCATGAAACACACGTTTGCCTTGATGCTTTTCTTGAGTACCCAAGCTAGGATGCTCAAAGTAAATATGAATGTCACATTTGTTAGTGCTGCTCCCCTTTTCCATCGCTGCATCACAAAGTTCATTGGTTTCCTTGTCCCCATTTATTACCCTTAAACCAACTTCAAAGTCATTCATTCCAGGGTGCAGCCAGTACATCCTCTCACAGCTGAAGTTATCTCCTTTATAGTCTTTTGACCAAGTCAAAGTAGTTGATAAGATCAATGTCCATTATAGGAAGCCTCTTTATTGACCCATTCAAATATCTCTAGAACTCAGTGTTATCTCGCTCAAAACTGCATCCAAAGTGATAGACTACATGTAGGTAAAAAGTCATCTGCAAAAAAGGGTTCAAAAAAGGACTAACTTGAGTACAAAGTGAAAATACCATGTACCAAAATGAACCCACAAAGTGTACCCCACACATGATTTAAAAAGCATTTAACAATGGTATTTTCACTTTGTAATCAAGTTAGTCCTTTTTTGAATATTCCCATTCAACGTGCATAACAGCAACCCAACAAAATAGGTAAATAAATCGGTAAATAGCCAAATGGCCCCTGAAACTGTGAGGTCGTGTCAATTTGGTCCCTCAAATTAACGAAATTTCAAAAAGGTCCCTAAAACTGTCAAACGTTGATCAAGTTAGTCCCTCCGTTAGGCATGGTTCCTTGACGCCGTTAACGGCGCTTATGTGGCTGCCAACTCATCCTGTCATGTAAGATGGGCACTATACACGCATATTTGAGGGACCAAATTGATACAGGGACCAAATTGACACTCAATTTTTTTTCAAAAACCCTATCATTCATCTTCTTCTTCCTTCGTCTGTCTCTGGTTTGTCTCTCTACTCTCTCTCCTTCACCTGCATTTCTGTCACTCTCTCTCTCCAACTGCAACTACACAAAAGGGATGTCGATGGGTGGTGGTTCGTCGTTACCATACTCAAGACAAACCAAGAAACCCACAACTCCGTCTTGGTCGAGTAGCTCTAGGGTTGATGGGGCAGAAATCAACAACCCCTTACCTTTGTTTTGCAATTGTGAGAGGAGAGCTGTGTTACGAATCTCTAGGACTCCGAGGAACCCAGGGAGGTTCTATGGATGTCCCTTTCCATTGGTAACATTCAATCCCAAAACTCCATTAGGGTTCACGATTTTCTTGCACTTTGCAGGGAGCACAGTTTCTACTAACCCTAATTTCTTTATGTCAAATTGTTCCAGGGTGAAGGCAATTGTCGCTATCTTGTCTGGGTGGATGAGATTCCTGAGATTTTCAAGGTTCCTGAGAGATGTGAAACTCTTAATGATACTGGCAGTGAGGGAATAATGAAGGCAGAACTGATTGAGCTGATTGACAAGGTTGACACTTTGGTTGCAGATGTTAGAATGGTCAAATTTGGGGTTGTTGTAATGTGTGTGTTGTTAAGTGTTTGTCTGGTTTGGTGGATTGGTAGGCAGAGTGCTTAGGTAGTTTTAGGTGTGATGTTCTTAGGTATGATGTAGGCATATTTTGGAATGTAATGTGTAAAGTATTGTCCTATTTTGGAAATGAAATGAATGAGAAGCTTGGAATAAATGTGTCATTTTGTTGCATAAGACAAACTGTGTCATTTTGTTGCATAAGACAAATTCCATAGGTATTAATTGAAGCACCAAAAGGTGTCCAAATATGTCTTACAAAAGAATACCCAAAACAGAGTACATATAAACCTGTACCAAACTAGAAATTACAGCAGATAAATCATACACCATATTCCTAAACATCCATTGTTCACATGTGTCGTTAACAAAAAACAGAGGCACCATCCATTGTGCAAATATATCATTGTACTAAATTATCCAAAATCCAAAATAGTCTTGACTTCATGGTTTCCTTGGATGCATCTGTGGCAGCCCTGGAGTTGGAATGAAAGACATGAACTGTGGTTGTCCTTCCCTTGATCCGGTTGGTGGTGCTGGAAGTTCGACCATGATAGATCGTGGAGCTGGAATTGGAAGTGGTGGAAGTGGAAGTGGAAGTGGAAGTGGAGCTGGTGGTGGTGCAAGAGGGGCTGGTGCTGGTGGAGCTGTTACTGGTGGGCCTCTAACTGGGGGTTCCTTTGGCACTTGTGGTATAAGAGGTCCTCTTATACCATATCTCCTTGCCTGCAGAAATAGAAATCGATAACATAGTGTCAATTTAGTCCCCAAAATATGCAACTTAAAATCAAAATAGTCCCCGAACTTTTATATATGAAATCAACTCAGTCCCTGCAAAAGCCAGCTTACCCTCTGCACTCTTTGCTGTGATGGTGGTGGAGCCTGCATTTGTGGTGGCTTGGCCTGAACTTGTGCTGGAGGATCTTGTACTTGTTGCTGCACTTGTGGTGGTACATCTTGAGATTGCACTGGCTCAATAGTAGGAGCAGTTTGTGTTAATGGTATCACAGACACTAAATCCTCTTGTCCTTGAGTTGATGTCTTAGCTTTAGGTTTTTGAGGAACTCCGGTGTTCATGCATCCCCTACTGTTATGGCCCTCAATGTCACATCTTGAGCAAGTGAAGTTAGGATATGACCTCTTCAGCTTATGACCACACACGGGTTCCTCATTTCCATCCTTCCTTCTCTGTTTCTTTGGTCTCCCAGCACTTCTCTTGAGCTTAGGTGGAACCGGCTTGTCATAATTAGTGGGCATCCAAAATTGTTCGGACTGTGTTGGTTGAATGAAAAATTGGTAAGTTGCATCATATGACCCCATTGTTAGCCAGACATGACAACACTCTTCTGCCCTTTGATTCCTATATGCAATTGCAGCACATGCATGCTTACATGGCATACCTGTCAAAGTATGCAAATATACACAAATAACACTGTATTGTTGCATATGTTGTCCACCTTACAGTTTGTCTCAAAGTAGGCCTTTGTCCATGCCTCTTTTGGCCATTTGTTCAGATACTGCCAGGCTTTCAGGTTCAACCTCTTAACCCTTTCCATTTCCATGTTGAACTGTGTAGCTGTGGTTGACTTGGCACAGTCCCAAACCACAGCCTTTAGTTCCCTTTCCTTCCACTGTTTTATAAAGTTCCTCCACAGATGCATGGCACAATACCATTGGCACTCCTGGCATCACTTCCTGCATGGCTGGTATTAGCCCCTACAAGCATAACATACAAATCAGTCCCTAAAATTAGTCACTTAATATCAAATTGGTCCCTGAAATATGCAACAAATTATCAAACCAGACCACGTAATGAATGACAAAATCTTACCTTCTGCATGTCAGACATGAAATTCCATCCATGCTGCCTGTAATCACCTAGTGTTTCATGCAACAGTGTCAAAAATCATCCCCAATTGTCTTTGTTTTCCACATCCACTATAGCATATGCTATGACAAAAATATGGTTGTCTGCATCCTACCCCACAGCTAAAAGGAGTTGTCCTCCAAAGTAACCTTTCAAAAAGCAACCATCCAACCCAATAAAAGGTCTGCAACCTGCCTTAAATCCTCTCTTGCATGCATCTAGACAAACAAAGAACCTTTGGAACTGTGGTTGTGAATGTGGCAGGGACCATTTTGGCTATTTACTCTAATTTAACACTTCTTCGTTTCATTTCCATCCCTCTTTTTTACCTTTTCATCTTCCCCGGCGTAACCTCCCCTCCTCCCCTCTGCCACACCCTTCCTTCTGCAACCGCTCGCCGGAGACCATAACCCGTCGCCGGAACCTCACCGGAACTCGCTTCCACTCAAAACGCAGGTGTGTATTTTGTTTACCCATTTTGTTTTGAGTTATGGGTTTTGATTGTTCATCTTCTTCTTCATACTGTGCATGTGGTAGGGGTTGGGTAGGGTTTCATCTAAGCCTCTATTACATTAGTTTTGTACTTAGGCATTTGCCATAGTTATCGTTTTACCCATTGTTGCGCATTCTTCATCATCAATGTGGGTGGGTTTAGGGTTTGTTGCGATGCTCTGTTTTTTTGTTTTGTAACAGAGTATATGAAACGTTTTTTAATTTATGCTTCTTTGTTAATGTGCAGAATGAGTACTATGACCATTGTTATCGTGCACCATGGAGGCATATTGTTGAGGAATGAGAGAGGAATTCTGGAGTATGTGGGTGGTGAGATGGATGTGTGGGAAGAGTTGGACTCAGACACACTCAATGTTTTTGATTTGTTTAGCATTGTGAAGGTGTGTAAGGGTTATGATAAGGTTGAAAAATTGTTGTGGTTGAAGCCAAACAGGGACCAGGATATTGGGTTGAGGGAACTAACCTCTGACAGTAGCTTCATAGAGATGGTTAAGGCTGCCCTCCTTAATGGGAATGAGATTGAGATTTATCACAAGTAAGCCCCCGAGCCCCTTCAGGCATGGGTGCCTAACCAGGAAGCTTTGAATGCTGCTAACATGGATGTTTATGAGGGTCTCATGAGTCCATATGAGGACAGCCATTCTACTGCTGATGAAAGTGCAGAGGACAGCCATTACAAGCCTCCTCCGGTTGAAATTAGTTCAGATGATTATGAGGAAGTGGTGTTAAGCAAGATTGAAGGGAAGAAGGCTAAGGGAAATAAGGTTGATGGGACTTCATCCAAGGGTAAGAAGGCTAAGGGAAATAAGGTTGCTAGGACTTCATCCAAGGATAAGAAGGCTAAGGGTAAGAAGGTTGTTGGGACTTCATCCAAGGGTAAGAAGGCTAAGGGTAAGAAGGTTGTTGGGATTTCATCCAAGAGTAAGAAGGCTGGTGGGAGTGATGGAAAGGGTAAGAAGAAGGTTTCAAGTAAGAGTAGGGAGAGGTCACCTAGTCCTTCAAATGGTGACAGCAGTGATGATAATGATGGTTGGGCTGAGTTTTATACAGGGCATGAAGATTTCTTTAATTATGGGGAGTTAGGTGGTGGAAGCAATCAAGTGCAGCAAGAAGTTGTGAGTGATGCAAGCTACAAGTCTGAGGAAATGAAGGATCCTATTAGTACAGATGAGGAGAATAATGGAACAACAGGTTTGCCTAACTTCCCTCAGTTTAATGACAGAGCAAAGTTTGGTAATGTCAGTTTGGTATTAGGAATGGAGTTTACAAATTTATCATCTTTCAAGGCAGCTGTGAAGGATTACACCATACACATGGGCAGGCCAATAAAATGGGTGAAAAATGATAGCTTCAGGGCTAGAGCTAAATGCAAGGAAGTGGGTTGTGATTGGGAGATTTATTGTGGTAGGAGTAATGTAAGGAGGAGTTTCCAAATTAAGACCTTCAAGGAGACTCACAGCTGCTGCAGAGCCTTTAAGGTTAATTAAGCAAACAGAAAATGGGTTGTGAAGAAGCTAGAAGAAAAGATTCGTAGCCAACCCAAAATCACACATGTAGAGGTTTTTGATTTCCTAAAAAAGGAGTTCAATGTCATCATTGATAGGTCAATGATTTTTAGGGCAATTAGGGAGGCAAGAGAGTTGGTTGAAGGTAGTGAAAGAGAGCAGTATGGTAAGCTTTGGGATTATGCTCATGAGTTGTTAAGGAGCAATCCAGGGTCATTGGTTAAGATTGATACCATCCCTCTGCCACATTCACAACCACAGTTCCAAAGGTTCTTTGTCTAAATGCATGCAAGAGAGGATTTAAGGCAGGTTGCAGACCTTTTATTGGGTTGGATGGTTGCTTTTTGAAAGGTTACTTTGGAGGACAACTCCTTTCAACTGTGGGGCAGGATGCAGACAACCATATTTTTGTCATAGCATATGCTATAGTGGATGTGGAAAACAAAGACAATTGGGGATGGTTTTTGACACTGTTGTATGAAACACTAGGTGATTACAGGTAGCATGGATGGAATTTCATGTCTGACATGCAGAAGGTAAGATTTTGTCATTCATTACGTGGTCTGGTTTGATAATTTGTTGCATATTTCAGGGACCAATTTGATATTAAGTGACTAATTTTAGGGACCGATTTGTATGTTATGGTTGTAGGGGCTAATACCAGCCATGCAGGAAGTGATGCCAGGAGTGCCCCACAGGTATTGTGCCATGCATCTGTGGAGGAACTTTATAAAACAATGGAAGGAAAAGGAACTAAAGTGTGTGGTTTGGGACTGTGCCAAGTCAACCACAGCTACACAGTTCAACATGGAAATGGAAAGGGTTAAGAGGTTGAACCTGAAAGCCTGGCAGTATCTGAACAAATGGTCAAAAGAGGCATGGACAAATGCCTACTTTGAGACAAACTGTAAGGTGGACAACATATGCAACAATACAGTGTTATTTATGTATATTTGCCTACTTTGACAGGTATGCCACGTAAGCATGCATGTGCTGCAATTGCATATAGGAATCAAAGGGCAGAAGAGTGTTGTCATGTCTGGCTAACAATGGGGTCATATGATGCAACTTACCAATTTTTCATTCAACCAACACAGTCCGAACAATTTTGGATGCCCACTAATTATGACAAGCCAGTTCCACCTAAGCTCAAGAGAAGTGCTGGGAGACCAAAGAAACATAGAAGGAAGGATGGAAATGAGGAACCCGTGTGTGGTCATAAGCTGAAGAGGTCATATCCTAACTTCACTTGCTCAAGATGTGGCATTGAGGGCCATAACAGTAGGGGATGCATGAACACTGGAGTTCCTCAAAAACCTAAAGCTAATACATCAACTCAAGGACAAGAGGATTTAGTGTCTGAGATACCATTAACACAAACTGCTCCTACTATTGAGCCAGTGCAATCTCAAGATGTACCACCACAAGTGCAGCAACAAGTACAAGATCCTCCAGCACAAGTTCAGGCCAATCCACCACAAATGCAGGCTCCACCACCATCACAGCAAAGAGTGAAGAGGGTAAGCTGGCTTTTGCAGGGACTGAGTTGATTTCATATATAAAAGTTTAGGGACTATTTTCATTTTAAGTTGCATATTTTGGGGACTAAATTGACACTATGTTATCGATTTCTATTTCTGCAGGCAAGGAGATATGGTATAAGAGGACCTCTTATACCACAAGTTCCAAAGGAACCCCCAGTTAGAGGCCCACCAGTAACAGCTCCACCAGCACCAGTCCCTCTTGCACCACCACCAGCTCCACTTCCACCACTTCCAATTCCAGCTCCACGGCCTATCATGGTCGAACTTCCAGCACCACCAACTGGATCAAGGGAAGGACAATCACAGTTCATGTCTTTCATTCCAACTCCAGAGCTGCCACAGATGCATCCAAGGAAACCATGAAGTCAAGCCTATTTTGGATTTTGGATAATTTAGTACAATGATATATTTACAAAATGGATGGTGCCTCTATTTTTTGTTAATGACACATGTGAACAACGGATGTTTAGGAATATGGTGTATGGTTTATCTGCTGTAATTTCTAGTTTGGTACAGGTTTATATGTACTCTATTTTGGGTATTCTTTTGTAAGACATATTTGGACACCTTTTGGTGCTTCAATTAATACCTATGGAATTTGTCTTATGCAACAAAATGACACAGTTTGTCTTATGCAACAAAATGACACATCTACTCCAAGCTTGTCATTCATTTCATTTCCAAAATAGGACAATACTTTACACATTACATTCCAAAATATGCCTACATCATACCTAAGAACATCACACCTAAAACTACCTAAGCACTCTGCCTACCAATCCACCAAACCAGACAAACACTTAACAACACACACATTACAACAACCCCAAATTTGACCATTCTAACATCTCCAACCAAAGTGTCAACCTTGCCAATCAGCTCAGTCAGTTCTGCCTTCATTATTCCCTCACTACCAGTATCATTAAGAGTTTCACATCTCTCAGGAACCTTGAAAATCTCAGGAATTTCATCCACCCAGACAAGATAGTCACAATTGCCTTCACCCTGCAACAATTTGACATAAAGAAATTAGGGTTAGTAGAAACTGTGCTCCCTGCAAAGTGCAAGAAAATCGCAAACCCTAATGGAGTTTTGGGATTGAATGTTACCAATGGAAAGGGACATCCATAGAAGGCCCTCCCTGGGTTCCTCAGAGTCCTAGAGATTCGTAACACAGCTCTCCTCTCACAATTTGAAAACAAAGGTAAGGGGTTGTTGATTTCTGCCCCATCAACCCTAGAGCTACTCGACCAAGACGGAGTTGTGGGTTTCTTGGTTTGTCTTGAGTATGGTAACGACGAACCACCACCCATCGGCATCCCTTTTGTGTAGTTGCAGTTGGAGAGATCGAGAGAGAGACAGAAACAGACGAAGGAGGGAGAGTAGAGAGACAAACCAGAGACAGACGAAGGAAGAAGAAGATGAACGATAGGATTTTTGAAAAAAAATTGAGTGTCAATTTGGTCCCTCAAATATGCGTGTATAGTGTCCATCTTACGTGGCAGGATGAGTTGGCAGCCACATAAACGCAGTTAACGGCGTCAAGGAACCCTGCCTAACGGAGGGACTAACTTGGACAGTTTCAAGGACTTTTTGAAATTTCATTAATTTGAGGGACCAAATTGACACGACCTCACAGTTTCAGGGACCATTTTGACTATTTACTCGTAAATAAATCAACAAATTTTCATACTGGGGACCACAAGCCAACCAGAAATGTCCAAAAAAAGGTAACAATACAAACAAAGCACTGACAACATCACATGCAATACATGGCAAACTCAGAACCTTCTCCTCCATTCAAACAACCAGAAAACCCACAAATAAAACACACAAACAGAAAAGAAGAGAAACAAGAAAATAAGAGAAAAGAAGTGTTCCTTGCGCAAACAGAAAAGAAGAGAAACGAGAAGGCACCTCTGTATTTGTTGAACTGAGTGCGAAACGAGAAACGAGAAGGCACCTCCAAGAAAGCAATTTCGGAACCTCTGCACTGTTTCGCCCAAATCTCCCAAATCCGAAATCGCTAGCTCTAGGGTTCAAACTTAGGGTTTTCGCAAGGTTCTGAACAGAGATGAGAAATAGGAAACACTCCAAGGGTTTTTGAATTCGAACGGTTTTGATGGATTGTCCCACACTTTGGTTCTTACATAAACGACATCATTTGGGGGGAGATAAGGGGTCGTATTTTATGGTCGAAATCGTCGCTGTTTTGGGGATATAAGGGTCCAAAGAAGGGGCTTTTTGATCAAAATGGGTTCTTTTTAGAAATTATTTATTAGCTTAGGGTTGTTCTGAAACTATTTATTAATAGGGTTCTTTTAGACACGTGGCATATTTTATTTTATTTTACTCACGGGTCAAAGACATCAGTCAGACTAGCGCCTTTGAGAGTCAAAGGCGCCACCAGACTAGCGCCTACCAGTATTAAAAAATAAAGACAATTGATAGCAATAATAAGAGGCATAAAAAAATAATAGCAATAACAATTTACACCAATAAATATTCATCAATTATTACAGTAGTAAAAAAAATTTACCTTGTAAGAATTAAAAGAAAGTTACCTGCAATTTAGAAGGAACACTGCTACAAAAAAATTATATTATAACTATAGGGAGTAACGATGACATTAATGATAAAGTACCTATTTAAAACAATAAGAGACAATAAAAAAAATCTCATAATAACAAGTAGCAAATAATATCACAAGAGTCATAAAAAAATAATAGCAATAACAATTTACACCAATAAATATTCATCAATTATTACAGTAGTAAAAAAATTTATCTTGTAAAAATTAAAAGAAAGTTACCTGCAATTCAGAAGGAACACTGCTACAAAAAAAATTATACCATAAGTATAGGGAGTAACGATGACATTAATGATAAAGTATCTATTTAAAACAACAAGAGGCAATAAAAAGAATCCCCTAATAACAAGTAGCAAATAATA
The DNA here is from genome assembly GCA_030762895.1 of Sophora flavescens. NCBI lineage: Eukaryota > Viridiplantae > Streptophyta > Magnoliopsida > Fabales > Fabaceae > Sophora > Sophora flavescens. The sequence continues at coordinate 130,495,362 of CM061069.1, forward strand.
TCACAAGAGGCATAAAAAAATAAAAGCAATAACAATTTACACCAATAAATATTCATCAACTATTACAGTAGTAAAAAAAATTGCGTTGCAGGAATTAAAAGAAAGTTACCTGCAATTTAGAAGGAACACTGCTACATAAAAAATTATATTATAAGTATAGGGAGTAACGATGACATTAATGCTCTTACAAGGTAAAAAAAAATTACTGTTGTAATAATTGATGAATATTTATTAGTGTAAATTGTTATTGCTATTATTTTTTTATGCCTTTTGTTATTGATATCAATTGTCTTCTTTTTTTTTAATACTGGTAGGTGCCAGTCTGACTGGCGCCTTTGACCCATAAGAGTGGAAAAAAAAATATGCCACATGTTCAAAACGACCTCCCATTGATAAATAGTTTCATAACAACTCTAAACTGATACATAGTTTCTAAAAGAAACCCATTTTGATCAAAAAGCCTAAAGAAGATGATCCAAAACATCGCAGTTTGGGGGCTTTTAATTCCTTTGTTTTTTTCAATTTTAAAATGATAAGTCATGGTGGAAATAAATTAACGGCCAGGTGTTTTAAATTGAGGCTAGGAATTCCGAATCATACTTGCAGTTACCATTCCTGTGTTTGAATGTGTGTTAAACATACGGGAACCAGTTAAACTTTTGTATATGAAATTCACCTCAAATCCCCTCCCAACAAATAAATTCTTTTTGGTGTTTATTATAACCCCATCAAAGTTTATGCAACAGTTAGGGCCCGTTTGGTGGTCAGGATAGGATAGGGGCGGATAGGATAAAGGAGCGGGATAGGAGTAGGATAGGATATGAGCAGGATAAGCTGTTATCCTATCCGACGTTTGGTGTCCACCAGATAACCAACAGGATAGCATTATATTATCCTGTCTTGTGTTTGATGCAAACCAGATATTGTCAGGATACGATATATATTATATGCAAATGACCAATTTACCCTTATATCAGAATTACATATTTTTTAAAAAAAAAATTTAACTTTCCTTTTTTTAAAAAATATATTTTGTACATTTAAAATTATAAGAAATTATATAAAAAAAACTTATAATTTTGTACATTTTATACATTTTGTACATTTTATAATTTTATACATTTTGTAACTTTTTTGTTGTTGTATATTCTGTACATTTTATAAATTTTCTTTTTAACATTTTGTACAAAGGGGTGATTAAATTGCAATTAATAATTAACCTTCGTTCAAAATGCACCTTAGTACATTATTACCATTATAACCGTTGTCCAAAAACTCTCATAAACATAATTGCATTACTACCTCCAATTGCAGCAACACGACATAACAATAGACTATAGTATAAACACTTTTGTTAGACCTGCAAAATATTTCATTTCCTCCAACGCAAAGATTCAATGCAACACTTTAAGCTCCAAGTAACATAAAACTCCATTCATTAGAAACAGTAAACATAAATAAATGTCTCTTGTCATTGTCATTGATAAGTTTCACCAAACAATCTAGAAAGTTAAACAACATATACAAAGTTCATCAAAATTAAGTAATAGATAAACTAAGTCATCTATAGAAATCACTCTATTAACGACTTAACAAATGTAAAGCGAAACGCCTCATCAGCCCCCCAAAAAATGTGCAATCGATGGGGCACTGAACGCGCTGTCGCCACGCGCCAAAAAGAACAAGCGATTATAAAAATAATGCAGTATAGAGCGACAACTCGGATCGTCTCTCAAGGACTCTTAGGTGTTGTTATTATTCACAGAAAAAGTTAGAAATGGGGGGTTTTGAATTGAAACTAAAATAAAGCAAATAAAACAGAACAAAGAAAGAAAACAGAACAGTAAAACAGATTAACAAATAAACTAAAGTGATTAGCCTACTGCTTTTGGTTTCCCAACGATCATCGGTTCATATAAATTCCTAGCCCTAAGCAGATTCTAATCCCCTCCCGGTTGTAGCAATAATTCACAAGCGGAACCACTACTACAGATATATGTCCCTATTCCCGAATTAAGCAAACGGGGTTAAGCACTTCGTGAACTAAGCGAACACGAAACGAACACACGCGAATTAAGCAAACGCGATTAATTATAGGAACATGATATCACCGAGATAAACCAACACAACACAATATACTCCTGAATTAAGCAAACAGAAATATAAAGCATGGCATTGAAAAGAGAAAAGCAAATGAAACAGGATTACAGAAACCTCAAGTCTTAACAGAAACCAATCACAGTAGATTAATCTAGGAGACTAGTTCTCCATTACAGAAATAAACATTAAACTAAGAGAAAAACAAAAGACTAACAAGCTCAGAAACTAGCCAAAGCTGGCTAATTCTGATCAGCCTCTTCAGTTCTGCCTAAGACTACTTATATACACGTTTCTGGAATCCAAGTCCTCGCGAGGCGAAGCACTGCTCGCGAGGCGAATTATGCGAAAGGTCTGCAACTCTTGGTCTTCTCGCGAGGCGAGCATATCATTCGCGAGGCAAACTCTTCAAATTCCCAACTGTAACGCCCGTGTCCTTCAACACGGGTAAACCGTGATGCTCTCTGACTTCCAGGTACTCGCGAGGCGAGTCCTCCTTCGCGGGGCGAGACAGAAAGTTTTGCAATTTTCAGGAATAGTCACCTTCTGGTTCGCGGGGCGAGCGGCCTTCTCGCGGGGCGAGAAACTCCAGAATTATTCCTTTTTATTAACCTTAAAATAGAAAATAAAAGTAAATACTTTATTCACTCTAAATCAACTAAATTAACTTAAAAACACTTTACAGACTCAAAATACTACTTAGAGACAATCAAGTCTAATTTGGGTAAAAAATGATATAAAATTAGCACAAAGCCAAGGTCTTTACTAGTTAATAAACCAGTCAAACAGAGGCTCATCAAAATACCCCAAACTTAAACTTTGCTTGTCCCCAAGCAAACTACAACTCAAAAACTTAAAAAGACTCAAGACCTGGCAAAACATGGCAAGCTTAAGAATTCAATCAACTTTCCATAGATTTCAAGCAATTTTTCAAAAGAATTTTTCTTTCAATGTTCCCCCCTTACAAGCAAAACAATCCCCACATTCATTTATTCTAAACAGTTGAGAAATTAATCATTCAAACAATCAGAAATCTAAGCAGGGGATCCAAGTCACACACAAGAGGGAGATCACCAAATCCAAACAACTGCCTTCCTCACAAGGGAAATTTGTGTTTCACTCAATCGCGCAATATGTGTCAGGCTAACATTTCACTCAATTTCACTTTTCAGAAGCACTTCCCATAAATTTGATTTTCATCTCAAAATGATTCCCACAGAAAACATGCAAGCAACATCAGAAGGTCTTTTATGGGTTGTAATGGGGCCTGGCTAAGGGTATGATATACAAAGGAACTAGGCTGAAGACCCTAGGAACTAAGAGAGCATGAAACATTTTTACACTTTGAATTTAAATCAAGTTCCTTTTTCATTTTTCATTTCGCTTTGGGTGACTACAACCTTTTTATTTCTTTTTGGCATTTTTGCACTTTTAAATTTTTTTTCTTCTTCTTTTTTTTCTATATTTTTTTTTTCTTTTCTTTTTTTTTCTCTTTTTTTTTCACATAAATTTTTTTTTTTTTCAATCCCGAACAACATATTACACCTTGCAGCCACCCCAAACTTTAGTTTCTTGCACCCATTCTAAGATTCCATGCTCTCCTAATCCTAAGATCGGGTTAACATGGTTTTCCAGATTTTTGGGCTTATAACATTAGGTTATCAAGAATTAACAGGCTAATAGGCTGAATGGGCTAACTATGGAACATGCACTAGGAATTGTTTTATTCAGGCCAAGTAGCTATTTACAAAGAAAATGCCTAAATCATTTGCTACACACATATAATCATGCAAACCAAAAAGAGATTCAATCAAATTCAGGAAAGTGCAACTTAAAAAGTGATTTTCACACAATTTAAAACATGTTGGAGGCTCAAAACCTCACCTGGACATTTTTTTGCAAATTATTTGAAAGAGATTCTATCCCTAGTGTGTGCTTCCTATCACCCCAAACTTATCATAAATCATGCCATCATAATAAAATCTCAAAGTTCAGTTTTCAATCATATGGGGATCATTTTTCAAAAAATTTTCAAATTCTAGGGGGAAACAGTCAACACTATCATGCAATCAATCTATGCAAAAATTTAATCAAATCCATCAAACTTGCCATAACCAAGACACAAACACAACTCCTGAGCTTCTCAAATTATTCAGGAGCTTTATTAAAAACAAAACAGAAATAAAATAAAGAAAAGAAAATTAAAAATAAGAAAGGGTTAAGAAAACTCATTGAAGGGTGGTTCCACCAGGATCCCACTGCCTGTAACATAAGTCCCACATGGTAGCCAAATGACTGAAATTCATTCCAAGCCTCCCTAACTTGCAGCTTTGATGCGGAGGTGAGCACTTGACAATTATGATGACCTCGCCGAGTGCGGCGGACTTCTCACTCCCCTTCGGGTCATAGCTGACCTCTTTCTCAATAAAATCTCCCCAATAGAATCGGGGTTCAATCGCTTGGACTGGCCATGGTGCAAAATCCAAGAGTGCAACATCCATCACTGGTGGCTCCTCAGGGGGAGGTGGCAAACAGTTAGAAACGGTTACCGGTGCTGCTTCAACTTCTGCAATGTCTTCATCCACTGCACTAACAAATTTTTCACCTGCTATACACGCAGAAATTTCAGCACACACCAAACAAAGGTTAGAGTCAGTACATATATTACAAGAAAAGGAATCAGAAAAAGTTAGAATGTCTGGGAATTCTTCACACAGTGCATCCACCCCATTACTCTCAATACATGCAATTGTTTTACTTGAATCATCTACTCCCAAAGGTTCTTCTTTATCTTCAGGCACGGGGGAGCAGATGTCCTCTTGATCCTCCTTTTCTAAGTTTCCTGAAAAAAATAAACCTGCAAAACGATCTGCATTTTCTATTTTTCCTGAAAGGTATAAACCTGTAAAACATTCTACACACAAAGCAGTTCCATCACAATAACAAGCATTAGGATCAGGGGATTCAACACATAATTCATCATCAACAGAAACATTATCAAAATCATCATCAGAAATATTTTCAAGAATGACTTGTGAATCTTTGTGTTCTTCAATGGGCTGTGGAGCTAGCATTGCAGCTGAGTTGGCGGTAACTTGATCAATTAGAGCCCACAACTTTCGAGATTCAGCTTGGTCCTTCTTGTATTCAGCCTCCATCTTCTGTTGAAATTCCTCTATCATCCGTTGAGTTTGCTCGGCCATTTGTTGCCTCATTCCTTCCATATGTGCACTTATCTGTGCAGTCATCTGTTTGCACAGGTCCTCTAGGGAAGGTTCGGAAGGTGCAGAGGTGGTCACTTGGCTAGGATAGTATGGTGGTGGCTCACTAAAATTAGGATAATACATGCAAGGTGGTGGTTCATAATAAACATTAGGCACATAATTTCGCATATAATTATCCATGGGGCAAAATTCACAACCAGACAATGCAGACAAAACTAATTAGGAATGCAAAAGGATTTTTTTTTTTTTTAAATGTAACTTTCTGCTAATAACAACAAACAAGAATCCCCGGCAACGGCGCCAATTTTTGAACGCGCTGTCGCCACGCGCCAAAAAGAACGAGCGATTATAAAAATAATGCAGTATAGAGCGACAACTCGGATCGTCTCTCAAGGACTCTTAGGTGTTGTTATTATTAACAGAAAAAGTTAGAAATGGGGGGTTTTGAATTGAAACTAAAATAAAGAAAATAAAACAGAACAAAGAAAGAAAATAGAATAGTAAAACAGATTAACAAATAAACTAAAGCGATTAACCTACTGCTTTTGGTTTCCCAACTATCATCGGTTCATATAAATTCCTAGCCCTAAGCAGATTCTAATCCCCTCCCGGTTGTAGCAATAATTCACAAGCGGAACCACTACTACAGATATATGTCCCTATTCCCGAATTAAGCAAACGGGGTTAAGCACTTCGTGAACTAAGCGAACACGAAACGAACACACGCGAATTAAGCAAACGCGATTAATTATAGGAACATGATATCACCGAGATAAACCAACACAACACAATATACTCCTGAATTAAGCAAACAGAAATATAAAGCATGGCATTGAAAAGAGAAAAGTAAATGAAACAGGATTACAGAAACCTCAAGTCTTAACAGAAACCAATCACAGTAGATTAATCTAGGAGACTAGTTCTCCATTACAGAAATAAACATTAAACTAAGAGAAAAACAAAAGACTAACAAGCTCAGAAACTAGCCAAAGCTGGCTAATTCTGATCAGCCTCTTCAGTTCTGCCTAAGACTACTTATATACACGTTTCTGGAATCCAAGTCCTCGCGAGGCGAAGCACTGCTCGCGAGGCGAATTATGCGAAAGGTCTGCAACTCTTGGTCTTCTCGCGAGGCGAGCATATCATTCGCGAGGTGAACTCTTCAAATTCCCAACTGTAACGCCCGTGTCCTTCAACACGGGTAAACCGTGATGCTCTCTGACTTCCAGGTACTCGCGAGGCGGATCCTCCTTCGCGGGGCGAGACAGAAAGTTTTGCAATTTTCAGGAACAGTCACCTTCTGGTTCGCGGGGCGAGCAGCCTTCTCGCGGGGCGAGAAACTCCAGAATTATTCCTTTTTATTAACCTGAAAATAGAAAATAAAAGTAAATACTTTATTCACTCTAAATCAACTAAATTAACTTAAAAACACTTTACAGACTCAAAATACTACTTAGAGACAATCAAGTCTAATTTGGGTAAAAAATGATATAAAATTAGCACAAAGCCAATGTCTTTACTAGTTAATAAACCAGTCAAACAGAGGCTCATCAGGCACGGATAGAATTTTTTCTGCTGCAGCAATACAGTCTTGGTCACTTAAATCCATGTTTTTCAGTTCATTCATGACACTCCTGGAATCATCAAACACATCTTTATCAACTCCAAGGTGATTTACAGCTTCACCCAATCTATCTGAGCTTGTTTCTAGCCACTTCCCAAAACTCTTTCCTAATTCAGCTATGCTATTAGCAATGGCATTTGCTCCTTTATTTCTCTTCCTCTGTAGACTTCCCTCATTATCATTCTTCCTTTTAGATTGATTGACAGATGCTGACTGAGTCAAATCTACAACAACATTATCATCATTTTGTTCTTCCTCTTCTTCATCTAACTCCTCAACAACATCAGTGAGGGTACATGACTCCTTTACCAGTAGCACGATCTTTTCCGAAAGCAAGAGCAAGCTTATCAAAAAGTGGGACCGATGTATTCCTGTAGCTTGCAGCATTTGGATGACTCTACACAAGAATACAAATAAAAATTATTTAATTATTCATAAATAGAAACTGAAACGGAATAATTCATTATAGATAAAAAAAATACTAACCTTTATATACTCATTCCACACATTATCACTGTCCACCTTAATCATTTTCTTCTCATCATCCCAACCAAACCCACTTTGATTTTGCATATCATAAAATATTCCATACAGTGTCCTCAACCTTTTCACTGCAGACTCAATGTGTGGCTTCACCTTAATTTCACATCCAGGAAACTTTTGCTCTATTTTTGTCTCAGCCGTTTTCAAAGTATGTGCTTTAAATTGGCCATTATCACATCTTTGACCTTGGTTCACAGCTTCAATCAAGATATCAAGAAATGCTGCATCCTCCTCATTGGACCATTGCCTGCGATCTCTTTTTTTTCTTGCCACTTTGTTGCATAATGCTTTCAGATTCCATTCCTATCTTATTATCAAAGTATAAATCACAAAACTTTTACAAAATATTCCAAAAAACATGAAATACAAACATAACCAAATACAAAAACTAAAATATGATGCAGCAAAACAAAAACATAGGTGTTCCAAATCCTTATGGGACATACACAAATTGAACAGACCAAATTAAAACAAAGTCACCAATAAAATTACAAACAAACCAAACTAATAGGACCAACATGTTAATAAGGCCCTGCATTTCACATTTGTGTTGCTAGGTTTTCTCTCCAAGCAGACCATTCGTCAGTAGCGTCAATTGTATTAATAGGAGCAACATGTTCCATGTCCTCATTGTGTAGTTGTTCTTCCAATTCTGCACCTAGTTGTTCTTCCATTGGATCAGTAGGCATTTCTCTTCTAATAAAATTATGCAAAAGGCAACAAGCAATTATAATGCGGTTTTGAATTTTGATTGGGTAAAAAGACCGACTTCTAAGTATAGCCCAACGCATTTTTAACAATCCAAAAGTCCTTTCTATCACATTTCTTGCCATAGAGTGTCTCATATTAAAGATCTCTTCTTTACATGTTGGTGTGTATCCGCGTCTCCATTCACTACGGTGATATCGATATCCTCTATATGGAGCAAGAAATCCTTCACAATTTGTGTACCCAGCATCCACAAGATAATAGTACCCTATAATAAAATATATCCGTCAAATTAAAACATAGCTATTATACATTTTTTACTATGACAATAAAATCCCAATGATTCTTGTTACCTGTTGGAACATTTAAACCATTCCTCCTAGAAATGGCATCTCTCAATACCCTTGAGTCTGATGCAGATCCTTCCCATCCAGGTAACACATATATAAATTTCATATCCCTGGAACATACTCCTAGGACATTTGTAGATATTCCCCCTTTCCTATTACGATATCGGGGCTTATCAATAGCTGGTACATTAACTCCGATATGTGTTCCATCTAATGCCCCAAGACAACTCTATAAGCAAATCCAAATAGAAAGCAAATGTTTTAGGAAAAAATATAACACATTTGCAACACATCATAAAATAGATTCTAAAACACAATACACTAACATTGTACCTTAAACCATTTCCATCTTTCATCCAAGCAATCTTCCGGAACCGGATCCGGTGCTCCAAGAAGTGTTTCTTGCATTCGTAAGACACCATTCAGCACTAAATTAAAGTACCTACTAACCGTTTCTCCGGATCTTTTAAATAGAAACTTAATAACACGGTTCTTAGAATGATGTGCCAATATGTGTAAGAACATAGCTACTTGTTCTTCAATACTCACTAGTCCATCCTCTTTTAATTTACCTTCGTTACGAAGGAGAGCACATAATAACCGAAAGGACCTAACATCCATACGAAGTTGATCAACAGTTGTAACATCATCATGTCTTATTAACCTCTCTAAAAATTCTCCCCTCAAACCTTCTCTATCCATTGGCTGTTGCCTTAGACTTTGATTTTCATAAAACCATAGTGCAGCATGACTCATTGCCATAAACATTGCAAAGCAAAGCCCAACCATCTCTAAAAATGTTTTCTCCAAAATTAGATATGACATAAATTGAAGCTGTTTTGCTGAATCCATACTTTTACCTATAAAATACATTGAAAATATTCCATATCCATATAAGGAAGCAACATGAATTGCTTAGGAATAGATCATTACTCAAACAACAGGCAGGTAAAAGCAAGCAAGGAAAGCAAAACCATGTGAATCCCGTTCCCATGGCACCCAACCCACTTGTGACTCAACCCGAACTCACCTTCTAATATCTAATTAGTAATCAGTAATCACCAAAAGGAATAAAAAAATATAGACAATGAAAAATGGGGTGGGGAATTTCTAAAAAAAAAAGGGACATAAAAAAATATAGACAATGATACTCCTTCTATTCATTCTCTCCCCGATCTATATGGCTATCAACCCAAAGAGAGACCACAAAGATCACCCACAGTGGCTGTTCAAAGTAAACAGGGAGACCAAAATCCCAAACATAAGAGAAAGATAATAACTAGCATATTTATGTAATCCCAATCTCAAGTTCTAACCACTGCACTTCCTCCTCTGTATCAATTGATAAATGGCCGTATACCAAGAAATAAAATACGAAAAAAACTTATTAATAAATATTCATAACCAAGTTTCTTTGTGGCTCAAATTAAATATTAATAAACGTATAGACAATTGTAGAATCCCCTTATACAGAATATGAGATCAGATTTGCAGATGGGCAAGTGACCAGATGAGAGCAGCAGTGCGAGACTGAGAAACAGTATAAGCTAAGCATGTGAACAAGGACAGTCAAGCATGTGAACAAACATAATAGTTAAATGGTACCAAAATTGCAAAACAGAGAAAACAAACATAACACCAAAAGAGAAACTAATTTTTTTTCTAAGCACATGAACAAACACGGTTCCAGAAGAGAAACTAATTTTTTTTCTAACCACATGAACAAATTTATAACCAAAAGAGAATCCTAACCCCCCAAAAAAAACCCAAAATCGCACCCAAAAAAAAAGGAACCTTAACCCCAAAAAAAATCATCTTTTTTGATAACAAAATGAAAGAGAGGAAGGAGAATGATGTCCAAAAATCAAATTATGCACATGAGCAAATTGTCACCCAAAAAAGAACCCAACCCCCAAAAAATCCCCAAAATCACGCCCCCAAAAATCCCCAATTTTGAAAACAAAAAATGAAAGAGAGGAAGGAGAATGAAGTAAAGAATGTTTACCTGGTGAAGACGGAGAAGACGAGCACAGGTGTGGAGATGAAGGTGGCGAACACAGGTGTGGATAAGGAGAACAGAAGAAGAAACGTTGGGGAGGGGGAGAGTGTGGAGAAGGAGAACAGAAGAAGAAACGTTGGGGAGGGGGAGAGTAACGTTTCTGATGGAGGGCTGGAGTGGAACTGAAAAATGCTATCCTATCCTACTTGTTTCTAACCCAGCCTCACCCCTAGGATAAAATTTTAACTAGTGGGTAGGATAGGATAAGCTGACAGGATAACCATATCATATCCTGTTGGTTCACCAAACTACGGATTAAAGTAAGATAAGATAACTTATCCTATCCTATCTTCCATATCGTGGCCACCAAACGGGCCCTTAAAGTCAATTACCGAGTATACAACAATTTCAGGACCGAGTATACAACAATTTCAGGTGTTATCATGGTATATACTAGCATGGGGCTGAATTCCTTTATCTAACACTAAATTATTTCATTTTTCTAGCATCTGGATTTGCATGATATGAGGTAGAATCTATGCATATTTGATGATGGATTTTGAATGAAATTGTTAAGTCTCTAAAATGTTTGATATGCATTTCCCTAAGTTTTGATAAAAACTAAACATTGGTTAATGATTTAATTAACCTTCATATTGGTTGCTAACCTATCTATTGAGTGTGCAGATTAAGAAATAGAATCAGACATCCAACAAAGTGAAACAAGCAGACGTCCAACAAAGTGTAACAAGCAGACGTCCAACACTGTAGTGTTTGAAGCACACGTCCAAAACACAAGAGAAAGAAACCCGCGTCCAATAAAAATATCAGAAGACCGCGTCCACTAAAAAGTATCAGAAGGCCGCGTCTACTAGAAACAACAGAAGGCCGCGTCTACTCAAAGTATCAGAAAAACCCGTCCAGTGAGGTATCAAAATTATCCGTCCAATGACGTGACACTTGGAGCGCGTCCATCAAAGTATCAGAATAGCGCGTCCTTCAAAATATCAGAAAAGACCGTCCAGTGAGGTATCAGAAAGGTCCATCCAATGATGTGGCAGATGGAGCTCTTCCATTAAGGAATCAGATGGAGCTCTTCCATTAAGGAATCAGATGGAGCTCGTCCATTAAGGAATCACTTTGAGCTCGTCCAATAATGTATCAGCAATGCTCGTCCAATGACATGGCATATGGAGCTCGTCCATTAAGGTCAGAATGTTTCCATCCACCAGAGTAACAGAGACTCTCGTCCACCAGACTAACTGAGGCTCTCGTCCAGTAAAGTAACAGAGACTCTCGTCCACCAGACTAACTGAGGCTCTCGTCCAGTAAAGTAACAGAGGCACTCGTCCGCTAGAGTAACAGAAGTGCTCGTCCACTAAAGGTGACAGAAGCGCTCGTCCACTAGTCTTTGGACTTGCTGAGTCCTTAATATGGAGCTCGTCTACTAGCCCGAATGAAAACTCAAATGACTAGATAGACGTGATTATTTTCAAGATGGAAGCACTTATCTTATGATCGCGAATTCTTTAAGGATTATCAGAATCTTGGTTCAAGAACCAGAAAGAGACTTGAAGCCTTCTCTCCTACTCAGTTTCACGATTATCAAGAAAAGTCAGAAGCTACTCTCTCAAGCAACCTTGGATAATCAAAACCAAAGACTAGTTAAAGAATGCTTCCAACGTGCTTTATTCCCTAGTACCTCTGGTCCTTACACAGAAAGGGAAGTGTACTCAGCAAAGTACAAAAAGCTCTCTGCTCAACTTTGATATGGCTGTAGCACGATGAATAAAGCCATGATCCTTCATGTTAGAGTACAACCAACGACTCTATTGCATTAATGGCTGCCCAGAACGACTCTATTGCATTAATGACTACTCAGAACGACTCTATTGCAATTAATGAAGTTATGCTTGAAGCCAACATCTGAGGGGTGTCTCTAACGGATCATAAATGCTTCAAGACCATAAATACAGAAGCCATTGAAGATGAAGAAAGAATACACATTGCATTAAAAACGTCATTACTCTGAGCATTTATTTCTTCATTCTTTTATTCTTTATTCTTCAATCATTTTGAAGTTATTACGCAGACTTTCCCGAGCCTTACATTTAAACCACTCTCTGAGTGTTAGTGAAAGATCTGACTGTGAGAAATTGTATTTATTACAAACCAAATCTCTCAAACAAACCTAAGTGAGCCTGAAGAGGCTAGGTGTGAAAACAATACTTGTCTTGAGCCCGAAGAGGCTAGGTGTGCAAATAATACTTGTCTTGAGCCTGAAGAGGCTAGGTGTGCAAATAATACTTGAGTCTGTAACCTTATCAGTTATAGTGGATAAATCTTGGTGCTGCCAAGGACTGGACGTAGCTCTTTGATTTGAAGAGTGAACTAGGATAAATCACCGTGTCAATCTCTCTTCCCTTAAACTCTTTAATTGCTTTAGTTTTTCTTACATCTGTCAAGTGGTGTGTGTGCAATAGTCACCCGTCCATCTTGTATTCTTCCACTCGTCCAAAGCTAGCTTTCTGTTTGCGAAAAGATTTCAGCTTTGCTTAAATTCTGATAAACACAATTCAACCCCCCCCCCCCCCCCCTCTCTTGTTTATAGTTGTCTATTTCAGAAATATGGGTAAGATTTCAGCTTTCTGTATTGAACTTGGACAAGATATGAGGTAGCATCTATACATTCTTTTGTTCAGTTTATGTAGTATTTTTTATGTTGTCTGAAGTATTGGATTGATATGTTGAACTTGACTTTATGATGCAGACAACCTGGTTTTAAGCAAATTAAGTTTTTGAGGCAGGAGAGGCACACGGTTTGCTTCCTTGAGTTTCAAGTCAGTAAACTTTTGATCATATTTATGGTTTTTTATTGAGTTTGGTGGTGACTTCATAATTGTGTACATGATAACTAATTATATTGCTTTATTGAGTTTGATGTTTAAGTCAATTGATAACAGGCGAATTTTATCAAAAATAGTTACTTCAAATGGTTAGTTTACATGATAACATATTTTCTTTTTTTTTTCCCCAAAAACAGGTCAATGTAATTTGTTAATCTCTCCAAATATTGTTCTGTTATATGCTCCAGGTCTATTGGGGTTTACCTTGGTGGTTGGATTCATTTTGTTTTGGTTTTATATTATGTAGGTGGGTTCTTATATGTTGCAGCAGCCACTATAATTTTATCTAGAATTCACATAAATCTTCGAATGGTCTTTGATTCAATTTTTTGGTTTTTAATTTCTCTTAACTGTAATTTCTCCTTTTCTTTAGATTCTTTTCATAATGAACCCCGTTTTTTTTCCCTGCAGTTCTAACAACTGCAACAATGCCACTGAGGAATGATCATATACTTTTGGCTTTCTATCAGTGCTACTGTTGGCTCTCTTAAAGTTTTTTGACACAGTGCATGATCATTAGACACTCATTGTAATGTTATAATCATTTGCTGACAAATTTATTTAACTATTTTGGAATTCTTCCTTTAATATGTTGATGTTAAATATGAGCCCTTACAATTTATTTAAACTATTAATGATATAAATATATTGAAAGATGAAGAGTGTTAATAAATAAAAGTAAAATTAAATATTATAGCATTATTTATTTACTTTGAAAAACTACCCGTGTGTTACATCCTGGTAAAAATCACTAGTTGAAATGAAAATTATGAAAAATATTTTCTCATGCATCATCTGGTTTATGCCATGTGCCGGGCATATATGTATTTCTATGTACCTATCTGTTTTTTCTGTATTCATTTATTTTGTTGAAGCAGTTGTTGCTGCTTGGTCAGTGTCAGTGTGCTTTCTCAACCGTTCTTGTTTTTTTTTTTTTTACAATGGATGTTCAAAACCTAGTGTGGGAAAATATTATCTTTCTCAACATTTTTTTTATTTCCTTTGTACACTTTATTATTGCGTATTAGTGAGAGGTTGGTTTACTGGTTCAAGAATTCTATAATAAGTCAATGCTTCTCAAAGGAGTGATTTCTTCCTTCATAGCTCTTATCCCTAAAAGGGACAACATGCAAAAGGTATCCGACTTTAGATCTATCTCTCTAATTGGTGTTATTTATAAGCTCGTTTCCAAGTTGCTTGCTACTAGACAAAAACTTGTGATTGGTTCTTTAATTTCTACATCTCAATGGGATTTTATTGCGAAGAGGCAAATTCTTGATGGTGTTCTTGCAGTTAGTGAGGTTGCTGACTTAGCAAAGGAAACAGGTGATGATTGCCTTATTTTTAAAGTAGATTTTGAGAAGGCCTATGACTCGGTGAATTGGGGCTTCCTAAAGTACTTATGTTGAGAATGAGTTTTAATGGATGGATGCTTGTGTGTTCAAGGGTCATGTCTTAGCTCTTGTCAACAACTGCCTAACAGAGGAAGTTGAGTTACAAAAAGGACTTCGACAAGGTTTGAGTCGTATGATGAGTGGAGTGGTGGAGTTGGGCCTCTTCTCTGGCTTCACGTTTCAGCAAACTAAAAGTGTCTCCTTTTGCAATATGCGGACGACACAATTCTGGTTGGCAAAGCGTCTTTTGAAAACCTTTGGGCGATGAAGGTTGTGCTTCGGGGATTTGAGTTAGTGTCGGGTCTAAAAGTGAATTTTTAAAAGAGCTACCTATATGGAGTCAATGTGGGAAGTGATTTCTTGTCGACTGCGGCAAACTTCTTAAGTTGTAATTTTGGACAATTCCCATTTAATTACTATTAGCCATTATTAGCTTTATTAGCCTTTATTAGTCTCGCATAATTTCAGATAACAACAATCACATTTGATTTGTATCCCTTGATAGTTGTTGTAACATTATTAGGAGTTATTATAGCAGATTTTGTGGCTGTGATTCATCTCCTTTGGGCGCATGCATAGGAGTTTTGGTTGCTGCTCATTCATGTATATATTTTCCTTCAGCTTGATGAATAAACAACACAGAGAAAAACATTCCTTTACATGGTATCAAGAGCATCAGGTTAGAATTCTTATACCTGACGAGTGCTATGGCAGAAAAAATCGAGCAACCAAGAATCGAGCAACCAAAATCAGATGCTGGGAAGAAACACCCATCACCATATGATATGAACTCCAGCGATAACCCCGGAAACGTGATTACACAGGTGCAGCTGCGGGGTGAGAATTATGAAGAATGGGCAAGAGCCATGCGGACATCCTTGAGAGCAAGGAGAAAATGGGGTTTCATTGATGGAACCATAAAGGAACCTGCGAAAGAACCCTCTGGGATGGAGGATTGGTGGGTCGTTCAATCCATGTTGGTGTCATGGATCTTGAACACAGTAGAGCCTACCTTAAGATCAACCTTGTCTTACTTGGAAACTGCCAAGGATCTTTGGGACGACATCAAAGAAAGGTTTTCGATTGTGAATGGCCCACGCATTCAGCAGCTGAAATCAGATTTGGCACAGTGCAAGCAAGGTGGATTGACTATGGTGGCTTATTATGGAAAGCTGAAGGTCTTGTGGGATGACTTGGCCAATTATGAACAAGTGCCGATTTGCACTTGTGGAGGGTGCAAGTGTGACATTGCAGCGAAACTGGAAAAACGGAAAGAGGAGGAACAAGGACATTAGTTTTTGATGGGATTGGATGACGTGCTTTATGGAACAGTTCGATCCAACTTGTAAGCCACAGATCCTATGCCATCTTTGAACAAGATGTACTCCATTTTGGTACAAGAGGAAAGGGTACAGAACATCACACGGGCTAAGGAAGAAAGACCAGAGATCATGGCCTTGGCTATCCAAACAGGTGCAAAAATGAAAGTGTGTGAGACCAAGAACAAATCATTGATCTGTACGAACTGCAACAAAGTTGGTCATGATGAAACAAGTTGTTTCTTGCTGATTGGATACCCATAATGGTTGGGTGAACGTGCAAGAAGTGATGGCAAAGTAGGATGAAGAGGAAAGGGTAAGAATCTCATTTGGAGCCAATCTTTGGAGCGTCTTTGGTTCAATACGTGCCCATGCTGTCCAGAACTTGGAACACAATGCTGGTAGCAAAGGAAAGAGCTCTGTCATGGCAGGGTTAAGCAATGAGCAATGGGAAACTTTGTTGCAAATGCTTAATACATCTAAGGTCACTCCAAATGAGTGCATGACTGGTAAGACCAAACCCAATATATGGATCCTAGATAGCGGGGCATCCAACCATATGTCAGGAAGCCTTCAATACTTTGTTGATGTACGTGGAGTGCCTGGATGTCCTGTTGGACTTCCTAATGGAAAATTTGTAATGGCCACTAAGGAAGGGACAATCAGGCTTGCTGGGGGTTTAAAACTAGAGAATGTGCTTTATGTTCCTCAATTAAATTGCAACTTAATTTCTATATCACAACTGATAGATGAATCCCGTTGTATTGTTCAGTTTACTAATAACATGTGTGTTATACAAGACCAAACTTCGAAGATGCTGATTGGAGCGGGTGAACGAAGGGATGGACTCTACTTCTTCCGGGAAATTCCAAGAATGAAGGCTTGCAGATCTGAAGGGATGAACCAACTAGAACTGTGGCATAAACGCTTGGGACATCCATCTTGGAAGACTACTCAGTTGATTTCTAAAGACAGCGGTGGGAAAGATAGTAATTTACTAAATAAAGCTTGTGACACTTGTCAAAGAGCTAAGCAAACTAGAGAAACATTTCCATTGAGTAATTATCATGCTTCTAATACATTTGATTTGATACATTGTGATTTATGGGGAGCTTACAGAACTCCATCTTCTTGTGGCGCTTCATATTTTCTTACTGTTGTGGATGATTGCTCGCGTGCAGTGTGGATTTATTTGTTAATTGATAAGAAAGAAGTGTCACGGATTTTGGTAAATTTCTTTGCGATGGTGGAAAGACAATATAATAAAAGGGTTAAAGCTATTAGAAGTGATAATGGAACATAATTTGTTTGCATGAAAAATTATTTTCTGGAACATGGAATTGTTTTTCAAACATCTTGTGTAGGGACACCGCAGCAAAATGGAAGGGTCGAAAGAAAACACCGTCACATCCTCTACGTTGCAAGAGCTTTGCGGTTTCAAGAAAGTTTTCCCCTTAATTTTCGGGGCAAGTGCATCTTGACGGTAGGGTACTTGATTAATCGCACTCCAACCCCAACTTTGAATGGCAAAACTCCATATGAAGTCCTGCACGGCCAGCCACCCTCCTACACTCATCTACGCATATTCGGCTCTCTGTGCTATGCTCGCAACCAAGGCACTAAAGGAGATAAGTTTGCAAGTCGCAGTCGTCGGTGTGTTTTTGTTGGGTATCCTTATGGGCAAAAAGGATGGCGAGTTTATGACCTTGATACCCATGATTTTTTTGTGTCAAGAGATGTAGTCTTCTTTGAAACACAATTTCCCTTCCAACACAGTGAATCTACATCAAATTCAGCGAATCATAACGAAGCAGCGGTTGAAGTGGATGATTCTTGTCTAGACACATTAGAATCAGCAACAGAAGCAAGTCTTAACGATAAAGGGGGCACCCATACTATTGAGGTGAATGTAGAAGACACTACTGTCATACTGAACCCGCCAGAAATGCCCCATACTATCGAAGTTGATGTAGAAGACACTGGTGTCATGACAAATCCTTCCGATGATTCTGGGCCACTAGGACGAGGTTGTCGTGTTAAACGTCCATCTACCAGGTTGGAAGGTTACGTCACGAACACTATTCAAAAGTTGAGTCCTCCCACTCGTTCACTAACTCCATCACATTCTTCAGGTACACCCTATCCTATAACACATTATGTAAACTGTGATAAATTTTCTCTGCCACATAGACAATTTCTTGCAGCAATTACTGCAGAAAAGGAACCACTATACTTCCATGAAGCAGTGAAATATGTTCAGTGGAGAGAAGCCATGCAACCCGAGATTGAAGCCCTTGAACGTAACAGCACCTGGACCATGCAGCGTTTACCACCTGGCAAGAAAGCTCTGGGATGCAAATGGGTCTATCGCATTAAATATCACTCTGATGGAACGATTGAACGTTTTAAAGCCAGATTGGTTGTGCTTGGAAATCATCAAGTGGAAGGGATCAATTACACCGAAACATTCGCACCAGTTGCCAAAATGGTCACTGTACGCACTGTCCTAGCTGTGGCAGCAGCAAAAGCTTGGGAACTTCATCAAATGGATGTGCACAATCCGTTTTTGCATGGTGATCTTCACGAAGAAGTGTTTATAAAAATGCCTCCTAGCTTTGCTGCACCGCAACCAGATATGGTGTGTAAGCTTCGCAAATCGCTTTATGGGCTAAAGCAAGCCCCACGTTGCTGGTTTGCCAAGCTCTCTACTGCCCTCAAAGCCTATGGGTTCCAACAATCATCTCTTGACTATTCTTTGTTCACTTTGCAAAAACAAGACACTCACCTTGTGGTCCTAGTATACGTTGATGACTTGATTATTGCTGGAAACACTTCTTCTGCCATCAAGCGCTTTAAACTCTACTTGAGCACGTGTTTCCATATGAAAGACCTTAGCGTATTAAAGTATTTTTTGGGCATTGAAGTTGCCAGAAATCCTACAGGGATCTTTCTTTGTCAGCGTAAATATGCCCTTGATATTATATCTGAAGCTAGTCTCCTTGGTGCTAAACCTGCTGCCACTCCATTAGAGCAAAACCACCGCTTGGCACTGGCTTTGGATAAGCTATTCCCTAATCCCGAGCAGTATAGGCGCTTGGTTGGGCGTCTGATTTACTTGTGTTTTACTCGACCTGAATTATCATACAGTGTCCACACGCTGTCTCAATTTATGCAACATCCCACAACCGAGCATTGGGAAGCTGCACTTCGAGTAGTTCGATTTCTGAAAGGGAATCCAGGACAAGGAATTCTTCTGGATAGTACATGTGACCTCCAGCTTCATGGTTGGTGCGACTCCGACTGGGCTAGTTGTCCTTTAACCAGACGTTCTGTTACTGGCTGGTTAGTCCTCCTTGGTGGCTCCCCTATATCCTGGAAAACAAAGAAGCAACACACTGTATCTCGTTCCTCTACTGAAGCTGAATACATGTCCATGGCAACTGCTGCATGTGAGTTAAAATGGCTAAAGGGGATTCTCTCCGACCTAGGTGTTTCTCACAACAAACCCATGACTCTTCACTGTGATAGCCAGGCAGCGTTACATATTGCCAAAAATCATGTGTTTCATGAACGCACCAAGCATATTGAAGTAGATTGCCACTTTGTCCGGGATGAGATTCTCAAAGGGAATATTCGACCAACCTATGTTCCTACTACAAGTCAACTTGCGGGTATTTTCACAAAGGCATTAGGAAAACCACAGTTTCAGTTCTTCCTTGACAAGCTGGGCATTCGAATCTTGCATGCACCATCTTGAGGGGGGGTATTAGCCTTTATTAGTCTCGCATAATATCAGATAACAACAATCACATTTGATTTGTATCCCTTGATAGTTGTTGTAACATTATTAGGAGTTATTATAGCAGATTTTGTGGCTGTGATTCATCTCCTTTGGGCGCATGCATAGGAGTTTTGGTTGCTGCCCATTCATGTATATATTTTCCTTCAGCTTGATGAATAAACAACACAGAGAAAAATATTCCTTTACAATTACCTTGGTTTACCGATTGGAGCCAATCCAAGGAAGGCGTCCACTTGGCAATCGGTTATTGACGTTATGAGGAAAATGTTATCTAGGAGGGTTGGGCTTGAAGGACTTGGATCTTTTCAACTTGAGTTTGTTAGGGAAGTCGAGGTGGTGACTAGGGGTGGGAATAGGTCAGGTTAGGCTTTAGCTAAATAGGCCTGACCTGTTTCAAAAATATCAAGTCTAAGCCTGACCCGTTACCTGTCAGAGGCTTTTTTTAAGGCCTAACCTGACATTTTTAAAAGTTTGGCCTGACCTGAAAGCCTTTTAAAGATCTATTTCCTATGAAGGCCTTTAATAAGGCCACAGGCCTACTGCTAAATAGGCCAATGACTAAATAGGTCAACACCTAATACCAACTTGCATAAAACTATTTCTCGGCACATATAAATTGCAGCAAAAAATTAAGTAATAAAATCCACATATGAAAATTAAAGGAACACGGGGCAATGGTTTCCTTTCTCTGCCGTCTGCATTTGTGCATCCTGATATACACTATCTAGCCTCTTATTCCCATTAGAAGTGCTAGCCCACACATTGTACTTCATGCTCTTATGGACATCATCTTCACTGCATGACTTTATTGCAAAGAAAAGTGCATCATCATATTTGGTTGGAAAACCCGGAAGGTTATATAGATTTGTCCTGATTTTGCTGTTATAATTTCCACTCCCATCAGTAGCCGAAGTTCCGGCAGAATTACCTCCAGACACTAATGCACCTTTCGAATTATCTACTTGCATGACCTAAATAAAGCAACAAAAAACAAAGGAAAATAAAAATTGCAGAAAAGATCAATTATCTTGTTCCATGACTTAAAACCACAATATAAAAAAAAAAAGAAAAAAAGAACTAAACAGTTTACTGACAAGATTTATAGAAACCACATTGATTGTCCATATTTTCCCTTAATCATAGATGACTTGTTTAGGTTTCACTATTTTCATATTCGTTAATAAGTAGTAATTTAGATTTTAAAATATCAATCATTTTCATATTCGTTAATATATGAAATGAATCCATATAACGATGGTATAATTCAAGCAAAAATAAGATCAACAAGTTGCCAAGACGCACATTAATGTTTCTTTTCAACATTTCATCATAAGAATATCATTCTTGGGTACTTGTATACACTTCTTTTTTTTTTTTTGATAAAAGGGTACTTGTATACACTTCTTAAAGACCGGAAAAAATGGAAATGCAGATAAATTAACACAAGTATAATCTAATTTTGTGTTTCTTCTTATATATGAAATCCAAGAAAATATCAATTAATTTACATTTTTACACAGGCATCAGAAGCAGGGCATGAATTAAGCAGATATATAACAATTCAACCACAAGAGACTTACAGGATATTGAAGATCCCATGCATCAGCACCAACATAGTATCCTGGTTGTCTGAATCTTCAAAGAAACAACCATAAAATGTAAAAACATAAATATATATATAGAATAAATTGATGAATTGAGTACCAAGATGGTGCGACGAACCTGAACGTCCCTGAGCTAAAAGTACTTTATATTGATCCACCTGAATGGTGCGATGAACCTGAACCAGAAATTACCGCAATATCAGTTACCACCCTAGTGGCCACTGCTCAATGAGAAGATGCATGCTGGCAGGAAATTATACCATTCAGATATGGCCACTGTATGTGTTTTGTGCGGCTTACAAACAGAGACATCTTCTCATCTTTTCCTTGATTGCTCCTTCTCTGCACAAGTCTGGGTTTTTGTGTTTAATTGGCTAGGCATACAACAATCAGCCTGCAGCGATATTGTTCAACATTACAACTAGTTTAAAGAGGGTTTTAGGGGCATCAAAAAGAACAAGTTGTCGCAGATTATTTGGCATGCAACTGTGTGGTCTATCTGGTTTTTAAGGAATGAGATCATCTTTAAAAATGCTAGTATCTGCTGAGTGTATTTCATTTGGACAGCAAACCTATTATGAGTTTGGGTATATAAGTTAGTCAGGTTGTAGGAATGGTTTTGGTTGGCAAGTTAAAGCTCTTAACCTTGTTGTTAGTTTATTACTCTTGGTTGAATTTTTATTTAGCCTTTGTATACATATGTTTCCACCGTTGTATACGGATTTGAGTACTCCTATTGCTCTCGTTAATACAATTTTTGCTTATATAAAAAAAACTTTATTATTGTGTGTTAGTTGTGACTTTGGTTATCTTATGCTGTAGATAACGTACAATATTATTTTGTTAGTACAAAGCCAGATTTTGCAGTAAATTGATGCTTCCTTCCATAAATAGAAGGTCACACACACTTTCAGCCTGTACCGAATTCCTTTAATAAATTTTTCCCAGCTTAGTTTGTTGTCACTTTGCAAAGAGAAACTATGATTTTTCTAATTAAACATTGCACCTTGCCTTAAAATTTCAATCTCGTTATTGAAAGCCTCACCACAGATCATTCTAGACTCTTTGCAAAATCTTGTCATTATATGATTACTGAGTGAAAAAGATTTAAGAATGAATACTCTCTGTTTTGTATGTTATTGCAAAATTCTCCTCCAATGCTTACTTTCCTTGCTGTAACATCAACTCCCAATTTTTATACTGATAACTATAAGAGCAACCAATATGTTTGTAGTATCTCTTTTTGTTGAGTTGCAAAGAAATTGAGAGGATTGAGAAAAGGATGCCGCGATAAATAATGTCTCAACTTAGCTGTGACTTACTATAATAGCATACAACTCCTAGTATTTGCAGTCTGCTTCTGCATTTTAGTTATAGATTTTGGAAGAATAGGATATGGATTGTTATTTTGACAACCACTTCGGTTCTCAGTTGTTCAATTTGGATGGGCCTTGCAGCTTTCTCTTTTGGCCCTAAAGGTATCAGTGCATCAAGAAAAAAAAGAGAGAAAGGCCAAAGAGTGGAAGAGTGTAATAGATGATAGAAGTATTGTTATGAATTATCTCATCTGTGTAATGATACAATTGTTGTATATATACAATGATCCAAGAGCTAGAGCTAGCTTAACCAACTCTTAACTAACACTTAACTAAACTAACCGAATATAACAGAATATAACGGTTTAACAAACTTTCAGTTATTCATTTCCCTTTACACCTCCGCAAACTCAAGGGTGTGGAGTCTAACACCCCGAGTTTTTCTTTGCATTTCTCAAAGATGTAGTGGGTTCTTGCCTTAGTGAGAACATCTGCGATGCATCTTGTGGAGGGGATGTGATGCACCGTTAGTTCCTTTTGTTGGATCTTCTCTCTAACAAAGTAGAGGTCTAGCTCAAAATGTTTAGTTCTTGAGTGAAGGATAGGATTGGCAGCTAGCATGACAAAGACCGAGGCTAAAGTATCAACAATCTTTTTGATAGAAAGAAGATACTCATTCATTGTACTGTTTTCTTGATGCTTTATTCAATCGAGTCTTTAGCTGGCTCACTTTGGCCCTTGTTTGGGAAGCAAAATACATCATCAATTTCGCCGGATCCAAACGCATGTTAACACCCAACCATTCTTGCATGGAGGTTCTGAGACATTGAGGCTAGAAGCCATGTGAACACATGTTGATCTTGTTGCTCCCAACTTTCATACACATCACTGATCTTTCCCAATAATCGATCCTCCTCATTCAAGAATTTTCTAGGTTTCCCACGTAATCAGATTCGAAATGTATTTCTGCAATTTGTGAGCTTTGATTGTGCCTATGGCTTGCATCTTCCACGTCAAGAAGTTGTCATCATCTAGCTTCACCGAAATTGGAACCATTGACTGAGACAATTGAGTTTGCGCAGGTGTGGTGGCCATTCCAGGATCTTGATCTCTGATACCATAAAGGTATCAGTGCATCAAGAAGAAAAGAAAGAAAGGCCAAAGAGTGGAAGAGTGTAATAGATGATAGAAGTATTGTTATGAATTATCTCATCTATGTAATGATACAATTATTGTATATATACAGTGATCCAAGAGCTAGAACTAGCTTAACCAACTCTTAACTAACACTTAACTAAACTAACTGAATATAACAGAATATAACAGTTTAACAAACTTTCGATTATTCATTTTCTCTTACAGGCCCCCTTACATCCCTCTATTTATTTATTTAATTGATGTAAAATAGATAGGTCATTATATCATCATTTGATTCAGTGAACCCACCTTCTAGAAGAAGGCTTGGTTACATTGATGGAAATTTTGATATGTGGGGATGTGTGCTTAATATGATCCTATGGTTGTGGATTTGTAGTTTTTCTTTTTAAAATAAAAAAAAAAATTGGATTGGGGATGCCATGGTTGACTCTACTGTCTACATATTTGCTAATGTGTTTTGATGTCTCGGGGATTAATAAATAAACAGCATTTATCGTAATTTTGAAGGAGAACTTTGTTAGATACCATTTGGCTCTGTAATTGGCCTTTCCATGCTTTATTTTTAGGTCTTTAAGGATGTCAGCATCTTGCTTAATTTTTTTTAATTTCACTAATCACACAAAGCGATTCTTGTAAACTCTTATACATGAGATCTTTCTGCTATATGATTCTGTTATAAGAGATTCTGATTACTATAATAATCAAAAGGAACACATGTTAGGTATTTCTGAATGATGAATGTTCTGTTTCATATGTGAAGAGCATATGAAATCCAAATCTAAAGCACGTGCTTAGGCTTGTGCTTGAATATACGTGATAAGAAATTGCAACCTGCACTCTGATGTGTGTGTATTTTGTTGACTGTTGCAATAGTTGAGAAACTCTAAATTCTGGTCCAAGTAAAATTCAAACATCTTTGTACAATCTGATTGTAGTGAGATTAAGTTCTCTTGGCTAACTTTGCTATGTGTTTTTATGTATTACTATTATAGTATTTTTGTATACATCAAGAATGAAAATTCCGTGGTTTGTTGCATCAACATCAAGTAATCAATTGGTATCTTTGAAATGACTGATTATGTTGGTCAACCATGACCATGCGGTGTAATGTGTAACTGGACTCTGGTTGATTACCAATGAAACTTTGTAACTTGCGTTTGAATGGACACCAAGTAATTATTGGGCATTCTAATCTATTTATATTATTATTATTATTATTATTATATAATAAATCCTCAAACGCGGGCGTCACCACCTCAGCACTTCAATCATCCTCTTTAACTTCCTTTCCATCTAAAAATATGATGTGTCAAACTCTTAGATTTTGTTTGTGAGTTTGGAGGAGAAAGAAAGGGAGGAGATCAAAGGGAAAGGAAAGAAGAGGGAAAGGAAGGGAGGAGAAGGGAGGAAACTATTATCTCTCACCTTGTTTGCGAGTGCATATTATATGAGAGGGAAGGAAATAAAAGGTTTATGACATTTTTACAATCTTTCTCTTATTTAAAAAATTAAGATAAGTAATATTCTTTAAATAATATTAATGCACCTTCCAAAAAAAATATTAATGCAAATTAGTAAATACTAGGAGGGTAAATTAGTATTTTAATATTTTTCCCCCAAAAAAACCCCAAATTGGGGTAAACCAAAAAACTGGGCTGAGAAGGGGTTTGGGGGTTTTCTAAAATCCTCAAAACATTCCCCTTCAAATTTTTTAACTCGCAAATCTCACAAACATTCCATTTCCCTTACTTCCCCTCCAAAACAAAACTTACAAACAAAGCCTTAGAGACAAGCCAGTAAGCCACTAATGTCAACCACTTATACAAATATCACCAATGTAAATGTTATACAGGACCATTCACCTTATGCCTTCCATACGAAACCTTACCACAAGATCCCAACCCAGGAACAAAAACGCTCAGCCTTCCGCCCCTTCTCCAACACCACCACACCAATCATCCATTGCTCCCACATGGCACCACCACCCACAGCTCCCACCTCTTCTCTGGCACCACCAAACCAATCATCCATCATCCAATTTCACATGAGGTTCATAATTTAAATCTATTTCATGGAAGTTGAGATGGAGATAAATTGATTATAGGCGAATGGGCGGTTGGAGGGTTCTTGTCGGAAGGGGCGCTATACCCCTACTATTAGAATATACAAAATTAGTTACATGTTGGTTAGGAAGTTAGTTACTACTCATTGGCTATATAAGCACATTTTGTGCTCTTGTAAGGTCACTTTTACCATTTGTATCATTTTACATTTTCTTGATCAATGCACTTTCAAAGCTTATTCTGTTTTCCATTCATGGATGTTGTGTTTTGTAACATGTTTTGTCCTCGTATTGGGGGTCTTAATTTTGTTGGAGTGAGTGTTGTGGAGATGCTGGAAGAAGTTCGAAGGGGTCAGGAGTTGGTCGAAGACTTCTAGGAGTTATGCACCTCGGCCAATACCACTTTCATTATCAGTTGTTTTGAGTTTTTTTTTTTTTTGATATTTTTTTCCTTGCACTGGATTGTACACCCCAAGCTGGATTTGCTAATCCGCACTTCCAGCTTGCGGGGGACTATTAGAATATACCAAATTAGTTAAATGTTGGTTAGGAAGTTAGTTACTACTCTTTAGCTATATAAGCACATTTTGTGCTATTGATTTTCCTTGCACTGGATTGTACACCCCAAGCTGGATTTGCTAATCCGCACTTCCAGCTTGCGGGGGACTATTAGAATATACAAAATTAGTTACATGTTGGTTAGGAAGTTAGTTACTACTCATTAGCTATATAAGCACATTTTGTGCTCTTGTAAGGTCACTTTTATCACTTGTATCATTTTACATTTTCTTGATCAATGCACTTTCAAAGCTTACTCTGTTTTCCATTCATGGATGCTGTGTTTTGTAATATGTTTTGTCCTCGTATTGGGGTCTTAATTCTGTTGGAGTGGGTGTTGTGGAGACGCTGGAAGAAGTTGGAAGGGGCCAGGAGTTGGTCGAAGACTTCTAGGAGTTATGCACCTCTGCCGCTACCACTTTCATTATCTGTTGTTTTGAGTTTTTTTTATATATTTTTCCTTGCACTGGATTGTACACCCCAAAGCTGGATTTGCTAATCTGCACTTCCAGCTTGCGGGGGGACTATTAGAATATACAAAATTAGTTACGTGTTGGTTAGGAAGTTAGTTACTACTCTTTAGCTATATAAGCACATTTTGTGCTCTTGTAAGGTCACTTTTACCATGTGTATCATTTTACATTTTCTTGATCAATGCACTTTCAAAGCTTACTCTGTTTTCCATTCATGGATGTTGTGTTTTGTAACATGTTTTGTCCTCGTATTGGGGTCTTAATTCTGTTGGAGTGAGTGTTGTGGAGACGCTAGAAGAAGTTCGAAGGGGCCAGGAGTTGGTCGAAGACTTCTAGGAGTTATGCACCTCGATCGCTACCAGTTTCATTATCAGTTGTTTTGTGTTTTTTTTTTGTGACATTTTTTTCCTTGCACCGGATTGTACACCCCAAGCTGGATTTGTTAATCCGCACTTCCAGCTTACGGGGGGCTATTAGAATATACAAAACTAGTTACATGTTGGTTAGGAAGTTAGTTACTACTAATTAACTATATAAGCACATTTTGTGCTCTTGTAAGGTCAATTTTACTATTTGTATCATTTTACATGTTCTTGATCAATGCACTTTCAAAGCTTACTCTGTTTTCTATTCATGGATTATGTGTTTTGTAACACCTGCTTTGTCGCAGCCGTCGGCGGAACGACATTGGGTTTCCACTGAGAGATTAACGAATCAGAGAGGAGAGAACGAAAGGGTCGGTCCCTTTGGGTAAAAGAGCTTCTTCTATTTACTTTTCTTTGTTACTATTTCAGGCACACTCTTTCTTTGATTTCACTTTACTTTTCTTGCTTTTGGTTTACATTTCAGAGACACTTCTCGGACCTACTGCTTGGTCGACGACCACACTTCTTTTTCGGGTGGGGATTTGCATTAAGGATCTTGGTATGGATTTTGATGTTAATCTTAACATTACTTATCTTACTTTTGGTTTATCTATTTGGTTTACTTTTGATTTACACATCTCCAACATGCACAAGGCATGGTAATTATTTATTAAAGGCTTATTGATAGTCATTCTTTACAAATTTAGATTTTAATGCACAAATGCTTATTGATTTGGGGGCTTTGCTGAATCATCAGTTGCAAGATGTGAAAATATGGATTTGGAGCTTTTGTTGAGGTATGGTGCTGCACAGAAAACATCTTAGAAGACTGAGTTTTCAAAGATCTAAGGTAAGCCTTCTTCGCCTGTTTCGAATCTATCGAGCAATCATAGAGTTTCTTTGTGCTGGAAAGATTAAAAAGAGGCAATGAAAAGAAAATAACATATAACCAAATGAGGCAAAATAATATATCTATATTGTATAAATAATGGCAATGCTACTAAAAGACTCCATTCTTCATCATTCAAATATCTCATTTAATTTATACCCATCTTCCATTGTTTCTCACGGAAAAAATCTACTGCATGT
Organism: Sophora flavescens; assembly: GCA_030762895.1. Lineage (NCBI taxonomy): Eukaryota > Viridiplantae > Streptophyta > Magnoliopsida > Fabales > Fabaceae > Sophora > Sophora flavescens. Next base: position 130,523,953 of record CM061069.1, read on the forward strand.
GAGTGGTAGCATACATCATCCAAAATTTCGAGTTGTACCTATTTGGTGCTCTCTTGATTCAACTTCTCTATGATCAGAGTTGGGGCTTCCTATTATTGGATTTTCTCCCAATTCTATACCTACATTTCTAGATGGACCACTTTCTAGGTTTTCTCTCAACTGCACCATATTGTCATCTTGCTGACTTCATGTGGTAGTTTGGCTTTCCTAGACTCACTGTTTGGTTCAACAAAGTAGCCACTGTTACCTACAACTTGGCTTTCATTATGAGAAAAACTAGCATTGGATCTGCAAATTGGACAAAAGGGTGTCTTTAGAAGTCATGTGTTCATACATTAAGAATCAACACTTCTAGGGCTGTGCTGAGTCACCGACACCATCCTTAGTTGCACCGGGGTGTGAGCGAAGAAGCAAATTGAAGGCTAGAGAATTTTGATGAATTCAATTTCTCAGAATAGCTGCAATGATCGGAACCCTAAGTTTATAGATTAATGTCGACCAGGTTTGATGGGGAAGCCATCCCAACGATTCCACTTCCAAAAAGCAATTCCTTTTTGTGGATATCCTCCCTCCAATTCCGGAGTTTCTTTATTGGAAAAGGTAAATATTATGATCGATAAATAATCATTGAAATAAAGGGAGTTATAGCGATTTCTGCAATAAATCCTTATTGAAACAAAAAAAAAAAACAATTTCTGCAATAAAAACATTTTTTTTTTTCAGCATCTTCAGGCGGATGAAAGGTGGTGCAGCAACAGCCATGGATGTCTTTCTCATCCAGAAAACAATTCAGTCCTCTGTCCCATTTTTTGACTTGTTCCTTCGGTAGCCCCTCTCTCATCTGAACCGTTGCTTTTCTTAAATATTAAATCAATGGCACAAATTCAAGATGGACCGGTCCTCCACTTTTTTATAAGAGGATGTTAGAACTTGCCAAGTCGGATACGTATTTTCTCTATAAAAAAAAAAGCACACGAGGTGTTTGGAAAGCACTCTCTTATATGGTGACATTGATATTCTTTATTTGGCTCTTCCATGACAGGGCATAATGTTTGATCCAGTTTCTCTGACTTGCGGCCATATATTCTACTATATTTGTGCTTGCTCAACTGTATCGGTATTTATTTTTAATGGACTTAATCCTGAAAAAGAAACGTTCTCTATGTTGAAACTTGAAAGGTACACTACCAAATATGAAATTTATATTCGCAAGCTTTCCTAGCTGCTGCATTGTTATATTTGGAATGCGTATATACTGAGTTATGATACAGTTGGCAAAAAAATTATTATGAATGATATATAGCACATAATAATTTTCACTCACTTGTGGTTTAACTCAAATAGGCAATTTACTCCACATGAATCTATACGAGGTCTCTCTTCTAACCTCCCTGCACCTTTGTTGAGTTGACTCTTGGTCTCATGGATATAGGTCCTTCAATTTTTACTGCTTTTAACCATTTTCCTTAATAAATTGAATTTTTTATTCACTCTAGAATCATACAGATTTTCCTACACATACGTATACACTTGCTGACCTAGATTATAAACTTATCATGTATGGTCTTTTACATATAGTCAAAATACATACTAACTTAAACTTTACCTATATACCCTTTTAACATTCAATAGTAGTTGGATACTCTTGCTAAACATCAATATTAGATCAGAGTTCAAATTCAATTTCTGTTTTGCCTTTGTGCAACAATGGAAGAAAAGTCTCAAAATCTGTTGAGTTTAGATATTATATTCTCTTTGATTCCAACATTATCGCTCCCCTATCCCATTGATTCTGTCTTCAATCCAAAATACCTTATTTTTCTACTTATGGCCAAGTCCATATAAGCATCTATACAAGCAAAATAAGTTGTAGTTTATGGCAAGCTAGCAGCTTACTCTTTTGCTTTTTGGTAATTGTTCTTGCAACATGGTTGCTGTAACACTCGGGTGCTGACGAGGATGGGGAGTGATCGCCGGTGTAAGAAAGCACGGACAATGAGTGACTCTTGGCAGGCTTCTAGGCCGAGGGACACATGAATGAACCGATTACACACCTGAATGAGAGGGATCCTGTGACTGTGTAGGTATGGGACTATACAGTTGAGGATGACTTATATGAATTGATTGGTACTACCTATACCAACAAGATGCATCTTCTTTTCGGTAGCCCATCACTTAAGAACTCCACAGTTAAGCGTGCTCGACTTGGAGCAATTCTGGGATGGATGACCTCCTGGGAAGTTTTCCCGGGAAGCGTGTGAATGAGGGCAAAGCATGCTGAAAAAGATCGGTGTTGGTCTGTGGGGACAGTCGTCAATCCATAGAGCAGCCAGGGATGTTACAAATGGTATCAGAGCGGTACCTGTCCCAGTACGGTGTGGTTCGGGGACGAACCAAGCGGAAGCTGGTGGGCATGTAACACCCGGGTGCCGACGATGACGGAGAGTGGTCGCCGGTGTAAGAAGGCACGGACAAGGAGCGGCTCCTGACAGGATTCTAGGCGGAGGGACACATGAATGAACCGATTACACACCTGAATGAGAGGGATCCTGTGACTGTGTAGGTAAAGGACTATACAGTTGAAGATGGCTTATATGAATTGATTGGTATTACCTATACCAACAAGATCCATCTTCTTTTCGATAGCCCATCACTTAAGAACTAAGCGTGCTTGACTTCGGAGCAATTCTGGGATGGGTGACCTCTTGGGAAGTTTTCCCGGGAAGCGTGTAAGTGACGACAAAGCATGCTGAAAAAGATCGGTGTTGGTTTGTGGGGACAGTCGTCAATCCATAGAGAAGCCAGGAATGTTACCGTTGCTCTTTATAGGCGATTTTTTGGATTAAAGCAAGCCAAATCCATTTAATTTAAGTGCCCGAGATTGCTTTATTCGTATAATTTAACTTGGACAAGTTATTGGACTATACTTGTGTCTATTTATGAATTTATGCATATTATTAGCATTTATCTCTATTATGCATATTATTTTCTGGATCGATTTCACTCGTGAAATTGTATTATCTTGACTAGGCTCTCAGGAATATAATTTCATACGCTTTCATTTGTGCCAACAACCTAACTTCAGTGGTTCACATGAAGTGATAGCCCTAAAATCTCAAGCTAGCATATTTTTTTGTTGAGAAAACTATTAATCTTCCAGGGCTTTTTACTACTGTAGGTTAGCAATCGACTTTAGGCTTGACCCAAGGTCCTATTTATTGTTCCTGGTTTGATTTTAGTAAGATTTGGATTCTCTTCCTGTTAGGGCCCAGTCGGTAGTATTGTTAGTAGATTAAGGAGTTAGTTAGTAATGGCTATTATTAGATTAGGATATTCAGTTAGCTATGTTAAAAGTTGTTGTAGTTGTTAGGGTCCAAGTCTATCTCTATTTTATAGGATCTAGATAAGTTAGTTATTCACTATTTTATAGGATCTAGATAATTGATAGTAAAAATGAAAACAACACAAAGAACAAGGTATACAAGTATACCCCCAAAGGAGCACTCTCCTTTCACACTAGGATTAACCCAGTCACAAATCAATGATTACAAAGACTGTCTTCCTACCCTATTAGTAGCCTTATCTATAGGCAAACCCCCTAACAATTAGCTAACTGATTTCTCTAACAAATCCTATTAGCAAATCAATTATCTAGATCCTATAAAATAGTGAATACCTAACTTATCTAGATCCTATAAAATAGAGATAGACTTGGACCCTAACAACTACAACAACTCTTAACATAGCTAACTGAATATCATAATCTAATAATAGTCATTACTAACTAACTCCTTAATCTACTAACAATACTACCGACTGGGCCCTAACAATTGTTAGAGGTTTGTTAGGGGGTTTGCCTATAAATAAGGCTACTAATAGGGTAGGAAGGCAGTCTTTGTAATCATTGATTTGTGACTGGGTTAATCCTAGTGTGAAAGGAGAGTGCTCCTTTAGGGGTATACTTGTATACCTTGTTCTTTGTGTTGTTTTCATTTTTACTATCAATAAAGAAGTGTTTTAGTCTTTCTTTTTGTTGCTGTGAGTTTCTTTCTTGAGAGTTAGGCTCTGTTCTTCATATCAGGAAGAGAGATTCCTAACAAATTAGTCCGACCTGCTGGATACGTTTCGCAAAGGAGAAGATGGCCAGCGAACAAGAAGTGAAATGGGCAGAGTTGAAGGCTACCGTGGAGGACATTAAACAGCTGTTGCGGGAGATGATCACCGAGAAGACAGCTTCCGTTGAGGGGGCTAAGACGGTTAAAAAGAAGGTGGAGTTGCTGCATTTTACGGGGACAGACCCGATTGGGTGGATTGTTAAGGCTGAGAAACTCTTCGAGATGCAAGAAATACCTTCGTTCCATAAGTTGAAATGGGCGTTCATGAGAATGGAAGGTGCTGCAATGCATTGGTTCTATTCTTGGAGCCAAGGGTATCCGGATCAAAGTTGGGAAGCATTCTCCATGGCTTTGATTAGAAGGTTTGAAGTACGGAAGGAGAATGTGATGATGACTGTTAATGGCGGGGGAGAAGCACACCAGAATGATTTAGTGCCTGTGACAGAAAGAATCATGCATGTGGTGGCGGAAGAGATGATAGTAGGGAAAAGTCTCGGAGAAGGGATAGTGGGAGGAAGGAGCAACAAGGGGGCAATGGTGACAGAAGGACGAAGGGAGCATGCGGTTCTTGGCGACCCACCCCCTCCGCCGGAGCCGCCGGGTGCCGATCTGCTTGTGGCGGCCAAGGTGTTCCAACCAGCTCCAAGCCCTGGCACTTATACCACGGTTGGAGCCACGGGAACCTCGTAACGCAGCCCACCCTGCGATGACCCCTCCATGGCCGGAGCTGTCGGTCACCGCTCCACTTATGACGGTTGATGGGTCATTACTGACGGAAGCACCCTGGACGCTTGCCATGGACAACTCGAGTCCGCTGGTTTTCAGGCCACTTGCAACGGCCCTGCCCGAGCCACCAGAACCAGACCCACCTGCGACGGTCCAGAATTCGGCCAAGCCGCCACCACCACTGGAGCCTCCAGATGCGACGTTTTCCGACGAACCGCCATGGTGTAGGGTTGGAAAGGAGCGCCGGGTTGAAACTGTATTGTCGCTACGTGTAACCACCGTGAGAAAGAATGAGTCATGTGCGGAGGCAAGGTGGGAAGGCAGTCAGCTAAACACACTGGTTAACCTAATGGGCCAGGCCCAACTCATTGAAAGAAGGCAGTGTGTTAAAAAAAGAAAGGTTGGGGGTGCATGGGTTGCTGAAAGTTCCTCAATGTTGGGCCCATTTATCAGAGTTTTTTTTCTATATTGGACCAAAACCCAAAGCCTTAGAAAATGCTAAAGAGACTGAAGTGGTCCAAAAGGATCCGGGGCAAGAAAATTTGGTTCTTTCCATGGGAATTGAAAAAGAACAACAATGGGACCCTGGTGGACAGCTTCGTATGACAGCAACAGATGGATGTGGATCATCATGCTTCAAGTTATGGGACCCCGGTGGATGTTTCAACCTTGAGGACAAGATTGTTTCAAGGGTCGGTAGTATTGTTAGGGCCCAGTCGGTAGTATTGTTAGTAGATTAAGGAGTTAGTTAGTAATGCCTATCATTGGATTAGGATATTCAGTTAACTATGTTAAGAGTTGTTGTAGTTGTTAGGGTCCAAGTCTATCTCTATTTTATAGGATCTAGATAAGTTAGTTATTCACTATTTTATAGGATCTAGATAATTGATTTGCTGATAGGATTTGTTAGAGAAATCAGTTAGCTAATTGTTAGGGGTTTGTTAGGGGGTTTGCCTATAAATAAGGCTACTAATAGGGTAGGAAGGCAGTCTTTGTAATCATTGATTTGTGACTGGGTTAATCCTAGTGTTGTTTTCATTTTTACTATCAATAAAGAAGTGTTTTAGTCTTTCTTTTTGTTGCTGTGAGTTTCTTTCTTGAGAGTTAGGCTCTGTTCTTCATATCAGGAAGAGAGGTTCCTAACAAAAACTATGTATTCTGTTGATCACTCCAATGATGTTTCATGACTTCTTATCCTTTGTACCCTGAATTGGACAATTCCTGCATGTTGCTAATTACCCTGTTGGACTCAAAGCTCATATGTGAAATGTACAGACACTTATATTGGATGCTGGAAAAAAATTTCTCATTAAGATTTTGAAATATGATGATGATGTTATTGTGACAATGCATGACTTGATTCAATATATGGGCAAAGAAATAGTTTGGCAGCAATCAACTTGGCCTGACAAACACAACAGGAGTTGGTTTCATAAGGACATTATTCATTTTTTTTTTAAAAAAAGGTATGCCATCTCAAAGTGTCTTACATCTCTTTCTTTACCTCTTGCGACGAATTTGTACTCTATTTTACAATTCTTAGGCCTTATTAATAGTAAATGACATAACAATTTATACTTTGTATGTTACTCTAAATTCTTTTATGAAATTCTTAACACAATTTTTCTGCACACTTTGATTCTGTTTTTGTCACCGGGAAGATGTAGGCCATCTCTTTTTAGCTTGCTCTGTATATTTTAAGGTATGGTCTTTGGTTTATTCCGGGTTGGGTCTCTCGACTGTACTTCTTTACCATTTGATTTTCTTTTGGAGAATCTTATCATGCTTAACTTGTCTCACAGTTGCTTTCAATGGGACAAATACATTGAAGATTATGGTTGAGATTATGGTAAGCTTGGGGCATTACACATTTACAACATTTGAAGAGTAGCATACTCTGAAGCACAATTTGTGAAGCACTCTTCGAATGGAATAACGGTTCAATGGGTAGTGAAAAGCCCAATGAATCCCTATAAAACCATCCCTGTGTAGATGTGTTGATGGATTCTGTTAAGACATTCAAATAAATGAAATAATATCGGGAACTATAACTTGCTTCATAAGAGTGTTACTTATGGTTGAATATACTATTGGATATATCATATAATTGTAAATGCGAGTGTTGGTGACAGGAAAACAATAGTAGGTTATACCATTGGATTGTTGTTTGTGATTTATATTTAGTTTTATCTTGCTCTTGCTCTTGCTCTTGCTCTTTACTTGGTTGCAGACATATTTTTTTATTTTTTTTAAATCAAATTATAGTAGCAGAAGCAGTCATACAATGTTCTTATATAATAGTGGGGCTGTTGCTAAAATTTACTGAGGCGGATCACAAGGACTTGATTAACAGCAAACATGTAGCTGGAAATTTTCTCCAAATTTTATCTGATGAATGTGTTCTCGTAAGGATCATGTACATAGTGATACTTTGGTAACCATATCAAAATATAGAAAGGCATTCTCTATTCAGTTTCATATTTTTCTGTGGAATAAAGAAAATGCATTTGCTGCACTCCTTGAAACTATTAATTAATTTATTTTGCAAAAGTCAAAGTCTGAGTAAGTTGATCTTCACATGTTGAGAGTACATACAGAGAAATACATGATGTAATTCAGAATAAGCCTTATATCTTTCATTGTTTCACAAAAATATTGTCTTCTATTATAATCTCATTTATCGCCAATGTATTACCAATTTTATACTATAAAATTTATAAAAAGAGAGCAACCACGAAATGCACGGGTCGCAATTAGTTATGATTATTTTGTGCACTGAAGGAGTTTACAATATTCATCATAGTTGTCAAATTGTGAATTGTAATGTATTGTATGATATTAATAAAAACTTAAATATACTTTATTCTCTTGGCCGTAGGAGCCATTTAGAGCATCAAAACACTAAACCAAAAAAAAAAAAGGTTGAAATTCTTAATTTTTTATGTTATTAATTTTTTTTATGATTATTGAAATGGTTGGATTGTTACTTAATTTTTAGGATTACCCTTTATTATAATTTATGATTATGATCGATGTTTATAGCATGCGCTTTAGCTCTAATTAATTTTACATGTAATAATTGCTTATAATGATGTTAGGGGTAATTTCTGCTTATATGGTGTTGCGACCGAGATAGCAGTGCAGGCATAAGAAAGATTTGGGTAAAATAAAATATGGGAATTACCACCAATTTTATTTAATTTGAGAAAAATATAAAATCTTAAAAAAAATGGATTGGTCTTTGTAACCAAAATGAGTTAGGAAAACGATTACGAGTAGGGAATGTATTAAGCATCTTACATCGCTCATTTTATGAAATGAATGCTACCTTAAATTAGTCGCACAAATTTAATATTTTTATATTACCCATTTTACCCCAAATATTATTTACAAGAACATAAAAGGGATTAAGAATTAATATTTATAGGGACCATTCAATTGATAATATAATGAAAACAATTGAAGAATAGTTGTCAATCGATTGCTTTAATTTTGAAATGGATTTAATAGATTAAAACAAATGCAATTGATTGACTATTTTATTAAATCAATTTTGCTATAAAATATGTGATGGATTGAAGAAGCGAAGCAATCAATTTAATTTCCTAAAAATAATGTTCAAACAATTGATGAGAACTTGAAATCAATTTAAAAGATATAATTTCAATAAAACAATTGACTCAATATTGAAATCAATTGACTTTATCTATTTGCATGCTACATAGATAAACAATTTTGTCTTGCATGCTTATATTAGCATTTGTTGTTGGAAAACTTATAAATCTAAATACCATACAGATACAAATCATAGCATGTGATTTGTGTTAATCAAAGTAAAGAGGAGGATTTCATACCTTGGAGATTCGCAGAATCCATCACAGCAGATCAAAGGATGAGAAGAAGATGAACAGTTTCAGAATGTTGGAGAAGATGAGAGGGTTACTCCTCTCTTTCTGGTAGGTTTTGGTTCTGTGTTACTGACTGTTAGAATGCCTAATGGGGAGGCTATTCTTATAACCTACCAGCAGAGAGTAGGGACCTCTCAATGGGTTAATATTAGAAATGACCCATCCCATCATAGGGTCATTCTTTAGTAAATACCCAACAACTATTTTATCAATTGGTTACGTAATTAGGAATTAATATTATAACTGATATATATTAATAATTTAATTATAATTTAATAACTAATTAATGCTAATCCACTGTTATACATATTAAAATTTAACATTCTCCCACTTGGATAGCATTAATCAATTATTAAAGAGAAATACCAGTTACGATCAAAGCACACGTTAACCGTAAAGATAAGAAATACAAGCTTTAACAATGCGTAAAATAGTATCCGATAGGGAAGTAAATCATACATGCTAAAGACTCATATTTCACATAAAGATTGATGAATATAAAATTGCATATAATTAATAAAGAGAAATATGCAATTCAAAAGATGGTCCAAGCATCTTAAAATGCTATAAGAGATATGAAACCAAGAATGACGTCAATTTACATATCTCATAAAAACGATAATGGGCAAATAATGGTTTCAGACTCCCACTAATCCAATACATCAAAAAACTTAACTAAGCCCATATGAATTACATGATTCCGGAATATTCCAACAGTTAAGCCTTTGGTTAGTGGATCAGCAAGCATGTTTCCTGTATCTATATGCTCAATACGAGTCGAAACTCCTGAATCTTCTCTCTAACGAACAAATATTTCACATCAAAATGCTTAGTGCGAGAAGAGCTTCTATTGTTATGAGAGAAGTTCACAAGCAGATATTGTCACAATATATCACAAGTGGCCTAGATATGCTTTCAACAATGTGAAAGCCAGAAATCAAATTTTTCAGCCACATGGCTTGACAAGTAGCCTCATAGCAAGCAACATACTGCTTCCATGGTAGAAGTAGTCTGAAGCGCTCTGTTTGACGCTTTTCAAGAAATAGCTCCTCCCGCCATCATAAAGATAAAGCCGAAGTAGATTTTTTTGGTCGTCGGGGCAACCTGCGAAATCGAATCGAGTAACCAGTGACTGAAGTTGATCGGACTTCTTATAGGTCAACATATAATCTTTGGTTCCCGCAAATATCTCATGACCTTTTTACGGCTTTCCAATGACCCAAACCTGGGTTGCTCAAGTATCTCCCTAAAGCATTTACAGCAAAAGCAATGTCGGGACGAGTACAAACTTGAGCATACATTAAACTGCCAACAGCGGAAGCATATGGGACCTTTTCCATTTCATTTATTTCTACATCATTTTGAGGACATTGAGATTTAGAGAATTTTTCTTCACCCTTTTGAACAGGTGCAGCACATGGGGAGCAAGAATGCATGTTAAACCTTTTGAGGACCTTTTCAATATATCTTTTTTTAGACAATCCAAGAACACCACGTGACCTATCACGATAAATCTGGATGCCTAAAACAACAGAAGCATCACCAAGGTCTTTCATATCAAAGTGGCTGCTCAACATGAGTTTTGTCTCAGTCAGGATTTTAACACAACTGCTAGCAAGAAGTATATCATCAACATATAGAACGAGAATGATGAATCCACCCTCACAAGTCTTCAAGTAAACGCACTGATCTGAGGCATTTTCTTTGAAGCCAAGAGAAGTGACAACCTGATCAAACTTCAAATACCATTGTCTGGAGGCCTGTTTCAGTCCATAAATAGACTTATTCAGCTTGCAAACCAAGTGCTCTTTGCCTGTTTCAGTAAAACCTTCAGGCTGAACCATGTAAACATCTTCAGTAAGGTCTCCATTTAGAAATGATGTCTTCACATCCATCTGGTGAAGTTCTAGATCAAAATGAGCTACCAAAGCCATGACAACTCGAAATGAATCTTTCGTAGAGACTGGTGAGAAGGTCTCCTTATAGTCAATGCCTTCTCTTTGGTTATAGCCTTTAGCTACTAATCTGGCTTTGTACCTTTCAACTTTACCATCTGGAGTACGTTTGGTTTTGAAAACCCATTTGCATCCAACAGGTTTACAACCTATTGGCAATTCCTCCAGACTCCAAACACCATTATGAGACATAGAAGACAACTCATCATGCATAGCATTCAGCCAATCAGAAGCATGTGAGTTAGAAATTGCCTCCTCAAAGGTAATAGGATCATCATCGTCATTGAGGTCAAACTCATGTTCCTGAAGATATACAACATAATCATCTGGTATGGAAGGTCTGCGCACTCTTTGAGAACGTCTCAGTGGAATTTCATCAACAATAAGATCATGTTCTTGTTCATCTACAAGCGGTGCTGCCACACCATCTTCATGTTGAAGATTCTGATCAACATCATCAGCTGGAATCAAAACTTCTGTAGGAAAAGGAACAGCTGGTATAGGAACAATGGTGCGATCTTCTTTAAGAGTAACTGGTCGTGGTATATCACTCCCACTATCCAAGTCATCCTCAAAGAAAACCGCTCGATCAGATTCGACGACTCGCATAGAATGAGATGGACAATAGAATCTGCTACCTCTGGAACCCACACAATAGCCAATAAAGAAGCCACTAACAGTCTTTAGATCAAGCTTCTTAGACTGAGGATTATAAGGTCTAACTTCTGCCTTACAACCCCATACATGAAAATGTCTCAAACTCGGCTTCTTTCCACTCATGAGCTCATATGGATTTTTTGGTACAGACTTGCTGGGTACTTGATTTAGAATGTAGACAGCAGTTTTTAAGGCATCTCCCCAAAGAAAGTCTGGCAATGATGAATGGCTCAACATACATCTTACCATCTCCATAAGTGTGCGGTTACGCCTCTCGCAACTCCATTTTGCTCGGGAGTACCGGGCATAGTGTATTGAGCTTCAATACCGCATTCCTCAAGAAATCGGCAAAAGGTCCCGGGTTTCTACCCGTCTCATTATATCTACCATAGAATTCTCCACCTCTGTCGGATCTTACACATTTTATTTTCCTACCTGTTTTCAACTCAACAAATGATCTTTAAAGGATTTGAAAGCATCTAGAGAACTAGACTTTTCTTGCAGAAGATCTATCCATCCATATCTCGAGAAATCATCTATAAAGGTAATAAAATACCCATATCCACCCATGGCAAGTGGGTGTAATAGGTCCACACAGTCGGTGTGAATCAATCGTAACACATCGTCACACCTATTTGCCGCTTTATTCCTAACCTTGGCGTAGAATTTGCCCTTGATGCAATCAACACATGTATCAAAATCGGAGAAGTCTAGATCATGGAGAATACCTTCCTTGACTAGCCTCTCAATACGGGGGCCTAGAAATATGCCCCAAACGTCGATGCCATAACATAGAAGATTGTTCATTAATCCTACTGCGTTTGTTTCCAATGCCAGAATTAATGCACATGTCATGCAGATCTAACATATAAAGGCCATCACGTAAAACTCCCGAACCAACGGAAACAGAATCTGAATAAACAATCAATTTCCCACTACCAAACTTAAAAGTATAACCACATTTATCCAAAGCGTAAACAGAAATCAAGTTCCTTCTCATAGAAGGTGCATACACAAGATCTCTTAAAAGCAAATTATGTCCAGAAGGCAAAAGTAAAGAAACAATCCCAATGTCAATAACAGAAACTCCAGCTCCATCTCCCATTATAATCTTGGACTCAAGATCACTTGGTTTCCTCAGGCTTGTGAACCCCTGCAAGGAATTCACAACATGAATGGTTGCACCTGAATCTAACCACCAAGTATTTGGAGGAACATCAATGACATTGGATTCAAAGCATGTTAAAGCCGGGAATATACCTTGCTTCTCTTGTTTCTTTTTCAAGAAATAGCAATCCTCTACCTTGTGGCCATACTTCTTACAATATTTGCAGTTACCCTTGAAAAAACCTTTCTTAGCCTGGCAGATGCTGTTTTGCATTTTTCTTCTTTCCCTTTTGATCTTTCTTCACAAACCTTGAGCCCGACTTAGAAGTTTGATTTGGATCGGATGCAGAAAATGAGCACTGTGAGATTTACCCTTTCTAATGGAATCTTCTTCTTGTGTAACAATGGCAATCATCTCATCCACCTGTCCATTCAAACTTTCCGAGTATTGTAAGAGGTCTTCATTACATCGAATTGTGAAGGAAGAGATTCAAGAACCCGGTAGATTAAAGTGCTTTCACCAATTTCCACTTTAAGAGATCTCAGTTTGTTGTAATAGTGCATCGCCTTCATGATATGCTCACACACACCACTCTGACCCCATCATATTTGGTCTTGTCAAACAAGGAAAGATATTGACTTTTCTCGAGCCTTCTCAAAAGTCATAAATTTCTCCCCAACAGACTTTCTCGATATTCTTTAGCATTATTGGTCTCGTGATACTCGCCCGATGGATTTCTCCATAGTGTACTTCATCACTTTCCAGGCACACTCTATTAGAGTGTTCCCATTTCTCATAAGCAATCTTTTGTCTTTGCAAGAGATTCATCGGTGAGAGCCGCTGGCTTGTCTTCCTTAAGGCTAGATCCAAGTCAGCAATAGTTAAGTAGAGATCTAGAAACTCTTTCCAGTCCTCATAGTTTGTCCCATTCAGAGTTTTGTGAGAATTTGGGAAGGAGGTGATATAAAACAGAGAATAGGAATCATTAAGAGTTGAAGGCAATATGATTCCTATATATATATATATATATATATATATATATATATATATATATATATATATATATATATATATATATATATATATATATATATATATATATATATATATATATGTTCAGCCAATCTTGCCCATAATACAAATTTCTTATTCATTATAATTCCGCCTAAGGGTCCCGAATTATAATAAATAAGAAATACAATAAGAAGAATAATACAATGTACTGAACTTACATCACCAAAATTTCTAATACCGATAGGGTACTTGAAACCATAATTGACATAAGCTTAAGACAATAGTACAATGTATAATAACGAATTACATTAATAATAATACACCGATAGGGTATAATTATTATTAATATAATACCATACACATTAGAATAATTAATTGTTTAACAACACAAATTTTGTATAATTATACCCACGATAGGTGAGTTCATAACTATACAAAATATCAAAAGTCATGCTACAATTATACATTAGAAAAAATATTTTGTATAACAAATGCAGCATAGAACACACAACTTAATTCACATAAAATATTCGCGAGGCGAGAGGTATCTCGCGAGGCGAATCTTGTGAAAAGTCAGCAACGTTTGGTCTTCTCGCGGGTACTCGCGAGGCGAGTAAAGTGTTCGCGAGGCGACCCTGAAACCTTTCATTTTCCTAGAACAGTCAGCCTTCGGGGTCGCGAGGCGAGGAGCATGTTCGCGAGGCGACCCAGAGACCTTTCATTTTTCTAGAACAGTCACCCTTCGGGGTCGCGAGGCGAGAAACGTAATCGCGGGGCGACCCAGAGAGGATGACAATTTCACTGTTCTGCTGGCTTCCAGATTCGCGAGGCGAGAATAATCTCGCGAGGCGAATCTGGAATTCCAACTGTTGCTGATGCCCAGAATCGCGAGGCGAGCAAAACTCGCGGGGCGATTGAACCAGTTTCACGAAAAAGGGAAACGAAAAACATCGATTTCTCACGTTTTATTTAATGAAATCCAACGATTTTCGAGTATGTTACTCGAATAACATGTGAGAAGAAAAGCCCTTAAACAATTTTCGAAATCATTGGCCAGAATCATAGTTTCGAATTTTGAAGAACAAGCATGAAAACGAAAGTTGTTGAAGGAAAACTTACAATTTTCATATTGATATAACATGATATGAAAATCCCTAACAATTTTCAGAACAGCTATAACATGTATCTATCCATGGCTCTGATACCAATTGTTGGAAAACTTATAAATCTAAATACCATACAGATACAAATCATAGCATGTGATTTGTGTTAATCAAAGTAAAGAGGAGGATTTCATACCTTGGAGATTCGCAGAATCCATCACAGCAGATCAAAGGATGAGAAGAAGATGAACAGTTTCAGAATGTTGGAGAAGATGAGAGGGTTACTCCTCTCTTTCTGGTAGGTTTTGGTTCTGTGTTACTGACTGTTAGAATGCCTAATGGGGAGGCTATTCTTATAACCTACCAGCAGAGAGTAGGGACCTCTCAATGGGTTAATATTAGAAATGACCCATCCCATCATAGGGTCATTCTTTAGTAAATACCCAACAACTATTTTATCAATTGGTTACGTAATTAGGAATTAATATTATAACTGATATATATTAATAATTTAATTATAATTTAATAACTAATTAATGCTAATCCACTGTTATACATATTAAAATTTAACATTTGTCACTTAATATAATCACGTAATTACATATTCCTCTTTTTAGGGAAATACAAAAGACCAAGTCCTAATATCAAGAGCTAAGGATGATGCTCGGGGTCTGAAGGATCTACAAATGCGACCTCAACAAGGGCGGTCTAAAGTATGTCGTCATGAGGGTCAGGTGCAGCGGATGAATGATGACTCAGATGCCTTCGAAATTCTCTTGGAAACCCAGATCTTTGATCCGTGATGACTCAGATGCCTTTGTGAGAGGATTTCACTGCTGTTTGGGATCTTGTAATGTTGTCGTTGCTGAGCTTTTGGGGTCTTTATTTGGGTATAAAGCTAGCTCGTGAGTTGTCATTTTTGAGCTTGATTCTCATATTGTAGTTAATGTTGTTCTGAAAGGCTTTTCCTCGGTTTCTGCTTCGTCTCCCGGATTGGAATTCTTCCGTGGTTCATACTTTTCGTGAGGCTATGTTGAGTCAACGGCAAGTGTACCGGGTCGTCGTAAGTAATAAAAACACGGTAAGAATTTACTGAGGTCGAACTCAGGGATTAGGCTATCAATTCTACCAATTCGCGAGAAGTTCGGTACGTTTGGTCAAGCGAGGAAAGTGGTTGAGGAGAGAGAGTATAGGGTCGCAATTCAATTTAACGAATCGAATAAATCTAAGGTATTAAAGTCTGAAATTAAAATATCTAAGGTCTCAAATCCACCTACCCAATCATGCATAGTACCCAAGTGATGATGTTTTCCTCCCTAAGTTCAATTACAATGTCAACCAGGACCCCCAAATTCTCCTAAATCCACTGTCGTGCTCAATAGGATGTATTCGACGATTGAATTAATTACTTACTAGGTCTCATAACCCAACCATCAAACTCTATAAAATTCGGTTCCTATAAGGTTGCATCGGTCTCCTATTCACTCTCGTGCAATAGTCGATCGACGATCCCAATTCAAGTTCTAAAACGCGAATTGCCTCCTAAGCCTCAACACGTTTAACTAGTCAATCACGCAAGCATATGATCAACACAATCAGATTCTACACCGTCACGGGTGGTTTCATTGATCCCTTAGACGAGGGGATTAGCTCCTCATGCCCGTAACAACGCACAAGCAATCGAAAATAATCACCATAGTAAAATAAGAAAAGAAAAAGGGAGACGCAGCTCCAGAAAACAAGGAATTCGGCACAAAACGCTACTAAACAGTGGAGTATCCAAAAGCTCTCGTTTCTGCCCTAAAACAGCAATATATAGAGTTCAGATTCTGCGCGCGCTCGCGAGGCGAGTAGCCTCTCGCGACGCGAATATTAAAAATGGCGCGCTTTCAAAATTGGACTTTCGCGAGGCGAGATGATGTTCGCGAGGCGAGACTTCAAACTCTAGTCTGTCATAGCCGTGACCTTCATCACGGCTAGGCCGTGATGGTCTCTGTCCTCCAGGGTCTTCAGTATTCGCGAGGCGAGTAGCCTCTCGCGAGGTGAGACAAATGATGACTGTTGCTGCTCAGCTGGTCTTCAGACTCGCGCGGCGAGTAGCCTCTCGCGGGGCGAGTATCTCCAGAATGGCAATTCCACTATTTTCTTCATTTTCCTTGACTCTGGAGCTCCACTTTTACCCTGAAACAACAAAAGAGAACGAAAAGCGTAATTCTATTCAAAATAAACTAAAAACTACAAAAGAAAATGCCTAGAATGAGGCAAAGACTAACTTAGGAACAAAACAAGGCCAAATTTGGGCGAAAACGAGATTGAACTCGAATAATTAGCACATAAACCACAGTCTTACTAGTTATAAAACTAGATAAGCCAGAGGCTTATCAAACACCCCAAACTTAAACCTTGCTTGTCCCCAAGCAAGCTAAAACTCAAAAAGACTCAAGACTTAGCAAGCTTAAAGATTCAATCAATTTCGCACAAATTTCATGTACTCAAAACAGTTTTTTTTTTCTTCAATGAATTCCCCCATTGCATCAATGTAATCCCCACATTCATTTACTTTAAACAATTGAGAACTTCATCATTCATGCAATCATTAATCTAAGTTGAGGATCAAAGTCACACACAAAAGGTAGATCACCAATTTCAAACAATTGCCTTCCTCACAAGGGTATGTAAAATTTCACTCATTCGCTCAAATTCATCTAGGTTGTCAACCTTTCACTCAATTTCACATTTCAAGAGCACTTCCCATCAATTTGATTTTCATCTCAAAAATAGTTCCCACGAAAACATGCATGCAACATCAAAAGGTCTTTTAAAGGTTGTAATGGGGCCTGGCTAAGGGTAGGATATTCAAGGATACTAGGCTTAAGTCCCTAAGAACTAAGAGAGCATGAGCATTTGACACATCTTCCACTTTTTCCATTTTTCTTTTTGCCTCAGGTGACTACAGTCTTTTCCTTGCTAATCTTTTTGTTTTGCCCCTTTTCTTTTGGCAATTATATTTATTTATTTATTTATTTATTTTGCCTTGGGTTTCAACCTTTATTTTTCTTTTTCTCAACCCAAAATGACATATCACCTTATAGCCACCCCAAACTTAGTTTCTCACAACCCTTCTCTTGCTAAGCTTCCATGCTCTCCTAATCCTAAGATTGAGTTAACATGGTTTTTTCCAGATTTTGGCTTATAGTATAGGGTCATCAAGAAACCATAGGCTAATTAGCCTCAATGTGGCTAACTAGGGAACATGCATTAGGGATGGTTCTTTTTAGGCCAAGTAGCTATTCAAAGAAAATTGCCTAAATAATTTGATGCAACACATAGACATGCAAACCATGAAGAGATTCAAGTAAATTCGGGAAAGTGCAACTTAAAAGTGATCCACACAATCAAAAACAAAGTTGGAGGCTCAAATCCTCACCTGGACATTTTTGCAAATTGTTTGACCGAGATACTATTCCTAATGTGTGCACCCCCTCACCCCAAACTTGTCATAAATCAAGCAATCACAATAAAATTCTCAAAGTTCAGTTTTCAATTTTTCACATGGGGATCAATTTTCTATTTTCAGAACCTAGGGGGAAATCATCAATGGTCAAAATAATTCATGCAATCAATCTATGCTAAATTTTATTAAAATCCAACAAGCTTGCCGACACACATTCATACACATACTCTTGATCTTCTCAAATTATTCAAGAGCGACAAAGAAAAACAAAAACACAAACAAAAACAAAGAACAAGGCAATTGGTTCCCTCCCCCACACTTAAAGCATACATTGTCCTCAATGAAAGAACACAGATATAAAATAAGAGTGAGGAAAGGAGAGGGTGCTCCCTGATCAAGTTGTAGTGGCCGCTTCCACGCAAAGCTCTTCTATGGTTGCATCCTCATCCAATTGGTCTCTCAGGCACCCCTCTGCTGGGCCAAGGACCTCTCCTGGAAGAAATCCTGCAAATCAAAAACTTAATTGCAGATTCGCGAGGCGAGAGATCACTCGCGAGGCGAATCTGGAAAATTTTTATTCACACTTTCCAGAATCGCGAGGCGAGTAGTATTTCGCGAGGTAAATCTGGAATTCCAACAGATGATGATGCCCAAAATCGCGAGGCGAAAGCAGTCCTCGCGACGCGAGACAGAAGCGTGAGCAAGCCTCTGAGATTCAGGGCTTGTCTCGCGTGGCCACTGTGGATTCGCGTGGCGAATCAAGCTTTTCTTTTTTTTTCTTTTTTTTTATATATAAATGAAAATGACAGAAAAATAAAGAATACCTAGTTTGGGTTTCCTCCCAATAAGCGCTTCTTTAACGTCACTAGATTGACTTATTAAGAAGCATCCACTTGGATCCCATAGCCTGTGGCATAAGGGCCAAGAGATGCTCATCATGTGAGATCCTCCACCCGGATCCCATGGTTTGTGAAGTGGCAATTGCAGAAGCAATACTACTTTTTCAACAATTCCACCTAGCACGTGTGTGAAAACTCCATTGACCTCTGCAATTATGAACTCACTTCCTCTCGGGTCGAATGGTGTTTTCTCGAGGAAGTGTGCCAGACTAGTGGGAGGGACTAACTTACCAGTGTCCACACATGCATGCAAGCCAACATATTTATTTAATGCAGCAAAATCAGATTGCTCAGCAAGCATGGTGGAGTCCACTACCACTTTATCTTCATTTTGAACTATCCCCCAAACCAGATTTTGCTCGAACAATGCTTCATGTGGGTATTGTACTAGCCGTTTGCAAATCTCCTCCACTTGCTCCGATGCCTTGTCACTTGTCAACTCCTCTTTCTCAGGTTGCTCTTCCTCAACATGTGGTTGTTCCGGGGCCTTGTCTTCAATTTCCTGAGAACTAGTTGCACCCCTGTTAGATCCCAACACCCTACCACTTCTAGTTGTTATGGCATTGCATTGGTTCTTAGGGTTGTTCTCGGTATCACCTGGGAAAGTGCCTGGGAGGCGCTCATTTAGTTGCTTTGCGAGCTGAGCAACCTGCGTCTCTAGATTCTGAATTGCTGACCCTGTATGAGTTGCCAACTTGTCAATGGTTGTGCTTGTATTGATTGACAACTTCTCAATTGCTGCACTCATCTTCTCAAAAGCCAACTCCCAAGGTTGCCTTCCACCATCTGTTATTTGCAATTGATTAGGTCCCGGAAGAGCCTGCTGAGTATTGTGCTGATGGATTCCAATGTTTGGCCTCAGACCCTGTTGAGGTTGTTGTTGTTGGGCTAGACCACCACTAGCATTACTCCAAGCGAAACCCGTATGGTCTCTCCTCATATAGCCCCTGTTCTGATTCTGATTGTGGTCACTGTCTGTTCCTCTGATAGTCATTCTGGGGCACACTGTCATAGAATTTGTGGCATGAGTCCACATGTTCTCGAGAGAAGTTGACCGGACAGCTCTAAATGTCATGATCTCCATTACAATTTCCACAACCCGGAGGCATTCCCTCGTGTATCACATTAGCCTTCTTGTTCTCAGACAAAGCAGCAATTTGCATCTTCAACAGTTTATTTTGCTCTAGAATGGCTTCCATTGCTGCAGAACTGACTCCACTTGAGGTTTCCCTACCACGGTTGTAATCATTGTACGACATCTTCTCCAATAATGCCCATCCGTCCTCAGCTGATAAATAGGAAAATGAACCGCCAGCTGCGACATCGCAATTCATCTGATAGCGCCCCCTCAACCCGTTAAAGAAATGTTGAACTTTGGAGACCGGGTCAAAGAACGCCGAAGGCCATCTCCTCAAGATCAATTGCTTCAAGCCTCTTTGCTCTCTGGCTTCTTCCCTTAAGCCCTTCTCGGTCTTGGTGATCTCCGAATCAAAAAGCAAATCCTCTTGTGAGAGGGTACCTCGCATACAAAAACAAGGCAAGACCAAGTGGAATCAAAGAAGTAGAGAGAAATAAAAATAAATAAATAACAGAAAAATAAAAATAAAAACAGCTTTACCAAATAATCAAATTCCCTAAAAATTAAGAAAATTGGTTGTGCCAATCCCCGGCAACGGTGCCAAAAACTTGTTAAGTCACCGGCAAGTGTACCTGGTCGTCGTAAGTAATAAAAACACGGTAAGAATTTACCGAGGTCGAACTCAGGGATTGGGCTACCAATTCTACGAGAAGTTCGGTACGTTTGGTCAAGCGAGGAAAATGGTTGAGGAGATAGAGTATAGGGTCGCAATTCAATTTAACGAATCAAATAAATCTAAGGTATTAAAGTCTGAAATTCAAATATCTAAGGTCTCAAATCCACCTACCCAATCATGCATAGTACCCAAGTGATGATGTTTTCCTCCCTAAGTTCAATTACAATGTCAACCAGGACCCCCAAATTCTCCTAAATCCACTGTCGTGCTCAATAGGACCTATTCGACGATTGAATTAATTACTTACTAGGTCTCATAACCCAACCATCAAACTCTGTTAAATCTGGTTCCTATAAGGTTGCACCGATCTCCTATTCATTCTTGTGCAATAGTCGATCGATGATCCCAATTCAAGTTCTAAAACGCGAATTGCCTCCTAAGCCTTAACACGTTTAACTAGTCAATCACGCAAGCATATGATCAACACAATCAAATCAGAATTGGAAAACATTAATTGAGAAAAGGAAGAGAATCATACATCACATCGAATTCTACACCGTCATGGGTGGTTTCATTGATCCCTTAGACGAGGGGATTAGCTCCTCATGCCCGTAACAACGCACAAGCAATCGGAAATAATCACCATAGTAAAATAAGAAAAGAAAAAGGGAGACGCAGCTCCAGAGAACAAGGAATTCGGCACAAAACGCTACTAAACAGTGGAGTAACCAAAAGCTCCCGTTTCTGCCCTAAAACAGCAATATATAGAGTTCAGATTCTGCGCGCGCTCGCTCGCGAGGCGAGTAGCCTCTCGCGACGCGAATATTAAAAATGGCGCGCTTTCAAAATTGGACTTTCGCGAGGTGAGATGATGTTCGCGAGGCGAGACTTCAAACTCTAGTCTGTCACAGTCGTGGCCTTCATCACGGCTAGGCCGTGATGGTCTCTGTCCTCCAGGGTCTTCAGTA
The DNA here is from genome assembly GCA_030762895.1 of Sophora flavescens. NCBI lineage: Eukaryota > Viridiplantae > Streptophyta > Magnoliopsida > Fabales > Fabaceae > Sophora > Sophora flavescens. The sequence continues at coordinate 130,545,614 of CM061069.1, forward strand.
TTCGCGAGGCGAGTAGCCTCTCGCGAGGCGAGACAGAAATGACGATTGTTGCTGCTCAGCTAGTCTTCAGGCTCGAGCGGCGAGTAGCCTCTCGCGGGGCGAGTATCTCCAGAATAGCAATTCCACTGTTTTCTTCATTTTCCTTGACTCTGGAGCTCCACTTTTACCCTGAAACAACAAAAGAGAACGAAAAGCGTAATTCTATTCAAAATAAACTAAAAACTACAAAAAAAATGCCTAGAACGAGTCAAAGACTAACTTAGGAACAAAACAAGGTCAAATTTGGGTGAAAACGAGATTGAACTCAAATAATTAGCACATAAACCACAGTCTTACTAGTTATAAAACTAGATAAGCCAGAGGCTTATCAGGCTAATCGTTGTGCATACCTGCTAGCTAATTTGGGTCATGCTGCTTCTTTTTCTTGGACTTTAGTTGACCATGTTCCTCCTGTGTTGGGCATATTGCTCCGGGATGATGCATCCCCATTTAGTTTTGTGGTTTGTTGTTTTCTTTCCTCTTGTATATATAAAAAAAAGGATTAATTATTGAGTTGTTATCTCAACTATTTTCTTTCCTCTTATATAATCTCTTAATATTTGTTATAAAATATTAATTTTTTAGCATAATTTTATATTTCATTATTTTGGTATTATCATTTAAAGAACTAAATTTTCTCTCTCAAATTTATCTATTTTTATTTAATTATTATGCTAAACAATTATTTTTCTCAATAAGTTTTATTTTTCATTTTATTTTTATTTTTATTTTTAATAGTGCGTTTTTTCTCTCATATTCATCTTTTGTCATTTTATCATTATGTCAAACAATTTTTTTTTTCTAAGTTTCATCATCTATCATTTTATTACTTTTTATTTTATATAGTCATATTTTTACTTTAGGGACCCAATTGAAAATTTTATATAAGTTCTGAGACCCAATTAAAAACTTTTTTAGTTTAGGGACCCGGTTGAAAATTTTATACAAGTTCGGGGATTTTAATTAGAAACTTTTTTAGTTCAAGGACCTAATTAAAAATTCTCAAATAATTCAGGGACCAACTGTATAATTGCAGGGACCATCATCATCAAAGCACTCATCTTGATTAGCCTATGTAAAATAAGAGTTCCTTGTGTCGCGGTGTTCTTATGTAGCTTACCTTCCCCTACGATTCACCTATAAAACCTCGTGATGACACACCGCTATATATAGGGATGTATTCGAGTGAGATTTCATAAAAAAAAATATTGTAGATTTTAAAAGGATACTAAGAATATAATGACTTTTAATATTTTTCTTAAAGATTTTTATAATCAAGATTTTGTAGTTTGGGTTTTAATAGATTTATATCATGAGAATTTAATAGATTTATGTCATAAAAATTTATAAGATTTGAAAAGATTATATGGATTTATAAGATTTGAAAAGATTATATGGATTTATAAGATTTGAAAGTAACACATGAATTTTTACCAAACATTTAAAGTTACAAGAGTAAATGAAAAAATAAAACAAAAATGGTAATTTTTTAAAGGCCAAATAGGTAAATTGGTCCTATACATTTATTTTATTTTTCATATTGGTGCTATAAAATTTTTATTTTTTAAATTGGTCCTACATGTTACGCTTTGTTTCCACATTAGTCATTTCTATCAATTTCGATCTTAAAGGGTCAGATCAAAAGACACGTGTCGGACTAAGGTGATAGCCACGTCGGATCAAAATTAATGGTGTTAGGTCCAAATTGACAGAAAGGACAAACGTGAAAACAGACTGTAACATGTAGGACCAATTTGAAAAATTAAAAAACTTATAGGACTAATAAGAAAAATAAAATAAACGTATAGGACCAATTTACTTATTTTATCTTTTTTAAATAAAAAAAATGTAAGACCCAATTTTCCAATCTTTTGTGTGTGTTTGGTTTCACGTTGGTAATATTCAGAATTGATTATGCCGTCTGTCAAACGTGATTTTAGTGAAAATGATGTGTTTGGTTACTCTCAGGTAGAATTGATTTTGCTTTCAGAAGTGATTTTGCCTAGAAGCTAGAAGAATTAGCTTTTGCATTGAATTGAAAATTATACTAAATTTTACATCAAACTTACTTTCAAAATGAAAACATCCAAACATAAATCACTTCACTCCAAACTCAATTCCAACCAAATAAATTTTGCAAAATCATTTCCGTGTGTGTTTGGATGAGCTTTTGACAAACGTGATTTTGGAATGAATTGGTTTTGTAAAATTGATTTTAGTTAAAAGTGAGTTGAAAGTAAAGTGGTTCATATTTGGACGCCTTCATAAAAAAAGTGATTTATTGACTCAATATTACTTGTCAAGTCACAAATTACATAATCAATTTTCGGATCCAACGTGAAAGCTACAAATTTCTGCTTCAAGATGAACGTGATTTTAAGGCTATAATCACTTTCTGATCATGGGAGCCAAACATCAAAGATATTAGGTCAAACCACGTTTAACCATGGCAGAAGCACTTCCGGCACTTCAAACCAAACACACACTCCATTCAAAATCATTTTTATCAAACGCTTATCCAAACACACACTTGGTATATGTTTCGGTGTAGTTCACACAATTGCCTCTTCTAACATTAAGGATTAAATTTGTGTAAGCCATCAATCAAAAAAAAAAGTGCAAGGCAACAATGATATTAGCAATACAATTGCCAATGCTATTTTCTACAAATTATTGTTGAGACCATTTGAGTTTTATCAATTGCTCTACCAAATTACGCTGTCAGAACAATTTATTAATCCAATCAAGAATATTGAATTTACCATTTGAATTTACCACTTTATCAATCCCATCTTTGATTGAATTTATTAATCAATTGCTTATACGCTTTCTGCAACTTCAAAACCAAATAACCACTTGTAAATTATTGTGGGTATTCTTGTTCAATCTGATCCATGGCTTCCAAACGCATTGTCTGTTATATTATCTCTACTAACTAGTTTAATTCATAAAAAAAAAAGGTTGAATAACTTGGTTAAGTTGAATCCCTCGCCTTCCCGACCCCAAATCCATGCTTTCTTCTTTTCGAAACTGAAATTGCTCTCTACTTTTTCCAATCCCAAAATCGAGAGCTATTCAGCCATTTGTGTAATAAACTTAAAATTAAACAAAAATTAACGGTGCTAATCAGTCGATGGAACTACATCGACACGAGCTTTCTACGAAGCTTCTTCGAACTGACTATGTTCCTTCAAAGTGTATCCCAACTCCGCTTCAATATTAAGAAATTTGTGCACTTTGGATTTATCAGACAAAAAAGAGAGACAAACAGGGATGGGTGATAAGAGAAAGAAGAGGATTGGAGGGAAAGATGTTTCTAACGGCTGAATAAAAAAGTAATGAGAGGAGGAAAAAGTAATCCCCATCGTTCAACCTGGAGTGTGCGTGAGACGAATTTTGCTTGTCCCTTATTCAGTCCTAAATATCGATATGGTCAATTCTTTGAATCCGAACTCGTTCCTAGCCGATCATATGCGGGTTGGTTTAAGATCGGATCTAAATGGGACGAGACCAGGTTGACCCGAAGCTAAATAGATTCTTTGCAAACTAAATTTTTGTGAGTGAGAAAAATGTTATTTTTTTACAAGCCAAAATGCCGGCAAAAGATGCTACCTAAAAACCATCAATTGATCTCGTGGCACCAAATATATCCAAAACTGGATGTTACAAAATATCAACAAATATATATTTTTGCTGGATGCTTCCTTGAAAAATAGGATACTTACGTCAAACATGATTTTTTTCAATATTACAAAAACCACAAAATATATCAAAGTGAGAAGTAAGCTAGGAAGGGATAAAAATAAGAATAGATTTTTATTATATGGGTTCGAGTTGGACTCGTCCCTCACCCGGCACCGGGTCACTAAATGGGATGCGGGTTCGTTCTTTCTGTTTTGCGGGTTAGGGTCAGACCCGACCTGAACACTACGGGTAGGGACGAGTTTTAGAATCGGGTCGGGTTTTACACACCCCTAGTTCAACCTTCCATTTTCTTTGTTTTTTTATCTTAAAATGTTCCTCTCTCCTTTTCAATCTATGATTGAGATTCATGAGATAGAAATTCATGGGAGAGAATCCCTTCCCGAAGAAGTCTCGTGTGTAACACCCTGTTTTTCCTATATTTTATGTAGCAGTAAATACATATTTAAATGTGTTTATTTTATATTAAACTCAGGATGATTTTAATTAAACTAAAATCATTTTCTTGTGTTGTTATATCATATGAAGTCACGGGTACAACGTCGGAAGAATTACGATCGGAAATGCAACCGGGTACCAAATGGAGCAGATTATGGACCATAAAAGAAGTAAGGAGACATGATGGAAGGGACTATGATACACTCTAAAAGTACAATCATCACACTTTTCAAATTATAATATTATTCTAATCCAAAAGTCATTTCTCTCTCTTCTTCCATCCAATCAAGCATTAAACCACCAAGCTTGATCAACAACCTCTCCTCACCCCCTTTTGGTCGTGAACTCTCCCCCCTTTCCTTATATATATCCCTTTCATTTTCACTTCATCATCTTCCTCCTTCAACCTCCATTAAAGTTCATCTTCTTCCTTTCTTCTAAAAGTTCAAGCTCTTAAAGCTTTAGTTTTTATTCATCTTTTCTACTTAAGTTCTTCATTAAAGTTCTTCCTTATACTAAGGGTAATGCTCTCATATAAATCTTTTTGCAAGTTTCATCTTTTATTTCTTAGTTTACTTTATGTGTTCTTTATATGCTTTAAACTTCTAAAATCTCTCTAAAATGGTAGAAAACTCCTTTTGAGTTGAAACCACTTTCTATAGTCTTGTATTAACTTATATTCTCACATACTAAGAGGTTGTGTAAAACAAAAATCTCTATCCATCTCTTCCAATGAAGGCCGAATGCTTGCATTTGTGACCTAGGAAGTTTTTGTTTCAACTTTTGGAATATGATCGTGTGTTTGAGTTTCTAACCATCCTTTGATCTTGAATCTATAAATCTTGGAAGTTTTGATAGCTTGTTCCTATGATGGTCGGAAAATATGAATAAGTAGGCCTAGGATACTATGTTTCAACTTTCCAAGTATTGATCATGGATTTAGAACTCTTTATAACTTGTTTATTTCATGTTATTAAAGCTAGTATGTGTTACTTTCATTTTTCCAAGATGATCATTGACTTGAGCTCCATAAGATATTTGGATGCTAAGTCTAAGAGATTGGAAAGTTTAAGGATTTATAACTTGTTTATTTTATGTTATTAAAGCTAGTATGTGTTACTTTCATTTTTCCAAGATGATCATGGACTTGAGCTACATAAGATATTTGGATGCTAAGTCTAAGAGATTGGAAAGTTTAAATATCTCTAGTCATTAAATCCTATGAAGGTCGAACCTAGAAGGTTATGGACCTAGGATACCTTGTTCTTATTTTCCAAAATGATAATGGTTTTGAGCTCCTTAACACATATGGATGCTAAACCTAAGAGATTGGAAAGTTTAGTGAATGCTGGCCTATTTTACTAGCCTTGGCCGAATGCCCTATGTTTTTAACTTAGTGGAATTTTAATTCAACTTTGTTAAATGATCATTGTTTATGAACTCCTAACACTTAAGGATCATAAATCCATGAGTTGTATAATTTTTGGGAATCTCTAACCCAAAGAACTAGTCTTGGCTGAACCTATACCTTGTGGTTTAGTGTTCTTGTTTTGATTTTTACTTGTGATTTTGCGTTCATAACCTTAGACTTCCATCGCGGAGGAAACGAGAATGTTCGTGACTTACCTCGTCGAGCATCTAATCTTCTTACCTTCACAGAAAGTAAGAGGGGATTTCCTAGGGATATTCAATGACTATATGCATGTGTGTATGTGTTTACTTGAGTGATTTGAATATTATTTCTATATTGAGCCAATTCTTGAATAACTTGTTTACTTGAACTATTGTGGTTATTACTTGAAGTTGAACGTTACTTGCTTTAAAGTGTTATGAATGATATATATGTGATGAACTGTCGTTAACTGTGATATTATTGTTGAAAATATATGACTGTTGATTGAAGTTTGAGAAGCCGGACTTGAGTCTGTGCACAATAATTATAAGGATTAAAAGCCTTAATAAGCCTTGAATAGGACTTTGGAAGTATTGGTTTCATTCGTAAAAGCTTCTTATTTAAAACGCTTACTTCAAAGAGAAAGAGATTCTAGTTTTGAAAAGAAACGTTGAAGTGTTTTTAAGTCAATAGAAACTACCTTTTATGATGCAAAGTTTGTATGAGAGAAAACCTTTTTCAAACTATGTGTTTCATGAAGGAAAACCCCCTTTGGAAATATTTGACCTTACTCCATCAAGGATTTCAAAAGCGAACGAATTTCCAAATGTTTTATAAAAGAATTTGTAAATGAAAAGATTTCCTCCTAAATGATTTAGAAACGTTCAGGTTAATTGGATAGGTGACCGAGGTTTTTGTTTTGGTTTTGATTTTCACTGACCGAAAAATAAAGCACATGTAAAAGAAATCTAGTTCGAGAGACGTCGCCTCTAGTATTCAGTTATAAGCACGCGATCTGGGATCCGTGTCAAGAATTATGGACCAAGCGTCCAAGTTGTGATATTATGGGCTAGGAGTCCAAATCTTGGAATTGAGGACTTTATGTTCTAATTTCATTATTATGGGCTATAAGTCCTTATCATGTTGAAATAAAACATGTATAAAATTATAATTGTTTCTACGACCACAACCTTGGGCTGCGGCCTCGGTCTAAGGTGTTGTGATTGAGCACTCGGACTGTGCGTCCTGTGTTATTAATTTTCAAGTGATGAAAATTGTGAATAGTCGTTAGCTTTGGGCTTCGACAAACGGAAAAGAGTGAACACAAAGAAAAGTCTCGTTAATGAAAAGTCTTTTATTCATATGCATTTCCCCTTGGCAGACATGCTTGAGTTACCAAATACCCGCTTAAGATGTGGTATTTGATGATGTATACATCCGAATGGTCATTATAAGGGATTTGTGATGGTGTTGATCCGGTACATGAGGTGACAGAGTCAACTTGCCAAACGTTGCATATGAGCCTGATCAACTATTTCTTTCTTAATGATAAAATGGTGATGGTATCTCATGAGAATAAGATTAAAGCCTGATGATTAAAGTGTCATGCATTATCTTTATAAAATTGATTGATTCGGGTATGAGACCCACTGAAATAATGCATGTTGTTTACCTATGAGTAATGTTTAAAATGTCAATATGCCAAGGTGTTGTATGTATCATGTGTATGGTTGTTGCGCGATATATCCGTTGTCGGTATCTCACTCTTTCATTTCTACTTGTTATTCTCTCTTCCTTTTTGGTATCGCCGTATGTAGTAAGTCCAGATGGATCCCAATATCTCACTTGCACCGACAACATCGAAGACTGAGGTCTTCGACGACGCAGGGAATGCTGGGGCATGGCAGATACACCCAGGGGCAACATCTGCCACATACCACGGAGCAATCACCACGACCGATTTAAATGCCGACGAAGACCTAATCCGTAGAAGCCACACTGTGGAAACTAGGAGGGTAGCTCTGCCTCCGATTTGGTATTATCTTCACACACTGCGAGCTCACGGACTGCTACTTGAGCCACCACCTCTAGACGTAGAGCCGGCAGTGCCAATTGAGGAGGATCCCGAGGAGGACCCTGAGGAAGACTTCGATTAGGTCATGGAGGAGGATGAGCCGGAGGATGACGTTATGGATCATGATGATGATGTCGATTCCGTAGATGAGGGTGGCGACGTTATATATCCATTACCTGAAGTCTCGTCTCGTGGGAGCCTTTGTGGAGACCCTGCTTGCAGCTAGTGTCAGTAACCAGTTCGGAGTGTTTTGTGGATAATCTTCCGTCATCTGACTTTTAGAGTTATCTTTTGGATATGGTTCCGGACCCTCTTTCCTTGTTTCTTTACTTACGCTCTTTTAAGTTGTATCTTCTAGATGTCTAATTCTGTTGCAATGGCCGTTGATAAGGCCCTATCTTATGTACTCAAACTTGGTTCTCATTGGAACATGTTTTATATATATATATATATATATATATATATGTTGTCTTCAATTCATGTTCTAAGTGTTCATCACCTCTATTTGGTTTCATTCCTTCATCTCAAAAAAAAAAACTACCGTTTTTAGTTTACTCGTCCATCGAGTAAATGATACTTTCCGAAAGTAACCAGCTTTGTAAATCAGAAATATTTCCGCATTTGGGTAACCATGTGATGCCGGGTTTAGGGTGTCACATCATGGGTAAGGGTGAAATTTTGTAATTGGTTTGCTATTTATATATCTCACAAAAAAGTCTCACAAAATCCACAATAGAGAATACTACATTAACAGGTGTATTGGATTGAGATTTCAAAAGATTTTAATGGATTTTTTTATGACAAAAGAGTATTGTGTTATTTAATCAAGACTTTTATATAATATAAATAAGTCATGTGGTATTCAATTAGGATTATTAGGATTCACTAGTGCAGAAAAATGATTCCACATCGGTTATTTTTGGCTTTTCACATCGGTTTTCAAACTGATGTTGAAAAGACCGATGTTGTTTATTGTTACTTTTCACATCGGTTTTAAAACCGATGTTTAAAGTACAATTTTAACAGCGGTTTTCAAAATAACCGATGTGGAAAGTTCATTTGTCATATGGGTAACCTATTGGAAATATCACTTTCCACATCGGTTTACGCATCAAACGATGTGGAAATTAGACTTTACACATCGGTTTTCAAAAAAACGATGTGAAAATTTCAATTTCCACATCGGTTTTCATAAAAATCGAGGTGGAAATTGCACTTTCCACATCGGTTTTTATTAACCGATGTGTAAGGTCTAATTTTTTTTTAAAACTCTTTTTTTACATTTCTATCATTCCTTTCCCCTGTTTTAGTAATGCAGATCAATACCAGAATAACATATTCTAAATATTCTCAACACAATCACTTTTGTACAACAAAAACACACTAAATATTATTAGTATATACTGAATTTATTACGAACAATACATATGTACTTCAATTACCTTCAGACAACAAAGATAATTAGAAACCAAAAAGCTACATGATATATTATAGATTTCATATCAAAATACATATGATCAGTCAAAAGTACATTATAGCTAGTACATGATAAGTTTTTAAACTAACTATACATATATACAAACTATGGTTGGTACACTTCAAGAAAGAAAGTTGCCCAACGCCCACTTATGTTGTTGATGTCGGAATCAGATAATGGAGTTGGATTGTTGAATATCTGCAAGTTTAATTGGATAAAAGATTATATCTTTTAAGTAATAAACTAACATATAACATATAACGAATCTATAACTGTTACTTCTAATTGTTACCAATTAACATTTACTTCGTGCCATCTTTCAGTGATCCTGGAGGAGATAATTTCGAACATTCACTTCATCACATAGTATCCACATTCCCATGATCCACCTTATATACGTGACTACGTACAAATGAAACCCAATTAGAATATGAGGAATTAAATAGAAATCAATAATTATACCCACTGCATTTGAAGCATTTGAATTAATAAATATCTTACGCTAGGAATAATCCATCTGATAGCCCGACGCCTTTCACCATGCAACATGTGGTTTGCATTAATAGAACTATCATGACAAAATAAACATTAATTAAAGTATATCTAATAGATTTTAGATAATTAAAACAACTGCATTACTGATTATAAATTATTTTAATGCTTACGTTTCGATGATCGTCTTCAGTTCGTTCGTCGGCTTATTTCCAATTGAGCAGAAGAAGACCATGACGTTCATCCTAGGGTACAAGATCAACAGTTGTCAATGATTGCTGTATTTGCGGAACAATTAGTGACTAAGTCATATATAGTTATAATTAAATAACCGGTACTTACTTATTGAGATAAGGCGCAAGGTAGAATTGATGATCGTCTCGGGCAAGTATATCAAGTATGGTGGCGATCGGGTCTTCTGATGCTAGGAGAACATCACCCTGAATGAACATGGGGTCATTGAACCCATAAAGGGCGATGTTACTGATAAGACTCTGGCTTATCTAGTTTTATGACTAGATGAACTAGGGTTTATATGCCAATTAGTCGAGTTCACTCTCGTTTTCGCCCAAATTTGCCTTGTTTTGTTCCTAAGTTGGACTTTGACTCGTTTTGTGTTTTTTGTGTAGTTTTTAGCTTATTTTGGATAGAATTATGCTTTTGGTTGCTTTCGGTGTTTTCAGGTCAATAAGTGAAGCTCCGGGAGTCAAGGAAAGTCAAGAAGCAGTGGAAAAAGCACTTCTGGAGATACTCGCCTCGCGAGTGGATGCTCGCCTCGCGAGCCTCAGCATCAGATAAACCAGCAACAGTCATCAGATAAAGCAGCAGCCTCGCGAATCATGAAGACCTGGAAGACAGAGACAATCACGGCCTAGCCGTGATGAAGGTCACGGCTGTGATAGATTGAAGTTGGAAGACTCGCCCCGCGAACACACACTCGCCTCGCGAAAATCCAAACTTGAATGCGCGCCAAAACTAAAATTCGCCTCTCGAATGGTTGCTCGCCCCGCGAGCGGGCAAGATTCAGAATCCTTATTTAAAGGCTGTTCAGATCAGAATTGGAGGAGGCTGGGGGGCTTTTGGAGATCCGAATCCTAGGAAGGTTTTTCCACTAGTTTAGATCAGTAGTTACGAATCCTTGTTTCTGGAGCTGCGTCTCCCTTTTTTCTTTTTCTTATTTTGATATGGAGATTATGTCCGATTGTTTGTCTATGAGCATGAGGAACTAATCCCCTCGTCCGAGGGAGCAATGAAGCCACCCATGGCGGTGTAGATTCGATGTGATGTATGTCTTTCTCCCTTGTATCAATTTATGTTTTCCAATTCTGATTTGATTGCATTGATCATATGTTTTGCGTGATTAACTAGTTAAACGTGTTTGAGGCCGAGAGGCGATTCGCGTTTTAGAACTTGAATTGGGATCGCTAATCGAATATTACACGAGAGTGAGTAGGAGATTAGTGCAACCTTGTAGGGAACAAGAATTAACCAAATTCGAGATTAGGATTATGAGACCTAGTAAGTAATTAATCCAATCGTCGAATACGTCCTAATGAGCACGAGAGTGGATTTAGGAGAATTTAGGGGTCCCGCTTAACATTGTAATTGAACTTAGGGAGGAATTCATCATCACTTGGGTATGCATGTTGGGTAGGTGGATTTGTGACCTTGGACATTTTAATTTCAGATTTTAATAGTTTAGTTTTATTTAGATTTGTTAATTGAATATCGATCATCTTATTCTCTCTCCCTCAACCACCTTCTGTAACTTGACCAACGTATCGGATTTCCCGTGGATCAGTCGAATTGGTAGCCCAATCCCTGAGTTCGACCTCGGTAATTACTTACCGTGTTATTTTGATTACTTGCGACGACCCGGTACACTTGCCGGCGTCACCAACAAGTTTTTGGCGCCGTTGCCGGGGATTGGCACAACCAATTTTCCTAATTTTAGGGAAGTTTGATTATTTGGTTAAGTTAATTTTTTTTTTATTTTTTTTATATTTTTTTTAATTACTATTATCTCTCTCTACTTCTTTGATTCCACTTGGTCTTGCCTTGTTTTGTATGCGAGGTACACGAGGGAATGCTTCCGGGTTGCGAATATTGTAATGGAGACCATTACACTTGGAGCTGTCCTTTCTACTACTCTCAAGAATATGTGGACTCATGCCATAATTTCTATGACAGCGTGCCCCAGAACAACTATCAGAGTGAGAATCAGTATTGGGGTGATCTGAGGGGATACTGATGAGTGTGATTTTACCTCATTTTTCATGTACATTTCGGCATGCATTTGCATATAGTTAGGCCAATTTAATGTTGATTTTGTATAGTTTTTCCTTTGGAACGGATGAGGTGGTTTCTGTGTGTTGTTTTGCAGGATTTAATGGAAAAATGCCCAGAAATCAGCCTTGGTGGAGCTTGGATGAAAAAGAGCTAGAAAAGTGAAGAATATAGCCAAACAGAGCCTATCACGGCCTGGCCGTGATGACCATCACGGCCGTGATCAAGCAGAGAAGAAGGCAAAAGTCAGAGACTGTCACGGCCTAGCCGTGACAGACATCACGGCCGTGACCAACCAGAAAATGAGGGCTCGCGTCGCGAACACTTCTCTCGCCTCGCGAGAGTTAAAAACTTGAAGACACGCCTTGGGCCGAGAAGCGTCACGGCCTGGCCGTGATGGCCATCACGGCCGTGACAGGCGACGGACCTATAAATAACAAAGACACGGCAGACAGAGAAGGGGACGAACTTCTAACCTAAAATAATCTGCACTTGGAGGCGGTGAGGAGGTGGTGGTCGGAGAGGGTTTCTACCCAAGAAGGGGGGCGTTTTCTCTGCTCTTGGATGGAGAGAAGATTGGAGGAAGCTTGTCTATGAGTGTTCTTCATCCCTTCTCTTTTTTCCTTTTTGTATTTCCTTATCATGAGTAGTTAAATCTCCATTGTTGGGGTTAGATGTAACTTTTCTGAACTTGTTGTAATTGATTTGGTATTTTAATACAAGTTTCTATTTCGTTATGAGTATGTGATTCTGTGTTTAATGCTTTCCTTGGATTAGCTACCCATAGGAATGATTTGTTGCTTTGATAGATGACTGGAAGGTTGGTATTAAGGCATGCTCATGAATCATATGCCAAGTAGTTCAAGAATCTAGGAATAGGTGTTGAATGCTTGCAATCTTATAAGTCTTGACTTAATGCAAAATCTCAGGTTAATCCACCTAAGGAATTAGGGTTTAATTTGGGGTTTTAGGCTCAATGCACCTAAGGAATTAGGCTTGAGTATTTTAGAAAAGGCTTGATTGTCATAATTGAATTAGGACTTGTGTCGATAACCATTTCATTGCAATTAAGGGAGGATTAGTGTAGTCTAACCCTAACAATCTTAGCCATATCTCGGTTTGCCTTCCAAGTGTTCGATATAATTCCCAAAAGACCAAAAATATTGTTTTGCTTTCTTTATTTTCTGTTTTAATCCCTCACACTTTAGTTAAGTCTAAATAGTTGTTGAATTTGCGAATTGGTAATTGACATCCAATCCCTGTGGATACGATAACCGGTCTCACCACCGTATTACTTGATTGCGACGAGGTGCACTTGCCTTTATTTATTTTTATATTCTAAAAATCACGCATCAAGTTTTTGGCGCCGTTGCCGGGGATTGGTTTTGTCAATATCATTAGTAACAAATGAGACAACTAGTTTAGACATTTTTTATTTTATTCTTCTGTATATAATTGATCTCTTTCTTTTGTTAGTTTTGTATATATTTGTTTTTGTGTTTCTTTGATCTTGTGCTTAATTGTCTGTGAGGTGAAAAATTGATTAGATAGGATCATGGACTACAATTGGTATCAACCATCTGATGCAGAAAGTGAATTATCTGAGCTGCAGCTGCGGGTAGATATGCTGCAGTTGGCCGTAAAAATCCAACAAGTGAGTAATGAGCTGTCGAGGGCAACTGTCTCTCCTCCACCAATGGTAGGTTGTTCTGAATGGGGAAATCAATTTCCCAACACTTCTACTCCATGGTGGGGGAACCCTCCAAACAATACTTTGATGGATGAAGGGGAACATTGGGAATCTTCCACACCTTGGTATGTTGAGTCATCCCCATTGGAAGTTGTTTGGGAGAACTTCAAATCTGCATTCCCAGTCGAGGTTGAGCAACCTATCCCGGATAGTCAACCTCACTTAGAGGCTGTTTTGGAGAACTTCATGGCAACAACAATGGAAGAATTAAAGAATCAAGAAGATGCCATTCGAAGTCTCGGGCACGTATTGAGGAACTCTCTACAACCTACTATCCAAAATGCCAAATGAGGACTTGATGGATGATGATGAAGATGATGCAATGATGGATGAGGAGGAAGAAGAAGAAGTGGGAGCAACCGAGTCAAGAAGTGAAGACCCTGTTTTGGAGAACATAGGTGCACCACCCCCCATTGAACCCTTGACTAAAGAGCCTGAAGGGAAGAGGCAATTGGAGGACATCTATTTCACCATGCTTGGGGATGATGAAAACTTTTGGAATTAGATGATGCTATTAGTTCCAATGCATGTGTGGAATGTGATGGGAGAAACACTTGTGTGGTTTGTGCGGAGATTTCTGCATATTTGGAAGGTGATGGATTTGGCGATCTTGAGAGTGAAGATGGTATGAAGCCTGAACAGCACCAATGATCCTCTCGATTTGTTTGCCACCTCATATTTTAAAGCGAGCCAACAATGGAGTTCATGCCTCTACCCGAGGTTGAACCCCATTTTTATTGGGAAGATTTTATGGATAAAGGGGTCATCTTTGACCCGAGTGGAATTGAAAAGCGCTTCCCATTTGAAGAAGTCGGCATGAATTTCGAGTGCTCACTTCCACATTTTTGCTGCAAATCGTGGGATCCAGGTGAAGGATCTCACATGGTTAGCATTCCTTGGTCCTTATACCACAGGTTATGGGATCCAGGTGGATGCTTCTTGATGAGTCAAGCTAGTGACGTTAAAGAAGCGCTTATTGGGAGGCAACCCAACTTTTCTTAACCCTTCTCTTTAGTTAATTTTGTTTTTGCTTTAACCTCTTGAATAATTTGAGAAGCTCAAGAGGTTTGTTAATAATTTTGTTAAGTGTCTTCAGATTTTGAATAAAGGAAGGAGAAAAAGAGCAGGGAGAAACAGAGCCAAAAAGCATGTGAGCCAACACCCGCTACCGCCTCGGTAAGCCGTTCCAATTTTTGCTTTATTTTATTTTTCTCCTACCCTCTCCAACTTGATTGTTTACATTGGGGACAATGTAAATCTTTAAGCTTGGGGTAGGGGTAATCTTTTTACTTGCATTGTGAATATTGCATTCATATAGGCTTAAATTTGCATGATCATATGATTCGGTTACCCCTGCTTAGATTGAGCTTATGATTGTGAGAACTAAGTGCCAATTAAATTGTGATAGTGGATTTTTGAACCCAATTCTGTTTATTCTTGTGATATGGCTGCAAATGAATATGCTTGAGATGATTTCGGATAGTTGATGATTAGCATATGTTTCTTTAGACTTGTGTTTTCTCTTGGTTCTTGAACTGATAAAGGTGAGCTTTTGAGCCATTAGGGGGTACTCACTAAATCTGCCCCCATTCTTTGTGTAGAGTGTTATTCCTCTTGGTTTGTTTTCTCTAGAACTTGACTTAAAACCATTTTGAAGCTTAGAAAATTTTTGGAAACATTTTTGAAAATGATTGAGGCAATAGGTATTTTTCTGGCCTTCTGAGCTTTGAATGTGTAAATGCTACCCTTAGTTGCCCAATTTTGAGCCAAAATGAATAAAATGCTTTTCTTGGTACCCTGAAAAATTTGGATACATATACTTGATAAGGGACCTTCTAAAGTATCACAAAAAGGGTGAAAAAGGTAGTTGAAAGTTTGGGAAAAGAATCAGAAAAAAAAAAAAAATCTTGATTTGAAAAATTTCCCCTTCTCCAAATAAAAGAAAAAGAAAAAAAAAAGAAAAAAAAGAAAAGAAAAATAAATAGAGAAGTGGATGACAAAAAATAATAAAAAGAAAAAGAAAGAAAAGAAGGGTGGAAAAATGTATTGAAAACCCAAGAAGGTATTTTAGAAGGTTTCTTGTGTTGAAATGTTTGATACTTGGTTTAGCCTTTTGAAATATCCCTTTCTTGTTATCCCCACCTAAAGATTAATCCCATGGCCACGTTACAACCAAATAAAGACCTCTTGATTCTTAAGTGTTTTTCATAAATAAAGTGGAGATTTGGTTGATAGTCAAGCATATGTAGGAATCATTCCTTGAGGAAAATGGAGCGAATTGTTATATATACTTGAACACTTGAGTGAGTGAGGCAAGAAAGAGAGCCAAGCAAGTAAACAAGCTTGGGGTCAGCTTCAAGTGAGCAAGAGTGCCCGAATCAGTGAGAATGTGAGTCTAGGAAACTTAAGCCCCTAATTGGACTTGAATTGATTGTCTCTTGCTGAATTGTTTGAATTGCTCTGTTGCTTGGATCATTTTACTCGGGTTCTTGGTTCACTATCCATGCTTTGACTGTTTATCTCTTCTGGCCTTAGTTTTTGCTTGAGGACAAGCAAAGTCTTAAGCTTGGGGTGATTTGATGAGTGTGATTTTACCTCATTTTTCATGTACATTTCGGCATGCATTTGCATATAGTTAGGCCAATTTAGTGTTGATTTTGTATAGTTTTTCCTTTGGAACGGATGAGGTGGTTTCGTGTGTTGTTTTGCAGGATTTAATGGAAAAATGCCCGTAAATCAGCCTTGGTGGAGCTTGGATGAAAAAGAGCTAGAAAAGTGAAGAATATAGCCAAACAGAGCCTATCACGGCCTGGCCGTGATGACCATCACTACCGTGATCAAGCAGAGAAGAAGGCAAAAGTCGAGATCCGTCACGGCCTAGCCGTGATGTACATCACGGCCGTGACCAACCAGAAAGTGAGGGCTCGCGTCGCGAACACTTCTCTCGCCTCGCGAGAGTTAAAAACTTGAAGACACGCCTTGGATAGAAAGCGTCACGGCCTGGCCGTGATGGCCATCACGGCCGTGACGGGCGACGGACCTATAAATAACAAGACAACAGACGACGAAAAGGGGACGAACTTCTAACCTAAAAATAATCTGCACTTGGAGGCAGGCTGAGGCTGGTGGCTGGAGAGGGTTTCTACCCAAGAAGGGGGGCGTTTTCTCTGCTCTTGGATGGAGAGAAGATTGGAGGAAGCTTGTCTATGAGTGTTCTTCATCCCTTCTCTTTTTTCCTTTTTGTATTTCCTTATCATGAGTAGTTAAATCTCCATTGTTGGGGTTAGATGTAACTTTTCTGAACTTGTTGTAATTGATTTGGTATTTTAATACAAGTTTCTATTTCGTTATGAGTATGTGATTCTGTGTTTAATGCTTTCCTTGGATTAGCTACCCATAGGAATGATTTGTTGCTTTGATAGATGACTGGAAGGTTGGTATTAAGGCATGCTCATGAATCATATGCCAAGTAGTTCAAGAATCTAGGAATAGGTGTTGAATGCTTGCAATCTTATAAGTCTTGACTTAATGCAAAATCTCAAGTTAATCCACCTAAGGAATTAGGGTTTAATTTGGGGTTTTAGGCTCAATGCACCTAAGGAATTAGGCTTGAGTATTTTAGAAAAGGCTTGATTGTCATAATTGAATTAGGACTTGTGTCGATAACCATTTCATTGCAATTAAGGGAGGATTAGTGTAGTCTAACCCTAACAATCTTAGCCATATCTCGGTTTGCCTTCCAAGTGTTCGATATAATTCCCAAAAGACCAAAAATATTGTTTTGCTTTCTTTATTTTCTGTTTTAATCCCTCACACTTTAGTTAAGTCTAAATAGTTGTTGAATTTGCGAATTGGTAATTGACATCCAATCCCTGTGGATACGATAACCGGTCTCACCACCGTATTACTTGATTGCGACGAGGTGCACTTGCCTTTATTTATTTTTATATTCTAAAAATCACGCATCAGATACCATCCGGGTTTCGCTTGGAGTAATGCTGACGATGATCTAGCCTGGCAGCCACAACCTCGACAGAATTGGCAACAACAACCTCAACAGGATGGTGGAAGACAACCTTGGGAGTTGGCTCTTGAGAGGGCAAATGCGGCAATGGATAAGTTGGCGAGTTCTATGGAGACATCATTTGAGAAGGCAAATGCGGCATTAGAGAAGTTGGGTCAGCTCGTAGAGCAACAAAATGAGCGTCTCACAGGCACTTTCCCAGGTGATACCAAGAACAACCCTAAGGACCAATGCGAAGCCATAACAACTAGAAGCGATAGGGTGTGGGAATCTGACTGGGATGCAACTAGTTCTCAGGAAGTTGAGGAAGAACTACCACATGTTGAGGAAGAGCTATCTAAGGAAGAGGAATTGACAAGTGACATGGCCCCGGAACAACCACATGTTGAGGAAGAGCAACCTAAGGAAGAGGAGTTGACAAGTGACAAGGCACCGGATCAAGGGGGTAGAGAGCAAAATGAAGATAAAGTGGTAGAGGACTTCACCATGCTTGCCAAGCAACCTGATTTTGATGCGTTAAATAAATATGTTGGCTTGCATGCATGTGTGGACACCGGTAAGTTAGACCCTCCCACTTGTCTGGCACACTTCCTCGTGAAGACACCATTTGACCCGAGAGGAAGTGAGTTCATAATTACAGTGGTCAATGGAGTTTTCACACTCGGGCTAGGTGGAATCATGGATAGAGTCGTATTGCTCCTACGAGGGCCACTTCATAAACCATGGGATCCGGGTGGAGGATCTCACATGATGAGCGTCTCTTGGCCCTTGTTTCACAGGCTATGGGATCCAGGTGGATGCTTCTTAATAAGTCAGGCTCGGGACGTTAAACAAGCGCTACTTGGGAGGCAACCCAAGTTAGGTATCCCTCTCTTCTCCTAACTTTTGTTTTGTTTTTGATTTTGTTTTGTTTTTGTTTGTCACTCTTGAATAATTTGAGAAGATCAAGAGTTGTTGTATGAATGTGTGTCGGCAAGCTTGTTGGATCTTGATTAAATTGAGCATAGATTGATTGCATGAATTATTTGACCATTGATGATTTCCCCCTAGGTTCTGAATTTAGAAAAGTTGATCCCCATGTGAAAAAATTGAAAACTAAACTTTGAAAGTTTTATTGTGATTACTTGATTTATGATAAGTTTGGGGTGAGGGGGTGCACACACTAGGAATCGTATCTCGGTCAAACAATTTGCAAAATGTCCAGGTGAGGATTTGAGCCTCCAACTTTGTTTTTGATTGTGTGAATCACTGTTAAGTTGTACTTTCCCGAATTTACTTGAATCTCTATATGGTTTGCATGTTTATGTGTTGCATCAAATGATTTAGGCAATTTTCTTTGAATAACTACTTGGCCTAAAAAGGACCATCCCTAATGCATGTTCCCTAGTTAGCCACATTGAGCCTAATTGACCTATTGTTTCTTGATGACCCTATATTATAAGCCAAAATCTGAAAAACCATGTTAACCCAATCTTAGGATTAGGAGAGCATGGAAGCGTAGCAAGAGAATGGTTGTGAGGAACTAAGTTTGGGGTGGCTACAAGGTGATGTGTCATATTGGGGGTGAGAAAAAGAAAAATAAAGGTTGATGAAAAAAAAATGCCAAAGGAAAAGGGGCAAAACAGAAAGAAAATAGCAAGGAAAAGGTTGTAGTCACCCGAGGCAAAAAGGAAAATGGAAAAAGGAATTTGAGTGGAATATGTGTCGGATGCTCATGCTCTCTTAGTTCCTAGGGACTTAAGCCTAGTATCCTTGTATATCCTACCCTAAGCCAGGCCCCATTACAACCTTTAAAAGACCTTCTGATGTTGCATACATGTTTACGTGGGAACCATTTTTGAGATGAAAATCAAATTCATGGGAAGTGCTCTTGATAAGTGAAATTGAGTGAAAAAGTTGAAAGCCTAGACGAATTTGAGCGAATGAGTGAAATTTTACATACCCTTGTGAGGAAGGTAATTGTTTGGAATAGGTGATCTTCCTTTGTGTGTGTAGCTTTGATCCTCAACTTAGATTAATGATTGCATGAATGATGAAGTTCTCAATGGTTTAAAGTAAATGAATGTGGGGATTACATTGATGAAAAAGGGGGGGAATCAAAGAAGAAAAACTGTTTTGTAAAGTCTCATGAAATTTGTGCGAAATCGATTGATTCCTTTAGGCTTGCCAAGTCTTGAGTCCTTTTTGAGTTTTAGCTTGCTTGGGGACAAGCAAGGTTTAAGTTTGGGGTGTTTTGATAAGCCTCTGGCTTATCTAGTTTTATGACTAGATGAACTAGGGTTTATGTGCCAATTAGTCGAGTTCACTCTCGTTTTCGCCCAAATTTGTCTTGTTTTGTTCCTAAGTTGGACTTTGACTCGTTTTGTGTTTTTTGTGTAGTTTTTAGCTTATTTTGGATAGAATTATGCTTTTGGTTGCTTTTGGTGTTTTCAGGTCAATAAGTGAAGCTCCGGGAGTCAAGGAAAGTCAAGAAGCAGTGGAAAAAGCACTTCTGGAGATACTCGCCTCGCGAGTGGATGCTCGCCTCGCGAGCCTGAGCATCAGATAAAGCAGCAACAGTCATCACTCTGGTTCGCCCCGCGAACAGTATGCTCGCCTCGCGAATCATGAAGACCTGGAAGACAGAGACAATCACGGCCTAGCCGTGATGAAGGTCACGGCTGTGATAGATTGAAGTTGGAAGACTCGCCCAGCGAACACACACTCGCCTTGCGAAAATCCAAACTTGAATGCGTGCCAAAACTAAAATTCGCCTCGCGAATGGTAGCTCGCCCCGCGAGCGCGCAAGATTCAGAATCCTTATTTAAAGGTTGTTCAGATCAGAATTGGAGGAGGCTGGGGGGCTTTTGGAGATCCGAATCCTAGGAAGGTTTTTCCACTAGTTTAGATCAGTAGTTACGAATCCTTGTTTCTGGAGCTGCGTCTCCCTTTTTTCTTTTTCTTATTTTGATATGGAGATTATGTCCGATTGTTTGTCTATGAGCATGAGGAACTAATCCCCTCGTCCGAGGGAGCAATGAAGCCACCCATGGCGGTGTAGATTCGATGTGATGTATGTCTTTCTCCCTTGTATCAATTTATGTTTTCCAATTCTGATTTGATTGCATTGATCATATGTTTTGCGTGATTAACTAGTTAAACGTGTTTGAGGCCGAGAGGCGATTCGCGTTTTAGAACTTGAATTGGGATCGCTAATCGAATATTACACGAGAGTGAGTAGGAGATTAGTGCAACCTTGTAGGGAACAAGAATTAACCAAATTCGAGATTAGGATTATGAGACCTAGTAAGTAATTAATCCAATCGTCGAATACGTCCTAATGAGCACGAGAGTGGATTTAGGAGAATTTAGGGGTCCCGGTTGACATTGTAATTGAACTTAGGGAGGAATTCATCATCACTTGGGTATGCATGTTGGGTAGGTGGATTTGTGACCTTGGACATTTTAATTTCAGATTTTAATAGTTTAGTTTTATTTAGATTTGTTAATTGAATATCGATCCTCTTATTCTCTCTCCCTCAACCACCTTCTGTAACTTGACCAACGTATCGGATTTCCCGCGGATTAGTCGAATTGGTAGCCCAATCCCTGAGTTCGACCTCGGTAATTACTTACCGTGTTATTTTTATTACTTGCGACAACCCGGTACACTTGCCGGCGTCACCAACAGTTACCCTGATCAACTAACATACGATGCAGATACCTAATATATTGAAAAAACATGTTAATTATCATAGTATTTAAAACTTAATTACTTAACTTACAAATAAAATGTACTTACGTGCACCATGACGATAGGTGTGCAGAACTAGCCATTTCTTTATCGAGTACAATCTCCATAAGTTCCTTCTTTGGGATATACAGTTCATCACCTGGACTGGCATCATGTTCCAACCTTACCAAAGCTGCGTCATTCTCCATGGTAACAACTAGGGATGGCAATTTTACCCATACCTGCAGATAAAATCCGCAACGGGTACGGGGCGGGTAGCTAAACGGATACCCACGGTTAAAATAAATGGATAATTTTAATATCCGTTTGTAAACGGGGCGGGGACGGATATCACATTATCCGTGCCCGCGGGTACCCGCACCCGTTACCTAATTACTATAATACCCTGACTATATATATATATACTATACTGCCTTAACCTAATTTCCCTTCAGTCCTACAATCCCTACTGACCTACATGCTGGCTGCGGTGCTGTGAGCCCCTTCTTTTCTTTCCTTCTTCTTCAGCCCACAGCCCCACACCAAAAACTCAACCACACGGCCACACCACCCCTTCTTCAGCATTCAGCCCCTTCTTTAGTCAAACTCTCAAGCCTGCAGAGAGCCTCGCTGCCGCAAGCACCGCTCGTCCTCGCGCTTGCCAACGCTCGTCCAGTCGTCCTCGCTTGCCAATGCTCGCCACCGCTCATCCTCGTTCGCCATACCTCGCCAATGCTCGTCCTTGCTCGCCACCGCTCGCCCCGCAAGCACAGCCCGCCGCGACTCAGGGAGCGTCCTTGCGCGCCACGCTCCTCCTCCGCCCAGATCCGTCACAACCTTGGTTCTCTGCAACCTCAGGTAAACTCTAAACCTCAACCAATTTGTTTTGATTTTCAAACTTATGTTTTCGTATGTTCTCTGACTTCTCTCACAATGATAGCTGGTAATTAAGCAATGCAGATTATATGCTTTGTAACAAACGAAACACGCACCTTATTAACTGATGCGGTTTATGAATAGTAAATGTTACAAAAGATATGGCTGGTAAAGGATTGATACGAGAGATATATCTGAGTAAATGTTATGGGTGATTTATTTATTTATATATATAGAGAGAGGTCAAGGGAAGAAGAGAGAGTTGGTCAATTCATTAGAGCATACCTCGCTTCTTTATAGGAGACATGTTAGCTTATCACTCCACTTGTTTTGTGGAACTTTCAAAGTTTGTTTTTCTTCTAGTATTAACTATCAACCCCTCGATGCCCGAAAGGCAAGTTAAAAAATAAAAGAAAATTATTTTCTTTAGGACATCTTCACTGTTTTTCCTGGTATATTCTTTTTGAGTTTGGACATTAATGATGTTATAAATAAATCATACATATCTGCATGCCCCTGCTATTCTTTTCAATTGTTTCAGTTCAGTTCTGTTTTTGTTTGTAGAATGTCTACTGAAGAAACCTCAACTCCTGTGGAAGATGTGCAAGAGCAACTGCAAGTCCCAGCTAATGTGGAGGTTGAAAGCTCACTTCCAAGTCAAGCTGACTCACTTCCAAGTCAAGCTGGCTCACTTCCAAGTCAAGCTGAAAGCTCAATTCCAAGTCAAGCTGGCTCATTTCAAAGGAAGAAAACCTTAGATGTTTGGAATCATTTTACACAAAATTATTAATGGAAAATTGAAAGCCGTTTGCAAATATTGTAGCTCAAAACTTTTGGGTGACCCAAAGCAAGGAACATCACACTTGCGTAATCATTTCAAAAGTTGCAAACTTCGAACAACTAGAGATATAAGGCAAGCGTTTATCAAAACTGGAAAAGTTGGAGGTGAAACAGTAGTGGTTGGTAATTATGCATTTAATCAAGACACAGCAAGGCGTGCACTTACTAAGATGATAGTTCTTCATGAGTACCCTATGAAGATGGTTGATCACACAGGTTTCAAAGAATTTTGTGATGCTATGCAACCCTTATTTCAGGGGGTTTCTCGCAACGCTGTTAAGAGTGACATCATGAAATTGTATAAGGATGAGAAAGAGAGTATGATGAAGTTGTTGTCAAAGAATCAAAGTCGTATTGCAATAACTATTGATATGTGGACTGCTAGTCATCAAAACAGAGGTTATATGACTGTCACGGCTCACTTTATTGATGATTCATGGACCCTACAAAGTCGACTTGTTAGGTAACAACACAAAACTATTTTGACATTGTGACAATTCTTATTATTTTTTTTATGTTGTTGGTGATATTATTATTATTAAAATATTTGTTTGATTGTTAGGTTCATTTATGTGCCTGCTCCTCGTACTGCTAAAATTCTTGCTGATGTGTTGCTTGAATGCTTGATGGATTGGAATCTAGATAGGAAGTTGTCCACTCTGATTGTCGATAATTGCTCTACGAATGATGCTATGATTGAACGCATTTTAGATAAGATTTCACCTAGGTCTCTTGTTTTGGGTGGTCAATTGTTTCACATGCGATGTTGTGCTCATATCCTAAACTTAATTGTGAAAGATGGTTTGTCCATAATCTCTGATGCTATTGACAGTATTAGAGATAGTGTTAATTTTTGGACAGCTACACCCAAAAGAGAGGAGAAATTCATAGAGACATGTGCTCAAGTGAACATTTCTTATGGTAAGAAGCTCATTCTTGATTGCAAAACTAGGTGGAATTCTACATTTTTTAATGCTTCAAGTAGCCATGCAATATAAAGATGTGTTTGATTGATTGGCACAACGTGAGCATCAATATAAAACATTGCCTAGTGAAAATGATTAGAGGATGGCAAAAGAAATTTGCCAAAAGTTGGAAATATTTTATGATGTTACCCAATTGTTTTTTGGTACTCTGTATCCAACTGCTAATGATTACTTTCCAAAAATATGTGAAATTAAATTGGCATTGATTGAGTGGCTTGGCTGTCCTGATTTGGTTATTCATCAAATGGCTGCAACCATGATTGGTAAATTTGACAAGTATTGGAGTGTGATCAATGGGGTGATGGTTGTAGGCATTGTGTTAGATCCAAGGTACAAATTTGATTTGTTGGATTATTTTTTTCCTCGAATTTATGGAGATAATTCTGATGATGAAATTGATAAGGTAAAATCTATTTGCCAAGATATGGTAAGAGAGTATGAAATGAAAGTCAAGGGTAATGAAAGTGTTACTTCATCTACGACTCCAAACCAAAATTTGGTAGATGTGGGTGTTGGAAGAAAAGAAGGTTGGAGGTCATATTTTGCCAAGCATAAGAGGTCCAAAAAAAATTTCACAACAAGTACTAAGTCAGAACTTGACCATTATTTGGAGGAGCCATCGTTGCCTGATTCAAATGAAGAGTTTGACATCTTAGGTTGGTGGAAGGCTAGTGGGTTAACATATTCAATATTACAAATGATTGCAGGAGATTTCTTAGCAGTCCCTATCTCAACCGTTGCTTGAGTCTTCATTTAGCACCGGTGGTCGGTTTCTTACTCCTCATCGAAGTAGATTGCTTCCAGATACTTTAGAGGCAATGATGTGTGTCCAAGATTAGCTATGGACCGATGTTAAAGGTAATAAAGTTTATAAGTTTTAATTAAAAATCTATATGGATTCATTGTTACAAGTCTTTTAATTAACTTATTTTTCTTTTTCGGGTTCTTCAAAATCGAAAATTGACAATATTGAATTGAATACAATATTGGATGATACGGATACCGAAATTGTTAGTAAATATTTTTTAAGATTTCATTTCAAACTTCATAATTATGTTGGTTACTTGAATTTTTATTCAGTTGCTTTTTTTTTCTTCTTTCAGGAACCAAGTGGTCAAGGTGGGGTAGATGAAATGGTCGATAACAATACATAATTAGGAATTGATTAAATCTGTTTGTCTAGTGGAGCACAATCCATTGTATTGGAAGACTCTCAAAGTCCTTATATCATTTCCTAGATAATTTTCATCTATTGTGTTGTTTGATGGATATTTGAAGTGTGATGTATTAATGTGGTGGTTTGTTTAAGTTTTGTGTATTTTTTTTAATTAAAAACAGATTTGTTTATTTTTCATATCTACTCATGGATATCCGCAGATATCCGCGAATCCGTTAAGAACCCGTCAAGCGGGTATCCGTACGGGTACGGGTGGATTTTTTACCCAACGGAGCGGGTAGCGGTTAACCAGTATCCATGCCCGCCCCGCCCCGTTGACATCCCTAGTAACAACCTGTATAGCCAGAAGTTTAAAAACATCACCGGGTGCCCTTTTGTTAATCCCCTAAACAACAAAGATATATATTAGTAATCACAGATAAGTTATTTCATTCAAAATTAATTAAATGGTCAAATGAATACCTTGGCAGGAGCAGGCATCTCTGGTCTTCCTAGATCCGACCTTTTAGGCAAATTATCATTTAAAACATCCTATAACGAATAAAAATAAAGCATTATCTTTAAACAATAATAAATAATTTCAACTATGAATGTAGAAAAACACAACTAACTGAATACCTCAGATGCAACAAGAAAGCTGACCAGTCTTCTTGGCCAGGAGATGAAGTTACTGAGGGCCTGACCCACTATTTGAACCTCCTCAGTGGACACAGGGACTCGAGCATCAACATCTCGAATAATCTCAACAACGACCCTCACCTGATCATCCGGTAATAAACGATGGTATATGGTATTACCTAAGTTATTATGTGCCCTCCCCAATGCCACCAAGCGACGATCATGATGATCATCAACATACAGCTCACACTTATCAGGGTCATCATCATCATCATCATCATCATCACCATCACCATCACCATCATCATCATTTTTAGGCTGATGAGGAGGATCACATGAGCCCTTAGTGCTCACATGGATAGAGGGTTGGGCAGAGGGTTGGACACCAACTGTCATCTGCTGGGACATAGAAGTCAATATTGCCATCTGCTGGGCAAACTGCTCGGCCATCTCCTGTCTAAGCTCAGCTGCAATCTCTTGTTTTAGTCACGCTCTATCTGCATCAACATCCCCGTGGCATTGGTGTGAAGATGAACCATGGTACTGACGAATGTCGACGCCCCATCCAACACCAATGACACGGCCCGGGTGGTCTGGTTTACCGATGGCAGCAGCTAAGATATCATCGCGTCCTCTAGGAACAAAGGTTCCTTGGGTTACCTGCTCGTCCAAGGCATCCTATAACA
The DNA here is from genome assembly GCA_030762895.1 of Sophora flavescens. NCBI lineage: Eukaryota > Viridiplantae > Streptophyta > Magnoliopsida > Fabales > Fabaceae > Sophora > Sophora flavescens. The sequence goes on from CM061069.1 coordinate 130,572,184, forward strand.
TATAAAATATCATGTCACATTACAATTCGGTAACAATATTAAAATGACAATTACAATTCAAACTATACTTACAATCTTCTCAGCTACTTGGCGGGCCTCCTCAGATGTATATTGTCTCGTTTTTCTTTGTCGGTCCCTCTTCCATTTACGATGGCGTGGGGGTGGAGGTGGATCAACAACTTCTGGACGATTTTCAACGTTAGGATCCGCCTGAGATGCTGTTTCCTGACGTGCTTTCTTTTCCTCTTCCACCATTATCTGACCAAGTTTTTTATATCCCCCACGAGACATGACATGGGGGTAGACATTCTTGCTTTGGTTTTCCTGCCCCTTTTTCCTCTTCTCCTGTTATAAAAAGAAGACAATTAAATACATAAGTAAATAAAATTAATGAAATTACATAAATTTAGAGACAAATCAAATAAGTTAACCTGAAAGCTGGGATCATGTGGGCTCTGAACAAAATGATCCCACGTCGCCTGGTCAAGAAACGGGCACACCTCAAGTGGGTTCTTTTCACATGTTGGATTAAATACATAGTATCTGCCCAGGTCGACCTTAAAAGCCCTCCAACGCTCACCAGCATACTTTATCAAATGCTTCTTCATATTCTTCGTATCCGGTATGTCAAAGGTGAGCTACATTAACACCAAAAGAATCAACGAATTACTGTATGATATTAATAAGATTAAAATAAAGTAGATACAGACAAACACAGGACGTAAAAGTATAGATACCACAATTCTCTCCCATATCTGATCCTTCACGTCCGCTATCAATAAGTATACTAGGCCTGCTTCTAGCAAGGGTCGCCACAAAACTGTTAAACTGCTCTTCCTTTGGCCCAATAGGATTGAGGTTATTATCAAAGTCTATTCTTATCCTTTGATTTGAACCGCGGTTGGCAGTCAAATTCCTCATTCGTGTGGCACGTCTACCCTTTCTACCCGTAGACGACGCCGCGTCTACGACCATTGCATGAATGAGGGATATCCTCACGATCAGCCATGTATACTGTTTAAAAAAAAAAAACTTTTTAGTATGTCGGGATAAATATCAAACATAACTTATAAATATCGGTCGACGACGTAAACATAACTTATAAATATCAACGTAATTAAACATATAATATGACTTTAAACATAACTCAAACTAAACTTACATTGTGGTCAATTAGTAAAGTTCTCCCATAACCCTTCTTGGTGATCACTACGAGTAGCATGTACATCATCCACTTCATTTTCCTCATTGAAATTAGGCACCCGTGTTGAGAGAGAAGGAGTATCAGAAATATCAAGAGTTGAATCTTGATTTCCCTGGAGAACCACTGACCACCTTTTGTTAGAAGGATCACGGATATAAAACACTTGTTTTGCTTGGGATGCCATGATGAAAGGCTCTTCTTTATTACCTACCTTATTAAGGTCCACCAATTTGAATCCTAACTCATCGGTTTGCACACCATTGTTACTGTCGACCCACTGATATTTAAAAACAGGTACTCTAAACTTCGTGCAATCAACCTCCCATATCTCTTCAATGATTCCAAAGTATGAAACGGATGCCATAACAGGGTTTTTATCTTTCAAACTAGATAACTGCATGGACTCAACAACGACCATAAGACCACTATTTTGCATAGTACTTTTGTCATCCTGGGACTTTGTATAGAAGGAAAACTTATTGATATCGTACCCACTCCAGCATATGACATCAAAGTTAGGCCCACGTGCTAGCCATTTTAATGTATCAGAAGCAATACCATCCTTTGCAATTTTTTCTTTAAATCAGCTCAAGAAAGTCTTGTTATGCTTGTTCAAACACCATTTTTCATTCATTCTAGGGTAAGTTTCATTGATGATGCTTTTGTGCTCACATAAGTATGGTTCAACCTCATCAGTGTTATTCAATATATACAAATATGCTTGAAGCACTTCCTCCCGATCCATGCTCTTAACAGTGATACCTCGTGTACCCTTACCATCATATCTTCCTTCGTGACGAGACTTCGGAAGCCCTACAGGTTCCGCTTCTGACATGTAGTCTGTACAAAACTCAATAGCTTCTTCTGCAACATACCTTTCAACAATAGATGTTTCGGGACGGTATGGATTCTTCATATATCCTTTCAAGATCTTCATGTATCGCTCAACCGGGTACATCCACCTTAGATAAACGGGGCCGCACAATCTAATCTCCCTCACTAGATGAACAATTAAATGAACCATGATGTCAAAAAATGAAGGTGGAAAATACATCTCCAATTGGCACAAGATAATGGCTGCCTTATTTTCCAAGTCATCCAACTTTTTAGTGTCAATGACCTTGCTACATATAGCATTGAAGAATAAGCATAACCTAGTAATGGCATGTCTGACTTTTTTAGGCAAGATGTCACGAATGGCCACCGGTAGTAGTTGTTGCATCAAGACATGACAATCATGAGACTTTAAGCCAACTAATTTTAGATCTTTCATTGAGACAAGTATTTTAATATTTTAAGAGTAACCCTGTGGCACTTTGACTCCCCGTAGACATTCACGGAAACTTCTTTTCTCTTTTTTTGATAAAGTATGACATGCTGGGGGCAAATAAGTCTTCTTATCCCCGACTTTATGTGGAGCTAACTGCTCTCGTATACCCATCGCAACTAGATCCAGACGAGCATTCACACCATCCTTTGTCTTGCCTTGAATGTTGAGAAGCGTTCCAATTAAACTGTCACACACATTTTTCTCCACATGCATCACATCAATACAATGTCTTACATCAAGCTTGAACCAGTATGGAAGATCAAAGAAGATCGACCTCTTCTTCCATATTTTCTTCTCGGTAGCCTTCTTCTAGGTCTTCCCATAGATAACATTAGTGTTGTTCACCCTTTCATAAACTTGCTCTCCAGTCAAGGTCACCGGAGCAATTTCATTATCTGGAAGTCCATTGAAAGCTTTTCTCATTCTACGATAAGGATGATTACGTCGGAGAAATCTCCGATGGCCAAGGTAAATTGTCTTCCTTCCATGTTGCAGTTGATGGTAAAATGTGTCTTCTTGAGATATTGGACATGCTTTATGCCCCTTAACACTATACCCACACAGGTTCCCGTATGCTGGAAAGAAATTGATGGTGCAAAATAACATGGCACACAATCTGAATGTCTCACGGCAATACCCGTCGATCACATCAACGCCTTCATCCTACAACATTCTCAAGTCTTCAATCAAGGGACTCAGATAAACATCAATATCATTTCCTGGCTGTTTAGGACCCGAAATCATCATACTTAACATAATGGATTTGCGCTTCATGCACAACCAAGGAGACAGGTTGTAAATTACCGGGAGAACAGGCCATGAACTATGAATACTACTTAAGTTTCCATATGGATTCATTCCATCGGTAGCAAGTCCAAGCCTGAGGTTTCTGGGTTCATTACCAAAATCCGGAAACAAACTATCAATTCTCTTCCATTGCAAATAATCGGTCGGATGGCGAAGCTGTCCATCACACTTCCTCTCATCTGCATGCCATCTAATGTTCTTTGCGTCATTTAAATTAGCAAACAATCGCTTGAACCTCGGAATCACGAGAAGATACCATAACACCTTCGCATAAGGACCTTTGGTGACCATATCACAACTAGAATCACCATCCTTCACTTTGTAGCGTGATACCCCACACCTGGGGCACTCGTGCATCTCTTCAAACTCTTTCCTGTACAATATGCAATCATTGGGGCAAGCGTGTATTTTCTTATACTCCATACCCATCGGACACAATATCTTCTTCGCCTCATAGTTTCGAGATGGCAATGTGTTGCCTTCTGGAAGCATGTCTTTCAACAACTCAAGCAATTCGGTAAAGCTTTTATCGCTCCACCCATTTCTCGCCTTCACATTGGACAATCTTCACACCGCTGACAACCGTGTGAAATTAGTGCACCCCGGATACAAAGCCACTTCCGCATCACTGCACAAAGTATCATACACATGTGCACCCCGAAAAGACTCTTGCCCAAGATCACGGATCATGTCCTCTAGTCCATCGTCCATTTCCACGTCATCAACTTCCTCTCTATCCGACACCCTCGGCCTGTCTAACTATTCACCAAGACATATCCATGTTGTATAACTCTTGCAAATCCCCTCACAAATAAGATGATCACGTATCTCATCAGCTTCTACTCGTCTCTCATTCAAACAGTTAACACAAGGACAATAAAACCTTTCGTTACCACTATCAGTAGCATTTGTTTTTGCAAACTGTAGAAAATCTTTCACTCCATTCTCATACTCATCACTTGTCCGTCTAGCATTCATCCAACCATGATCCATGACTAAACCAATAACTTCGTACTTAGTCCAACATATTCATCAACCACTTCTTATGACAGGGTATGGCCCTATCCTATTCGAGAAGAAACTTTTTCAACATTCGGTTAACAGTTAGTCCTTAACTCTCATGCTCATGCGCGACGAAATTTCGACAACATTTCCCTTCGGTCTCCGACGTACACGACTTGAACGTGATGACATCCTGATGCGTGGATTTTTAAGAATATAAATAAAGGCAAGTGCACCTCGTCGCAATCAAGTAATACGGTGGTGAGACCGGTTATCGTATCCACAGGGATTGGTTGTCAATTACCAATTCACAAACTTAACAACTATCTAAACTAAACTAAAGTATGAGATATCAAAACAGAAAACAAAGAAAGCAAAACAATATTTTTGGTCTTTTTGGACTTTTAACAAACACCTGGAGTGCAGAATTTATAACGGTTGAGATTGTCAGGTTTAGACTACACTAATCCTCCCTTGATTGCAATGAAATGGCTAACAACACAAGTCCTAATTCAATTATGCCAATCAAGCCTTTTCTAAAGTACTCAAGCCTAATGTCTTAGGTGCATTGAGCCTAAAACCCCAAATTAAACCCTAATGTCTTAGGTGGATTAATCTGTGATTTTGCATTAAGTCAAGACTTATAAGATTGCAAGCATCCAACACCTATGTCTAGATTCTTGGACTACTTGGCATATGATTCATGAGCATGCCTTAACACCAACCTTTCAGTCATCTATCAAAGCAACAAATCATTCCTATGGGTAGCTAAGCCAAGGAAAGCATTAAACACAGAATCACATACTCATAAAGAAATAGAAACTTGCATTGAAACCAAATCAATTAACAATAAGTTCAGAGAAGCTACATCTAAACCCAACAATGGGGGAATTAGCTATACATGAATATGTCTACAAAAGGAAAAGAGAGAAGAGAGAAAGAAAACTTCATGATGAATCCTTCCATCTCCTTCCAATCCAAAAGCAGAGAGATGTCATCTTTTAGGTCCCGGCCTTCCCCCAGCCATCAGCCCTCTTTAGGGTTTCCAAGCCTCTGCAAAAAGTCCCTTTTTTAGGTTAGAAGTCAGTACCCTTTTTCTGTCTGCTGTGCTGTCATTTATAGGTCCGTCGCGCGTCACGGCCGTGATGTCCATCACGGCCAGGCCGTGACGCTTTCTGTTTCTGAAACCTTTGGCATTTTAAGTCTCTCGCGGGGCGAGACCTTGCTCGCGTCGCGAGCCTCCATTTCATGGCCGTGATATCCATCACGGCCAAGCCGTTATGGTCTCTGACTTGTGGTGGTTTTGGGTCACGGCCGTGATATACATCACGGCTAGGCCGTGACAGACTCTGTTTTCAGCCTTCCTGCCTTTTCAGTTTTACCCGATCATGGCCGTGACGGGCATCACGGCTAGGCCGTGATGGGCTCTGTTTAGCTCATTTTCTTGACTTTTAAGGCTCTAATCCATCCAAGCTTCATTATAGCCAAATATGCACAGTTTTCCTTCAATTTCTGCAAAACAACACACAGAAACCACCTCATCCGTTCCAAAGGAAAAACTATACAAAATCAACACTAAATATGCCTAAACTATATGCAAATGCATGCAGAAATGTACATGAAAAATGAGGTGAAATCACACTCATCAAATTACCCCAAGCTTAAGACTTTGCTTGTCCTCAAGCAAAAACTAAGGCCAGAAGAGATAAACAGTCAAAGCATGGATAGTGAACCAAGAACCCGAGTAAATGATCCAAGCAATAGGCAATTCAAACAATTCAGCAAGAGACAATCAATTCAAGTCCAATTAGGGGCTTAAGTTTCCTAGACTCACATTCTCACTGATTTGGGCACTCTTGCTCACTTGAAGCTCACCCCAAGCTTGTTTATTTGCTTGGCTCTCTTTCTTGCCTCACTCACTCAAGTGTTCAAGTATATATAACAATTCGCTCCATTTTCCTCAAGGAATGATTCCTACCATATGCTTGACTATCAACCAAATCTCCACTTTATTTATGAAAACACCTAAGAATCAAGAGGTCTTTATTTGGTTGTAACGTGGCCATGGGATTAATCTTTAGGTGGGGATAACAAGAAAAGGACATTTCAAAAGGTTACATAAACATACAGCCTTGCAAACATGACCTTCTAAAATACCTTCTTGGGTTTTCAATTCACTTTCCACCCTTCTTTGCTTTCTTTTTCTTTTTTTTATTTTTCACTTTTCTTTTTGTCATCCCCTTCTCTATTTACTTCCCTTTTTTTTTTTCTTTTATTTGGAGAAGGGGAGTTTTTTTTTTTTTTGATTTTTTTTTTAAGAGAAATTTTTTCTGATTCTTTTCCCAAACTTTTTTTTTTCAACTACCTGTTTACCCTTTTGTAATACTTTAGAAGGTCCCATCAAACATTATTTATCAAAACATTTCAGGGTACCAAGAAAAGCATTTTATTCATTCAGGCTCAAAATTGGGCAACTAAGGGATAGCATTTCATCATTCAAAGCTCAGAAGGCCAGAAGAATACCTATTGCCTCAATCATTTTCAAAAATGTTTTCAAAAAATTTTAAGCTTTAAAATGGTTTCAAGTCAAGTTCTAGAGAAATTCATCCAAGAGGAGCAACACTCAACACAAAGAATGGGGGCAGATTTAGTGAGTACCCCCTAATGGCTCAAAAGCTCACATTTATCAGTTCAAAAACCAGTGAGAGACACAAGTCTAAAGAAACATATGCTAATCATCAACTATCCAAGATCATCTCAAGCATATTTATTTGCAGCCATATCACAAGAATGAAATAAATTGGGTTCAAAAATCCACTATCACAATTTAATTGGCACTTAGTTCTCACAATCAGATGCTCAATCTAAGCAGGGGTAACCGAATCATGCGATCATGCAAACTTAAGCCTATATGAATGCAATATTTACAATGCAAGCAAAAAGATTACCCCTACCCCAAGCTTAAAGATTTACATTGTCCCCAATGTAAACAATCAAGTTGGAGAGAGGAGAAGAAAAATAAAATAAAATAAAGCAAAAAATTGGAACGGCTTACCGAGGCGGTAGCGGGTGCTGGTTCACATGTTTTTTGGCTTTGTTTCTCCCTGCTCTTTTTGCTTCTCCTTCCTTCCTTATTACCCTGCAAACACTTGGCAATTGACAATTTATTATTTTCCTCTTGAGCTTCTCAAATTATTCAAGAGGTTGAAAATCAAAAACAAAAACTAACTAAAGAGAAGGGTTAAGAAAAGTTGGGTTGCCTCCCAATAAGCGCTTCTTTAACGTCACTAGCTTGACTTATTAAAAAGCATCCACCTGGATCCCATAACCTGTGGTATAAGGACCAAGGGATGCTAACCATGTGAGATCCTTCACCTGGATCCCACAGTTTGCAGCAAAAATGTGGAAGTGAGCGCTCGAAATTCATGCTGACTTCTTCAAATGGGAAGCGCTTTTCAATTCCTCTCGGGTCAAAGATGACCCCTTTATCCACAAAATCTTCCCAATAAAAATGGGGTTCAACCTCAGGCAGAGGCATGAACTCCATTGTTGACTGCTTTAAAATGTGAAGTGGCAAACAATTCGAGAGGATCATTGGTGCTGTTCTGGCTTTTGTACAATCTTCACTCTCAGCATTGCCAAATCCATCATCTTCCAAATTTGCAGAAATCTCCGCACAAACCACACAAGTGTTTTTTCTATCACATTCCACACATGCATAGGAACCAATAGCATCATCTAATTCCAAAAGTTTTTCATCATCTCCAAGCATGGTGAAATAGATGTCCTCCAATTGCCTCTTCCTTTCAGGCTCTTTAGTCAAGGGTTCAATGGGGGATGGGGCAACTTTGTTCTCACAAACAGGTTCTTCACTTCTTGACTCGGCTGCTCCCACTTCTTCTTCTTCCTCATCATCCATTTTGGCATCATCTTCATCATCATACTTTATTGCATCACCTTCATCATCATCCATCAAGTTCCCTTTTGACATTCCGGATAGTTGGTTAGAGATTTTCTCAATAAGTACCCCTAAACTTCGGATTGTGTCTTCTTGATTCTTTAATTATTCCATTGTTGTTGCCATGAAGTTCTCCAAAACAGCCTCTAAGTGAGGTCGACTATCCGGGATAGGTTGCTCAACCTCGACTGGGAATGCGGATTTGAAGTTCTCCCAAGCAACTTCCAATGGGGATGGCTCATCTTGATATGAAGGTGTGGAAGATTCCCAATGTTCCTCTTGCTCAATCCAAGTATTGTTTGGAGGGTTCCCCCACCATGGAGTAGAAGTGTTGGGAAGTTGATTTCCCCATTCAGAACAACCTACCATTGGTGGAGGAGAGATTTCTGCCCTTGACAGCTCATTACTCACTTGTTAGATGTTTACGGCTAATTGCAGCATATCTACCCGCAGCTGCGGCTCAGATATCTCCATTTCTGCATCAGATGGTTGATAGCAATTGTAGTCCATGATCCTGTCTAATCAATTTTTCACCTCACAGACAATTAAGCCCAAGATCAAAGAAACACAAAAATCAAATATGTACAAAACTAACAAAAGAAAGAGATCAATTATATACAGAAAAATAAAATAAAAAAAATGTCTAAACTAGTTGTCTCATTTGTTACTACTGATATTGGCAAAGCCAATCCCCGGCAACGGCGCCAAAAACTTGATGCGTGGATTTTTAAGAATATAAATAAAGGCAAGTGCACCTCGTCGCAATCAAGTAATACGGTGGTGAGACCGGTTATCGTATCCACAGGGATTGGTTGTCAATTACCAATTCACAAACTTAACAACTATCTAGACTAAACTAAAGTATGAGATATCAAAACAGAAAACAAAGAAAGCAAAACAATATTTTTGGTCTTTTTGGACTTTTAACAAACACTTGGAGTGCAGAATTTATAAAGGTTGAGATTGTCAGGTTTAGACTACACTAATCCTCCCTTGATTGCAATGAAATGGCTAACAACACAAGTCCTAATTCAATTATGCCAATCAAGCCTTTTCTAAAGTACTCAAGCCTAATGTCTTAGGTGCATTGAGCCTAAAACCCCAAATTAAACCCTAATGTCTTAGGTGGATTAATCTGAGATTTTGTATTAAGTCAAGACTTATAAGATTGCAAGCATCCAACACCTATGTCTAGATTCTTGGACTACTTGGCATATGATTCATGAGCATGCCTTAACACCAACCTTTCAGTCATCTATCAAAGCAACAAATCATTCCTATGGGTAGCTAAGCCAAGGAAAGCATTAAACACAGAATCACATACTCATAAAGAAATAGAAACTTGCATTGAAACCAAATCAATTAACAATAAGTTCAGAGAAGCTACATCTAAACCCAACAATGGGAGAATTAGCTGTACATGAATATGTCTACAAAAGGAAAAGAGAGAAGAGAGAAAGAAAACTTCATGACGAATCCTTCCATCTCCTTCCAATCCAAAAGCAGAGAGATGTCATCTTTTAGGTCCCAGCCTTCCCCCAGCCATCAGCCCTCTTTAGGGTTTCCAAGCCTCTACAAAAAGTCCCTTTTTTAGGTTAGAAGTCAGTACCCTTTTTCTGTCTGCTGTGCTGTCATTTATAGGTCCGTCGAGCGTCACGACCGTGATGTCCATCACGGCCAGGCCGTGACGCTTTCTGTTTCTGAAACCTTTGGCATTTTAAGTCTCTCGCGGGGCGAGACCTTGCTCGCGTCGCGAGCCTCCATTTCATGGCCGTGATATCCATCACGGCCAAGCCGTGATGGTCTCTGACTTGTGGTGGTTTTGGGTCACGGCCGTGATATACATCACGGCTAGGCCGTGACAGACTCTGTTTTCAGTCTTCCTGCCTTTTCAGTTTTACCCGATCATGACCGTGACGGGCATCACGGCTAGGCCGCGATGGGCTCTGTTTAGCTCATTTTCTTGACTTTTAAGGCTCTAATCCATCCAAGCTTCATTATAGCCAAATATGCACAGTTTTCCTTCAATTTCTGCAAAACAACACACAGAAACCACCTCATCCGTTCCAAAGGAAAAACTATACAAAATCAACACTAAATATGCCTAAACTATATGCAAATGCATGCAGAAATGTACATGAAAAATGAGGTGAAATCACACTCATCACATCCACCACGATACACGTTAAGCACGTACACGTGTGCTCATTAGTATTGCATCTCAAACGGGAAACTAAGGCTTTACTAATTAATTAACATTAAGAAAAATAATAAAACACTCCAATCCCCAAGTACAATGCAAACAAAAATCAAAAGAGAAAAATGGAGAGGAGAAAGCTTACCGGGTGTCGAAAGAACACTCAGCCGGAAACCGTAATGAATAATGAATATTCTGCTTAATATTCTGCTCGGAACTTGTACCGTAATATATAGTTTCAATAACAGCAAGTGCACCTATAAGAAATAGTTTCAATAACAATTATGTAGCTTGATCAGCATAGAAGCATAAATACAGAAGAACTATGATGACAGAGATAAAGCACTGATGAGTGTGATTTCACCTCATATTTCATTGACATTTTGCATGCATTTTCATATAGTTTAGGCATTTCTAATTTGATTTTGGTTAGTTTTTACCCTGGAACGGGTAAGGCGGTTTTGTGGTGTTGTTGTGCAGGAATTAAGGATTAAAATGCTCAAGATTAACCATGATGAAGCTTGCATGAAGATGGGGCTTGAAAAGTGAAGAAAATGAGCCAAACAGAGCCCATCATGGCCTAGCCGTGACAGGCATCACGGCCATGATCGAGTAAAGCTGAAAAGAAAGAATGAAAAAGTCAAAACTGGTCACGGCCAGCCCGTGATGTCCATCGCGGCCGTGACATGCCAACTGAACCAGACCTTCACAGGCAGAACTGATCACGGCCTAGCCGTGATGGTGGTCACGGCCGTGACATACCAACCAGTGAAGAAACCTCCAAGACAGAATCCGTCACGGCCTGGCCATGATGGCCATCACGGTCGTGACGCGCAATAAATGGCCTGTTTTAGATAGCAAACAGAAAGAGACACCTCTCCACCCACCAGAGTTATCTGTTTAATTTGAAAGCTAGGTAAACGAAGCCTTGCCATTATCAAAACTTTTCTCTGTTACAACACTACTCAATGGAAGACACTATAGCATAAGCATTTTGAACTTTTCTTTAAAAACAAAATTAATGGCAAAACCTATCTCACCCAAATCCTCACATTCAACTGGGTACAAAACAAACTCAAGCTTATCTGAACTATGATTGCAAACAGTGACATCAACTACAGCCTTTTATGCCATATATGAGATTCACTTCACCTTATCCATGTCATCATGACTTCTACCTTGCCATAATGGTCTCCCACGCCCCCAACACCACAAGACGAAAAACACCCCCTTTATTCTCATTTTACCATAAACAAACAAAAATGACCTTCTTATAGAATATCTGGCAATCAAATGTTGAATCATGCATGTATAGAAAACGAGAGTGGGCAATGGTTTAGGGGCTAACCGTGCTAGAAGGGTAGAAAGGAACAAGCTTGGGCGTGGAGAAGGACGCAAACGACACGCGAACGACGGGGAGGAGGTGGTGCACACAAACGGCGGAGACGGGCAGCCGAACAAGCTTGGGGTGGCGGAGGGTTTAGCTTAGGAAGGAATGGCAGCAAAGAGAATGAAATAGAACAAGATAAAGGGTGCGATCGATGGAGGGAATGAAAATAGGTCAAAATAGGGACTCCATTACACATCGGTTTTCCTTTCACCGACGTGGTTATTGCATATTACACATCGGTTCTAAGAAACCGATGTAGAAACTCCAAAAAATTTTAAAATTTGATTTTTTGTTTTAATTTTTAACACCGGTTATCTGAAAATCGATGTGGTTAATTTATATTACACATCGGTTCAAAAAGAACCGATGTCAAAAGATAAAAATTTACAATTTAATTTTTTTTTTTAATTTTAAACATCGGATAAAATAAAACGATGTGGAAAATTTTACACATCGGTTAAATTTTAAACCGATATGGAATCCTTTGCTTTTAATTTCAAAAATGTCACCGCCTTGTTTTACACATCGGTTTTTGGGAAACCGATGTAGAATCTCCAATGTTAAATGCATATTTTACACTAGTGATTTTTTTTTAAGGAATCCAAAGCCACTGGTATTCAATCAAAACTTTTTATAAGTTACTAAAAATCTTGTGGTATTCAAATGTTTGCTAATTTCGGTGGATTCTTTTGTATAATATATATATATATATATATATATATATATATATATATATATATATATATATATATATTTTGTGAACCCGGATATCCTCCGGTCGGGAGTCAAAGATTAATCCCTCGAGGTGCTGAGATCCATTTAAGGGGATGACTTCTTCCAATAGATGCTTTTCCACATGCATAAGTCAGGAATCGAACCCCTGACCACATGCTTAAGGGGCCCAGTTATCTACCAATTGTGTCATACATACCATGTTGATTGTACAATAGATTTTGAGTGACTTTTTAGTAAGATATATAAATAACAAAACTATTCCAAAATCCCACTCAAACTTCTCAAACTTTTTATTCCCTCTTTCCTCCTCTCGTCGTTCTCTGTTCTTTGACGATACATACCACTCTTCTTGCAATTTGTACTCTAACTGTGCAACTATTTTCTTTCAATTTTTGATGTGTTTTACATTGATGCTTGCATATAATATTTGTTGAAACCATATAACCTGCACGGTGCGGTACAATACTCACCATTAGCTGCTTGCATATATGTCATATTAATAGGTAATATATTATTCTATATTTGTAAAAAAAAATATCTATTATATATACAAAATTAAATATCTCGAGGAAAATTCTTTCATCAAGTCTAATGTGTCAACACAGAAGCATTTCAAGGAAGCACATTAATTCTAAAATTTGAATGTCAACATTCAAATTCAAATCCTAATAAGATAACTAGTGCAATTATAAGGCATTTAGTACAATTAATAATAGATTAAATCGAAATAATGCATTTAGTATGAATAGATGAAATATGAAAATAAGACATTTAAAATGTTATTCATGTAAATAATTGATTCTGTTATTAATGAAGAAATGATTCTTAATATGATTGCCATAGAATCACTTCCACAAATTAATTTACTTCCATAAATTAATAGGTTTAAATTGCCATAAAAGTCAATCCATCTAATTTTAAAACCAATCATTTAATATCAATTAAAATTTAAATTACAATGCTGCAATTTTCTAATTAAAATCATATCCGTTCAAATTCCAACCCAGTTACTCATGTAAATCACTAAAAAATGGAAATCGAATAATATAAGGAAGAATTAATGCAATTTATATATCTATCAAATATAAATCAAATTAGTTGCAAAAGGAAAGAATTTCAATGTACTAAAATACACATTTTCAAATTCAAATCAATTCATTGAAAGGATGCTACATGAGTGTAGCAAATATGACGGATTAAATTTGATGATATTTGAAGGGATGCTCCACAAAGCAATAAAATTTGGATTCAAATCACAAGCAATCACTGAGGGTACAAGGTCTATAAATATTTGAATTCAACTCACAAGCGGTTGCAAGTGCGTATTGCTCTCTTATTTTCTTCGTTCTGCTTTTATTCCTCTTCTTTTTTCATCTAATTCCCTTTTTTTTTTGTTTTAGCGAGCAGAAGAAAATTGAATGAGGCAACATTACAAGATGGGCTCAATAGATGAAGATTTTGAGAGGCCGATGGTGATGTCTTTGATGATGCTGGAGATCCGCTTTCCTAACGCATTTCAAGGGGTAAATATTCTTTGGCAATAATTTCCTTCTGGGAATAATATCACACTCTTCTTCATTTTATCTTCCTTTCCTTTTCTAGAAAGTTCCATTTTGTTTCATTTTTCCATTTCATTTCATTTTTTTGCAGCTATGGTGATTAGAATGGTTTACTCATCTTCCTTAGGGTGATTAGAGACGCGATGACGGTGATACAAATTTGAAGCTATATTCATTCTTCTTCCACTACAAAATGTATCTCTTTTAAATAAATTTTAGTGGAATGTTTTCTTTACATAAATGCCTAATATGTAGAATTTTTTTAAAATGATGGAATTGTTTGTTTTGATTAGAAATTACATAGTTTTAAAGTTCTATCATGTGATTGAAGCCAATTATAACTATAATTACTAAAGTGATGTAAATTAAATTATAATTACAAATATAAAAGTTTTACAATCAAAATCGTCAATTAAGTAAATTATTACTATTCCAAACTTAATTTTTCAAAATTTTGAATAGAGATTGGAACCAATGGCTATGAATTGACTAATGTCTATATGAATTAAAATATTTCAAATTCTTCATTTAAACAACTTCACATAAGAAGTTTTTTTAAAAAAAAAGATTTATTTTCCAAAAATTTATATAATCTTTTTTATTAATTTTTTCATTGCAAATGTTGTAAAAATAATAAGTTTTTTTTGAGTGGATTAAAAAAATATTAATAATAAATTTAATAATCATTCTTATGGATTTATTATTTTAATTTTGAATTTATTAATCTTATAGCAACATGACATGTTTTTTTACAATATATTCGATATTGTCATTAAATAGGCAATTTTAATGCCGATATATTGTCCACGCATCATATTGACTATAGATATTAAATGCTAATTGAAGATAAAATAAATTGGTGATTTTAAATCTTCAATTTGTACTATATCCTTATCTTCGGATATATTTAATCAATCGGTTTGAATTAAACTCTAAATATTCATATTGTTAATCTTTTGAAAGCCTACCTATTATAAATATGTTTCAATTAATAAAATATAACGTAATTTCACTTCAAAATGAAAATGAAAATTATTTTGTTTTAAGATGTGTGATGTAGTTAAATTAAATCTAAAAAATAACATAATTTTTCAAATTTATTACAAAATTAGAAAATAATTTATATTTAAAAACTATTTAAAATAAATATAATTCAGTGTCAAACACTAGTGCAATAAGTGTTTTTTACATCAGTTAAAATTGATTTTTTACGTCAGAATACTGACTGACGTAAATACAGCTGACGTTAATAGTTAATATTTTAACGTCAGTTGAGAACTGACGTTAAATATAAAACTATTAACGTCAGTTCTTTAACACAGCTGACGTTAATTTTGTTAAAACTAACGTCAGTTGTTATAAAAAACTGACGTTAAAGGTTTTAATTTTAACGTCAGTTGTTTATTACAACTGATGTTAATAGTGTACTGTATATTTTATAAAATACTATTAACGTCAGTTGTTTGATACAACTGACGTTAATAGATTTTATTTTTTTAAATTCAGTTTTAAAATATCACTCCCCTCAGCTATCCCTGCACTCATTAAATATCCCAGTAACACAGAATATCACACACATTACAGAATTGCAAAGGAAAAATGAAACAATGGGGGGACTTAAAACCAAAACCCATGTATAGGAAAAACATAATTATCTACAAGTATATATATATATATATATATATATATATATATATAAATTTTAGTCTCCAATGTCTAAAAACAAAACTACCAATCTAAGGATATATATATACATGTTATTAATTAGTTTATAAAGTCTAACAAAAAAACTATTCATCTAAGTAGTGAGGAGGTATCTTGTCAATTCCTTTTTCAGCCGCATACTTGAAGAAGAATTCAGCGAAGTGCATCCTCAAGTCTCTTAACTCATCTTCTTTAATAGGCGATTGGTCGTTAAATGCCTACACACGTTCAAATAATAACTATAACATCAATGCAAGTCATCTTCAAAACTATAATATATAATTTAACAAGTTGTTTAAATATTACCTTATTCCATCCATCCGTAATAGATGCGGAGACTATGTTCAGCATACGAAGCATCATATAATAACCGCACGACCACCCGTCAATTTGAAATCGAGACTACCAACAAAATTAATTTCAACGTCAGTTGAATATACATATAAATTAGTAATTATAATATTAATTATTTGATAAATAAACTACCAAACCTTGAGGATGTTCCATACGGGATTTGCTTTAGCCTTAGAAGTCCTACTTATCCCGTTGGCGCAACTTATGCTACTCGCCTTCAGTGCGCTATCATAAACAAATAATCATGTCGATCAATTAACAAATTCATATATCATGTGTGTAATAAGCTAAAAATAATTGATATTAAAACTTAAATTAAATTTAATATTAGTTACTCACTTATTTACAGCTTCCAACACCACCTGTGGCGGCTGTTGGTGGAGAGAGCAAAAGAATATGACAGTATGCCTAGACGGGTGAAGTACGAACAACTGCCAATGGCTTTTCATACAGTAGGGAGCCAGATATAATTCTTTCGGATTGTCTCCCAACAAGTTCCCTAAGTATTTACTTAATGCATCGCCAGCAAAGAAATCGGGCAGAAGGATTGACGGATCTAAGAAGCCAGAACCGATGCAACGCCCTTATCAAGCTGAAGACGATGGAGATACCTAAGATATGAAAAGGTGTGGATGTTAATTACATAATATATATATTGAAATTAAAATAAATTATTAAATGGAAAAATACCAAAAATAAATAAGTTATAAAATTAAAATTAACTTACGTGCACCAGAGACTCAAAACATTGTTGTTCATCCAGAAGTTATTTTTGCAGGCGTTCCCGAGATCGTCACCACAGAAGGAAAATATCCTCCGTTGATCTAGGCGTGTCACCCATCCATCGTGCTCCAATGGACATTCAAAAATATCAAACGCATAATCCTCACCAAGTGAGAACAAACGAGTGATAGGTGACAGCGACACCGACGTCGACTTGGCCTTCAGTTTAGGAAAAATAAAATAGATAAGTTGTTGATAATTAAAAAAAACGCAAGTAATTATTTGACTAATTTGGACATTAATAATGAATACATACCTTTGTTAATATTTCGAGCTCACGTCGTTTGGAGTCCAACTCAAGCTCACGCCTTTTCATTTCCAACTCATGCTCATGGCGTTGGACTTCGAACTCCCGCTCCCTAGCTGCCACCTCATCGTCCTCCACATGTGCCATACTATAACTCTCTTTTGTGCTCACATGTGAAGGGTTGACATGCCCTGCGGTGTCCTGGGATGTACCGATGGAGGAAAGCTCTCTGGCAATCGCCTGCTTGAATTCTGGGTTGGATATTAAGCTTTGCATCAGATGTGTTGTAATAGCTGGGTTGGACATGAGGTGCTGAGTAATGTCAGCCAAAATTGATGCTTCATCGACCACCCGCTTTCGTGAAGCAGACTTGCCATAATATTCTTTGATGGTCATGTTCCCAGGAACACCGAGAACCCGACCAGGATGGTCTTTCTTGCCTAGAGCAGTCATCAAGACGTGCTGCCGTCCAGAAGGGACGAATGAGCCCTGGGAGGATTGTGCTTTAAGATCCATCTACAATGAAAAAAATGAAAAAACGTGCAAGTGAAAAGTGTGCAAATATCTATACAAATATCAATTGAAATCAAGTTAATTATTTACTTACAATCTTATCTGCCACTTCGCGAGTGGCATCAACTTTAAAAGATCCCGTCTTTGTCATGCGGTCGGCTAACCAGACATCCTCGCGGTTGATGTCCGACGGAGGACTTAATGGTGTGCCCTCAGGCACCTCTCCTCTTTCAATCCTAGCAGAGTGCTCTTCCTGCTTCGCCCTTATCCTATCCGCCATCATTTGCTCGATCCGAGTCTGGTACCTACCCTGAGACATGGTGTGGCGGTGGACGTTCTTCGCCTGATTCTGCCGACCCTTATTTGCCTTAGCCTATTCAAACAAAAACACATAATTAAATACAGTTAAATGATCTATAAGAAGCATACAAAATTAACTTAATCAACCAACCTGAAATTCTCCATCCTGTCGACTCCCGGCAAACATATCCTAAGTATCCTGATCAATTCATGGATAATCCGAGAACATTTTATCAAGCCGCTTCTTCCCAGATACATAGTACCTGGTAAGATCATGCTTGAACCCATTCCAACACTTTGATGCCATTTTCATACATTTATGACGATGATCCTCGTCATTTGGCACAGTCCAAGCTACCTACACATTAAATACATAACAAATGGATGGATTATAACTCGGATAATTATCCAATAATGTAAATCAAACGAATGTAAAGGTAAAATACCACGATAGCCTCCCAAATCTGATCCTTAACGTTCTGTGGAACGTCATTCCAGTGGTTGTAGTTGATGCTTACGTGCTGCTTCGCTTGTAGAAACACCCACTTATTAAATTCTTTAGCACGGGGTCCCTGGGCATTTAGATTAGCATCGAAGGACACCTCAAGCTTCTGTCTGCTTTGCCTGTCCTTCTCTAGTTTCTTCAACGAGGTGGCTCCTCTACCCCGTTTCCTATGAGCCTGTGATGTCTGTATGGACAAAAAAAAATGATAAAATAGAGGGTTGTAACATTATAAACTAACATTAAAAAGAAGGACTAAAGATAGTATATAACATGTAAACTTACACTAGAATCAGGCGTAGGCGTGATCGGGTCCTGCGTAGCCCCCACAGTGTCCTCCCGTGCATGTGGGCTATCCGACGGATCCATATGTATGCATGTTCAGAAACAATATATATGTATTAACATAGGTTATAACTCAAAATAAATACAGAAGTATAAATAAAAATAACTAGATAGGTCCTGTAGATATACAAAACATCTATCCAATATAAGGACAATACGGGAGATTGAAAATTATAGTTTTTGAAGATTGCCAATCACTGGTCACGGCCTGGCAGTGATGTCCATCACGGCCGTAACGTGCCAACTGAACCAGACCCTCACATGCAGAACTGATCACGGCCTAGTCGTGATGAGCATCACGGCCGTGACAGATCAACCAGCAGAGCAACATGCACTCAAAACCAAAAATAGAGACATTCCAAACAACTCAAACTCACGGTTTCAAGTTTCAACTACTGAGACTACAGTTTCAACATACACTGAAAACCAAAAATAGAGACATTCCAAACAACTCAAACTCACAGTTTCAAGTTTCAACTACTGAGACTACAGTTTCAACATACACTCAAAACCAAAAATAAAAAAATGTGCCCTAAAGACTCACCAGAAATAGGCGCTCGCGTGGTGGTGGTGGGGGAGCTTGAGTGGTGGCCAACGTTCGATGTGGTTACTGAGAGCAGAGGGACAAGGAGAGTTAGTGCGCGGGAAGGGGAAAGACAGATGTCAAGTTATTGCAAAGAATGAGCGGGAAAGACAGAGTTAGGGGTTAAGAGTGTACCTCACGGTGGTGGCGAAGAAGCCCTCGCGGTGGTTGCGGTGGAGATGAGCTCGCAATTAGGGCAGAGTGAGAGTGAGAGTGAGGGTTGAGAGTGAGGGTTGGGCGTGAAAAGAGACGTACAGAGCAAAGTGCAGAAGGCGCGCGGGTGTAAACGTTATAATCAAAATAAAACAACATTTTACGTCAGTTGCTTGTAAAAACTGACGTTAAAGGACGCGGGTGTAAACGTTATAATCAAAATAAAACAACATTTTACGTCAGTTGTTTGTAAAAACTGATGTTAAAGGATATTTAATTAACGTCAGTTTTATTAAGAAACTGACGTTAAAAATAGAAAAACTTTTAACGTCCGCTATTGAAGACAACTGATGTTAAAAGTGTTCTGCAAAAACATTAATTCCTTTGACTACTGTGCTACCTACCCCTGAGCATTAAGTTTATAGATCAGTTTTCAAGAAAATCAGTCTCTCTTCTCTATATAGGATATAGGATTATTTACGTCAGCTAATTATTTAACTGAAAATCACACTTTTAACGTCAGTTGTTTACAAAACTGACGTTAAAAATAAATATTTTTTTAAAAAACACTTTTAAAGTCAGTTGTATTAAACAACTGACGTTAAAAGTTTATTAGTTTCTGCAAAAACATTCATTCCTTTGACTACTGTGCTACTACCCATTCACCTTGTAACCTAATCCTCTTAATGAGCATTAAGTTTTTAGATCAGTTTTCAAGAAATTCAGGTAGTCTCTCTTCTCTATATAAAGAACCATATTCTTCTGTATCAGTCGATCTGTATTACACCCTCCTCTTTTCCTCTATATTTCATGCTTTTTCCTTCACAATATGCCTCTATCATATTTGAGGTGTTATTATTTCTTCCTATTCCTAGACTTAAAGGTCTCTGTCTTAATCGTAAAAAAACTTCTGAGGTTGAGTAAATCACATAACATGAATGGTAAGGTTGGGTAAATCACATAATGTGATTCCCTCACTTTATTTCATCCCCGTCATCCCTTTCACTTTGCTTTGGAAGCAAGTGACTGTGGATTCAAGACGATGCATCAAGGAATTCCAGTGAAGGAGAAGATGCAAAGATCCATTTCAATGTGGATTCACTTTTGCATCATGGAATTCAAGTGAGGGAGGAGATACATCCATTGGAGTTTCTGATGACATGACTGAGAAGAAAATGATGTTGAAGCAAAACTTTTTTATATTTTAGGGCTATGTTGCATAATTTTTTTATCTTTTAATCATTTAATTGTAACTTATGAATCGCTTCAATGAGATACGATTTGATTATACATATAACTTGTTTTTATGTTAAGTGTTTATTTAATTTAATTTGCACAAGAATTTGTTTACTAATTCAAGCTAATTAATGAAGATTAAAAATAAACTTGTTTAAAAAAAAGTTTAGAAATAAACTGCACTATATATATGGAGTGACCTGTGTTAAGAGTGACAACAGGGCATTTCAGAGAGGGATATAGGATTATTTACGTCAGATATTTATTTAACTGAAGTAAAAATCACACTTTTAACGTCAGTTGTATAAAAAACTGACGTTAAAAATAAATATTTTTTATTTAAACAAGTTTTAACATCGGTTGTATTAAACAACTGACGTTAAAGGTATATAAGTTTATGCAAAAACATCCATTCCTTTGACTACTGTGCTACTTACCCATTCACCTTGGAACCTAATCCTCTTAATGATCAACTTAATTTTTTAGCAACTTACCACACCTAGTAACTTCATCCTCTACTCCAATAAATAGCTTCCTTCCTTCCTTTTATTTTCTGCTTCACAAATATGGCTCTGCCATGGAGATTAACTTCATCACTCTTTCTTCCTATTCCTAGACTCAAAGATCTTTGTCTTAATGGTCAAAAAACTTCTGAGGTTGTGTAAATCACATAACATGGGTGATAAGGTTATGTAAATCACATAATGTGAGTTGTTCACCTTATCATCCTTCCGGAGAATCGGCTGCTACAGTTACAAAACCTCAGCTTATATATGAAGGACCACATTATCAGCATGTACCTCGATTCCAACATGAGTAACACCATCACTGCTAGACATGGTCACATTCGAAGTATAGTTTTCCCTTTGGCATATTTCATAAAACTCTCTGATGGGATGTAGCTTTAATGTTTCGGGTGTGATAAGGGGTTCCAAAAGTGGCCTTATGCTTTGACACACAACCTCCTCATTGAATTCTGGAAGACTCAGTCGCTCGACTCTCCTCTCTTGCTCACCCGTGAAGGGAACAAAGCCTCAACAAATGTTTAGGATTTTAAACCCTTTCAATGTAACTTTTTATAGGATTTTAAACCCTTTCAATCTTCAGATCATCAGTATTACATTTCATGAATGAGATCCGGTTTGGGTTATTGATTCAACTTATACTTCGCACATATATTTTAGTTTTCAAAACAGAAACACAAAACATCAAAGCAATTGTGAAACTGAAACTTTGAGGAAGGCAATGCGGAAGGGTACGTATACTAGATAAAAAAATTATTAAAATAACCTTTAACGTCAGTTGTTGTAAGGACCGAGCGTTAAAAGTGAAGTGACTCACTTTTAACGTCAGTTCGATAAAGAACTGACGTTAAAATGTTCACTGTTGACGTCAGTTGTTTATTGAACTGACGTTAAAAGTGAGTCACTTCACTTTTAACGTCAGTCCTTACAACAACTGACGTTAAACTTGAACTAATGAAGTCAGATATTTACAAAACTGCCACCGCCCCCTTTTTAACGTCTAGCTTTTGGTTAAGTGACGCAAACCTTTACCGTCTAATGTATATTTTCCACTAGTGAAATGACCGTCGACGTTTTAAAATAGGCAATTTTAATATTGTCATTAATATATTGTCCATATTTCGGAATGACAATAGAGATTAAATGCTAATTGAATATAAAAACTAATTGGTGATTTTAAATCTTTATTTTGTACGGTCCTTGTAATCAATCTGATTGAATTAAAAATCTAAATAATAACATTCATGCTGCTGATCTTTTGAATTCAGCCTACTACTACTATTATTACGGTTCGATTTTTCTAACTATGCAATGTTGCATAGGATAAGACTCATTAATCACTCACAATCAACCAATTGTTAATTATGTCAAGCTCATTAATTATGTTTTTTTTAAATAATAATTATCTATCTTCTATTTATTTGTTTTGATTCACCTTCCAATATTAATATCTCTTCTCACGAAAAATTAATTACCAAATATCTCTTCCCACCAAAAATTAATAACCATTTTTGGATTTTGATTGAAAATCATTTTATTTATTTTACAACTATAGTTTTTTTTGTTGATAAACCTACACTTTTCGACCAGCTATTATAACTACACTAATTAACTTGATATATTTACAAATTTAAATCATGTTGAGTTGGCTTTCCCCTAATATTTAGAAAGTTGTAAAATAAAAAAAAAATTGATTCTCAATCAAAAGCCAAAAAAATATCAAATTTAAAAAACAATAGAAAAGAAGCAGAATTATTAACCAAAATTTTAATCTAAAACTTAAAAAAAAAAAAAAAAGGATTGTCAGTCAACAATATTGAATTTAGTAAAAAAAAATGAATAACTAATTTTCTATAGGATTATAAAAAAATAGTTATAAAATAAATAAAAATTATTTTCAATCAAAATTCAAAAATTCACAATTGACTCATTTAATATATCAAAAAAGATGATTATAATATTCTCATAGTAATTTTTTTTGGGTGAAAACATATTCTCATATTTAAATAATGATACTTGATCTTATCTCCACCGTGGTTACAAGCTTTCTAAAAACAATGACCAAGTTGTTTTTCATTTTTATAGTGTTAAATATTTTGCCTTAATTTCAGAATCGATATCTAAAATAAATGCATTATTAAAATTAGTATTAACACCACTCTAACTATGAATATACAGGAGCAAATGTGCTCCTTTGAATAGCTAGAATCTGAATCTCACCCTTTAAAAGGAAATGCAGCAATTTAGCTTGTTAAATGAATTTTCCCCGACTTATTTTCGTGAATATGCTATATCAATGAACCAAAATCTGAATTCAAGGATTAAAAGTATTGCTTAAAAACATTGATTCATTATATTATCTTAAATAAATCATCAATCAACGATAATAATGACTAATTGTACAAAATTTCAAACTTAATAATAAGTTACTCATTTATAGATGCAACAAATGATAATACAATCAACAATATCAATGATAATTGGACAATTAGACTTAATTCAAAAATCACAATTATTGCACAATTCAAGCTTAATAGTGATAAGGAACATGATTTTAATGACAGTACAATCCTCTATACAAAAAATAGGCATGTGAATAAAAGTATTTATGCTAATATTTTTTTACATGCAAAATATATGATTGCAATTATTTAATGCTGGAATATTTTCTATAGTTTTCAAAAAATTTAATGCAACATGGACCTAATTTGGCAACCCAGGCTCCGATTGAAATCATGATTTTAATGCTTTCTAATCATGATATGTAACCTACACTGTCGCATATGAATGTCAGATTACTTTGATGATAGCAAACGTTCACTTGAACTTAGACTGGTTGGTTGTAGATGGTACCTGAAGCAAAGGGCGTAATATTCAAATCTCCATATTACCCATCATTCAACTTAATTACAGGCAAATATTCAAATATGTTGCGGTAAATATTCAAATATGCAAATAATTGTTATATTTCAAGTCATCATTCAAATTAATTATAGAAATATCAAATCTCCATATTATCCACAATATAGTAATAATAATAATATAATAATTCGAATTTGATGCTACTAAGAGAAACTTATTAAATTAGGCAAATATTCTCTACAGAATACAATGAATTACATTAAGTTGATATTTAACTATGAATCCTCTAAGGCCGTGTGTGATCTATATTTTTTTTTTTGAGCAAATGTGTGATATGTATTTTTATAAAGTAAGATTTTCTTTTTATCTTTTACTATAAATCATGAAAGGAGAAATACTTTTAGTGATGATATTTGAAATAATATATGTATTTATGTTGTTTCGGTTATTTTATTTTATTAATTTTTTGGAAAGTTTTTAATAATTATTTACATTTGTGTAGAGGAAGGTGAAGAGAGTAAGCAATATTATGATTTTGTTTCCTCACCAAAAAATATTATGGTTTTGTTTGGTGAAAGGTGACCCAACTTGACGGAAAAAGAAGAGAGAAGTATGGTTTGTGGTGTTTGATAGTGGAGAGAGAATAGAAAATGAGAGATGATGAGAAAAGTATCACTTTTCACTATACTTTAGTTTGTTATAATTTATGTTTTTTATAATTACATGGTATATATTTATATATTCTTTATACATTTTTAATTTTTTAAATTATATTTTTAATACTTAAATTATATAATAGACAATACATGTATAATTTATCTCTCTTTTTTTTTTGGTGCTTGGGAATTTTTAAATTGTTTTTATTTCTACATAATTCAACTATATGTTTCCTCTAATGTTTTTTATCGTTATATTTTTATGTGATGAAGTCATCTTGAATTTCTAAGTCGGTTCATGATCAAGAAATGTCATCTGTGCATCGATTTCGTTTATCGTTTTTTTAGTTAGTCTGATTTATAATATTATTTTATTTTAGTCTTTTTTATTTCAAGAGTTTTAATAAAATTCATTTATTTATATATGATACATCCATATATTTCTATGATGTTTTTAACTAATTATATATTTATCTAATGGAATATTGTTGATTTTTGAATTTATTCATCACCAACAAATGTCACCCGTGCTTTGCCCAGGTCAAAACACTAGAATTTATACTTAAGAGTGATTATCTTTATTATAATATCAACAATAGTTATTAAGTTAATATTTTTTAGTTAGTCTGATTTATAATATTATTTTATTTTAGTCATTTTTATTTCAAGAGTTCTTAATAAAATTCATTTATTTCTATATGATACATCCATATATTTTTATGATGTTTTTAACTAATTATATATTTATCTAATGAAATATTGTTGATTTTTGAATTTGCTCATCACCAACAAATGTCACCCGTGCGTTGCCTAAGTCAAAACACTAGAATTTATACTTAAGAGTGATTATCTTTATTATAATATCAACAATAGTTATTAAGTTAATATTTTTTAGTGAGTCTGATTTATAATATTATTTTATTTTAGTCATTTTTATTTCAAGAGTTTTTAATAAAATTCATTTACTTCTATATGATACATCCATATAGAAATATGATGTTTTTAACTAATTATATATTTATCTAATGGAATATTGTTGATTTTTGAATTTGTTCATCACCAACAAATATCGTCCGTGCGTTGCCCAGGTCAAAACACTAGAATTTATACTTAAGAGTGATTATCTTTATTATAATATCTGTCGCAACCAAAAATTACGGCAGGGACAGCGATAAAAAGATATTTTAAGAAAAACGTAGAGTCGCCACCAATTTTATTTAATTTAGGAAAAATTGGAAAACCTTTAAAAAAATGGTCTTTGAAACCAAGTTGAGTTCGGGAGTCGGTTACGAGTAGGGAAGGTGTTAAGCACCCTACATCGCCCATCCTACGAATGATACCGTGAATTAATTTTGCAAAATTAATAACTTTTAAATTATTTATTTCACCCCAAAAGTTATTTCACGAATAAAGAGATTAGTAATTAGTATTTACACTAAAGAGGTTGAACATGGCACATAAGTCCATAAGGCCACCTCAAAACTAGGGGATTGAGCATGACACTTGTCATAGGGCAATCCCAAAAAAAAAACATTAAATAAATTATTGATTAATTATCCACATTAAATAAATTAAAAAAGAACAAAAATAAAGGAAAAAATAATTTTGGCTCGACGAGATGATTGATCCCGCTCCTACGTATTCCCTATTTCGATGGGAAAATCAAAGCCACGTAGTTCTTGTAGAATTTTAAATTTCATGAAAATGTTTTTTATTTCAATTCGTCTAAAAAAGGTGTTTTTTTTATTTCGTTTTTATTATCAAAAGCTCCTAAGTGAGATAGAACATGACACATACGTCCACAGAACGATCTTAAACCTAAGGGATTAAATGTGATACCTCTCACAAAGTAATCCAAAAATTATCTAGAAAGAACCATTCTATTTTATCTAATTTATAGCTTACGGATTGAAAATTAAAGAAAAAATAAAGTTTGACTTCATATAAGTGTTTATAGCACTTTTGACTTGGGCTATGTGACCAGCCCATTAAAATACTCACATCAAAATCAATACCATATTTAGCCCAGCAACACACTCAAACCAAACCCAAACACTACAAAATAAAAGATTAGGCCAGACTAAAAAGAAACAAAGATAAAATAAATAAAAACAAATAAACAAACAAACAGAGAAACTAAAAAAAGAGACAAAGACAAACAAAAAAAAGAAAAAAAGAAAAAAAAAAGAATAAGAATCAATAAATAAACAGAGATGTATCACGTTTATATTCTAAAAGGAAAACCAAAACACTTTATATTCTAAAAGTAAATTATTCTCCTCTGTAGCATTTGCTGTACCGAAACGGGAAGAAGGAGGCTTTGCGCTACTGTTCGCAGAAGAGGGAGAGGTGAGGCAAGATGCTGTGGACGGCGCGACGGTCGGATCTAAGCAAGGCGCGGTGTGAACCAGAGGAATAATGGGAAGAAAGCTTGGTGGCTATGGTGTTTTGAGAGAGATGAGAGGAAGAAAGAGATGGATGAGGGGGATGGTAGAGGCTACTGGTTTGGATTTGGAAAGTTGTTTTTTTCCATGAGAATAGAGAAAGTGATGATTTGAAGAGAACACAGACGGGAGAATGATGAATAGTGCGCATATCAGCCCCCTCAACAATATGCCCCTAGGATTTTTTATAATGCCAATCCCTCCAATCCTGATCCTAAAATTCTGCCTAGATTTAAGGTTGCTATCCGATTATGATCCTAAAAATATGCCCAGGTTAACATTCCTATCTCTAATTTGAAAATTAAATTCAAATTCAAATAAAGTGGTTGCTGGGGAGGAGGATCGGATGGGTTTTTATTTTCTTTTCAAATTTTTATTTTATTATTTTTATTTTTATTTTTATTTTTGAAATTTTTTTTAGTGAATATTAAGAGACCCGATCAAAATGGGGTGTTCACAATATCAACGATAGTTATTAAGTTAATATTTTTTAGTTAGTCTGATGTATAATATTATTTTATTTTAGTCATTTTTATTTCAAGAGTTTTTAATAAAATTCATTTATTTCTATATGATACAACCATATATTTTCTATGATGTTTTAACTAATTATATATTTATCTAATAGAATATTGTTGATCTTTGAATTTGTTCATCACCAACAAATGTTGCTCATGCGTTGCCCAGGTCAAAACACTGGAATTTATACTTAAGAGTGATTATCTTTATTATAATATCAATAATAGTTATTAAGTTAATATCATCTGTACTTTGTGATCGATGGTTCAGACAAAATAATTTTTGATATATAATTCCCTACAAAAAAAATTGTGAAATAATTCTTTTTTTGAAATCCTACAAAAATATCATATTCCCGTACATGACACGGATCCATACACGAGTAACATGAATGGTTGAATTGTTGAAGGCGCTGTACAGGCGCCCTATACATGGTTTCTGGGTTTTATTTTCTTTCTCCATAATAATTTAGGACTATTATTATATTATAAATTTATAATCTAGTATAAAAAGAAACCATGTAGTTTCCAGTGCGGCTAGAAGAGGGCTATATGGTTTCTGGTTTTATTTTATTTCTCCATAATAATTTAGGTTACTATTCTTTTCCCTTTTTAACCCATGTAGAAATTTTGTATTGGATTTTAATTTTTTTTAATTAAAAAGTATTATTTTATTTGTTAATTTTTTTATTGACTTTTGTAACTTTGAATTTTTGCTAAAAAAAACATTAACTTCAAATCTTATAAATCCATATAATTTATTCAAATATTATAAAGTCTTATGATATAAATCCTTTAAATATAAAATTATAACAATCTTTTTAAAAAAAGTCTTAAAAGTCATTATATTCCTACATAGTCTTTTAAAATCCACAAGACTTTTTTATGGCTAAAACAATCATTTAAATTTAAAATATCAATACAATACACTCCCTAAGTGTAACACTTTTCGAAATTTTATATACACAATTTCCCATATAAATTTCACTTTCTTGATTCCTTAAACAATGCTTAAATGACCATCATTAGTGTGAACACCTAATTTTATCCGGGAATTCTTTCTTTTAATTAATATTTTGGAAAAGACAAAAAAAATATAAAAATTGAAAAAAAAAATCAAAATATCTTTGTGCATGTTGCTGGCCCAATTTCTTTTTTGTTACAACTGTTGAGCCCATCATCCAAGCCCAAAAAAAAACAACAAAAAAAAAATTAAAAAAACTAAAGAAAAAGGACGTTTGTTTTTTACCTCCTGCTACCCTTCTCCCATGCTGTGTCTTCTTCTACTTGGGGTGTGTTTAACTTTGCTTTTATTTCCGTTATTTTGTTTTTTAGTGCCTTTTCCCAAAAGTGGGGTAACAACCCCTGCATCTTGCAACAACCCAGCAGAGTAGTGCGAGCACCACACCATGACACCACCATTTGCACAATCTTTTCATCCTCCCCTCCAGAGAGCACATAACACAATCTGTTTTTTCCTCATGTTATATATAGCTGCACATTAACGGAAGAAAGGGGGAGCTTGAGAGAAACTTCTCAGATCATTTTTCACTTCATCCTAATCCCATTTTCACTTCATCTTCATCCTTATATCTTCCTCATCATCCAATCACTGCATAGCCATCTCCTATCATCTTCTATATCAACTCAAGCTCCTTCTTCATTTACATCACCCTCCAACCAACAAAACAAACCCATCTTCAACACCTCAGACATAGCAACCCACCATACCCAAACACCATATTCATCACCAAAGAAACAAATCAAAACAGAACCATCAACAACAACCCTTCACCACCATCTCAAAAAAAAAAAGATAATAACAACACAACAGAGCTTCTCTGCCATCTGCATCATCACCACCAAGTTCCTCTGCCATCTCTGTCAATCACGCCGCCGTACATCGCACAACAACCACCACGATAGAGAGCGACGACGCTGTCGCGTCTCAGCCCATTCCACTGCTAGCGACCCACCTCGATTCAGATCCGCCATCGTCTCCTTCACCCGAAGCCACCCGCCGTCACACAACCCCGACATCTCCACCATCATCTCCTGTTCCTTTCGCATTGCGTAACAGCTCATGACCACGTCGCCGCCACCGGAGCTCTTCCTCCAATCGCAAGCATGGACCCAGTCATTCCAGATCCGTCACGTATCCGTCCAGACCGTCACTTAGGACCACGTCACTGCCACCGGAGCTCTTCCTCCAATCGCAAGCAGGGACCCAGTCATTCCCGATCCGTCACGAATCCGTCCAGACCGCCACTCAGGACCACATCGCCGCCGTCGGAGCTTTTCCTCGAACCGCGGATCTTAGACCCAACACTGCACTAGAACCGCTCCTCACCCCTACCGTAAGCTCGCCTCCGCCGCACCACCGCTGCTTCCAGTGTCTTCCTTGGCCCCCTTTTCCATTGTTGGTAACGTAACGAGGGAGGATCCTGCCTTCTTATTCCTTTTTTGTAT
The DNA here is from genome assembly GCA_030762895.1 of Sophora flavescens. Taxonomy (NCBI): domain Eukaryota; kingdom Viridiplantae; phylum Streptophyta; class Magnoliopsida; order Fabales; family Fabaceae; genus Sophora; species Sophora flavescens. The sequence continues at coordinate 130,602,559 of CM061069.1, forward strand.
TCTTTTTGTTTTCATTGTTGTTTTAAACTATTGTGTTGTTATTAGACAGTGATGGGTTTGTGATGGCAGTTTGGCCCAAGTTGGTGTCTTTGTTGATTTGCCCATTTAATATTACATTAACACATTGGCCCTTTTTTTTTTATTGATCTACCCTCTTTCATTTGGGGTCAGACCCTTTTTAAAGGAAAATTGTTTAATAAAAATAAAATAAAAGGAAAAGTCTTCTCAAAACATCTTTTTATAAAATTAAAAAATTATATATCTCTTGAGTTCACGCAACAATTTACGACGTTGATATATGCTTTTCATCCTCAAGTGTTGTATGAATTGTAAGGGTTTATCATATAGTTTGACTATCTTTAACCCCGTGCAAAAGTGAACTATGTTTTAAAATAAAATATTTTCAATCTACTCTCTAGTCATATAAAAATGAAAAATATTTTTAAATTCACGCAGCAATCTATGATGTTGATGTATGAATTTTCATCCTCAAGTGGCGTATGAATTGTAAGGGTTTATCGTATAGCACTGTTATCTTGAATCCTGTGTAAAAGTGAATTATTTTTAAAATAAAAATCCTTTTTTAAAATCATTTGCAAAAAATAAAATAAATTTCAAAATTAAAATCAATCAACCAATCAAATCTTTTTCTATAAGAACTACATGGCTTTGAGTTTCCTATCGCACTCGGGAATACATAGTACCGGAATCAATCACTTTGTCAAGCCAAAATATTATTTTCCGTTTTATTGTGTTCATTTTCTTCTTTTTAATCTAAAAGTGGGGTAAATTAAATATTTTCAAAGGTTATTAAAATTATTTTGCACAATTAACTTGAGGTACCGTTTTTTAAACGGTCAATGTATAGTGTTAACACCTTCCCTACTCGTAACCGACTCCCGGACTCAAATATCTCTATTTTTTCTTAAGACCAGTTTCCTTTAAATAAATAGTTTTTTCCCAATGTTTTTCCCAAATAAAATATTGGTGGCGACTCCTCTGCTTTTATCTTCTTTTTCGTGGCCCTCGAACGGGACGGTCGCAATAATTAACATTTTCCAATTAATTTTATTAATGGCTTAATGAAGTTTTTGGTCCCTGAAAATATAGGCCATTTTGGTTTTAGTCATGGTCTTTTGTTTGTTTTGCTTTTGGTCCTTGTAACTTTTTTTTATTTTGAAATAGGTTTTCGCCGTCAAATGTTACTGTTAACTATTGACGTGGCGGCATACGGAAATCTATGTCAGCAGTGACACCTGGATAAAATATTATTTTTATTGCCACATGGCTTATTGAAAGTATTTTTTTTATTAATAAAGTTTTTGGTCCCCGAAAATATATCATTTTGGCTTTGGTCCCCATTTTTTGTTTGTTTTGTTTTTGGTCCTTGTAACTCTTTTGTTTTTTGAAATAGATCCATGCCATCAACTGCTGGCACATGGCATGACATATCATATATAATTTCTTATAAATTTTTAAAATTCATTTAGATGATTATTTGCTTCAAAACCAACCCACTCAAAAAAAAATTACAATTGTTCTTCATTTGTCAGAATATCAAATTAATTCATAAATTACGGGAATCATATTTGTTAAATTAGGGGATACTTAGTTTGACACTTGAGGCTGACAAGGACTGGGTGTGGTCGTCGGTGCAAGAAGGCACGATCAAGGAGCGGCTTCTGACAGGCTTCTAGGCGGGGGGACACATGAATGAACCGATTACTCACCGGAATGAGAGGGATCCCAAGACTGTGTAGGTATGAGACTATAGAGTTAAGGATGGTTTAAATGAATTGATTGGTACCACCTATACTAACAAGATGCATTTTCTTTCGGAACCCTATCACTTAAGAACTCCACAGTTAAGCGTGCTTGACTTGGAGCAATTTTAGGATGAGTGACCTCATGGGAAGTTTTCCCAGAAAGCGTGCGAGTGATGACAAATCAATTAGAATAGGATGTTCTTAGGGTTAACAATAAATCAATTCAGAAAGAAAAAATTAGGAAAAATGAAAAGTTCATACCCACATACTCTGTTCTAGGCATTGGAGCTTGAATCAAATGACATGGCTCACACCCATTGCATTTGACGGTGTCTTGTGATCAATGGGTTGACTCATGTTCATACAAGGAAGAAGAATGTGGAGCTAGGAAAGCTGCAATGTTTATGAAATAGAAGAACAGATCTACCAGTCCAGTATTTGAAGGGACCGATGAACACTAAAGAGAAGCTGAAGGAGGGAAGAACAATAAGAAGAAGACAATGAAAATGAACGAGGAGTAGATGGAGAAAAATGAAAATGAGGGAAGAGCAGACGTTCAAGCTATTAAGATAAGGTTTAATATTTTCTTTAAAAAAATTGTTGATTTGTTTTAAATATTTAGTATATATTTAAATAAAAAATAACATTATATAAATATCGAGGTGTCATGTCATATGGATTTAATTTTTTTTTTAAATATGACCTATCATACCATGTGTCATTGCTAACATGGACTTTCGTTTGCCACGTTAACATTTAACAGCAGCAGTTGATTGCAGGGACCTATTTTAGAAAAAAAATTACAAGGACCAAAAACAAAACAATAAAAAAAACAAGGACTAAAACCAAAATGACATATTTTTAGAGACCATAATTTATTTTTAATAAGCCACATGACAATAAAGAATAATAACTAACATGAACCTTTCTGCAATCAACGATAACATTTGACGGTAAGACCTATTTAAAATAAAATAAAATTACAAGGACAAAAAAAACAAACAAATAAAAGATAGTGACTAAAACAAAAACAATTTATGTTGTCCCGGAAAAAAAAGGAAAAAACTTCATTCAGCCTTTATTAATTTAAAAAAAAGTGAAAAAATAGTGAAAGCACGAGTCTAACTAAAGGAGAGGGCATTCAGCGTACTAGTACTTGCGTAGTGTATAGCTGAGAGGCTGAGACTGAGACTGAGACTGGAGAGAGTGAAAAGAAGAGAGACAAAAGAAAGATGGAGAGTTCTCCACAAACACCCCAAGGTGTGGTGAAGAAGAAGGAGACGAGGGGGAGAAAGCCGAAACCCAAGGACGAACAACATGCGGTGAAGAGTAGTAGTACGATGAAGAAAACGCAGCATCAACAACAACAACATTCGGTGGACGAGAAGTACAGTCAATGGAAGTCCCTTGTCCCTGTCCTTTATGACTGGCTCGCCAACCACAACCTCGTTTGGCCCTCTCTCTCTTGCCGGTATCTCTCTCTAGGGTTTTCTTCATTTCCTAATTTTTATCTCCGATTTTTTATTAATTATTTTTATTTAATAAATTATTATATTAATAATATTAGGTGGGGTCCTCAGCTTGAACAAGCTACTTACAAGAATCGCCAGCGTCTCTACCTTTCTGAGCAGGCATGCAACCCAACTGTCTTTTCCTTTTAAACAAAAATGAAACCTTTTTTTTTTAAAATCATTTTAATTTGATGAAATTATTATTTTTTTTTAAAAACTTTACTATCAGATTTAGTGCAATGTCAATGCGTATAAGCTGCTGCACTAAAACAAATTTAGTACAATTTTTTAAAGAAAAATAAAAATAAATCCATTTTCTCTTCATTTTTATTTGATGAAATTAATTTTGTTGAAACCTTTACTACTCAGTGTTATTGCAATGTGTATATGCTGCTGTACTAAGATGAAATTTAGTACTAATATTTATTTTTCCTTTTCTTTTAAAGAAAATTAAACCTTTTTTTAAACTTATTTTGATTTGATGAAATTAATTGTGTTAAAAGTTAATACTTTACTACCAAGTGTTAATGGAATGTGTATATGCTACTGTAATGACTAGTGAAATGGGATTTTTTTTTTTTGATGTGCCAGACTGATGGAAGCGTTCCAAATACTTTGGTCATTGCAAATTGCGAGGTTGTGAAGCCTAGGGTTGCAGCTGCAGAGCACATTTCTCAGGTGATTTTATTGTTATAATGTGAATATGTGATATGTGATGTATGTCACTTATCTTCGAATTTCAATTTTGATGTTTGAAACTCAGTTACAAGCAGTTAGGAATGGTTTTTTGCTTTCAGTTTAATGAAGAGGCACGGTCTCCATTTGTTAAGAAGTACAAGACCATCATACATCCCGGAGAGGTATGATTAGACTCAACTAATACACAAACTAAAAATTGGATTTTATTTGAAGCGTTTATGATTAAGTTCCTTAATTTGCCCCTGGCTTCATTATCAACATTTTGTTTATTTATTTTTTTCATTTATTTTGTTTTTGGCTACCCTTCGATGATTTCTATTTTGGCTTGAATTTCATTGTGTTGATGGTCAGGATGTTGGTCTATTTTGTAGGTGAACAGAATTAGGGAATTGCCACAAAATTCCAAGATAGTGGCTACTCATACTGACAGCCCTGATGTATGAACCTTACACTTTGCTTTTGTACTCTTTGGAACTAGTTTTTATTATTTCATTTGAATTTGATTTCCTGGCTCTATGTTTCCTTGCTTCCTTAATTTGTGACGTGCTAAATATCAGGTTCTGATTTGGGATGTTGAAAGTCAACCTAACCGTCATGCTGTCCTTGGAGCTACAAACTCTCGCCCAGATTTGGTATTGCTTATGACTGAGCATTAGTGTTCCATAACATTCTTCCATTTCTGAATGTTCAACTTAATTTGTAACTTAAGATAGAATGAAACGGATGCATATTTCTGTCTTCCTTAAAGTAGGATCACATGACATGTGAGCCAAGGGGTGTGGGGATCTTGAAGTGCAGACACGGTGAAAAGCTCACCGTACTGGTGTTAGACACGTTTTCTGACACCAGAGCGTTGACAACGTGGTCGGACATGTGTCCTTGCGGTGTCCAGCTCCATTTTTCAACTTTCTAAGTTTCTTACCATTGGGACACAGCCTTGACTGGCTTGGATACGGCCAGATTTATCAGGTTCCTGATTGGTTCCGGTAGCCCTTTTTCTTCCTTCGATATCAAACACACAGTGGCTCTTTCAAGTTCTCAAATCTCAGCTTCTCCTGTTCTGAAGTTTTTGGATGAAAAACGTTACAACACTTGAAAGCATTTTCTTTTAAGATTTAATTTGTTTTTGGTCTTTTTCTGCTTGTTTTTTCTGGTGACAGTGGTTGTGTGATACCCACATGTCTCTGTATTTCCCCCAAAACTGATGAAGCCGTGATAAAAAATAAAATAAAATACTATAATATAACATTGATAAGCTAAACAGCAAAGACTAGGGAGAAAAAGTATTATAAAATAATCTGATGATAGAAATTGTAATGTAAAGTTGTAAACGCATGCTAATCTGCATATGTTTTTAATTCTAAAGTAAATTTAAGTGGTTATTAATATCTTAAAAATTACTTCTTAACTCATTTTTAGTTTTTATTATTGTTTTTAATTTTATTGTATGCTTTTTTGTTTAGCATGTTGTAGCCATGGCGTGCCTTGCATTTTAAAAAATGTGTTGTGTCCTTTGTTTGTGTCATATTTGTGTCCTGTGTGACTGTGTCTATTCATGCTTCTTAGGTGGGGATACCTTGGGAAACAAAAATAAAAGAGTAGGATTGTGTGATGTGTGAGCGAATCAGATGATGCCAAATTTTCATTTGGTTGCATTGTGGAATAAATTTCAGTTCTTATATATGTGGATATGGCTCTGTTAGTCTATTGATCTCGGAAGAGTGGGGCACAATTGTTGGGCCAGAACAGGCATCGGGTCCGAAATTCAAATGGATATTAGCAAATTGGCCTCCTCCACTACCCAACCGTGGTTGGTTATAGTGAAAGTGTACCGTGAACCTAGGCAAACCTTACTTGTAATGTCAGGGGTCCAAATTCAGAGTTGCCGATTTGGCAAGCACTTTGCCACCACTACCCCAGGCCCGAAAACGTAAGAGCAATTGCGTTGTGCCAAAAAAATTGGCGCCTTCCACTTTGAAATAAGTGGCACCTGTCTTTTTTCCCTTGAATCGTCCATTCTTTAAGAAAATCTAGATGTGTTGTTATTGTTGTTACTTGTTACACTTTTTGCGTTTTGTTATTTTGCATGGTTGCCGCTTCGTGATATAATAATACACTTGGAGCTTTCTTCTTGCAGATATTGACTGGACACCAAGATAATGCTGTCTTTTTTCCCTTGAATCGTCCATTCTTTAAGAAAATCTAGATGTGTTGTTATTGTTGTTACTTGTTACACTTTTTGCGTTTTGTTATTTTGCATGGTTGCCGCTTCGTGATATAATAATACACTTGGAGCTTTCTGTTGGAACTGGTTCAACAATTAGGGTTTCTTGGATGAATTTCACGATTGAATAGAAGTAATTCTCTGGGGGAAAATGCTCCCAAAACAAAGAAATGTGGCTACAAGAAATTGAGAAAAGTAGAAAAGAAAATACAGAGTGCTTCCCTCCAAGATTCAAGAGCTTGGTCTCCCCTTCCTGATTCCAAATCCAACTAACTGAATGAATGCCTAATTTTCCCTCCCATTCTTCTATTTATTAACTTCCCTAACAGCTCAGCCTCAACTAATTCTAACTGCTGCTGCTTATTAGGCCCATATCTAATGACCCATTAGGCCAATATCTAACAATACTCCCCCCCTAAACTTTCACCTTGTCCTCAAGGTGAACAAAATGTGTAGCTGAAAATAGATAGACAAGTAGCAAGAGGCCTCTTCAGCAAGAGGGGTAGTGAAAATCATAGAGTTTGTAGCTAATCATGTGTGTTTCCGCCGGGGTCCTACTGTTTGAAACATCCATCTTGAATTTTACTGGACCCGAGGAACTTCTCTTCCTTTTGAACTACTTCATTACTCACAGTTTTGAGTTGTGGACCCTTATAAAAAGAACTCTGAAAATTGGGTCCACCACACTTCTGCTGCCTCAACATTAACACTTGTTGATGGACTAATTCATTACCTCCGGTTGTTGATCGTGGCTCATTGTAGATTGAGCCCTGAGAGATGGGTAGTAGAGAGTTATGCTCAGGAACTACATTTCTCGTTTCTAGAACCACCACAGTCCTGCCGACAACATCGAGATATGAATACTTGATCTCTAGACGTTGCGTTACTTGAAAAGGAATCACAGCTGTGGGGTCTCCGGAACCCCTCGGTAACTTTTCAACCATTGTGACGAATCGTGAAGAGGAAATACTCCCTATTTCGGCCCGGCAGTATACTGAACGAACCATAGGGGGTAATCTTGCTAGAAGATGTTTAAATGAAGATACACCAGTACCACATGGTCTAGTTTGATATGCCCCAAAAAATCTGCTTCCAGAATGTACTCTCTTTTTCTCCCATTTATTGGCCAAAGAATTCTGATAAATGGGTTGAATGGGTTGGGACCCAACAGTAGCTTTACAAGCTTGGGTTAAACGAGCCTCTCTTACCTGAGCTTCTTTCCTAACAACCCACCGCATCCTTGAGAATTGATGGGTCTGGCCCATTAAGTCAAAAAGGGAACTTACTTTGCGAAATTCCAATCCTGTCCCTCTTCCAGCATTAATGACCATTTGCAACCCGTCACCCTCCAAGCTGTTATCTTCTCCTCCTGCTTTTCGAAATGGGTTTCTGGTGCTGACCCATATCTTTTCACCGAGTTGGGCTAGGCCCATTAGATCAAGACTTAACCTGATTTTTTGTAACCTCATTGCTGCCTCTGTTCCTTTCCTTACGGTGGTGCTGCGGCTTCGGGACTGCCAAGTGGCTCTCGCCCTCGTGAGTGCACCGTCAGCACTGCGTGAGAATCTCTTGGCCCGTGATTCGGCGGTGGCATGACCGGAAGTGTACCATCTGCGGCACGTTCTCCTCTCCTCGAGGATTACCCCATTTGCAACTCATCTTCATTGTCATGACGCAAACCGTCCTTGCACACCCATGGGGACTCGGTCAAGAACGCCCCACCAAGAGACCATCTCCACGCTCACGATTGGCGGCTCCCACAGGGTGGTAGGGACTGTGTGCACTCCGTCGATCCCGAATCTTCCCGGATATCATCTTCCACCCTCTCGTTCTTCCAAGACAGCGCCATTTGTTTGGATGCCACATGAGGATTTCGGTCCGCGGTTACGGCGGTACCTTGTCCTGCAAAGCATCTCATCCATTATCGTGCCATCCTTGTGAACGGAGCTGTTGATTTGAGGTTGCCGTGCAGTTGATAAATGGGGTTGTGGCCCAATCTTGATCTGTTTCAGATAAATGGGCCTTCTATTGCATAAATTCTGGTCAACTGATGCCCACCCAACGGTTCCTATGCTAACTCCCTGTTTCCTTCCACCAAATTGGGCCTGGCCCATTAGGTCAAGAGGTGGACTTCTCTTGCCATTTTCCATTTCCGTCCTATCTTCTCTTGGCCTCCCATGTGTGTTGCTACCACTCTCTTCGACCCCCACCGCACGAGTGTCACGGTACGACGGTTCTGGATGTGGCGTGACTGGAAATTTGCATCTGTGGCTGTTCCTTTTTGCTCATCAATCCTTTGAGCACAATCCATCAATTCTGTTAAGTTCGTTACCTGATGGAGCTTCAACTCTGCTCTCACCTCTTCCTTGAGACCCTTGAGGAAAATTCCTCTCAAATACCCTGGTTCTGCACTTCTAAGTGGACCTGTGTATAGCTCAAATTGTTCCCGATATTCCTCTACTTTTCCTGTTTGCTTGAGGCTTAGCAGCAACTCATAAGGACTTTGTGTTTGGAACCTTTGAACCACTGCCGATCGGAAATCGTTCCAGGTAGGCTTCTGCGCACAAAATTCCCACCACTGATACCACTTCAATGCTTTTCCTTCCGTCGCAACCTTCACTGCTTGCAATTTCTCCTCCTCATTCATACTTCTCAACTCGAAATATCTCTCTACACGATTCACCCAACCGTAAACATCTTTGCCATCGAAGATCGGAATTTCGAGTTTCCTCCACCGCTCCCCGCGATTTCGGAATTCCGAGTTCTCTTCCTTTCCGCCGTCACCTGCGTTGTGGCTACCTCCTCCAGTTACATGATCTGTGCCATTGATTTTGTTCGATAACCGTCCTACGATTTCGACCAGTTCTCCGATCAGTCTTCGCGTCTCGATTCTCTCCTCTTTGAGAATCCGTCGTATTTCATAGCCACGTTCCTGAAACTCGATTTGTGCCTCCATATCTCTCATATAAACCATGAAAATTCTCCCAAGATCTGAGAGCTTTGATACCAGTTGTTAGAACTGGTTCAACAATTAGGGTTTCTTGGATGAATTTCACGATTGAATAGAAGTAATTCTCTGGGGAAAATGCTCCCAAAACAAAGAAATGTGGCTACAAGAAATTGAGAAAAGTAGAAAAGAAAATACAGAGTGCTTCCCTCCAAGATTCAAGAGCTTGGTCTCCCCTTCCTGATTCCAAATCCAACTAACTGAATGAATGCCTAATTTTCCCTCCCATTCTTCTATTTATTAACTTCCCTAACAGCTCAGCCTCAACTAATTCTAACTGCTGCTGCTTATTAGGCCCATATCTAACGACCCATTAGGCCAATATCTAACACTTTCTTCTTGCAGATATTGACTGGACACCAAGATAATGCAGAATTCGCCCTTGCAATGTGCCCAACCGAGCCCTATGTTCTTTCAGGAGGTTTGCATGCTTGTTTAACTTTTCTATAAACAATTTCTTGATGTTGTTATTCTGTCTTAAATAATAAGGAAGTTACATTGCAGGAAAGGACAGATCGGTGGTGTTGTGGAGTATTGAAGACCATATAACATCTGCTGCCGTGGACTCCCAATCTGGTGGGTCAATTATCAAGCAGAACTCATCTGGGGAAGGCAATGATAAAGTTGCTGATACCCCATCTCTTGGACCAAGAGGTATCTACTATGGGCATGCTGATACTGTCGAAGATGTGACTTTCTGCCCTTCTAGGTAATCTGAGTACTCTATACCACGTAGTTTCATTCTTTTGTGATTTCCCCCATTTAAGGGCCTATTTTTATTTTACTGTACACCTTATTATGAACTCTTAGGGTGAAGTCTTAAGTTTCCTCTTCTCATCCTGCTCCTTCTCCATTAGTTTGCTAGCTTTTTGGGGGATGTCTTCCCTATTTTCAATTTCTGTTTGAGGAATGAGGTCTATTTTGCACTATAATAGCAACATGAACTAAATGTGAACTTTATGGGATAACCATCTCTTCCTGACATCATTATAATCATGCTGAAGTGCACAGGAGTTCTGTAGTGTTGGAGATGATTCCTGTCTCATATTATGGGATGCCCGTGTTGGCTCTAGTCCTGTGGTTAAGGTACATGCTCTATACTTCCATCATGTATTTAAATTTGTTTTCCCTTGATGTTACTTTCATATTGATATGAACTTCAATGTATGTTTCTTGGTGAGTGGAGCATAATTTTTTAGTTTACTCACAAACTTGTCGGATTAGGAGTATGCCATGTGATTGAGGTTTTCACCCAGCCAAATGTGCACCTATATTTTAAGATATTGATGTGCACAACCCCTTTTATTTTACATCATGTAACATATTAACAGTGATAGACCCTCAAACAACTTTTTTTTGGATGAACCCGGGTATCCTCCGGCCGGGAGCCAGAGACTAATCCCTCGAGGTACTGAGATCCATTTAAGGGGTTGACCTCTCCCAACAGATGATCTTCCATACGCATGAGCCAGGAATCGAACCCCTGACCACATGTTTAAGGGGCCCAGTGGAAGTGGAGTGAGTAAAGAAGGAAACTAATGAGAGCTAGTGGAAGTGGAGAAAGTGAAGAGGACATCATTTATTGGAAATGGGCAGAAATTATAGCTGGTGGGCAGCAATTACAGCAAGTGGGGGTGGGGCAAATAATAGACAAATGAATAGGCAGTTAGAGCGGATAGTAAAGTGAAGGGGGACTGAGGGTATTATTCTGGAACTTGGAAAGGCTTGGGATGGCGTAGGCCATTGGGCTGAGATAGCACTTAGCTTCCTTGATTTCTACTTTCTTCTTCTACCATTACTTTTGTCTCTACATTTTATGTTTCCTACTTGTGTAGCTTGGCTCCTTGGTGTTCTTGCTCTTTTACTATTAATATCAGTTCCTATCAAACATATAATTGTCTTTTTTAAAAAATATTTTCTTTTCCCTCTTTTGAATTTGTTGGCAGGTTGAAAAAGCTCATGATACTGATCTTCACTGTGTTGATTGGAATCCCCATGATGTTAATCTGATTCTTACTGGGTATGTTCTGCAATTGTATGGTTCTTATCATTGATTCATTATTTAGTTGAATTTGGACTTGCACTACTTTATATCAGTAGTTAATGGTGCACAATAGGGAATAATAGTTATTGGTGCGCAACAGGGCTGTCACAGCACCAGGCTGCTCCTCCAGTTATGTTGTGTCGCGGTGTATCACGGCTCGAATCTAGCTGCTTCTCCACTCACTTTTTGCATTAGGTTTTTAGGGTTTCCAACCCTGTTTCCTTCAAAGAAAGTTCAGCCTCTACCCATTTCAAACTTCCAGCAGACATCCTTGTTTGCACGTCCCTCTTGTGCCCACTATTCACATGTCCCTGTTTCGGAAGGCCTCTGTTCACAGGTCTCTGCCTTCCTGTCCAGCCTTTTTAGCAACTTCAACACTTCCTGTCTTTCTATCTTCCTTTTTTCTTGCATGTCTTTCTTCTTCTTTTTTTTTTTCTGGGTAACTTTCTATCTTTCAAGTTCGAGACTTGGAATTATTGCACTTCAAAAAATTTACAGCTCATGTTAGAGTATAGAATATATACGGGCTAACTAACTAAGAACTAACTAAGCTTAGGCCAATTGTAACTCAACTGACCTACTGAGTCAGCAGTCAGTTGAGACTTGAGAGTTAGTTCAAAGCAGTTAAGCTCACAGCTGTACTAGGCTACAACTATATATACCATGTACTGTGTACACTCATTTTTAGAATTAAAAAGTCCCAATTCTGTTATTCAGTTTTATCTTATCTCTTCTCTCAACTCTAATATGGTATCATGAGCTCCTTTTCTGGGGCCTCACTCTGAATCCAAATCCATGGCAGAAACCGGCAATCCCTTCGACAATGCGGCTAACGGAGCCTACACTCCGGCCACCGGAGTTGCTCCCTCCTCCTCCTCCTTCAATCCACCTCTTTCTGTAAAGCTCGATGATCAGAACTTCCTCCTATGGAAGCAACAGGTGGAAGCTGTAATCATTGCACATAAACTCCATCGTTATGTAGTAAGCCCTAGCATTCCACCGATGTACAACAATGAGCAAGATCGAGCCCTAGACATTCGGTCCGAAGCTTATCAGCTATGGCTGGTGCAAGATTAGATGCTGTTTACCTGGCTCCTAAGCTCGATTTTGCCTTCTGCGCTTCATCAATTGCAAGCAATCGTGGCAGATATGGGACAAGGTGCACAAATTCTTCCACTCGCACCTGCGCGCCAAGATTCGTCAATTTCGATCGGAGTTGAAAAACACAAGGAAAGGATCGCGTTCGATAACCGAATACCTCATGCGTATTCGAGCCCTAGTTGATTCGTTGCAAGCTATCGGTGATCCTGTTTCGGAGCAAGATCACATCGACACAATCCTTGAAGGCTTGCCTGAAGAATTCATTTCGTTTATCATGATGATCTATGCTCGTGTAGATCCTGTATCCGTGGATGACATTGAAGCACTGTTAATCGTTCAAAATGCTCAATTCGAGAGGTACAAGCAAGATCTCTCTTCGTCATCTTCGGTTTCTCTCAATTTAGCTCAAGCTGATTCGATTAACACGTCTACTCATTCTCAACCTGGTTCTGAGGTGAATTCGAGCTGCGGTGGCTACTCTAGCCGGAGCAGAGGACGTGGTGGTCGTGGCCATGGCAGTCGTGGCCGCGGAGGCCGAAGCAATGGTGGTGGTGACAGACCTACATGTCAACTTTGCCATAAATATGGCCACGATGCCTATAACTGCTAGCACAGATTCGAGCATGATTTTGTTCCCAGACCTCCTCTACCTCCCTCAACAGCTCAGGTTGCTTACAATTTTCCTCCTCAAGGAGCCCCTAGGCCTCAGACTCAGTTCCCTATGTCTCTGCCTCCTAGACCACCTCCGGTTCACCATGATCAACCATCCGCGTTTATGGCTGCTGAGTGATATCAGTGCCCTCAGACTCAGTATAGCTCCCCTACTCAAGAATTCTCAGTCAATCAAATGTGGTATCCAGACTCGGGAGCATCTCATCACATCACGGCAGATCCTCAGAACATGACTCATGGCACTATCTTTGGAGGCCAAGGCCAAGTTCTCATGGGCAACGGGCAAGGTCTTCCTATTCACTCCATTGGCTACTCTAAAGTCACCTCTTCTAGTCACCCACACACCACCTTGTCTTTAAATAATTTACTCTTAGTTCCTAGCATAACCAAAAATCTGGTCTCAGTGTCCAAATTTGCTAGGGACAACAATGTCTTTTTGGAATTCCATCCTTACACGTTTTATTAAATCACAGGGATCTAACAAAGTCATTCTTGAAGGCTCTCTAGGCAGTGATGGGCTGTATTGTTTCAAGCACATCAATATACTCAAGGAGCCTTCCTCCTCTGTCTCAACAACTAATTCTTACTGCAGCTCAAACAATGTCAATGTTTCTACTCTTTCAGCTAATATGTACACAAATACTGTTTCCAATTCCTATGTGACATGGCACAATAGGTTAGGCCATGCTCACCCTACTGCTGTAAAAACGGTTATGCAATTGTGTAATGTTCCCTGTTCAAACAAAATAAATACTGAACTTTGTTCTGCTTGTTGTTTGGGTAAGTCTCATAGACTTTTTGCCCCTCCCTCTCCCACCGTACATGCCACAGCTTTTGAGTTGATTCACTCAGACCTATGGGGACCAGCACCCATAACATCCTCAAATGGCTACTCCTACTATATAGCCTTTGTTGATGCTCACACAAGATATTCTTGGATTTACTTCCTAAAGAAGAAATCAGACTACCTCACTGCTTTCAAACAATTTCATGCCTTGGTTAAAACTCAGCATTCGACAAACATTAAGGCTCTCCAATCTGATTGGGGAGGTGAATTTAGGACATTCACCAATCACCTTGCTGAGCTGGGCATTGTCCATAGACTCACTTGCCCACACACTTCCAACCAAAATGGGACTGTTGAAAGAAAGCATAGACAAATTGTTGAAATGGGATTGGCTTTACTCTCTCATGCCTCCCTACCTATGTCCTATTGGGACCACAGCTTCACCATGGCTGTTCTTTTAATAAACAGATTACCTACTGCAGCCCTTTCAAACTTTTCCTCTCCTTATCATGCTCTGCACAACACTATCCCTGACTATTCTACTCTTAGAACCTTTGGTTGTGTATGTTTCCCTTTCCTTAGACCTTACAACAAGCACAAGTTGCAGTACAGGTCCAGTGAGTGTGTTTATTTGGGAATATCCCCTCAGCATAAAAAGGCCACAAATGCCTTGATCCCTCTGGTCGCATCTATGTGTCCAAAGATGTGCTTTTCAATGAAAACCGCTTCCCTTATTCAGGTTTGTTCCACAGTTCCCATTCCTCCTCTCAGTCTCCTAACACCACTTTCTCATCCACCATTCCTATCCTTCAGTCACCTCCTTTAAATCCTGCCCCTCTTAATCAATTTCCTCCCCAGGCATCTAATTTTAATGCTCATTCAGAGTCATCCAGCCAGCATAACTCACCTTCCGACTCTCCCTCCACAAATCACCCATCTGTTCTGTCACCTGTTCAGTCTGTTCAGTCACCATCTTTGGGTCACTCTCAGTCTGTTAACTCTGCAGTCTCTCACTCTCCCATCTCAGAAGATGCTGCACCTAACTCACCTGCAGACTCTCAATATGATCACCCAGGATCATCCAGTCCTGTTCCTGAGCTCCCCTCTCATCCCATGCTCACTAGGTCCAAAACAGGGTGTCTCCCTCCTAGACTCTCACTCACATGGAACCCCACTCTGTCAAGCAGGCCTTGTCCAGCCCCGAATGGCTATCTGCCATGAGAGATGAACATACGGCCCTTTTGAGAAATCAAACTTGGTCATTGGTACCTCTCCCACCAGGAAGGCAATTGGGTGCAAATGGGTCTTCAGGGTTAAAGAGAACCCTGATGGCACCATTAACAAATATAAGGCAAGACTTGTTGCCAAAGGGTTCCATCAACAGCATGGTTTTGATTTTCATGAAACTTTCTCACCCGTCATCAAGCCAGTCACTATCCGGATCATTCTCACCATGGCCTTAACATCCAAGTGGGTTATTCAGCAGATAGATGTTAACAATGCCTTCCTAAATGGCCTGTTGACTAAGGAAGTGTATATGACACAACCTCCTGGCTTTGAATCCGAGGACAAATCTCTGGTGTGCAGGCTTCACAAAGCCCTCTATGGCCTTAAACAGGCCCCAAGGGCATGGTATGAGAGGCTCACTGACACCCTACTGCACTTCGGCTTTATGATTAGCAAATGTGACCCATCTCTCTTTGTCTACAACAAAGGAGCAATCTGTCTGTATGTGTTGGTTTATGTGGATGATATCATCCTTATTGGGTCCTCACCTTCTCTTGTTACTGAGTTAATCAAGAAGCTGAATGCCACTTTTGCTCTCAAAGAGCCGGGCAACCTGGACTATTTCCTAGGAGTAGAGGTGAAGCACCTTCCTAATGGCAGCCTTCTTCTCACCCAATCCAAGTATATCAGGGACCTTCTGTCCAAAGCAAACATGTTGGAATCAAAAGGAATCTCCTCATCCATGATCAGCAATTGCAAGATGAGTAAATTTGGGACTGACTCTATGGCCGATCCTACCCTTTACAGGTCCATTGTGGGGGCACTGCAGTATGCAACTCTCACCAGACCAGAGATTGCCTTTAGTGTCAATAAGGTCTGTCAGTTCATGTCACACCCTTTAGAATCACACTGGCGGCAAAGAAAGAGGATATTGAGATATCTGAAGGGCTCTCTACACTATGGGCTTCTTCTAAAACCTGCAGTCCAAGCTACACCCTTCTCTATCACAGCCTACTGTGATGCTGATTGGGCCAGTGACCCGGATGATAGGAGATCTACTTCTGGTTCATGCATCTACCTAGGTCCCAATCTAATTTCTTGGTGCTCTCGCAAGCAACAACTGGTTGCTAGGTCAAGTACTGAGGCAGAATACCGCAGTATGGCCAACACCACAGCTGAGATCTTGTGGATTATGTCCTTACTCACTGAATTGAAAGTCCCTTTTCTCACTCCCCGGCTTTTGTGTGACAACCTAAGTACTGTCTCCATTGCCCATAACCCTGTATTGCATGCCAGGACCAAGCATATTGAATTGGACATCCACTTTGTGCGTGAAAAGGTGTTATCTAAAGCTCTGTCAGTCATTCATGTGTAGGCATCATATCAGTTGGCTGACTCTTTTACTAAGCCACTTCCTTCCTCCAGATTCACTAACATCAGAACCAATCTCAATGTTGTTGCTGCTCCTCAACCATCTTGAGATTGCAGGGGGGATGTTAGAGTATAGAATATATACGGGCTAACTAACTAAGAACTAACTAAGCTTAGGCCAATTGTAACTCAACTGACCTGCTGAGTCAGCAGTCGGTTGAGAGTTAGGTCAAAGCAGTTAAGCTCACAGCTGTACTAGGCTACATCTATATATACCATGTACTGTGTACACTCATTTTTAGAATGAAAAAAATCCCAATTCAGTTATTCAGTTTTATCTTCTCTCTTCTCTCAACTCTAATAGCTCATAATGGTTTTTACCAACATTAAATGATTTACAGCTCACATTTTGTGATCTTGACTTTTTGGTTACTACGTTGATTATTATAGGCTTTTGGTTATGCTTTCATTTCATATATTAGTTATAAACACTTAATTGTTATTTTCATATCATTATTTTAAATTATATTTATTTTAATAGTGATATATAATTGTAATTATACAATCATACATAAATATATTTAATCCGAATACATTTTTTATTATTAGTTATTTGTTGATGTTATTAGTTCTAAAACTAATAAAATTAAGAAATAAATGTGTGTGTATATATATATATATTATAAAATTTTGAAACTTTCAAATTGTATCCTTTATTTACACTGTAGCAGCTGATCCATGAACTACACACTGAGATAGCATATTTAAGGATGGCCCCTCAATGCCGCAATCCACAATTAACTATGCTTCATATCATATGGCATTATTTTGAGCAATTTGATGCAGCACAGAAACCCCCATTTGACTTCTCATAGTATCTGTCTAGGTCGGCTGATAATTCTGTTCGCATGTTTGACCGCCGCAATCTCATCTCAAACGGAGTTGGGTCTCCTATCCATAAATTTGAGGGTCACAAAGCTGCTGTTCTTTGTGTTCAGGTAGCTGCTGATATGGTTTTCTTTCCCCCTAATTCTTGATGCCCTTATGCCATTATATAATTTATATTATTATTGTGCTGCAACATTTGGTAATCACTAACTTTTGTGTACTTCAGTGGTCTCCAGACAAATCATCTGTATTTGGAAGTTCCGCAGAAGATGGTCTCTTAAACCTTTGGGACTATGAGAAGGTGCAGTTTCGAGAACACTGTGTTTCAATTGGATTGTGTCTTGCTTCTTTATTGCCATGAAGATAATGCTTACTTTTAACACCTTTTGCTTGTGTTTTATACTGCAGGTTGGTAAAAAGATAGAGCGATCTGGAAAATCCCCAATTTCTCCTCCAGGATTGTTTTTCCAACATGCTGGTCATAGGTATGAAACTATTGTTTCTCTGGTACACTTAACTATACTTTTAGTTAGTACACCTGAAGTGAGAGATTACATTTTACCTTCCATTATTTAAACTTCTTTTCAGCCAGGTCATTAAACAATAGTTTCTAAATCTGAGCCTCATGTTACCACCATTTATTGTTGTCCCTCATTTGATGTAGCTCCTCAAGTTACTTATCTTTGATATCTTCGTCTCTAGTTCTCCATGGACATCTTCTGATAATCTGGCCCATATTATAACTCCATACAAGAGATCAACTTCATAATGAAATTCTGAATATCACTCAAATATAAATGGTGCAAAACTTCATAGCACCTTTAGATCCGTGCTACTGGTTTTGCTTCTGTCGTGTCTTGCTGGATATTGTCCATTCAAGCTGTAGTGGTTGTGAGTTTGCAATATCAACTCTTGACCTAGTAGTCCCTTGTGAATCTTTCATCCATGTTGTAGTCTTGTAGAAGACCTGTCAAAAAGCACCGGACTTTGTTCTTAATAATCTAGGACTGATGATTTTGTTTGCATTAAATTTTCCTTATTTTCCCCTTCAAAATATGCTCTAGTTTTTCCCCCTGAACTGCTTATTTTTGTTTTGCTTATGATCTTTGTATTTATATTTCAGAGACAAAGTAGTTGACTTCCATTGGAATACATCTGATCCATGGACGATTGTTAGTGTCTCTGATGACTGTGAAAGTACTGGTGGAGGGGGAACATTGCAGGTATAGAATTTTATTTTTCCATCTTAAAAGTTTGGAAAATATTTATTTATCTCATTTTCATATAATTGAAGAATCTACTTGTTGAAACTGTTGAAGTTATGGATTTTAGATAGAGAAGAAATTAAGATAAGAAAAAGAATGAAGACTCTAATTGAAAACTGAAACTGAATATGTCTCTTGTATTAACATTCCAATATGACTACAATATATAATAGATAGGGGAACCTGATTCTTAGAGCATTAATTATCTATGCTAAGTCCTAGGAGAATAGATGCAATGAAACTAAGAATACAATGGATGAGAATCCACCGTCCACACCATCCAAGCTTAATATAACATTAATCCTAATCTAATTTCAATAAGAGTATTAATTATAAGCAATTTCCAATACTCCCCCTCAAGCTAAAGCTTACTAAGCTTTAAGCTTGTTACAAACATACCCTTTGAAAGAAAATTTAACCAGACCCAAAAAAAAAAAAAAAAAAAAAATCTTGGATAAGCCAACGAGAAACACCATAACAACCAGCCAATAAGGTTCGTGCCCAAGAACAAACCACCGAGCAACCAACTAAAGAAACCACTGCTGACTTTACGGACAGCAGGCAAACCAAATATAAACGATGACAAGTCACCGGTGGTAAGCTTGAATGGAAGTTGTCACCACTTCAAACAAAACCGAGAATGACATTGGGCGGTAACTAAAGCAGGCTAAAACCACAACTTGAAGGTGTCACAACTTCGAACCAAACTGAAACAATAATGGACCAACGCTTATAGCAGTTGAAGTCCAAACTGATATTGATGGTGGGATCGGTGGCGCCATGACTTTTGAACCAAATTGGAATGATAAATTGTTGTTGAGGTCTGAAAATAATTTCGGTGCAGCCAAACAGTGCTAAACAGCACCAAAGAGACAACTAAAAAATACTGCAACAGAGGGCAGCTCAAAACGAGAACAACAAAAAACAGAGACTCCTGAAAACAGAGTCAGTCACTACTCCAAGGAGGGTAGCAGAAACTTGAGACCCAGAAACCAAACATGGTCAAAACAGAAGGAGGAGGGTTTTAACATAAAATTCTGAATACAATTATTGGAATAGTCCCAAACTTTTGGGGACTAAGCGGAATAGTGACGGGACAGGTCACGGAGGATGGTACCGCTCTGATACCATGTTGAAAGACTTGAAAGTAATTTTAGACTAAGGGATTTGTGAAATGCTTGAGTTATTTTATTCATCATACTTTGATATATATACACTCGATAGTAAATACAATTTACAATTTACAATTTACAAGGAAATGAATGATAAGCTAAATCCTAGGAATACCGTCCACACCGTCGGCACCGTCCACACCGTCCAACTAATTCTAACACTCCCCCTCAAGCTAGAGCATACAAATCAAATGCTCCAAGCTTGGAACAAATATTCTGAATTCTCGGTCCTCTTAGAGATTTTGTAAAGACGTCTGCCAGTTGATCATTATAGCTAACAGATTCGGTGACGACTTCTTTAGAAAGGACTTTTTCTCGGATAAAATGACAATCGATCTCAATATGTTTAGTTCTCTCATGGAATACTGGATTAGAAGCTATATGGAGAGCTGCCTGGTTATCACAACATAGCTTCATTTGTTGAGTATCTCCAAACTTCAATTCTTCAAGAAGTTGTTTAATCCAAATGAGCTCACACGTGGCTACAGCCATAGCTCTATATTCAGCCTCTGCGCTAGACACACAATACCCTGAAGTGGAACGCCTATCAATGGGTGATCCTGCCCAATTTGCATAGCAAAATCCAACTATTTAAGTGCTTCCTTTGTCTTCATAAAGTAGTCCTTGTCCTGGAGTCTTTTTAATGTATCTCATAATTCGAATTACTGCATCCCAGTGATCATTATGAGGAGATTGCATGAATTGACTCACCACTCCCACTGCAAAGGAAATATCTGGCCTTGTAATAGTGAGATAGATGAGTTTCCCAACCAATCTCCGATACCTTTCAGGATCAAAATAAGGCTCCCCTGGTTCGGTAGCAATTTTTGATTCGGATCCATGGGACTATCAACTGGTCGACAATCTAACATACTAGTTTCTTTAAGTATGTCTAATGCATACTTACTTTGTGAGATGATAATCCCATTCTTTGACTGAGCAACTTCAATTCCAAGAAAATATTTCAATTTCCCCAAGTCCTTGGTCTAAAAATGGCTACATAAATGTTCCTTCAGCTGAGAAATTTTCTCCTGATCATTTCCTGTGATGACTATATCATCTACATAGACCACCAAGTAAACGCATCTATTTGGATAGGTATAGCAATAAAAGACTGAATGATCTGCTTTACTACGTTTCATTCCAAAAGCTTGAATAACTGAACTGAATTTTCCAAACCAAGCTCGTGGAGACTGTTTCAGCCCATAGAGAGATTGTCGTAGCCTGCAAACCAAACCGGACTCCCCTTGAGCAACAAATCCAGGAGGTTGCTCCATATAAATCTCCTCTTCTAATTCTCCATGAAGAAATGCATTTTTAACATCCAACTGATATAATGGCCAACGACAGATGGCAGCCATGGCAAGAAATATTCGAACATAAGTGATTTTGGCCACAGGGAAGAAAGTATCTACATAATCAAGTCCATAAATCTGAGAGTAACCTTTGGCTACAAGTCGGGCTTTGAGCCGATCGATCTGTCCACTGGCCCCAACTTTAATAGCATATACCCATCGACAGCCAACGGGTTTCTTTCCCGGAGGAAGAGGAGTCAAGTCCCAAGTACCATTATGCTCCAAAGCCAGCATTTCATCAATCATGGCTTGTCGCCATCCTGGATGATCAAGTGCCTCACAAACATTTTTAGGAATGGAAACGGAAGATATAGATGACACAAAAGAATAATAATAAGGAGAGAAACGATGGTAACTTGAGAAGTTATAAATAGGATGAGGATTTTGAGTAGACCGAGTACCTTTCCTAAGAGCAATGGGCAAGTCAAGGTTTCCTTCAGGTAGGTCCGTAGTAGGGTCATCTGCTGGAGTAGGACATGATTCAGCTGGTCTTTCAGTGCCTTCCAATTCTGTATTAAGACTCGTGGACGACGATGATATATGATGGGTGACCTTTGAGATTGCTCGAGTGGGGGATCATTAGGAATTTCTGTAGTCGAAACTGATTCCGACAAAGGAGAAGGTGATGGACCAAGATACGGAATCGGAAAGACTTCTTGAATAGTCTGAGACTCAACTATGGATGGTGAGAAGTAAAACTTTTCTTCGAAGAACGTTACATCTGCACACATGAAATAACGATTCTGCACAGGGGAGTAACACTTGTAACCCTTCTGTAACCTGGAATATCCCAAAAAGACATATTTGATGGCTCGTGCAGCAAGCTTATCAAGACCTGGAGACAAGTCATGAATAAAACAAGTGCATCCAAATATCCGTGGAGCGACATGAAATAGTGGCTCTTTAGGGAATAAAACGGAATGTGGTATTTTATGATCAAGAGAGGATGAAGGCATCCGATTAATTAAATAACATCTTTGTCAAAGCGCATCACCCCAATGTCGGACAGTACATTCGCATGGAGTAACAAGGTCCGAGTAGTTTCAACAAGATGTCTATTCTTCCTTTCGGCTATACCATTACATTGAGGGTATGAGGACAACTGGATTAATGGAGAATGCCCTGTGATGACAAAAAGGAAGAAAGAGCAGAAGAAAAGTATTCCTTTGCATTATCACTTCTAAGGATTTTGATTGTTTTACCAAATTGGGTTTTGACCTCATTAACGAAAGTGGCGAGAATAGACGAAAGTTCAGATCGTTCTTTCATTAAGAAGACCCAAGTGCACCGAGATAACTCATCAATAAAGGTAACGAAATATTGGAAACCATTAGAAGACACACGACTCGGTACCCATATATCTGAATGGATAACTGAAAAGGGAGAATCAACTCGGCTTTCAACTTTGCTGGGAAAGGAAGAGCGAACATGCTTGCCTAGTTGACACGACTCACAGTTCAATGATGACATTTTTGCAAGATTAGGAACCATTTGCTTCAATTTTGACAACTTGGATGGCCCAATCGTTCATGAAGAAGATTTGGAGACTCGACTGCAGTACAACTTACAGAAGGAGCTGATTGGAGGTAATAAAGACCATGTGATTCATGTCCTACACCAATCATCCGACCCGTACCACGTTCCTGTATAGTAAAAGAACCAACATCAAAAGTTACTGAGCAGTTTAGAGAGCGAGTAAGTTGACTAAGGGAGATCAAATTAAAAGGGCAACCAGGTATAAACAAAACAGATTTTAAAGTTATAGAAGGAGTGACTGAAACATGACCGATTCCTTTGGCGCCGACCTTAGAACCATCCGCAAGAGTAATGAAGTGAGGAAATTTAGGAGAAGATATGGAGGAGAATAAAGAACGATTACCAGCAATATGATCAGAGGCACCTGAATCAATTATCCAAAGATTTTGATTGTTACCGGATTGAGATATGAAGGCTGTGGAGTCATGAACACCAGTGGCAGTAGACCCATGAGATTGATGGGCAGCTTTCAATTGAAGATACTCTCGATACTCTGCTTAGGAAATATTAAAATTCTGAATACAATTATTGGAATAGCCCCAAACTTTTGGGGACTCAACGGAATAGTGATGGGACAGGTCACGGAGGATGGTACTGCTCTGATATCATGTTGAAGTTATGGATTTTAGATAGAGAAGAAATTAAGATAAGAAAAGGAATGAAGACTCTAATTGAAAACTGAAACTGAATATGTCTCTTGTATTAACATTCCAATAGGACTACAATATATAATAGATAGGGGAACCTGATTCCTAGAGCATTAATTATCTGTGCTAAGTCCTAGGAGAATAGATGCAATGAAACTAAGAATACAATGGATGAGAATCCACCGTCCACACCATCCAAGCTTAATATAACATTAATCCTAATCTAATTTCAATAAGAGTATTAATTATAAGCAATTTCCAATAGAAACAACTTACATGATGGATGGCCAAATCTGTTGGTGCAGTTGAGGTGTAACTTAAATAGGCACTTATATCAGAAGACTGGTTTCAATCGTTCAGATAATACATAACAAATTTAAAGATTGAAATATGCTTATTGGTCTATTTCATCATAAATGTTTTTTTGCTTATGCCTGATGCATTCAAATTCATTTGTGTAGATATGGCGCATGAGTGATTTGATCTACAGACCCGAAGAGGAGGTTTTGGCAGAGCTGGAGAAATTCAAATCTCATGTTGTGGCTTGTGCTGCAAAGCCTGAAAAATGATATACTTCGTAGACAACAAGTTATTTCTTTCTTATGGTGAGAACTATGGATATCATTCTTCTTGTTGTATTTATTTTATCTTTAGTTAGCTTTGGATGTTTCTAAGCTTTTTGAAACCACCCACTTATGGGGGATTGGAGTAGAGAATATTAAATTGCAGCATAGAATGACAGGGTTACTGATTGTTTTTCTCAAATTAATACAGTTCTGATTACTATTTGAAGAGGGATTTAGATCACCATCTTTTGTTCTCTCATGTTATGAGAAAGAGACTATTATATGCTGAAGTAAAATTAGCCATGACCTCGACTAACTTCGAATAACAATGATTCCCTTATTGGTCGATGATGTTAGAAGGGGGATTCTACCTTCTAAGTTGCGGGGTTCCTAAACTACTCCAAAGAGTGTTTAGTGTGAAAGGTGGAAATAACTAAGCTAAATGCACGAAAGTAAATCGAAAGCAATAGAAAATGAGCATAAAAATGTGTTTGATTGTATTGATGTGTCTAATACAATATTTACAATTGGTATTTATAGGCTACAACTCGAATATTATGAAAAACTACCCCTATTGGTCACATTCTCCTACATTTTAGCATTATGTGCTTAGTGGTCAACGTGAACTAACTAGATTATAACGGCTAACCATGTCTAACTAAAATCCCTATATTTTAGGAATGTCTTCAATCATCATCTGCCATTAATCGTTTGAGCTCGTTATCTTCATTCTTCAACGTCTCTTTGCTTCCTAAAATCAAGCTAAACAACTTGGAAACTGTTTCCCCTTTATCTCGGAAGGTTGTTAGCACGTGCAACGGTTATGATGCTCAATGTTCCTATTTGACTTTTTTAGCTATCACCTCCACTTTGAATATCAGTGGATTACTTCGAAGCATTATCCTTTAGCCCGTATTATTTGCTTAACCGTTTTCAATTAATAATCGTTCTTCATCAGCTACCAGTACATCATTCGATTGGCTTCCGAGTCAGCTAATTTCAAACGGTTAGTTTATCAACGACTAAGTCACATCTCGTTAATTTAGGTGATAACATTTGCCCCCTTATATCTTCTATCTAATTGGAATGAAGATAGAATGATATAACCGACTTACCTTGAGCAGCGCAATATATCTACTTATCTCGGTTTGCGTGCTTGTCGTCTCAACTCCTTATCCCTCTTTTATTGCTAACGGCTAGTTTTCACAACCGTTTTCCTTCCCTTATAAAATCTAGCCGACTGCTTCTTTTCATCCTTTACTTTCTTTCCATCTTCCTCGAGTTCTTCTGCATTCCAACCTTCTTGAATTTCCTTTAACCGAATATGTCTTCTACATCCGATTCCCAAAATCCCGATAACATCTCCTATGGCCACAATGCTTCGAATGACTCAGCTTCTGTTGGCCCTAATCGATCCTCATCTCCTTCATCTGAGGTCGAACAAACCACGGGCACTATTTATCGTGTTGATCATTCCATGACCTTAAACCCTTCCACCGAAAATCAAGACGAAGGCAAAAAGTAAAGGACCTCAAACTTCAGAACTTGGCCCAACGACACCACTGCTTAAAACAAATGGTTCCACCGTGTAGCCTCGGCCAAAAGTAAAGATTGGAAATCTTGGGGAATTTTTAACCTGATTATGCTCTCTCGTCACGAAATCCCCGTCAATGTTGACATCCTCTTTGGTTTCTGTGGCTTCTGGAATACTTCCATCAATAGCTTCATTTTTCCTTTCGGCATGATGAGCCATACCTTACTCGATGTCGCGGCTATTACTAGACTTCCCCTTCACGGTGATGAAGTTCCTGCTTTCTCAGAAGCAGTCGAATCAATGACTGGCATCAAATGTTCTAAGCCATATTGCTATTATAGCAATTTCATCACTGCTAATTCGAATTCGATTGGGGAAGTCACTGACCTCGAGCATCATGCCTTCCTGTTGTACTGGATGTGCAGATATTTTATGTGTACCAATTCGGTTCAAATAGTAGCCGAAATCCTCAACTATGTTCAGCTCATCACTTCTGGATGAGCCCTGGCTCTTGGCCCTCTATTTCTCGGCCTTCTCTACCGGAGCCTGTTCGTCTATGTGGAATGGCTGAGAAATCAAGAGAAAACCGACAACATCCCTGGTCCACTTTGGTTCTTGCACCTCTGGATCCTCCATTATTTCCCAGAGTTTGTGTCGCAAGTCGAGAACTCGGTTCCTCCTCCTCGTAATCCGCCTATCTTGGGAGAACGATTGGTCACTCTTACCCCTCTGGAATGCTCGACTGTAGGGGCAGCGAACACTCTTTTGTCCCTTACTCGACTTTCTTAAGAGTTTTACTAGGGGTGTTCATCAATCGATCCAAACCAATTCAAACCTTAAAAACCGAGTCGAAAAACCGAAAACCGAAAACCGAAAACCGAAAAAACTGCTTAACTTTAATTGGATTGGATCGGATTTTGGATCCCATAGGCAAAACTAATCGAATCCATTCCAAACTGAACTACTATATACATATACTATTATTTTTAAAATTATAATATTAATCATACTTAAGCGTTGTTTTTCATACTTTTATGAACGAATTAACACATTCTTTCTCTTTAATATTTTTGTTAGAATGACATATATGAGAATATTTAGAATCAATGTTAATGTCTTGAAGTTATATTTTGATAAAAGTTTTGGTATATATCATGTATATACTTGATTGAGTAAGCATGAAAAATAGGATATCAATTAATAAAATTAGAAAAATAATTAGGCACCATTATTTATAGCTAATTCAATGGAAAAAATAGGATACGTGAGAGTAGATACAATGGATTAACATAAAATAATATTTAACATAAAAGAACGTGTTAAAAAATATCAATAATTATTTTTCTCAAACTCCCAAAATTGGTTAAGAACTTTCCTCACTCATCATCAAATCCAATAGTGGTTAATAAGAACAAATAGTTGTTGCCTTTCATAAATGTTCTACTGTTCTAGTATAGGGAGAGGTTAAAATAGGTGTTGAGCACTCTAAAATAGCTCCCTTAAATGAATATTATCTTTTGTCCACTATTAAACCAGTAGAAAGAACACTTGACATAAGAAAAAATAAAGTATTATAAAAACTTAATTATCCAATCCAATCCAAACCGCACTTGATTGGATTGGATTGGATCGGATTTTCTGAAGGAAACAAACCAATTCAATCCAAACCGCATGTTGTATTCACCATTGGATCGGATGACTTTTTGGCTCAAAACCGATCCAATCCAATCCACGAACACCCTTAAGTTTCACCCTACCATCTCGACTGGAATTGACCCATCCTGGATCTTTACATCCTTTGAGAGTACGGCTAGCCAAAGCACACGTCGAGCCATTGTGCTTGATTGGGCTAGTGTTTTAACGGCTCAGAACCTCCTCACTGGCATCAAACCTAAGTCGAGGAACATCAAGTCCTCTTCAGAATACTACAACCCTCAATGCTTCGTAAGACAATTTGGATTGCTACAACATATCCCAACATCATTCTCAGAATCAACGTCCCCTTTTTTCAGACCAACTTATATCGAAGATGAAGTCGCGGAGTGTAACACCCGGGTACCGACGAGGGCGGGGAGTGATCGCCGGTGCAAGAAGGCACGGACAAGGAGCGGCTCCTGGCAGGCTTCTAGGCGGAGGGACACATGAATGAACCGATTACACACCTGAATGAGAGGGATCCTAAGACTGTGTAGGTATGGGACTATACAGTTGAGGAAGGCTTATATGAATTGATTGATACTACCTATACCAATAAGATGCATCTTCTTTTCAGGAACCCATCACTTAAGAACTCCACAGTTAAGCATGCTAGACTTGGAGCAATTATAAGATGGGTGATCTCCTGGGAAGCTTTCCCATGAAGCGTGTGAGTGAGGACAAAGCACGCTGAAAAGACCCATGTTGGTTTGTGGGGATAGTTGTCAATCCATAAAGCAGCCATGAGATGTTACAAATGGTATCAGAGCGACACCTCTCCCAGTACGGTGTGGTTCGGGGACGAACCAAGCGGAAGCTGGTGGGCATGTAACACCCGGGTGCCGACGAGGGCAGGGAGTGATCGCCGGTGCAAGAAGTCACGGACAAGGAGCGGCTCCTGGCAGGCTTCTAGGCGGAGGGACACATGAATGAACCGATTACACACCCGAATGAGAGGGATCCTGAGACTGTGTAGGTATGGGACTACACAGTTGAGGAAGGCTTATATGAATTGATTGGTACTACCTATACCAATAAGATGCATCTTCTTTTCGGGAACCCATCACTTAAGAACTCCACAGTTAAGCGTGCTAGACTTGGAGCAATTATGGGATGAGTGACCTCCTGGGAAGCTTTCCCAGGAAGCGTGTGAGTGAGGACAAAGCACGCTGAAAAGACCCGTGTTGGTTTGTGGGGACAGTCGTCAATCCATAAAGCAGCCAGGGATGTTACACGGAGCAATTTGCGGTGATTGTTGATCGGCTGTCTTCCTTTCGGTATCAAAGCTTCATTCGGCAACCAGGAACAACCTCGACTTTCCTTAACTGGTGGCAGTCCGTAATTGACAAGATCTTCAATGATTCAGCCGCTGATTGATTAACCGATTTATAGAGGGCAGGGTAGATGAACGATCTCCATATTCTCCTTTGAACATCCAACCCATTTCGTCGCGCCATCCTCCTTCATCTTCACAAACTAAAGGTAAGCCGATGCTTCTTGAGTTATTCTAATTAATCTTGCATTTTAACAACTCCTAATCATCGGCTATCCTCTATTGCAGGTAAAGGAATCATTGACCTGGATGATGAACCTGACAACGTCCCTCTTTCCTCCGTTAAGAAAAGGACGCGATCCCATGGAGTGGTCATAAAAGAACCTTAAGAAACTATCTCTAAAAAAGCCAAGAAAGGGGCTGAAGGTTCAGCCAAGGTATATCCTTCACTTGAACTGCTCTTAAGCTCATTATTTCTTAAAAAATAGCATTCTAACAACTGCTCCATCCTTTTCAGAAAATCAAGAAGCAAACTCCTGACATATCATCCTCAGTACACAGCCAGCCGAGGAAAAGGACTCCAAGATTTACTGTTGAGGTATATTCCTTTCCCCATTTTCTTGTTTTACCATTTTTCTTTCTATAAATCTTCCTCGGCTAACGTGTACTTCACTCTTACCAGCCAACCATTCCAGAAGTTGCTCCTCACCCACTGCCTCAGGAACTAACGGCTGACATTCGAAATATTCCAGCAACATCAGTCGTTCCTCCCATTTCTCAACTTGCTGAGGGCCAAGTTCAAGAAACTCTTCATCCTCTTACTCTAGATAATACCGTGGCATCCTCTAACTGCCTGATCCCAGATGGTGTGCTCCTCCAGTACTTTGAAGCTTCTGTTACTTCCACGGCCACCCTTCCTTCTTCCCCAGTGGACGAGTATTTGTCCTTTATTGAAGAGCAATTGGTGAATGAAGCGCCTTCCGATGAGGAGGTTATCACCAAGTTACGGCTAGCATTGTCCAAAGCGGCCCAAAGCCCGGAATTATCAGAAAGTCAGAAAGCCATTTTTGGCTATATCTCGGCCAAAATTGGGGATATTCATTATGAACATTCGACCCATGTCAAGTGGCACGAAGAAGCTTCTAGCACCCTCATCATCTTTCTGATCTTGAGGCTCGAAAGCTTCAATTACTGACTACTTTTCGAGCTGTTCAAACTGAAAGAGAATCTGATACGGTTGAAAATAAGAACCTGACTGACCGCCTTGCGTATCTAAAAGCTGAGCGAGAAAGCATAAATAAGGAGATAGATGAGACCGAGCCTCGATTGAAAATTGTGGAATAAAAACTCAAGTCGAGTGCCAAGACCAGAGTCCAGTTGTATCAACAATCCACCGTCCTTGATAAGGAGATCAGTTCTCTTGCTCAGCAACGCACCGCACTAGAGGGAGACCTGGCTACAACAGAACATGGGCTCTCGGCTGCCAAGGCTTCCTGGGAAGAATTGAAGACCTTGTTCTGTCGAAGATGTGACACTGACCGCCTCGGATGAAGCTCTTCCTACTAGGCAGACTAAAGATAAATATGGCTCTGCAGTCGCTCCAAATCCTTCGGCTGACCCAATTAACTAGGATAATATTTTAGCAGCCAATGTTGATTCCCTTTTGTAGTTTTTACTTTAATGGTTTTAAGAAGCTACTTGGCCGGCTTGTGGCCATCATTTTGAACTTACTCCTTCCCAAATCGAAGGATAATATGACTTTAAATACTTGTCGTGTATGCTGCGACTTATTTCTTCCCCTTGCATGTTAACTAACCAATAAGCACCTCCAAAAATAACTTGACTAACTATAAACGACCCTTCCCAATCTGGTGACCACTTCCCATATTTCGGATCCTTACTCCCGATTGGTAAAATAGTCTTCCAAACCAAGTCACCTTCGGCAAACTGCTTGTTTTTAACATGTTTGTTGCACGCCTTAGTGACCTTCTGCTTGTTTTGCCGAATATTATCGAGAGCCATTAATCTATCATCATCGACTGATTCTAACTCCATCAACATGGCTTCCTGATAGTCATCTAAAATTGATCCACGTTTCCTGGCTACCCTTAAGGATTTTACATTAATCTCCAAAGGCAGCGCAACATCTTGACCAAATGTTAGTCGATAAGGTGTCAAGCATGTAGCCGTGGACTTAGAGTTCCTATAGGCCCATAATACTTCAAACAATGCTTCATGCCACTTCCTGGGTTTGTCCTCCAAGGTCTTCTTGATCATGGCAATCAACACTTTATTAGTAGCCTCGACCTGCCCATTGACTTGGGCATAATATGGGGAATAATGAAGTAAAACTTGACCCCATATTCCTGAGCGAAGGCCACCATCTTTTCACTAGTGAACATAGTTCCTTGATCAGTGGTGATTGTCTCGGGTTTGCTATATCGATGGATTATATGTTGCTTGATGAAGTTAATGACATCATGTTGAGTGACACTGACAATTGACTGCCCCTCCACCCATTTGGTAAAATAATCTGTCGCCACAATGATAAAGGCATGTCGTTTAGTCGATAAGGGATATATTTTCCCAATCAAATCCGTTGCTCATTGTAACACCCTAAAAATATTAACCTTGATAAAAATATAAAATAGTAAATTAGAAACATTATAAATATTTAAATAAAATTTTGATGAGGAAAATTTGGATTTCGGACTTAGTTGGACTCTGTTAGCAATATAAACCGGTATCGAGTTAGTATAGATCCGAGTTCAAGAAAATAATAATAATAATAATAATAGTCAAAATAGTCAAAATATACACTTTTACTAAAGATTGAACTTTAAAACTCTCTCATTTTATCCATCCTATACGGTTATCCTTGATTTGATTGTCATTTATGGTTATAACACAATGCATTTATTCTCACTTTAAAATCACATTAATTAATTTATTTCCTTAATTTTATTGGACCCTACGGATTCTCTCTCTCACTCTCAGTTACAATTCAGGCAAACCTTTGTTTCCTCTATACAAGTATGATTATTTTTCATTACTTGAGAATTCAACACCTGCACTCACGTGGACTCATCTTGCAAGGCCACCATTTCAATTTAACTTTTCTCTTTCTTTCGTGTTACCCACTGAACACCTCATCAATAATAAATAATAAACAAAAATTTTACATTACAATTACTCACTTATACTCTTCATCTCTTCCCTTATCGGTGGCCATTTTTCAGAGAACTTAGAAACAAGTCAAAGTGCACTTCCTACTTCTTCTTCAAGTACCTCCTGGAAATAGAAGAAAATTTCTTCTCTCATTGCCAAGACAAAACAAGAAATTTCCTTCCCTCTCTTTGAGACACCCCGTTGTGCCCCATTGTATTATTAAATTAGAACCTTATTATTTATTTACTTAATCGCGTGCTTACTGTTGAAAATGCGTAAAAATTAAAACTTAATTAATAATTATATAACTTCTGCAAATATAAAACACACCAAAACTATATTACCTAAATACACATATAACTATCCTTTATTTTACACAACACTGTTTAGGGTATCCTCTCAGTAGGATCCCACACAGGTACTTATTTATACAAACTGCTTATAACTAACGGAAAACAAAAACGTCTTATATGACCCACTGACCCTAAACTTACTATGCTACATTATTAGGATCAGTAGGTTGTTCTTCAGCGTTAGCTTCATACGAAACGTCATTCAACTCCTCAACAACCTCCGTCTCGTATAGGGTTCCATCCATCTCCTTAGTAACATAGTCGTCCATCTGGTCTTCTAACGTAACAAAGTAAACATACACAAAAATACAGAAATAGGGAGATAAGAAATAGTTCTATCATCATAAGCGGAAAAGATTCATAGCATATAATACAATAATAGTCCTAAACATGAATTACTCACAATTTACAATCATCCATACTTTATAACATCATCCTCTACCCTCCAACTCATGCAACTAAACCTTTATGCTGACGTGGCCACTGCTAATCCTGTCACACATCCCTCGTTAGGAATGTCAGTCAGTCGTCCAAGTGACACGTTCCCAACACTGGTGCACATTCTCATCCATGGTGAGAATGCTCATGCAAAGCAATGACACTATAGCTGCACAGTACCGTCGGTGCACACCCTGGTTCTCTCTCTCCTCTCGATCAAGGGTGCTCATGCATAGCAATGACACTATAGTTGCACAACTTAACTTCTAATTTGGAATGGTCCACGAGAACTTCGGACCTCGTGTATTTCAAATACAGGGTTACGAACAACAATGCATCATATGATTCTCACTGACTTTTATCAATAACAACCTAGTACCTCCAGCTTTCCTCATAGCCTCCACTTACATTCTATACCATATCACTTCTATAAAATAATAGCGAGGAACCTCTAATTCATATTTAAAACTCTCACCCACAAATTATCTCCCGAACAACATATATCTTTGCTTAAAATCATCTAAGCATAGTATTAAACCCAGGCAGATCATGCATAACACATTAATCAACAGAATATTCAAATATCTCAATATCATATAAAGCAATTTATCACAACCAACTCATAATGGTCCAACCAAATAAATAACAAAGTCAGACACTGTCACGGCCTGGCCGTGATAGCCATCACGGCCGTGACAGACAACAAAGGCAAGAATTCTACAAAACAGAACCTGTCACGGCCTCGCCATGACAACCATCACGACTGTGACAGACACTGAACATCCTCAATATCATAAATATTCAAACATCGCAATAATACGTCACATGCAGATGGAATACCTCAACCAGTGCATCACAGTAAATTTGGTAACATAAAATCAAACATCCTCAAATAAAATCAACTTAATGTCGATAAACCTACAATCCCCGAATCACCGTTGGTTTTACAGAAAAGGTTTCCAACGAGATTTTGGTCTTGTCGATTACTCGACTACTAGTAGGGTTTAGGTCGCCCTGCACAATTATCATATAATCTACTACTTATCGATTCCGACGATAGGTTGATTCTTTCCCCCACCTGAGTTATCACCGGAAACACGAAAACGACGATCCTCGTTATCCCGCCACGAGTTAACAAAACCACCTTCAACCAAATCAACAATAAAACAAATGAATCAACAAATCTAAATATGGACATATGGTACTAGGTTCGGCCAACTCATCCAAATGAGGGTTAGAGTTCTTTTCTCAACCTAAGCTTTTGGATACTAATTACTTAGGTCCTAGGTAGCCTAGATACATTGCTATGACTTGAAAACATGAATAAAATATTCCAAGCCCTATTTAATTGAATTTCGGTCTCACAAAGAAAATCAGGCTAGGGATTTTTGCTGAACCTAAGCTCTTGGATTTAAGCTATACCAGTACTATAGAACTTAAATCAAGTACTAACTTTCAAACAAAACAACAAAACATGAAAACCACTTTTATACTCAGTTTCGGCCTCAATTAGAAAATAGGGAAGGAAAATGATTTTGATCACATGCTCTTGGATAAAGAAAGCAGAGATCATAACTAGATCATAGAAATTAGTTTCGCATTTTTATGATTTTTCTACAATTTTCTAGAATTATTACAAGTTCTAGATCTAGAAATGGAAAACTATGACATATGAAGAACAAAAGCTTAAACAAGGGATGAGATGATCATGTTACCTCAAGTGTATGAAGAATATGGAGAAAATATGATGATCTTGACAAGTTCTTCAATGGAAGTACTTGGAGCTCTTGAAGAAGAAAATGAAGTTTTGGTGATTTGTGAAGAAATGAAGAAAGATGAAGAAGATGAGTGAAATAGTGAGGGGAGGCCACGGTTTGGAGGGCTTTTATAGGGAAAATATTAGGCCATGTTTGGTTTTTAACTTTTAGATTAATGGGTTTTGTGATTATTTAATTAATATAAGCTTAACCATAGTTAATAATTAACTTAACTAGGGTTACTTTACTTAACTATGGTTAATAAATATGTGGCTCACATTTGATGGAGGTGAGGCTGATTTTGGGCCACACAAAGTGACTCACTAATGAGTCATCGATCCCATCCGATAGCGGTTCCCGGAAATTCCGTACGCAGCTCCGTCGTTTAACCGATTTTGGTTTTTGAGAGGAAAATAATGAAACGAAAACAAAATGAAATAGATATGGTTGAGTATATATGGATGTACGAAATTGAGGAGATGTGGGAGGCTTACAACCACTTAAAATGAGTGGTTAAGAGTGCGTAGATGTGTTTAGTTAATACCCACGAAAGCTTGGGGGTATTTTGGTCTTTTTCACATAAAAGTCATGATTACTAGCATTTAATGCTCATAAATGTTTGGTGACTCATCCTCCACGAGTCATCAGGTATGACTCGTTATCCCGATCTCTTGACGGGTCTCTGTAGTTCCGTTTTCGACTCCGTCGGTTTCCTGATTAGGGTTTTACGCCTGCGTAAAAGCGTAATATTTCGTTTTCGACTGAAAATTTTTAAACTAACCAAACTCGTTGGAAATATGATTTAAATATAAACCATTTCGTCCACGAGTCAAAATTAGGTTTTCTGCTCAGTAAAATTATACTGTTAGTGAAAACGCAGATCGATTTCCGACTGAATTTTCAACCCAAATTTTTATCCTAAGCTTCTACCCTAAGATAGAGTATGAATATTATTTTTATTTCATAAAAATTAATCTCCATGAACTCGGGTAAAAATATAAATAAATACATTTATACCGGTTAATACAGCGAAAATATTTTTACTGAAAAAATAAAAATCGGAAAATAAAAAGTAGGGTGTTACACTCTTGATCTCTTCACTTGTTGGAAAGCTTTTGATTCTTCTCTTTTGAAGGGAGCCACACAATTCTAGTCCAAAAGGAGCGTTTTATAACCTTGGAGAAGGAGGAGACTGAGTGTGGGTTTTTGATCTTCAACTTGAACAAATTTCGTCTCTACAAGGTGGGGAGAAAGTAACCGACATCGTCGGGGAGGCAAGTGTAGAATAATAATTATATATGCATGTGTGTAGGGTGCCCCAGGCCCTACTAGGATGTCGAATAATCAACAATGGCTAAACCCAAATAAAACAATATTTTAATGTCGTGATGGGTTTAGTGGTTGTAGGTTTATCGACTCTAAATTGTTGATTTTATACTGGTCGAGGTTGTCTGAAATGCGTGTTGCTATGCTATGTGGTTGATTCATGATTATCTGTGATTTTGCTATATTTAACATGCTGAATATGTTCACATGAATATTTTATATGTGAGAATTGATACTGACTAATTTTATGATGAATATATGTCTGTATGGATAAGTTGAGAGTTAATACCGTGGTAATGCCTTGAGACGGCGACTTTGAGGCCGGGGATGTATGGGCATCCGCTGTGAGAAAATAAATGGATAAGGTTCCGGTGTTAACTATAGTGATGTTTGTTGCACTGCATTTTGCCAAGGTGGCGAGCCGTATGACTGGGAGTTGTACGAGGTTAGTTGTACTCGAGTGCGAGTACGGATTATGGAGGGGCCGGTCTGTGAAGAGACCTTGGGGATGTAAAACTGGACTCGGGAGGCTCACAGTGACCATTAGTTAGCTCCTAATGTGTCGTGTACCCCGGTAGAGCCTAGTTATCTCGACTTTACCCTGAGTATCCACGTCTAAGGTTGACTATCCGAGGCGACCCAGATACCTCTGATGGAGCTGAGCTCACGGAGAGATGCACTCTTATGGGTCACGACGAGCGGAAAAGTTACCTAGACAAACTAACTGATGTTCCCTAAGCGAATAGGCTTGACAAGGGAATATCTCGGGGTTAAGACCCGGATGAGAGATATCGGCCGACATGCATAGGAGTGAGACTCCTTAGAGGATTGATCTGAGAGTGAACTTGAGGATGAACTGTGTTGGTTTGATTCGGAAGATGGTTGCCCATTACTTGTCGTATGTGTTATATGTATATGTGATTATTGTTCTATGTGTCCCCATCCCCATTTTTATGACTATGTATTGTTGCTTATCTCCCTTCTACTCTCTATTTCTCTGTATGCAAAATCGATAGATGAGCAGCGCCAGCAGGATGGAGACAGTGGCGGAATTGGGTTACCAGCCGAGGCACTATCTACAGAGGATCCCTCCCCGGATCCCGATACTAGGCGACGTTGAGATCATCTACCATGATGGTCGTGGATGGCAGGTCGACCACTCACGATTCTTCATGACATACATCGGCCTGGTTAGTTTCTACATACGGATGGGAGATGGTCCTTACTTTCACTTGGACGGCCCGTATCGCATTTCACAGAGGTTACCCTTTTCAGAGATATGGTATCCACCTCGTCAGAGATAGTTCCCTGACGACATGTGGACCATGGTGAATCACTCAGTGGTGACTAGCCATGTTGGTATGGTACAGAGGGGCCGGAGGCAGCGGAGCGTTCAGACGATGCATCACTGTCGTCGCCGACGCGTCGTCATGAGCAGTGATGAGTCGATTTGGGAGCCGGGAACCCGATACGGCAGAGTCTACCGACGCACCTATGGAGAGGGAGAGGGTAGCTCCAGGCGCCCATATCGTCGGTGATATGGTTCTGTCAGATGCGCCTGTTAGGTCGTGTGCCTCTGTGAGCTTATTTTGTTTTTTGGATGTATTTTGAGAGGCGGGCTGGGTAGCTCTAGGACTTTTCTCCTGTTTTATGTGAGTAGTTTATGTATTATGTCCAGTTTTAGTTCGACAATATTTGTATATTTTAGTAAACCTAGGATCCCTCTGTTGGGATTTATCGTACTTGGGTGACAGACGTACTTATTATGTATATATAGTTGATGTGTGTTTTATTCCGCTGTGCTTGTTTTAAACGAATTTAATTTTATCGCTTCTGCAAATTAATTTAATTTCGTATGTATAATCACGCTAACGTTAATACAACGGATTAAGGCTTAGTTAATTAGGATTTAATTAGTGTGACATCGGGGTGTCTCACTCATCCTTGGAAAGGCCACGATTTGACTATTGTATGAAGTTCCTCGTCTGGTACTCGTTGAATATGCTCATGCCTCTGACATGCTTCATATCCTTTGGCATACTTATAGCAATCAGCTGTCATGGTGGGCCAATAATACCCTATCCGATGCAAAGTTCACTTCATAACTGGTCCTGCTCTTTAAGCACCACAAATTCCTTCATGAACTTCCCCCATTACTCTTAGAGCCTCTTCATTTCCTACACACTTAATGTACACTCCATTGATTCCCCTTCTTACTACCTCTCCATCCAGTGACGAATATTCCAAAGCCCTTTGTCTCACTTTGTAGTCTGCCTTAGCCGAAGGACCCTTGAGATAATTTATAAGTTTACTCCTCCAATCCTCGGCTGGCTTACTGTTTAAAGACATTATTTGTTTTAGATTATCCGTCTGGCCATCCAGCATATTTATTTCCTTATAACCAGAGGCATGTTGGGCCAGATCATTAGTCTCATCATTTTCTTCCCTCGGAACATGCATTACTATAACATCAACAAACTGTTTTAATAACAAGTTAGCCGTTTTGTAATATTCTAACATTTTAGGGTTGTTACACTTATATTCCCCAGTTAATTACTTAATGACCAGCTGGGAATCGCCCATTATCTGAACATACTGAGCTTTTATGGATGTCAGGATTCTCAATCCCATAATCAAGGCCGCATGCTCGGCTTGGTTATTGGAACAATTCGATTGCACCTGACACACAAACTTCCAATTCTGTCCAGTTGGGCCTACAATGCTAACTCCAGCCCCTGCACTTTTTTTGGTCTTCGATCCATGAAACGTCAAAACCCATGGTTTAAGGTTAATACAACGATTAGCCTCTTCAAACGGATCGACTATATAAACCAAGGGGTGCCGAGCCACGAAATCGGCTACAGCTTGGCCTTTTACAGTCTTTAATGGTACATACGTTAATGCGTATCTACTTAACTTAATGGCCCACTTCATTAATCTACCTTGTAAGACAGGCCTATTAAGTAGGTATTTAACAATATCAATCTTGCACAAAACTAACACTTCTTTGGGTAACAAATAATATTCAAGTTTTGTACAAGCATGGAACAAAGATAAACACAATTTCTCAATAGGAGTATATCTAGACTTAGCCGAATTTAACAATTGGCTAATATAATAGACAGCCCTCTCAGTACCATCATCGGCTTCCTGTGCCAAAAGACAGCTGATTGATCCTTCTTCAGCCAATATGTATATCTTCAGGGGCTTTCCTAGCACAGGTGGCATCAAAACAGGAAGGTTAGCCAAGGCTTGCTTGATTTGTTTGAACGCGTCCTGATATTCTGATTCCCAAACAAACTCCTCAGCATTCTTCAGCCTAACAAATGGAGAAAATGCCTTCATTTTTCTAGTCGAATTGGCTATGAACCTTCTTAGAAAATTGATATTTCCTATCAAACTTTGCAACTCTTTCTTGTTTCTGGAGGTGATGCTCCTAACACAGCCTTTGCCTTGTTCTTATCTATCTCAATGCCATGCTGATGTACCAAAAACCTCAAGAAATTATCTGTCGAGACTCCAAACGAACATTTCTCCGGATTCATCTTCAGGCCATGAAATCTCATCCTCTGAAAGGCCATCTCCAAATCACGCAGGTGTGCTTCGAAATCTGTAGATTTAACCATTACATCATTAATGTACACCTCCATGTTTTTCCTAATTAGATCATGAAAAATGGCATTCATAGCTCTCTGATAGGTGGCTCCAGCATTCTTCAACCCAAACGGCATGACC
Organism: Sophora flavescens; assembly: GCA_030762895.1. Classification (NCBI taxonomy): domain Eukaryota; kingdom Viridiplantae; phylum Streptophyta; class Magnoliopsida; order Fabales; family Fabaceae; genus Sophora; species Sophora flavescens. The sequence goes on from CM061069.1 coordinate 130,641,676, forward strand.
ACCCACTCGAATATCCCAATCGAACCTAGGCATCTGAAAGCAGCCTTATGAACGTCCTCATCGACTATATAAATCTGATTATAGCCCGAATGTCCATCCATTACTGTAAGAATCCCATTGCTCGCCATAACATCGACTAACATATCGGCTATGGGCATGACATATTCATCTTTAGGTGTTGTCAAGTTTAGATTCCAGTAATTAGTGCAAATTCTCAATTTTCCATTCTTTTTGAACACTGGGACGATGTTAGAGAGCCATTCGGTGTACCTAACCGTCCGAATAAACCCAGCCTTGAACAACCTCTCCATTTTTGCCTTAATTTTGGGTAGAAAATCTGGATTAAACCTCCAAGCTGGTTGTTTATACGGCTTGAAACCTTCCTTGATCGGTAGCCGATGCTCTACCAACTACCTAGATATTCCGGGCATCTCACTGTTATCCCAGGCTAGGCAATCCTTATATTGTTTAATAAGCTCGACTAACCTTATCCTGTCATATTCGGCCAACAAACCACTCACCTTGGTCATTCTCGGCTCGTCATTCGAACCCAAATTTACTGCTATCATTGGATCCTGTGCTTCGAAAGTTGGCAACTTCTTATACACCGAGGGTGATATGTCTTCATCATTATGATCATGCCCCCTAGTTTCTTCCTCCAACCCATTCTGTATCTCTCCATCGACTGACCCCGTCTCAATGACTTTACTTTCAGCCGTAGACATAGTGAGTCGTTGGAGAATATTTTTAATGACTTGAGGCTTACTGATCTTAAAAATGTTTAAAGGCCACGGTTCGGCCAACATTTTCACTTCAAAACCCTTTGCGGTCAAGTCACATGGTTCCCAAGCCCCGTCTTCATAATCCTCACGTATCATGATAGGTTCTGTATGAGGTGAATAGAATAGGGCTTATGTTGCTCTTGTAACACCCAACCTTGGGAGTCACATGGTTACCCGTTGCGGAAAATAAAACTGATTAAAATGCTGGTTACTTTCGGAAAATAACATTCTCTTAATAATTAAATATTCTCAAAATGGTGACTATATGCATACATGAACAACATAAATATGATATATATATGATACATGAACAACATAAATATCTAAGCAGTGGCAGTTGCAACTTGATATATATATATATATATATATATATATATATATATTACAAAAGGTTAGGGCCTTATAGTACCGGCCATTGATAACACTAAACATAAGAGAGAAAAGCTGTAGGCAAGATAAAGCAAAACGGGGGAAGGTCCGGAACACAAATCAAAATACCATGGCTCTATGAAGTCAAATACAGTCGGACCAGGATACACTATTCCCAAAAAGAACACCCCTAAGCTGGTCTACAACTAATAGCCATAAAAAAGACCAGTCTGAACACTCCTGCTCCCTGAGGAGTTCCCCGGCGACGCATCCACCACTTCTCCGCCCTCATCGGGGGAGTCAGAATCATCAAAATCAAGATCGTCGGCAGGCACATACTCTGGCACATCGTCAATGTCGTCGTCATAATGGACGTAATCTCCCAGCTCGCCTTCAGGGTACTCCTCAGGATCTTCCTCCGGATCCTCTTCAATAGGTGAAGCTGGCTCAACTCCCAGAAGTGGCACTCCTAAGGGTGGGTGCTCGTGAAGCTGTCCCCTCTACACCAACACTTGTAGATAGTACCAAGGGGGTGGTAGTGACACCCGGACCATTCCTACTTATCGCACCGCACTGCTGTGGTCCCTCTTCCCCGTTTCCTTTCAGTTCACTAACCGGCCCGCGATAGATGGTCGCATGGGATCCGGGGAGTATGTTCCACGCCCCCGGATCTCCCACATTATCAAAAGTTAGTGTCCTTATTCCCGTCGGTGCCAGAGGAGCGTCGGGATCCATCTAAACCCGAATATGTATATGTACAACAATTCCATAGGGAGAATGAACCACAAGAAAACATGCAAGAGTGAGATACCAATATATGGATTGGACACAATAACCATATTCATGATGCATACATCACATAAGCATTTATAAGATATTTCCAAATAATTTATCAGAATTAAACATTGTCGCGACCGTCCCGTCCGGGAGCCGCGAAAAGGGAAGGTAAAAACAGAGGAGTCGCCACTAAAATTTTTATTGGGAAAATCTTAGAAAACCCAATTATTTAAAGGTAAACTGGTATAAAAAAAGATAGAGATTTGAATTCGGTAGTCGGTTACGAGTAGGGAAGGTGTTAGCACCCCACATCGCCCGTTTAAAAAACGGTACCTCAAGTTAATTGTGCAAAAAAAAACATTTTAATAACCTTTTAAATATTTATTTTACCCAAAAATTATTTACAAGAAAGTGTTATTTTTAATTTTAAATTTTTGACTTTTATTAATTTTTTTATATTTTTAACTTTATGGTTTCTAAAAACTAAATGAGGTTGAACATGGCACGTGAGTCCACAGGGCAACCTCAAATCTAAGGGATTAAACAAGGCACCGTGTCCATAGAGCACCCCTGGAAAGAGAAAAGTCTAATTATTTTGATTAATTATTTTAACATAAAATGGGACACAAAAAAAAGGAAAATTTAGTTTTGGCCCGACAAGATGATTTATCTTGCTCCTACGTATTCCTGGGTGCGATGGGAAACTCAAAGCCACGTAGTTCTTTAAAAAATATTTGATTGATTGGTTGATTTAAATTTTATTTTGTAAAGATTTGATTTTTTTTATTTTATATTAAAAAGGATTTTATTTCAGAGTAAATTCACTTTTGCACAGGGTTAAAGATAGTGAAGCTATACGATAAACCCTTACAATTTATACAACACTTGAGGATGAAAAATCATACATCAACATTGTAGATTGTTGCATGAACCCAAAACAGATTTTTATTTCAAAACATTTTAGTTAAATTTTTATTTAAAACAAGGATTGAAAATATATTTTTTTATATTTTTATGTTTTGTGATTTCAATTTTTTTGGCGCATTTTATAATTTAGCATCAATATATTGGAAAGAAACATGGCCCAGAGAGCAAAACATTGGCCCAAAACCCAAATAAGTTAACAAATCACATAAAAACTGAAAATAAAGTTAAGAGAAAACGAAGCAACATCAACCATCAGAAGCTCTGCTTCTACATTACCAATGGAGGACCAAGGAGGAGCTGCAGACAGAAGGGAAGATGGCGACGGAGGAGGAGGCTTCGCACGGCGGCTGGTCGAGGACTGCTTCACGGTGGCTCTGCAACTGGTCTTACGCGGCGGTGGAGCAGACACAGCGGGCCCGAGCGGGGACGACAGAGAGGGACCAAAGCGGGGACTTTCTGATGCTGCTGAAACGCAGACGAAGACGGAGGAGCCAGAGACGCAGCGGCGGCGAGGCTCGAACGGCGGGGGGCGCAAACGGCGGTGGTACGCGAGGTGGTGCCGTCTAGATCTGGTGTTGATGACGGTGAGATCCGGCACGGCGGTGACGGGGTTGCGGACGGTGGCGGTGCGGAACTGGACGACGAATCTGGTTTGTGTCTTATGTTTCCATTTTTGTGTCTTTTGATTTAAGATGATGAATTTCTGTTGTTACTGAAAGTGGTGTTGTGGTGTTGTTGGGAGGAAGATGAAGATGATGGGTATGGGTGGCTTGGGGATTAGAATGAAGTTAGGGATCAAGTCTGGTTTGGCTCAAAGTTAGAAGGTATTATGAAGGTTTGAAGGAGATGATGGTCCCTATCTGAGCTCTCCCCTATCCCTTTAAATATTTCCTGCTGTTGCAAAACTCCAAAACAGGACCCAATGTCCTCTGCCATGGTTGTAATGCAGGGTCCCTTTCACATTTCCAATCTTATCATTCTGCATTTTTTTTAGTTTTTCCTTGTGCTGTAACTCTCATTTGTTTTTGTTAAGTATCTTTCCATTGATTCAGGTTTGACCCAGCATCAGAGCATCCTATTTTTCCTTTTATCTGCTTAAAACTTGAAGCCATTTTTGATGCAAAATGCTTAACACTGTCATTGCTCTTTTGGTTGCTGAAATGCATTAAGGAATTTTTGCTTATCCTCTTGGCCCTTACTACAATTCTGCAGATCTACTTTTCCTTTTTATCTTTTTTTTTGTTTTTGTTTTTTTTTGTTTCATATTATTTATTCATTTATTTTATTTATTATTATTATTATTATTATTATTATTTTTTAATAAAAGAAGTCAGCCCTTTTATTTGTTTGAGATGAGATGATGTAAGTGAGTTGGGCAAAAAGGACATGGATCAAAGATATGGATCTCTCTCTCTCTTTTTTTTTTTCATTTGGGTTTAGAACATGGTCTAAAAGACATCTTCAACAATAATGAAATTGGGCTCACTAAAAACAAAAATCATTTTTATTGCAAAGTTATTTGTTTTAATTTGTTCAAAACAGTAATTAAAAGGATATCCGGACAAAATTAAGTGTTCACAACTGCCCCTCTTTACTTGTTTCTTATTATACAATAGGTGTAACCATAGTTAATCTATTATCGTTATAAGAAACGAGTAAAGACAAAAGACTCCAATTTTGTTCGTGGTACACTGACAAGCAAAATGACCTGTGACTACAAAGTAATTTCCTGTAAACAACCCGGGGGTCGGATTGCCCACTGAGGTTTACACATAAACTTGCAAGGGATTGTATGCCGAGTTTAAAAAATAAAGATAAAGAGCTTACGGGGCGGGTCGCCCGTCGGAAGCTCGAACGGAAAGATAAAAGAGCTTACGCGGTGGATTTCCCGTGAGAAGCTCGAACAGAGAGATAAATGAGCCTACGGGGTGGATTGCCCGTCAGAAGCTCGAACTGAAAGATAAAAGAGCTCACGGGGTGGATTGCCCGTCAGAAGCTAGAACTGAAAGATAAAAGAGCTTAAGGGGTGGATTGCCCGTCAGAAGCTCGAACTGAAGATAAAAGAGCCTACGGGGTGGATTGCCCGTCAGAAGCTCGAACAGAAAGATAAATGAGCCTACGGGGTGGATTACCCGTCAGAAGCTCGAACTGAAAGATAAAAGAGCCTACGGGGTGGATTGACCGTCAGAAGCTCGAACTGAAAGATAAAAGAGCTCACGGGGTGGATTGCCCGTCAGAAGCTCGAACTGAAGATAAAAGAGCCTACGGGGTGGATTGTTCGTCAGAAGCTCGAACTGAAAGATAAAAGAGCCTACGGGTTGGATTACCCGTCAGAAGCTCGAACTGAAGATAAAAGATCCTACGGGGTGGATTGCCCGTCAGAAGCTCGAACTGAAGATAAAAGAGCCTACGGGGTGGATTGCCCATCAGAAGCTCGAACTGAAAGATAAAAAGCTTACGGGGTGGATTGCCCGTCAGAAGCTCGAACAGAAAGATAAAAGCTTACGGGGTGGATTGCCCGTGAGAAGCTCGAACAGAAAGATAAAAAAAAAACCTACGGGGTGGATTGCCCGTCAGAAGCTCAAACGGATAGATAAAAGCTTGTGAGGCCATATAGACAAATGCAATATATGAATGTCGATTTTGCTCGCTGACGGAATGACAATGCGAAAACTCAAATAACTAGTTTTCAATTCACAGAAAGAACGATGATGATGAGAACCCTTATTAATTTTGGGCATGATGCAAAAGATTGATGATAGATTATTTCTTTTTTGTTGTTTCTTTCGTTATTGGATCCTTGACCCCCTAAAGGCATCGATCACAGTCAGTCTTGAGGATGAACTAAAACAAGGCCCATCTTATCTGGGAGAGATATCTTGCACTTTTATCCCCTGATGATTAGATGTTTTTGATGATAGTTATCTCGAGGGTTGAGTCTCAGTATTCCTTCCTTTCTTCGATGCCCTTTATAGGGGAAGCATCGTGCCCCCCAAGACCTTTTGAGGCTTTCTAAGGAATTCTAACTGCTTAAAAAAAACATTACTTGTTTCACGTTTCAGTATATACTTATCAGGATGAATGCACACACACAAATGACAAAAGTTAAGAGGAAAGGACCAAGGTAGCGAAATAAAGTAAAGGAAGTCAATGTCATTATATTTGGATTGAAAAAGGTGTACAAAGCATAAGTTGCAAAACGTTGCGGGAGGTCTTCAGAGATGTTGTCTGCCCCAATCTTCATATATCCAACCTACGGACTGCCCCAGTTCATCGGCTTGACGACACTTCCATTGTTATATTTTTTATTTTTTTTGAACCCTAACTTTTGCCTAGACCGCCTTTTCAGGTTTTCAGCCTAGCGGGTTGCTCTAACTTTTGCCGAGACTGTCTTTTAAGATTTTCAATCTAGCGAGCCTTTTCTCTTTTCATTTTTCATTTTTCTTTTCTTTTCTTCTTCTTCTTGGGAAGTGTGTTCAAGCATAATACTTTTTTACTGCATCCGAGTTCACAGGGAGCGGGAGGTCTTCCCCATCCATCCTGGTGAGAATTAAAGCTCCTCCAGAGAAGGCCTTTTTCACAATGTAAGGTCCTTCGTAGTTCGGAGTCCATTTCCCTCGATGATCCTTTTGGATTGTGATGAGTGTGATTTCACCTCATTTTCCATGTACATTCCTGCATGCATTTGCATTTAGTTAGGCCATTTTAGTTGGATTTTGTTTAGTTTTTCATTTGGAACGGATAAGGTGGTATTGTGTGTTGTTTTGCAGGGATTTTTGATTAAATGCCCAAGTTTGAGCCATGAGGAAGCTGAGATGAAGAGAAGGCCTGAAAACTGAAGAAGAAGGGGGCCAAAAGTCAGAATCTGTCACGGCCTGGCCGTGATGGCTATCACGGCCGTGACCCAAAAACCTCCAAAAGTCAGAGACGATCACGGCTTGGCCGTGATGTAGATCAAGGGCGTGAAAAGTTGGTTCGCGACGCGAATGATAGCTCGCCTCGCGAGAGAGTGATTGTGCCAAAACCAGCAAAAGTCAGAGACGATCACGGCCTAGCCGTGATGTATATCACGGCCGTGACCCCAGGAAACCTCCAAAAGTCGGAGACGATCACGGCTTGGCGTGATGGGGATCACGGGCATCAAAAGTCGGCTCGCGTCGCGAAATAAATGCTCGCCTCGCGAAAGAGTAGTTTGGCCAGAACTGGAAGAGACAGAACCCGTCACGGCCTGGCCGTGATGGCTATCACGGCCGTGACCGGCCACGAGTAATAAAAGAACTGAGCAGAACAGAAGAAGGATTCATTCAGAAAACCCTAAAGAAAAATCCTCTGCTGCTGTGGCTGTGTGCATCATTCCATGGAGCTCTCTCCTTTGTTCATCTCTGTAATTATTCCTTTTGTTTTATCTTCAATTATGTGTAGCTAAACTCCCCTTTGTTGGGGTTAGACTATTGCTATCTGAACTTGGTTGTAAAATGACTTGATTATTAATGCAGTTTCTTTGTTCTTTATGAGTGTTTGATTCCATGCTTAATGCTTTCTTAGGCTTGATCACCCTATGAATGATTAGTTGCTTTAATAGATAACTGGAAGGTTGGTGTTAGAGCTTGCTCATGAATCAAATGCTTAGGGTAGTTCATGAATCTAGGAATAGGTCTTGCGGTGCTTGCAATCTTATAAGTCTTTACTTAATGCAAAACCTCAGGTTAATCCACCTAAGGAATTAGGGTTTAACTTGGGATTTTAGGCTCAATGCACCTAAGGAATTAGGCTTGGGTATCTCCCGAAAAGACTTGATTGTCATATTAGAACTAGGAACTGTGTTAGTTATCATTTCATAACAATCAAGGGAGGATTAGCTTAGTTTAACCCCAGCAATTCTATCTCATTGTTATTCATCTTTCTGTTTTCATAATTAACTGTTTGAAAAAAATCCGAAAAGAACAAAAACATTTTCTTCTTGTTTGCTTGTTAGATGTTAGAACAACCTTCACTCAAAAATTCGATCGCCTAGATAGTAGTCAAATTTGCGAAGTGGTAATTGTCCATGATCCCTGAGAACGATATCCGGTCTTACCGTTTTATTACTTACAACGAACCGGTACACTTGCCGAGTCCGTGTCAGATTGGTAGAATCTTCTTGAGCACCAGGTCACCCTCCCGAAACTGTCGTGGGCGTACCTTCTTCTCATAAGCTCTCATCAACCTTCTCTGGTATAATTGGCCGTGACACAACGCCCCTAATCTCTTCTCTTCAATGAGGTTCAATTGGTCTAATCGATCCTGGACCCACTCAGCTTCTTCTAATTCTGCTTCTCTCAGTACTCTTAATGAGGGGATCTCTACTTCAATCGGGAGCACTGCCTCCATCCCATAAACTAAAGAATATGGCGTTGCCCCTGTCGAGGTGCGAATAGAGGTACGATAGCCGTGTAAAGCAAAAGGTAACATCTCGTGCCAATCCTTATATGTCACCACCATCTTTTGGACAATCTTCTTGATATTTTTATTAGCGGCCTCAACTGCCCCGTTCATCTTTGGGCGGTACGGAGAGGAATTATGATGCTTTATCTTGAAATTTTCGCACATCTCCTTCATCATCTTATTGTTCAAATTGGTCGCATTATCAGTGATAATTTCACTCGGCAACCCATAACGGCAAATTAACTCTCTTTTGACAAATCTGATCACGACATTCCTGGTTACATTGGAATATGATGCAACCTCCACCCACTTGGTGAAATAATTGATGGCAACAAGAATGAAGCGATGTCCATTTGACGCTTTTGGTTCGATGGTCCCGATCACATCCATTCCCCACATTGATAACGGCCAGGGTGCCGACATGACATTCAAGGGAGCTGGCGGCTCTTGAACCTTATCAGCATATATTTGACACTTATGGCACTTCTTCGCATAATTAAAGCAATCAGCCTCCATTGTCAACCAATATTGGCCAGTCCTCAAGATTTTCTTGGCCATTGCATGACCGCTCGCGTGTGTTCCAAAAGGTCCTTCATGTACCTCCTCAACTATCAGTTTAGCTTCTTTTGCGTCAACGCACCTCAACAACACCATGTCATGGTTTCTTTTGTAGAGAATATCTCCATCTAAATAGAAACCCATTGCAAGTCTTCTTAGAGTTCTTTTGTCATTTTCCGAAGCACCCGGAGGGTATTCCCTTCTTTGGATGAAACATTTGATGTCATGGTACCACGGTTTTTGATCAGACTCTTCCTCTATCACTTGACAATATGCAGGATGATCACGACTTTCCATTTTGATGAGTGGTAGGTTCCTCTCGTCACTTACTTTGAACATCGAGGACAAGGTAGACATAGCGTCGCCTAATTGGTTATCTTCTCGGGGAATATGATGAAATGTGACTTCGTCAAACTGCTCAATCAAACCTTTGATGCAATCATGGTACGGAATTAACTTGGCATCTCGGGTTTCCCATTCCCCTCTTAGCTGGTGGATGACTAATGCAGAGTCCCCATATACCTCCAGTCTCCTTGCTTTTGCCTCTATTGCTGCTAAAATCCCTAGTGCACAAGCTTCATATTCGGCTATGTTGTTTGTACAATCGAAGCAGAGCCTCGCAGTGACAGGGAAATAATCATTTTCTGGTGAGATTAAGATTGCCCCGATTTCGTGCCCCAATGCATTAGAAGCTCCGTCAAATAACAAAGTCCATTTTTCTTTTTCTGGTGATTGCTCGCGATCAAACAAAGCCATTATATCTTCATTTGGAAAATCATATTGCATCGATCCATAATCTTCTACCGGCTGATTGGCTAGATATTCTGCAAGAGCACTCCCTTTTATTGCTTTTTGGGTGACACAGATAATGTCATATTCTGATAGCAGGACTTGCCAGCGAGCAATTCTTCCAGTCAGAGCAGGCTTATCAAAGATATACTTGATTGGATCCATTTTGGACACCAACCAGGTAGTATAACACAACATGTAATGCCTCAAACGGCGAGCCGCACATGCTAAAGCACAGCAAGTGCGTTCTAGCAGTGAGTAGTTGGCTTCACAACTGGTGAACTTCTTGCTTAGATAATAGATGGCATGTTCCTTTCTTCCCGACTCATCGTGCTGCCCCAGTACGCAACCCATAGATCCATCTAGCACAGTCAAATACATGATGAGAGGTCTTCCCAAGACCTTTGGGGAACCAAAAGCGGAGGCTCTTGTAGGTATTGTTTGATCTTCTCAAAGGCGTTTTGACAATCTTCATTCTATGTCACAGCTTGATTTTTGCGCAGCAATTTAAAGATTGGTTCACATGTCGCGGTTAGTTGGGAGATGAACCGGGCAATGTAGTTCAATCTTCCTAAAAATCCACGAACTTCCTTCTCCGTTTGAGGTCTTTGGCATGTCGATGATTGCTCGAACCTTTTCAGGATCAACCTCTATTCCTCTTTGACTAACGATGAACCCCTAAGCTTGCACGATTTCACTCCAAAAGTGCATTTGGCTGGATTCGGTCGGAGCTTAAACTTTCTTAACCGCTCAAAGAGTTTTTGCAGATTATCAACATGGTCATCTTCGGATCTGGACTTGGCGATCATGTCATCTACGTAAACTTCTATCTCCTTATGCATCATATCATGGAATAAAGCCACCATAGCCCGCTGATATGTTGCCCCAGCATTTTTCAAGCCAAAGGGCATAACCTTATAGCAAAAGGTTCCCCACAAAGTGACAAATGTATTTTTCTCCATATCCTCGGGTGCCATCTTGATCTGATTATATCCCGAGAAACCATCCATGAAAGAGAATAATGCATGTTGAGCAGTATTATCTACAAGAACATCAATGTGAGGCACAGGAAAGTCATCTTTTGGGCTAGCTCTTTTCAGATCTCGATAGTCAACACACATTCGAACTTTTCCATCTTTCTTGGGAACAGGAACGATGTTAGCAACCCATTGAGGGTACTTTACAACTTCTAGGAAACCTGCATCCAGTTGTTTCTTGACCTCCTCCTTGATCTTTAAGGACATTTCCGCTTTCATCCTTCGTAGCTTCTGCTTTACTGGAGGACACTCCGGCTTTAATGGCAATTTGTGTTCTGCTACACTGGGGTCTAACCCTGGCATGTCTTGGTATGACCATGCAAAAACATCTTTATAATCCATCAACAACCTGATCAACCTGTTCCGCTCATTTTCTTTCAGGGAAAGGCCAATCTTGACCTCTTTTTTAGCATCTTTGGTTCCCAAATTGATTAGTTCACTCGGCTCTTCATGGGGCCGAATTTCCCTGGCTTCTTGTTCTACCAATCTCAAAAGTTCGGGGGGAACTTCCCCGTCATCAGCAACAATCTCTTCAGCATGATCAATGGGATAGTCAAAATTGTATGCTAGGTTACTAACACTGTCATTTTCAAGAGGGTCACTTTTAGATATGCATTTTGGTAGTTATCAGGGAGAGATGAATGAATAAAGGTTAAAGATGAGAAACTGCATTTATTGGTGAGGAATGGTGAACAAAAACGAAAGTAAAAAAAAGAGATAACAACACAAAGATACTGAAGGCATGCATTTATTGATAAGTCATACTGAAACAGAAACAAGTAAGCCCATTACAACAAAATTCCTAAAGCCTTGGGCAGAGCTAAAGGATAAGCATTACATAATTACTTTGAAAAGGACTCTATGGTCCTGGGGAACTCAATGATCTCCCAATTGTTGAGCTCTGTATCCGGAGAGCATGGATACACCAGGTTGATACCATGATCGGCAGGATAATCATCTTCAATAGCTGCTGCCTGGTCCAGGAATGCGAACCCTACGCTTCGAAAGCTCTGTTGAATGTCACTGATGGGAACCCTTTCAGCCTCGTATTCACGATTTTCCAGCCGAGCCAACCTCTTTCTTTTCTTCTCTTCTGTAACTCTCATCCTGTCGGCCTTAGTGGGTTTGTATCCCAACCCAAACCTATCCTTGTTCTCAGTGAGCATGAGGATGTCAGCGACACCTTGGCTATTCTTCCCCAGACCGCTTCCAGGTTGGTATCCTCCTTCAAGCATAACCTTGGCCATCATGATGGACGCTTTGGATGACCGAGGTTTCAAGAGTTGAGCACTATCCCCAACATAAGTGGCATTGGCAATTTCAAGTGACTGGAAGGCGGCCTCGAGTGCTTCCTCGGCAGCTTCAATATAAGGGGTTTTTGATGGCTTGCTTACTAACAGATCTTCCTCTCCCAAAACAATTATCAGCTTATGATCAACAATGAACTTCACCTTCTGGTGCAATGTGGAAGGTACAGCTCCAGACGAATGGATCCATGGTCGTCCTAGGAGACAACTGTAAGTTGGTGTTATGTCCATCACTTGGAAGAGTGCTTCAAAGGTGCAAGGGCCAATCTGAATGGGCAATTCGATTTCTCCCATGACTTCCCTTCGAGTGCCATCGAAAGCTCTTACAATCATTGTGCTTGGCTTCATATGAGTTCCATCAAATGGCAACTTTGCCAGTGTTGACTTTGGCATTACATTCAAAGAGGAGCCATTATCAATGAGAACCCTAGCCATGACATGGTCTCGGCACTTCGCAGAAATGTGCAATGCCTTGTTGTGCCCCATACCTTCAGCTGGTATTTCATCATCGGTGAAAGTGACATAATTATCAGCAACTATGTTACCTACAATATTATCGAGCTTATCAACTGTGATGTCGTGGGAAACATGAGCTTGATTCAACACCTTCATTAGTACTCTCCTGTGTGGCTCAGAGTTCATCAATAGAGACAAGAAAGATATCCGAGCCGGAGTTCGATTTAACTGATACACAACCCTGTATTCACTCCGCTTGATGAATTTCAAGAATTCACTGACTTCTTCATCAGACACCTCCTTTTTCTTCTCACCCCCGTCTGCTTCCTTGTCATCTAGAATTTCTTCCACCTTCTCTTTCCCTTTATGATCCTTTCCTTCCTTTTCTATTTCCACCATTCGCAATACCTCCGGAGTGTAAAGGCGACCACTCCTAGTTATTCCACCAATTCCTGAAATGTTGGTAACCACAGTAGTCCCGTTGGAAGGATTGGGCTGAACCTGCATCTCATATTTCCATGGTACCGCTTTGGTGTCCTTGTAAGGGAAAGGACTTGGAACTCGGATGACGATTGGTGTTGGCCCACTTGGAAACGGCAAAGGTTTCTTCTCAGTATAGTATATCACCACTGGTTTCAGAGTGACTTGCTCAGGAACTGGTTGAGGATTAACCACAACAGTAAAAGGGGTTATCTCAATTGGGGTTGGGGAAATTGTAGATTCAGCCACCATATTAATGGCGTACTCCTTTGATTCATAACCAATTAAGATAATCTTCATATCCATTAACCGCTGCACAACCTACCGAAACTCCGAACAGTCTTCAATCGAATGCCCTATGTTCCCATCAAAGTCACACCTTATCTCTCCATCGAGAGCTTTTTCTTCCGTGGCCGGGATTTGGATCAATCCACATTTGCACATCTCTCTGAAAACAACTCTCATAGGAGTCCTAACATCGACCACTTTACTCTTTAGAGTATGTTCGAAGAAGCTCTCAATGGCATTGACCCCCGAACTCCCATGATTTGGCATAGGATCCTGTGCCACATTTGGAGCATCCTTCTGAAAGCTCAACCATTTGGCATTAATCAGGTCTTGGACCTTGATGAGTGTGATTTCACCTCATTTTCCATGTACATTTCTGCATGCATTTGCATTTAGTTAGGCCATTTTAGTTGGATTTTGTTTAGTTTTTCATTTGGAACGGATAAGGTGGTATTGTGTGTTGTTTTGCAGGGATTTTTGATTAAATGCCCAAGTTTTGGCCATGAGGAAGCTGAGATGAAGAGAAGGCCTGAAAACTGAAGAAGAAGGGGGCCAAAAGTCAGAATCTGTCACGGCCTGGCCGTGATGGCTATCACGGCCGTGACCCAAAACCAGCAAAAGTCAGAGACGATCACGGCTTGGCCGTGATAGAGATCAAGGGCGTGAAAAGTTGGTTCGCGACGCGAATGATAGCTCGCCTCGCGAGAGAGTGATTGTGCCAAAACCACCAAAAGTCAGAGACGATCACGGCCTGGCCGTGATGGGGATCACGGGCATCAAAAGTCGGCTTGCGTCGCGAAATAAGTGCTCGCCTCGCGAAAGAGTAGTTTGGCCAGAACTGGAAGAGACAGAACCCGTCACGGCCTGGCCGTGATGGCTATCACGGCCGTGACCGGCCACGAGTAATAAAAGAACTGAGCAGAACAGAAGAAAAGGTCATTCAGAAAAACCCTAAAGAGAGATCCTCTGCTGCGGTGGCTGTGTGCATCATTCCATGGAGCTCTCTCCTTTGTTCATCTCTGTAATTATTTTTTTTGTTTTATCTTCAATTATGTGTAGCTAAACTCCCCTTTGTTGGGGTTAGACTATTGCTATCTGAACTTGGTTGTAAAATGACTTGATTATAATGCAGTTTCCTTGTTCTTTATGAGTGTTTGATTCCATGCTTAATGCTTTCTTAGGCTTGATCACCCTAGGAATGATTAGTTGCTTTAATAGATGACTGGAAGGTTGGTGTTAGAGCTTGCTCATGAATCAAATGCCGAGTAGTTCATGAGCCTAGGAATAGGTCTTGAGGTGCTTGCAATCTTATAAGTCTTTACTTAATGCAAAATCTCAGGTTAATCCACCTAAGGAATTAGGGTTTAACTTGGGGTTTTAGGCTCAATGCACCTAAGGAATTAGGCTTGAGTATCTCAGAAAAGACTTGATTGTCATAATAGAACTAGGAACTGTGTTAGTTATCATTTCATAACAATCAAGGGAGGATTAGCTTAGTCTAACCCTAGCAATTCTATCTCATTGTTATTCATCTTTCTGTTTTCACATTAACTGTTTGAAAAAAATCAAAAAAGAACAAAAACATTTTCTTCTTGTTTGTTTGTTAGATGTTAGAACAACCTTCACTCCAAAATTCGATCGCCTAGATAGTAGTCAAATTTGCGAAGTGGTAATTGTCCACGATCCCTGAGAACGATATCCGGTCTTACCATTTTATTACTTGCAACGAACCGGTACACTTGCCGAGTCCGTGTCAAGTTTGTGGCGCCGTTGCCGGGGATCGGTGTGCCAATATCACGAGTACCAAAGGGGACTCCTAATTTAGGCAATTTTATTTTTTTTATTTTTTGTTTTACTGTTTTCCTACTGTGTTTTTTTTTTTCTCGTTCTTATTTTCTGTATTCTGCTGTGAATTTCTGCAAGTGCTGTTTTTCTGTTTGTTCTGTGCTACTCCGTTTGTTCAGTGTATGCGAGGTACAATCGACCCAGGTGAACTCCAATTCGAACCTGAGATCGAGAGACTCTGCAGAAGGAATAGAAAGAAAACCAAGGCAAGACAGAACAAAGAAAGAGCATCTTCTAGTAGACAAGAGCAACAAGTTGAGATACCCAGTGTGCAAGAACCACAAATTGAAGTAGCAGCTGTCACCATGGCAGAAGAGAATGCACCCAGGAGAACAATGGGGGACTACACTTCCCCTAGAGTTGATAGATGTGGAACTCCGATTGTGAGACCTGCAGTGGCCTGCAATAATTTCGAAATCAAGGCATCACTTCTCCACCTTGTGCAGCAAAACCAATTTGGAGGGTTGGAGAGTGAAGATCCTCATGCTCACATTGGTACTTTCATTGAGCTGTGTGACACCATCAAGTTAAACGGAGCTTCCGATGATGCCATTCGGTTAAGGCTTTTCCCTTTCTCTTTGAGGGATAGAGCTAAGGCATGGCTTCAATCTCATCCTCATGGAAGCATCATCACCTGGAACGACTTGGTCAGCAAGTTTTTATCTCGATTCTTCCCTCCGTCAAGAATGATTAAGCTAAGGTCAGAGATCAATGCCTTTGCACAGAGGGATGGTGAGTCACTATATGAAGCCTGGGAGAGGTTCAAGTCCTTACTCACAGCTTGTCCAAATCATGAACTAGAGACATGGCAGCAGGTTGCAACTTTTGTTAATGGGCTCAACAGGAATTCAAGAAGTATGATTGAAGCGGCTGCAGGAGGGACATTGAGTCAGAAGACGCCCGAAGAAGCAAAGGACTTGATTGAGAACATGGCTAACAATGACTATCAAATGCATAGTTCTCGGTCAATGGTCAAGAGAGGTGTTCTAGAGCTGGATGAAATTGGTGCTCTCAAGGCACAAATGGCTATTCTTACCAAACAACTGGGGTCGGTTCAACTGCAGAATTCTCAACTACAAGCTGTCCAAATTCAAGGTACCTCAGTGTGCGATTTCTGTGGAGGCAACCATGCTAATGGAAATTGTGAGATCAATGTGGTTGGAAGTTCTGGACAAGAAGAGGTAAATTATATGGGCAACCAAGGGCCTAGAAATGATCCTTACTCCAACACCTACAATCCGGGGTGGCGCAGCCATCCTAACTTTGGTTGGAGACAAGGGCAAAGTTCGAGTTCTCAAGCTGACCTCCTCAAGAGAGTTCAAGCAAATTGGAGAGCATTCTAGGCCAGTTCATGCAAGCCACTCAAGAGACTATGAAGAATCAAAATGCCTCCATCAAAAATCTTGAGCACCGAGATAGGACGATTAGCAAAGCAAATGGCAGAAAGACCTCAAGGACAATTCCCAGGAGATACAGAGAAGAATCCGAAGGAAGGTTGCATGGCAATTATCACAAGAAGTGGGAGAGTGTTAAATCCACAAGAAAGAGAAGGAGAAGAAGAGGCAAGAGGAGCTAGAGATGATAAGGTACAATTTGAAGAGGTAAACAATGAAGAACCCAGAAATTCCCAAGATACTACCTCTATTCCTAGGTGTAGAAGCTGAAAAACCGCAGAAGGAGAAATTGGTTGATGAAGAATTTGCGAAGAAGAAGACTAAAAGACAGATTCTGGAAGAGGTTGATAATCCCAAAGAGCTGCCCCCATATTTTAGAATCCCGTACCCCCAACGGTTGAAGAAGGAGGCAAAAGACCAGCAGATTTTCTAAGTTCCTGGATGTATTCAAAAAGCTACAAATCAACATCCCGTTTCTTTCAAGCTCTACAATGAGATGCCTTCCTACGCAAAATTCATGAAAGAGATCCTTACAAACAAAAGAAGGTGGAAGGAGGAGACAGGTGATGCTTACTGAAGAGTGCAAGTGCTATAATTGAGAGGAAGCTACCAGTAAAGATGAAGGACCCGGGTAGCTTCAC
The DNA here is from genome assembly GCA_030762895.1 of Sophora flavescens. NCBI lineage: Eukaryota > Viridiplantae > Streptophyta > Magnoliopsida > Fabales > Fabaceae > Sophora > Sophora flavescens. Next base: position 130,658,750 of record CM061069.1, read on the forward strand.
TATCCCATGCACTATTGGCATGTGAACATTAGGAGAGCATTGTGCGATCTAGGCGCAAGTGTCAACCTTATGCCGTTGTCCATTTTCAAAAAGCTGGGAATTGGTGAGGTAAAACCAACAGGAATTTCTCTTCAACTGGCAGACCGCTCCATTACATATCCCTATGGTGTTGTGGAGGATTTGTTAGTGAAGGTGGATAAATTAATCTTCCCAGCAGACTTTGTGGTTTTAGACATGGAGGAGGATGCTGAAGTTCCACTCATACTAGGGAGACCTTTTCTGGCAACTGGTCGGGCTTTGATAGATGTGGAAAAAGGCCAGTTGAAATTCAGAGTGCAAGAAGAGGAAGTAACTTTCAATGTATTGGAAGCTATGCATCGCACGAGCAAGGAAGAGGAGTGTTTCCGCATGGAAGTGGTGGACACAGTAGATAAGGAAGTCATTGCACATCAACACCACCCCTCTATTCCAGAGAAGAAGGAAAAGCCTAACATGAAAGAAAATCTAAAGTTATGCAAAACAAATGATGCATCAGTTGGTGAGGAAGTTGGTCCTGCTCATCTTGTGAAAACGAAACCTCCACCAGGAAGGAGTAAGAAAAAGGGCAAGAGGCCCAGAGCGAAAAAGGCAAAGCAGAAGCACAATTGTTGGCCTTTTAAGAAAAATCAGCTCTTTACAGGAGTTTCATGGAAGAAAAGTGCTCTTGCAATTCTATGTACAGCAGATCCCGGTTAATGAAGGAAGTATCTACTCGTCAAGCTAGTGACGTTAAAGAAGCGCTTATTGGGAGGCAACCCAACATCTCTTAACTCTTCTTTTTAGTTATTTTCATTTTCTTAGCAGTTTTGTTTTTGCTTTAACCTTTTGAATAATTTGAGAAGCTCAAGAGGTTTGTTAATAGTTTTGTTGAGTGGTTCCAGATTTTGAAGGAAGGAGGAGAAGAAGGGCAGAAGGAAACAAAACCAGAAAGCATGTGATTCAGCACCACTACCACCTTGGTGAGTTATTCCAGTTTTCTCCCCTCTCTAAACTTAATTATTTACATTGAGGACAATGTAAGTCTTTAAGCTTGGGGTAGGGGTAATCTTTTTGCTTGCATTGTAAATATTGCATTCATATAGGCTTAAGTTTGCATGATCGCATGATTCGGTTACCCCTGCTTAGATTAAGCTTATGATTGTAAGAGCTAAGTGCCAACTTTGCTGTGATAGTGAATTTTTGGACCCTGATTTTCTATTCTTGTGATGTGGCTTCATTAAATATGCTTGAGATGGTCTTGGATAGTTGATGATTAGCATGTGTTTCTATGGATTTGTGTTCTCACTGGTTCTTGAACTGATAAATGTGAGCTTTTGAGCCATTAGGGGGTACTCACTAAATTTGCCCCCGTTCTTTGTGTAGAGTGTTTTCCTCTTGGATTGTTTTCCTCTAGAACTTGACTTGAAACCATTTCGAAACTTGAAAATTTTTGGAAACATTTTTGAAAATGATTGAGGCAATAGGTATTTTTTCCGGCCTTCTGAGCTTTGAATGTGTAAATGCTACCCTTAGTTGCCCAATTTTGAGCCTGAATGAATAACATGCTTTTCTTGGTTCCCTGAAATGTTGTGTTAAATATGCTTATGAGGGACCTTCTAAAGTACTGTGCAAAAATGGGTTGGAAAATGTAGTTGAAAGTTTGGGATGATGAAAAGAAAAAATGAATCTAAAAAAAAAAAAAATTTACTTCTCTTGAATTGCAAAATCTTCCATTCTCCAAACAAAAAGAAGAAAAAAAAATACAGAAGAGAAAAAGAAATAAAAATGGGGAAGGGGATGACAAAAAGGAATGAAAAGAAAAAAAGAAAAAAAAAATGAAAGAATGGTGGAAGAGTAAACTGAAACCCAAAGAAAGGTATTTTAGAAGGTCGTACCTTGCAATGCTTGATTGTTTGTATAGCCTTTTGAAATTTCCTGTTCTTGAAATTCCCACCTGAAAATTGATCCCATGGCCCCATTACAACCAAAGAATAAGACCTCTTGATTCTTAGATGTTTTCATTAATAAAGTGAAGATTTGGTTGATAGTCAAGCTTATGGTAGGAATCATTCTTTGAGGAAAATGGAGTGAAATGTCATATTTCCTTAACACTTGAGTGAGTGAGGCAAGAAAGAGAGCCAAGCAAATGAACAAGCTTGGGGTGAGCTGCAAGTGAGATAGAGTGCTCGAATTAGTGAGAATGTGAGTCTAGGGAAACTAAGCCCCTAATTGGACTTGAATTGATTGTCTCTTGCTGAAATAATTGACTGCCTGTTGCTTGGATCATTTTACTCGGGTTCTTAGTTCACTATCATTGTCCTGGTTGTTTTCATCTTATGGCCTTGGTTTTTGCTTGAGGACAAGCAACATCTTAAGCTTGGGGTGATTTGATGAGTGTGATTTCACCTCATTTTCCATGTACATTTCTGCATGCATTTGCATTTAGTTAGGCCATTTTAGTTGGATTTTGTTTAGTTTTTCATTTGGAACGGATAAGGTGGTATTGTGTGTTGTTTTGCAGGGATTTTTGATTAAATGCCCAAGTTTTGGCCATGAGGAAGCTGAGATGAAGAGAAGGCCTGGCGAAGAAGAAGGGGGCCAAAGTCGGAATCCGTCACGCGCCTGGCCGTGATGGCTATCATGGCCGTGACCCAAAACCAAAAAGTCAGAGACGATCACGGCTTGGCCGTGATAGAGATCAAGGGCGTGAAAAGTTGGTTCGCGACGCGAATGATAGCTCGCCTCGCGAGAGAGTGATTGTGCCAAAACCACCAAAAGTCAGAGACGATCACGGCCTGGCCGTGATGGGGATCACGGGCATCAAAAATAGACTGCGTCGCGAAATAAGTGCTCGCCTCGCGAAAGAGTAGTTTGGCCAGAACTGGAAGAGACAGAACCCGTCACGGCCTGGCCGTGATGGCTATCACGGCCTGGCCGTGATGGCTATCACGGCCGTGACCGGCCACGAGTAATAAAAGAACTGAGCAGAACAGAAGAAAAGGCATTCAGAAAAACCCTGAAGAGAGATCCTCTGCTGCTGTGGCTGCTGTGCATCATTTTCATGGAGCTCTCTCCTTTGTTCATCTCTGTAATTATTTCTTTTGTTTTATCTTCAATTATGTGTAGCTAAACTCCCTTTGTTGGGGTTAGACTATTGCTATCTGAACTTGGTTGTAAAATGACTTGATTATAATGCAGTTTCCTTGTTCTTTATGAGTGTTTGATTCCATGCTTAATGCTTTCTTAGGCTTGATCACCCTAGGAATGATTAGTTGCTTTAATAGATGACTGGAAGGTTGGTGTTAGAGCTTGCTCATGAATCAAATGCCGAGTAGTTCATGAGCCTAGGAATAGGTCTTGAGGTGCTTGCAATCTTATAAGTCTTTACTTAATGCAAAATCTCAGGTTAATCCACCTAAGGAATTAGGGTTTAACTTGGGGTTTTAGGCTCAATGCACCTAAGGAATTAGGCTTGAGTATCTCAGAAAAGACTTGATTGTCATAATAGAACTAGGAACTGTGTTAGTTATCATTTCATAACAATCAAGGGAGGATTAGCTTAGTCTAACCCTAGCAATTCTATCTCATTGTTATTCATCTTTCTGTTTTCACATTAACTGTTTGAAAAAAATCAAAAAAGAACAAAAACATTTTCTTCTTGTTTGTTTGTTAGATGTTAGAACAACCTTCACTCCAAAATTCGATCGCCTAGATAGTAGTCAAATTTACGAAGTGGTAATTATCCACGATCCCTGAGAACGATATCCGGTCTTACCGTTTTATTACTTGCAACGAACCGGTACACTTGCCGAGTCCGTGTCAGACCTTAAACTTCAAAGCTTTACAACTCTCGATGGAATGTCCTGTGGCCCCATCATGATATTCACATTGAGCATTTGGGTCTTACCACTTTGGATAAGGAGGGTCTAGTGGTCTTGTCGGGATAGGAGTTAGCACGGATTTGCTCACAAGTTGGCGGAATAGTTCGGTGTAGGTCATGGGTATTGGGTCAAAACGCACTGGCTTTCTTTCCGGGTTATATGGTGGTCTTGTTTGGCTGGTGTTTGGGTTTGGATTTAGAGGCTGGACGATTTGAGGTGGCATGGTGGGGTGTGTTTGAGGCTGAGAAGTGTATGATGGCCGGTAGGGAGCCATTTGTTGAGGGTTTGGAAATTGCGAGGTTGCAGCGATGTATGGCTGATTGGCTTGGTGACATGGAGGTGGTTGGTAATATGGGGCGTATTGGGCATGGAAGGCGGGTGTTTGGTTTGGTCTCCATTGGTTCGGTTTCTTCTGTTCCAAGGTTACTTCATGTGCCTCTCCTTCCTTATTTTTCACGAATGGGGTTTTCTTTGGGCCGTTCCCTACTGAAGTCTCGACGATCTTGCCATTCCTCATTCCACTTTCAATTCTCTCGCCGATGATGATCATGTCAGAAAAATTTGATGACACACTCCCGATCATCCTATCATAGAAAGGCGACTGGAGTGTATCAATGAACATTGCTACGATTTCTTTCTCGGCTAAGGGAGGCTCCACCTGAGCAGCCAGTTCTCTCCATCGTTGCACGTATTCTTTGAAAGTCTCTACATCCCTTTTTGACATATTTTGGAGTTGCATCCTATCGGGAGCCATGTCAACATTGTACTTGTACTACTTCAGGAATGCATCTGCTAGATCTTTGAAGGATCGGATGTGTGCCTGCTCGAGATGCGTATACCAATTTGAAGCTGCCCCGGTCAAGATGTCTTGGAAGAAGTGAATCAAGAGTTTATCATCTCGGGCATGTGACGCCATCTTCCTCACATACATGGTCAAATGGTTCTTGGGACAAGTGGTTCCCCGATATTTTTCAAAATCAGGCACCTTAAATTTCGGCGGAATTACAATATTTGGCACCAGACAGAGTTCCGAGGCATCCCGAAGACCATAACTATTTACCCCTTCGATGGCCCGCAATCTTTCCTCTAGTACTTCCAGCTTTTCTTTAGACTGGGAATCCCCCCCCGACTGATTCACCGGAGCTTCTCCGTACATATTATGGGGAAATGAATATGGCATGGAGGAGGAACCGAAGTTTGGCATCATTTGAGCCCCCTGGGGTCCAAAATGTAGGGTGTATTGTGGGGGCCTTGGATTGACAGTAGGTGTCACTATCGGGGTGTTACCATCTGTAGAGTTGACATTCTGTGCTTGCGGTATTTCGACAGTATTGGTGGGGATTTGTGCTTGAGTGATTTGTTCGGAGTTCTGAATACCATCTTGTGGACTAGGGGCTGTTGGTGGTACAAACCCACGAGGCAAACTGTATGGGGGATTGTTCGGGTCAAATGAAAAATGAGTTGGGTTGAGAGGCATCATGGCCCTTGGTCGGTTGAAACCTTGAATAGGAATCTGAGAAAAACCGGGCAGGATGAGAGGTGTGGCTGGCTGTCCTTCATTCGAGGCTGGAGGGTTCTCCTCTGTGTTCTTCTCCTTCTGCATTTCTTGTAGGATCTCCATCATCTTAGCCATCTGATCCTTGATTTGACTGACTTCATCCCTGATCACTTGAACTTCTTCTAGTTCATTCGCCATGGCTCTTGCCTGTGATCGAGTGCGATAGGGGTGTCTTGGAGCAATTGTTCAAAAATCACACCTTTTATTTAATAAAAGAAAGAATAAATGAATAAAATCGAAAGAAAGAGCATAAACCAATTGAACTTCATTTTTGAGAGGAAGATCGTCGCATACACTTATAGCAAGAATACTCATCCTGCAATCAAATCTAAGGGTATAATTCCTTCTAGCATGACTGCAGTTGATGTCGAGTCCAAGGGAGAATTCACTCCTCGATAAACCACATCTGTACTAGCAATGCTATTGTTTGATGATACCCATATTTTTACGCGGAAAACACATCGTTTTTAGGGTAAAAATATAGTTGATGAAGTATCTAAGGAAGAATTCACTCCTCGACAGATATCATCTTGAAAAAGAGAGAGCATTCTACAAAAATTTGATGAAAACTTCTATTTCATTGGATGGATATTGCAATACAAACACGAGTCATTGGTCAACTAGAAAAACAATACATCGAGAGTTTTCATATTTCTAAACCATCTTTGGGGACCTCAAAATACTATGACAAGAGCTTCATCTTCTTTTTCTTGAATCCCTTTGCAAGCTTCCCAAAATGCTTGAAGAACTCAGTCACCTCTGGTGGTATCTGGAGGAAAGGGTTCTTGTAGACCTGAATTGATACTTCTTCAAATCGATCCACCAACTGGGAAGTATGATATTGAATTCTACCAATCATGTCTTCATATTTTCTTCTCCATGCTTCCTTTTCATAGATCACATCCCTTACAACCAATTTCCATCCCTTTACCCATTATGCGTGACGTTGAGCTTCTCCTCTTTCATTTTCTTGCATTTTGGTCCTGAGCCAATTTTCCCTTTCATTAGCTTCTGCTAATAATTGACGATATCTGGCAGCTTCGTTCCATCCTCGATCATAGTAAAGCTCGGTTTGGGCCAAGGATTCTTGTAGAGATCCAACTCTCTCCTTTAGTATCTGTATGGTTTCGACATGAATCCCTACGTCCCACTCAAGCTCTTCTTTCTTCTTCAGAATTCTGATTAGCGTGTTTTCTTGACACTCCACCTTTGCTCGCAACTCTTGGATCACTGCTTCTTTTTCTATTCTTGCCCTTTTCATGCGACTTGGGGCTTCGTAGGAATCGGCACATTCATTTCTCAAATTCTCGATCTGTGAATTCAGTTTTTGCACCTGGCTTTGGAGCTTGGCGATAGTTACTTCTGCAACTTGGTTCTTTTCATCCAAAACCCTCATCTGAGCTTTTAGAATTTCAATTTTTTGCAGCATTTGATCTTCTGTAAGAGGATTGTTTTCAGCACTGGGTGGGGGTCCCGGTTTTGAAGGACACCCCCTTCTTGCCTCTCTCCATGCTTCATATCTTTTAGTTCGAGCTATGATCCGCCTTCCTAACTCATCATGCCCTTTTATGTGAATATTGTTCCATGCTGACCGTATTGCCATTGTCCGACTCTTGATGCTTTCACATTCTTGATATAGGAAATATGCTCCACCCAGCAGCTCTTTTGAGGGTTCATCTTGTGTCCACCTGAGTTGGCACATTACTAGAGCTGGTGAATATGACACACATCCTCTGGGTCCCATCAATGGGACATTCGAGAAACCTCCACAACTGAATATAACTGAATCTCCATTGTACCATGGGCACATCCATCTAAATGAACGTGAGTCGACTTGATCAAACTCTTGTTTCCATTCATATAGTTTGCGTGACTTTAGCGGCATGCGAATGAATCCTTTCAACGGGTCATCCGTTCTATCAATTTTGTTTCCAGCATACAAGTGGGTCATAATCCAAACATATAACATTGGTGCACAGCATCGCAACTTTCCTTGTTGATTCTGATGACAAACTTGTAGTGAGAGAAAAGTCTCAGCTAGGATAGCAGGGACTAAATTCACCCCATATTCCTCAACTCCGTAGAAGACGTGCATGGCAGATCGATCAATCACATCCGGAATAAAGGGAAAAAGCACCAGTCCGTAGATGAGGAGAGCCAACAACCTATTAAAAAGAACCCATCGTTGTTGTTGAGCCAACTCCCTAAGGTAACCTTCCAAGAATCACCTCTTCAAGCCCGTAGTGTTTCCTTTTTCCACTTTATCCAATTGTTCCGGTTTAAGTTCCAACAGACTTGCTATCTTCCCATCTGCCACATATTGTCCATAATACAAATAGACACGTGATTCCTTTTGGATAGGCAGTCTCAGCATGTAAGCATACTCCTCTATGGTGGGAGTTACATCTAGGTCAGGCAATTCAAAACATCTCAAAGTTGAGTTCCAATACTGAGCGAATGCACTTAGAGCGGGGGCATCCACCGGAATCCGTAATAGATCTAGTATCCTCCCATACTTGTTGTTAAAGTTCGAACGTGCCTTTTCTGACATTTGTTGACTAATTTCCCATAAGCTCTGAACATCATTGAGTGTCACGTCGATCTTGATGCTCTTCTTGGAACTGCTTGCATTGCTAGTACTTTTTCCGATGCTAGGTCCTTCCATTCCTTGCTATAAGATTAATACTAAGGTCTTCCTGTCAAGAAACACAAATAAATAAAAAATTAGAAATGAAACACATGAAAAAAAAAATGCCCTACATGCTTCATGTTGCATGAGCCCCAGTAGGGTTGGGAACCCCATGTCGGGTATGCTATTAATGCACTACCTTCACTATGACACGCCGCTTATTAGAAGTGCAATAATATTCGAACATGTCATTCGGGCTTGGAGCGACGATGTGTCGCCCCCTTTTTCTTTTTTAGAAAACTTCAGAATAGATATGTATGTGCATGGCAATTTATGTTTATGATGCTAGAAAAAAAAATGGAGAGAGAGAAAGAGTATGCTCCCTTTGTCCTAAATTGGGTAAAACTTAGGGTTGGACAAACCTGAGGTAATGAATCTAAACAGGTTGGCTACTAAGTTTGCTATATCAGTGAAAATTAGGTAGGGTCTAGACTTCTATAAGCCATGGTTCCCAGATTGTCCTTATCCCGAAAGATAACGATCCGATTCATGAATCTAGTCACAAGTAGGGATAAACCCTCTCAATATGACCATCCCATAATATCGGGTACAACCTGAGTGGTGAATCAACAAATATCAGGGAGGTACGAGACCTCTTCAATGACAATGTCGAGACACCGCCTAATCCTTGAGTTTTGAGCAAGCTCGGGTATAGAGCCAAAAGTGTGTGCAAGTTGTGATAGTGATGTGTGTGATGGGAGCACACAAACCATCACCAAAACCTACTAAAATAAAACTACCCCAAACCCGCAAAAGGAACAAACAACACAAAAACAAAAGTTCTCTACCCTAAGGTTGCAAGAATATACAAAAGCAGTTATGAAAGCATTAAAAGGAAATAAAACAAAAAAGGGTAAAACAAATATTTTCAAAGCTGTTAAAAAGATAAGAAAAAAAAATGGCACAACCAACTATGATAGGCCTGACTCTCAAAAGTCCCCAGTGGAGTCGCCAGCTGTTGCGACCGTCCCGTCCGGGAGCCCCGAAAAGGAAAGGTAAAAACAGAGGAGTCGCCACTAAAATTTTTATTGGGAAAATCTTAGAAAACCCAATTATTTAAAGGTAAACTGGTCTTAAAAAAAAGATAGAGATTTGGATTCGGGAGTCGGTTACGAGTAGGGAAGGTGTTAGCACCCCACATCGCCCGTTTAAAAAACGGTACCTCAAGTTAATTGTGCAAAAAAAAAAACATTTTAATAACCTTTTAAATATTTATTTTACCCAAAAATAATTTACAAGAAAGTGTTATTTTTAATTTTAAATTTTTGACTTTTATTAATTTTTTTATATTTTTAACTTTATGGTTTCTAAAAACTAAATGAGGTTGAACATGGCACGTGAGTCCACAGGGCAACCTCAAATCTAAGGGATTAAACATGGCACCGTGTCCATAGAGCACCCCTGGAAAGAGAAAAGTCTAATTATTTTGATTAATTATTTTAACATAAAAAGGGACACAAAAAAAAGGAAAATTTAGTTTTGGCCCAACAAGATGATTTATCTTGCTCCTACGTATTCCCGGGTGCGATGGGAAACTCAAAGCCACGTAGTTCTTTAAAAAAATATTTGATTGGTTGGTTGATTTAAATTTTTTTTTGTAAAGATTTGATTTTTTTTTATTTTATATTAAAAAGGATTTTATTTCAGAGTAAATTCACTTTTGCACAGGGTTAAAGATAGTGAAGCTATACGATAAACCCTTACAATTTATACAACACTTGAGGATGAAAAATCATACATCAACATTGTAGATTGTTGCATGAACCCAAAACAGATTTTTATTTCAAAACATTTTAGTTAAATTTTTATTTAAAACAAGGATTGAAAATATATTTTTTTATATTTTTATGTTTTGTGATTTTAATTTTTTTGGTGCATTTTATAATTTAGCATCAATATATTGGAAAGAAACATGGCCCAGAGAGCAAAACACTGGCCCAAAACCCAAATAAGTTAACAAATCACATAAAAACTGAAAATAAAGTTAAGAGAAAATGAAGCAACATCAACCATCAGAAGCTCTGCTTCTACATTACCAATGGAGGACCAAGGAGGAGCTGCAGACATAAGGGAAGATGGCGACGGAGGAGGAGGAGGCCGCACGCGGCTGGTCGAGGCGCGCTTCACGGTGGCTCTCCAGAACCGGTCTTACGCGGCGCGCGGAGCACACACTTGGGCCGAGCGGGGGGGCAGCAGAGAGGACCAAAGCGGGGACTTTTCGATCTTGCTGAAACGCAGACGAAGACGGAGGAGCCGAGAGACGCAGCGCGGCGAGGCTCGAACGGCGGGGGCGCAAAGCGGCGGTGGTACGCGAGGTGGTGCCGTCTAGATCTGGTGTTGATGACGGTGAGATCCGGCACGGCGGTGGCGACGGGTTGCGGACAGTGGCGGTGCGGAACTGAATCGGGACAGCGAATCTGGTTTGTGTCTTATGTTTCCATTTTTGTGTCTTTTGATTTAAGATGATGAATTTCTGTTATTCTTGAAAGTGGTGTTGTGGTGTTGTTGGGAGGAAGATGAAGATGATGGGTATGGGTGGCTTGGGGATTAGAATGAAGTTAGGGATCAAGTCTGGTTTGGCTCAAAGTTAGAAGGTATTATAAAGGTTTGAAGGAGATGATGGTCCCTGTCTGAGCTCTCCCCTATCCCTTTAAATATTTTCTGCTGTTGCAAAACTCCAAAACAGGACCCAATGTCCTCTACCATGGTTGTAATGCAGGGTCCCTTTCACATTTCCAATCTTATCATTCTGCATTTTTTTTAGTTTTTCCTTGTGCTGTAACTCTCATTTGTTTTTGTTAAGTATCTTTCCATTGATTCAGGTTTGACCCAGCATCAGAGCATCCTATTTTTCCTTTTATGTGCTTAAAACTTGAAGCCATTTTTGATGCAAAATGCTTAACACTGTCATTGCTCTTTTGGTTGCTGAAATGCATTAAGGAATTTTGGCTTATCCTCTTGGCCCTTACTACAATTCTGCAGATCTACTTTTCCTTTTTATCTTTTTTTTTGTTTTTGTTTTTTTTTGTTTCATATTATTTATTCATTTATTTTATTATTATTATTATTATTATTATTATTATTATTATTATTATTATTATTATTTTAATAAAAGAAGTCAGCCCTTTTATTTGTTTGAGATGAGATGATGTAAGTGAGTTGGGCAAAAAGGACATGGATCAAAGATATGGATCTCTCTCTCTTCTTCTTTTTTTTCATTTGGGTTTAGAACATGGTCTAAAAGACATCTTCAACAATAATGAAATTGGGCTCACTAAAAACAAAAATCATTTTTATTGCAAAGTTATTTGTTTTAATTTGTTCAAAGCAGTAATTAAAAGGATATCCGGACAAAATTAGGTGTTCACAAACATGTATAATGTCAAAGGGTCTCATACCCTCACGATCAGTTTTGATGAAAGTATGCATGACACTTCAATATTCAGGCTCTAAACTTAATCTCATGAGATACCTTCGTTATTCCAAGAGTTGATCAAACTCAAATCGCCACCACTTTGGCATTATGTTAAGTGACTAAACATCCATAGCATACTGTCCAATCCCAGGATACAGTATTCCATGCTCATGGATTTAATAACACACTGTCCCATCCCAGGATGCGGTGATACATCGTATTGTGAATACTTGGTCATCAACGTATCACTCCTATCAATGTGAGGCACGTCTGCCTAAAATTCATATAAAACAATTGTTCTCAACGTTTCTTTCTGTTCATTCTCTTTCGTTTTCGAAGCTCAAAAGCTAACGACTTTTCATAAATTTTAACGTTTTGAAATTATCAACATCAACACAGGACACGCAGTCCGAGTGCTCAATAAAAACACCTTAGACCGATGCACCAGTCAAGTCTTGTGGTCATAGAAAACAACTTTCAACTTTTCCATGTTTTATCACAACGTGAATAGGACGCACAGTCCACAAGTCGTGACACGGATCCAAGTTCTTTGTGTAAGTTATAAAACTCTAGTATTCGACGTCTTGCATACCAGATTCATCTTTCAACATATTTATTCCTTTTCGTTCAGAGAAATACAAATACAAAATGAAACCTCGGTGACTTGTGAACGCGCTGTCGTGCACGTGCCAAAAAGCGAGCGGTTTGTAAAAATATGTAGTTTAGGGAGCGACAACTCGAGTATCGTCTCACAAGGACTCTTGGGTTGTTGTTAACAGAAAAAAGTCAGTTTTGGGGGGGTTGGATTTGAAATTGAAAAAAGAAAACAAAGCAGAAAAACAATACAAACTAAGTAATTACCAAATAAACTAAAGCGATTAACCTACTGTTCTCGGTTTCCCACTATCATTGGTTTACATAATTCCATGCCCTAAGCAGATTCTAAACCCTTTTCGATTGTAGCATCAATTAACAAGCGAAATCAACGCTACGAGACATATGTTCCTATTCCCGAATTAAGCAAACGGGGTGAATCACTCATGAACTAAGAGAACATGAACGAACACACGCGAATTAAGCAAACGCGATTAAGTATAGGAACACACAATCATAGAAATAAATCAACACCTATTCTATACGATTCTGAATTAAGCAAACAGAACATATAAAACAAGTATTGAAAGATAATAGCATAAAGTTCAGAAATTACAAAACCTCAAGCGTCAATGGAAACCAATCGCAGTAGATTAATCAAAGGAGACTAGTTCTCCATTACAAACATGAACCTAAACCTACTGTTGTAGCCGCAACTGTGAAAAGAAAAGAAAAAGAGAAGATAAGCTCAGATTCCTCAGTTCTGCCCTGAAACAGACTTAAATACAGCTTCTGGATTCCGCTAGCTCGCGAGGCGAGCATACCTTCGCGAGGCGAATAATATGAACAATCTTCAGTGTTTGGCTCTCTCGCGAGGCGAGCTGGTTATTCGCGAGGCGAGACTCTTCAAATTCCAAACTGTCACGCCTGTGACCTTCAACACTTGTAGGCCGTGGTGGCTCTGGTCTTCCAGGCTCGCGAGGCGAGACATGGATTCGCGAGGCGACACATAAATCTTGCATTTTTCTGGAACAGTAAACCTTCAGGCGCGCGAGGCGATCAGCCTCTCGCGGGGGGAAGAATCCAAAACTGCTTCACTTTATTAACCTGAAAACAAGAATTAACAGTAAGTACTTTATTCGACTCTAAATCAGCTAAATTAACCTAAAAATACTCTAGAGACTCAAAATTCTGCTTGACGACAATCAAGTCTAATTTGGGCGAAAACGATATATAATTAGAACAAAACCACGGTCATACTAGCCATAAAACTAGATGAGCCAGAGGCTGGTCAAAATACCCCAAACTTAAACTTTGCTTGTCCCCAAGCTAACTAGAACTCAAAAAGTACTCAAACTTGGCAAGCTTAAAGATTCAATCAAATTCGTGCAAATTTCATGCAATTTCAACAAACAAATTTTTTTTCCTTAATGTTTCCCCCCTTTTCAACAATGCAATCCCCACATTCATTTACTTTAAACATTGAGAATTCTACCATTCAAACAATCATTAATCTAAGCAAGGGATCCAAGTTGCACACAAAAGGGAGATCACCAAATTCAAACAATCTCCTTCCTCACAAGGGCATTTAGTGTTTCACTCAATCGTTCAGTTTGTGTCAGGCTAACAACATTTCACTCAATTTCACTCTTAAGAGCACTTCCCATAAATTTGATTTTCATCTCAGATAAGGTTCCCACGAAAAACATGCATGCAACATCAAAAGGTCTTTTATGGTCTTAATGGGGCCTGGCTAAGGGTAGGATATTCAAAGGTACTAGGCTTAAGTCCCTAGGAACTAAGAGAGCATGATACCTTTTTATACATTGAACTTCCACTCAAATTCCTTTCTTCATTTTTCTTAATGCTTTGGGTGACTACAGCCTTTTCCTTCTTTAGATAATCTTTTTTTTTTCTTTGACATTTTTGTTCTTTTATTTCTTTCTTGTTTTTTCTCTTTTTTTTTTAAGCCCTTTGGCTCCAACCTTTTTATTATTATATTTTTTTTTTCTTTTTTCTCAATCCCAAACAACACATCATATCCTTGTAGCCACCCCAAACTTAGTTTCTTGCAACCCTTCTCTTGCTAAGCATCCATGCTCTCCTAATCCTAAGATCGGGTTAACATGGTTTTTAAGATTTTAGGCTCATAACATAAGGTCATCAAGAATTAACAGGCTAATTAGGCTCAAAGGGGCTAACAAAGGAACATGCACTAGGGACTGGTTCTTTTTAGGCCAAGTGGTTATTTACAAAGAAAATGCCTAAATCATTTGAAGCAAACACATAAACATGCAAACCATAAAGAGATTCAAACAAATTCGGGAAAGTGCAACTTGAAAGTGATTCACACAGTTAAGAACATGTTGGAGGCTCAAATCCTCGCCTGGACATTTTTGCAAATTGTTTGACCGAGATTCTATCCCTAGTGTGTGCTTCCCATCACCCCAAACTTATCATAAATCATGCAATCACAAGAAAATATCTCAAAGTTCAGTTTTCAATTTTTTTCACATGGAGATTAATTTTCAATTTTCAAATCCTAGGGGGAAAACGGTCAACACATAACATGCAATCAATCTATGCAAAATTCAATCAAAACCCAATCAAACTTGCCAACACAAGACTCAACACACATACTCATGATCTTCTCAAATTATTCAGGAGCTAAAAGAAAACAAAACAAAAAATAAAGCAAGGTAAAGCAATTTAAAAAGAGTAAGGTTCAGAGAAAACTCATGGGGGCGGTTCCACCAGGATCCCACTGTCTGTGATACAGCAGCCACGGAATGCTCAAATTGCAATATGATCCTCCCGGATCCCATGGCATGAAGCATAAAGCCCAAATGATAGACAAGGGATGGAAGCTTGTTCCATGGTCCCCTAACTGGCAGCCTTGATATGGAGGTGGGTGCTTGACAATCATGGTGACCTCGCCAAGTGCGGCGGACTTCTCGCTCCCTCTAGGGTCAGAGATGACCTCTTTCTCAATAAAGTCCTCCCAATAAAATCGGGGTTCCACCTCTTGGACTGGCCATAGTGTCTTCATATCCAAGGGTGCAAAATCCAGAGGCTTGAACTCCGTCACTGGTGGTTCCTCAGGGGTAGGTGGCAAACAGGCGGAGAGGGTTTCTGGTGCTGCTTCAACTTCTGCATGTTCTTCATTCACTGCGCTAACAAATCCATCACCTGCTAAATTTGCAGAAATCTCAGCACACACCACACAAAGGTTAGTGTTAGTACAGTCAGTACATATGGTACAATAAACTGAATCAGTAAAGGCCTGAATGTCTGGAAATTCAGCACACAGTTCATCCACCCCATCACTTTCAACACATGCATCTAATTCCAAAGGTTCTTTGTTATCCTCAAGCATGGTGAAGCAGATGTCCTCCTGATCCTCATTTTCTATGTTTCCTGGCCGAACAGGGCCCTCAACCTCATATGTCTCTTGTTCCATATGGACGTTTTGCTCCTCACACCCTGAAAAGAATAAGATTTCAAAACATGCTACACACGAAGCAGTGTCAGTACAATCAGTACATGAAGTATAATGGATAGAATCAAGGGAGATGTGAATATCTGGAGATTCAACACACAGTTCATCAACCATAGTGTTCTTGACATCATTATCAAAATTATCCTCAGAGGAAGTATTGTCAAGAACAATTATCCGTGAATCTGTATGTTCCTCAAGGGACTGTGGAGTTTGCAGTGTAGCTAATGAGGAAACAATGAGAGCATTTTTAGTGGCAAAGTCCCGCTGACTTGCTTCCATCCTCTGTTGAAATTCGAGACTGATTGCTTCCATTTGTGCAGTTATCTGTGCAGTCATTTGCTTGAACAGGTCCTCTAGTGAAGGTCCGGAAGGTGCAGAGGTGGTCACTTGGGGAGGATTTTGTGGTGGTGCCAGTGGTAACATTAGTTGTGAGTCCCCATACCAAGGGTTTGGATGGTCTCCCCAGCTGGGGTGGTACTCATCAGTGGAAGGGTCAGGAATGTTGTGCCTGATTGATGCAGCTTTGAAGGCAGGAAAGTATCTCAACAGGAAGACTTTCTTCAAATCAAACCAGGTTGAGATGGAATTCGGCTCGAGACAATACAGTCAATCCTTCGCAGCACCTTCAAGTGAGAATGGGAAGGCTCTCATCTTGATGTGGTCTTTTGTCATTCCTTCAGGTGTCAAAAGTGTAGAACAAGCAGCCTGGAATTCTTCCAGATGCTCCAGCGGGTTATCACCTGCAAGACCACTAAACCTTGGCAACCGGTGTATCAAACCAGGAGAGTCAGGATAATATATGCATGGTGGTTTATAGTTAACATTAGGCATATAACCTTGCATATAATCATCCATGGGTAGATTCACAATCAGACCAATTCAGCAAAATGGGTTTTTTTTTAATGTGATTTTCTGTTAATAACAACAAGAGTCCCCGGCAACGGCGCCAATTTTTGAACGCGCTGTCGCGCACGCGCCAAAAAGCGAGCGGTTTATAAAAATATGTAGTTTAGGGAGCGACAACTCGAGTATCGTCTCACAAGGACTCTTGGGTTGTTGTTAACAGAAAAAAGTCAGTTTTGGGGGGGTTGGATTTGAAATTGAATAAAGAAAACAAAGCAGAAAAACAAGGCAAACTAAGTAATTACCAAATAAACTAAAGCGATTAACCTACTGTTCTCGGTTTCCCACTATCATTGGTTTACATAATTCCATGCCCTAAGCAGATTCTAAACCCTTTTCGATTGTAGCATCAATTAACAAGCGAAATCAACGCTACGAGACATATGTTCCTATTCTCGAATTAAGCAAATGGGGTGAAGCACTCATGAACTAAGCGAACATGAACGAACACACGCGAATTAAGCAAACGCGATTAAGTATAGGAACACACAATCATCGAAATAAATCAACGCCTATTCTATACGATTCTGAATTAAGCAAACAGAACATATAAAACAAGTATTGAAAGAGAATAGCATAAAGTTCAGAAATTACAAAACCTCAAGCGTCAATGGAAACCAATCGCAGTAGATTAATCAAAGGAGACTAGTTCTCCATTACAAACATGAACCTAAACCTACTGTTACAGCCGCAACTGTGAAAAGAAAAGAAAAAGAGAAGATAAGATCCGATTCCTCAGTTCTGCCCTGAAACAGACTTAAATACAGCTTCTGGATTCCGCTAGCTCGCGAGGCGAGCATACCTTCGCGAGGCGAATAATATGAACAGTCTTCAGTGTTTGGCTCTCTCGCGAGGCGAGCTGGTTATTCGCGAGATGAGACTCTTCAAATTCCAAACTGTCATGCCTGTGACCTTCAGCACGTGTAGGCCGTGATGGTCTCTGGTCTTCCAGGCTCGCGAGGCGAGACATGGATTCGCGAGGCGACACAAAAATCTTGCATTTTTCTGGAACAGTAAACCTTCAGGCTCGCGAGGCGATCAGCCTCTCGCGGGGCGAAGAATCCAAAACTGCTTCACTTTATTAACCTGAAAACAAGAATTAACAGTAAGTACTTTATTCGACTCTAAATTAGCTAAATTAACCTAAAAATATTCTAGAGACTCAAAATGCTGCTTGACGACAATCAAGTCTAATTTGGGCGAAAACGATATATAATTAGCACAAAACCACGGTCATACTAGCCATAAAACTAGATGAGCCAGAGGCTGATCAACTTGTCCAAGCTTGCCGTAATATTTTCAAAAGTATTTTACCAAAATCTTTT
Source organism: Sophora flavescens (assembly GCA_030762895.1). Lineage (NCBI taxonomy): Eukaryota > Viridiplantae > Streptophyta > Magnoliopsida > Fabales > Fabaceae > Sophora > Sophora flavescens. Next base: position 130,676,632 of record CM061069.1, read on the forward strand.
CATTGGAAATACATTTGTAAAATGTTAAGTTATTAAGAAATCCATTTTCCCCTTTAAAATTCCTCTTCTCTTCCAAACTAACTTTAAAACGTTGTCAAATCCTTTCAAATTCATTTCTAAAATAGTACCAATCATTTTCGAAATCGGTAATATACTAAAATATATTTTCTAGAATACTTTACACTTAGTTTCCAGAATACTGTACATTGGTTCGGCCATCATTGGAATAATGGGGTAAAAAATTTTGTTTGATACAAGCTCGTAGAATATCAATATAGAGATCATTAGGAGTTCATAGAAATTGGTTTCAACTCAAAAGGATTTGTATACCATTTTCTAGAGATTTTAGAAGTTAAAAGAGTTTTATGAACAACAATGGAAAACATAGATTAAACTCATGAAATAAATGTAAAACTTGAAAGAGAAGAGTATGAGAGTGTTACCCTTGAAGCTAGGAAGAAATGGTATGACGAACTTGAAGCTTGAAAATAAGTAAAAATGGATGTTTTAAGTGATACAACTTTGAGTAGGAAAATGGAGAAGAAGAAGAAAATTAAAGCGAAGTGATGAAGTGTGTATATATAGGGTAAAGAGAGAGAGAGAATGGCCCAAGGAGAGAGGGAGAGTAATCTTGATGGCCAAGTTTTGGCTTAGGCCATGTTTGGTTGGAGAAGAAAAATAAAAATGAGTTTTTAGAATATAATATGTTATAATTCAAAAAGTGTCATCATGACAATTTTTTAGGATGTGACTTAGGCCACTCCCTAGTAAGTCACCTCACTCTCACATGTCACCTCATCACTTTTGTGCTCCTACTCTGCTCCATTGTGTATCTGGTTCAAGTTCCCGATCGTATTTTACCCGGGTAAATTATTATATTTTGACCAAGAATAAGAATTTTCGAAAATTTCCAATATCATATAAAACATCACAAAAACACTAACCGTTTCGTTCACGATTCAAAATTAGGTTTTCTACTCAGTAAACTTGTACCGACGGTGAAAATGCAGACCGATTTTCGTTTGAATTTTCAACCGAAAATTTAACCGTGACTTCCTACGGTAAGAGAATACAAGAAAATGATTTTAGTTTATTTAAAATGCTCTCTGGATTTTACCAAAAATAAATATATATACACATGTAATTACTGCTACAAAAAGACACAAATCGGGGCGTTACAACATAGATGTGTTATGCACCGTCGACCATATAGAGCTTCGCAGGGTGCCATTCCTATGCTTGAGTGGAAGCCGTTGTTATAAGTGAATTCTATCAACGGTAGAAATTCATCCCAATTCCCTGTGTTTTCCAACACACAAGCTCTCATCAAATCTTCCAGTGACTGAAACGTTCTCTCTGATTGTCCATCTGTTTGTGGATGGTAAGCAGAACTTAATCCGAGTCTTGTTCCTAATGAGTTTTGTAGTCCTTGCCAGAACTTCGATGTAAACCTCGGATCACGATCTGACATGATACTCGAAGGTATACCGTGCAATCTGACAATCTCATCAATGCACAATCGAGTTATCTTTTCTATTGGATACTTCATGTTGATAGGCAAAAAGTGAGCTGACTTGGTCAGTTGATCCACTATTACCCATATAACCTCATGTCCCTTCCGAGTCCTTGGTAAATCGGTTACAAAGTTCATTGAAATTCCATCCCATTACCATTCCGGAATGTCTAAAGATTGTAGCTTTCCCGCTGGCTTTTGGTGTTCAACATTTTCCTTCTGACACACTAAACACAAAGTAACGTATTCCATTACGTCCCTCTTCATTCCATACCACCAGTATAACTTTTTGAGATCTTGGTACATCTTTGTGGCTCCTGGGTGTAAACTTAACTTACTCTTGTGAGCCTCTTCTAGAATCAACTTCCTAAGTTCGGCATCATCTGGCACAAAAATCATTTCGCCGAATCTCAAGATTCCATCTGTTCCTTCCCTGAATTTTGACAGTGCTCCTTGTCGCACTAGTTCTCTTTCTCCTTGTTGGTACTGATCACTTCCTTGTTTTTCTCTTATCTGATCCATTAATCCATTGGATACGGTGATCCTTCCGAAACACAGCTTTCCTGGTGACATCTTTACCGTCAAACTCATATCTCTGAATTGTTCCAACAATCCCTGCCCTCTGACCATCATTACAGATGCATGTATTGACTTTCTACTCAGGACATCTGCCATCATATTTACTTTTCCAGGGTGATACTGCAGTTGGAAATCATAATCCTTCAAGAATTCCAACCAACGTCTCTACCGTATGTTCAACTCCTTCTGGTCGAATAGGTACTTCAAACTTTTGTGGTCATTGAAAACATTGAATGTAGCTCCATACAAATAATTTCTCCAGATTTTCAAAGCAAAAACCACCGCTGCTAACTCCAAGTCATGGGTAGGGTAATTCCTTTCATGAATCTTCGGCAGAAATATATCCTTCGTCGGTTGTTTTTGCCTCTTCATTACCTTCACCTGCGAGAGTTTCTTCAGCTGCACTAGGTGCTTCACTGGTCGCGATATCACTCACGACCGCGGCTATGATGGTTTCAGTTGATGTGGCCATGGTAGCGAAAGGCTCCAAAGTCGATATACTGGACATAGGGGCAAGGGTAGTCGATTCCACGGCCGTATGGACCGGAGTTACTTTTCCTTCTAAGAACAAGGTCTTCAATTCTTCCCAAGAAGCCTTGGCATCCGAGAGCCCATGTTCTGTTGTACCCAGGTCTCCCTCTAGTGCGATGCGTTGCTGAGCAAGAGGACGGTGGATTTTTGATACAACTGGACTCTGGTCTTGCCACTCGACTTAAGTTTTTCTTCCACAATTTTCAGCCATATCAGATTCTTTTTCAGTTTGAATGGCTCGAAAAGTAGTCAGCAATTGAAGCTTTCGAGCCTCAAGATCAGAAAGATGATGGAGGGTGCTAGAAGCTTTTTCGTGCCGCTTGACATGGGCTGAATGTTCATAATGAATATCCCCGATTTTTACCGAGATATGGCCAAAAATGACTTTCTGACTTTCTGATTATTCGGGCCTTTGGACCGCTTTGGACAATGCTAGACCTAACTTGGTGATAACTGCCTCATCGGAAGGCACTTCATTCCCCAATTGCTCTTCAATAAAGGACAAATACTCTTCCACTGGGGAAGAAGGAGGGGTGGCCATTGAAGTAACATATTCTTCAAAGTACTGGATGAGCACGTCATTTGGGATCAGGCAGTCAGGGGATGTCACGGTATTCTCTAGGGTAAGAGGATGAAGAGTTTCTTGAACTTGGCCCTCAGCTGGTTGAGAAATAGGAGGAACGACTGATGTTGCTGGAATATTTGGAATATCAGCTGTTAGTTCCCGAGGCAGTGGGTGAGGAGCAACTTCTGGAATGGTTGATTGGTAAGAGTGAAGTACACGTTAGTCGAGGAAGGTTTATAGAAAGAAAAAGGGCAAAACAAGAAAATGGGGAAAGGAATATACCTCAACAATAAATCTTGGAGTCCTTTACCTCGGCTGGCTGTGTACTGAGGGTGATACGTCAGGAGTTTGCTTCTAACTCTCGTGATTTAAGTTTTAAGTTTAATTCCTATAGATCCAATACCTAAGTTCACCGCTAGGTTCCTCCTTAGAGTATCTATGACATGCAAATAAGTGCGCACCAGATTCACATGTAATTCATGAAATATGAATCAAATCGAAAGCAAATTGAAATTAATAAGAAGTAAAACGTCAATTCATAACATAAAACAAATCTTGGGCATAGCCCCAATCCCTAGAAATAAAGAGGACTACTCAAGCTTTGCCATGTTCATAGCAAGCTTGATTAACAAAAGCATAAAAGGAAAACCTAAGAGAAGAGAAGAAATTGAGAAGGAAGAGAAATCCTAGTTTTTGCCTAAGGTAGCAGCCCAAGTGATCCCTATTTTCGAGCCTAATTGCCCTATTTATAGAGTAGGTTAACTTGAATCCCAAGCAATTACAAAATCAGATCAAATCAAGTTTTAAAATTCCAGATATTGCACGTCACGGCCAGGCCGTGATAGATTCTGTCTTGGAAAACTTGGCACTGATGGCTTGTCATGGCTGTGATGGCCATCACGGCCTGGCCGTGACAGGTTCTGACTTTTTCGTTCTTTTCTTTTCAGCCTTGCTCGATCATGGCCGTGATGCCTATGTTTGGCTCAGTTTTCTTGCTTTTCAAGCTCCATCTTCATGCAAGCTCCATCATGGTTGATCTTGAACTTTTTAATCTTCAATTCCTGCACAAAAACACCACAAAACCGCTTTACCCGTTCCAAGGTAAAAACTAACAAAAATAAAATTAAAAATGCCTAAACTACATGAAAATGCATGCAATATGATAAAGAAATATGAGGTGTAATCACACTCATCAGCTATGCGAACAAGCTAGGGTACAAGACATTGTCAAGAAACAGCTTGCCTTCGTCTTGATTTTCGGTGGAAGGGTTTAAGGTCATTGAATGATCAACACGGTAAAGAGTGCCCGTGGTTTGTTCAGCCTCAGATGAAGGAGATGAGGATCGGTTAGGGCCAATAGAAGCTGAGTCATCCGAAGTGTTGTGGCCATAGGAGATGTTATCGGGATTTTGGGAATCGGATGCAGAAGACATATTCGGTTAAAGGAAATTCTAGAAGGGTTCAAGAAGGTTGGAAAGCATAAGAACTTGAGGAAGATGGAAAGAAAGTAAAGGATGAAAAGAAGCAATAGACTAGATTTTATAAGGGAAGGAAAGTGGTTGTGAAAACTAGCCGTTAGCAATAAAAGAGGGGTAACGAGTTGAGACGGCAAGCACGCAAACCGAGATAAGTAGATATATTGCAGTGCTCAAGGTAAGTCGGTTATATCATTCTATCTTCATTCCAATTAGATAGAAGATATAAGGGGGCAAATGTTGTCACCTAAATTAACGGGATGTGACTTAGCCGTTGATAAAGTAGCCGTTTGAAATTAGCAGACTTAGAAGCCAGTCAAATGATGTACTGGTAGCTGATGAAGAACGATTATTAATTGAAAACATTTAAGCAAATAATATGGGCTAAAGGATAATGCTTCAAAGTAATCCATTGATATTCAAAGTGGAGGTGATGGCTAAAAAAGTCAAATAGAAACATTGAGCATCATAGTTGTTGCACGTCCTAACAACCTTCCGAGATAAGGGGAAATGGTTTTCAAGCTGTTTAGCTTGATTTTAGGAAGCAAAGAGACATTGAAGAATAAAGGTAACAAGATCAAATGGTTAATGGCGGATGATCATTGAAGACGTTCCTAAAATATAAGGATTTTAGTTAGACATGGTTAGTCGTTGTAATCTAGTTAGTTCACGTTGGCCACTAAGCACATAATGCTAAAATGTAGGAGAATGTGGCCAATAGGGACAGTTTTGCATAGTGTTCGAGTTGTAGCCTATAAATACCAATTGTAAATATTGTATTAGACACATCAATACAATAAAACACATTTTTATGCTCATTTTCTATAGCTTTCAATTTACTTTCGTGCATTTAGCTTAGTTATTTCCACCTTTCACACTAAACACTCTTTGGAGTAGTTTAGGAACCCATAAGTTAGAAGGCAGAATCCCCCTTCTAACGTCATCGACTGATAAGGGAATCATTGTTATTCGAAGTTAGTCGAGGTCACGACTAATTTTACTTCTCAGAATAACATAAACTTAGTGTAAAATTTTAAACCCAACACAAAAGTTACTTTTGTGGTTTCTATTCAAAATTATTTTTGAATGCAAAATTAATTCTACCTGACCGTAATCAAACACATCATTTTTACTAAAATCGCGTTTGACAAGAGAGAGAATCAATTTTGAAGATTTTCAACGTGGGATCAAACACAATGAATTATAATTCTAAAGTCAATTTCCTAGAATTGACTACCGATGGCGGTAGTCAGGGCCGTATAGAGGAATTTAGGAGTCTTAGGCAAAATGAGAGTTAATGTTATATAAATTATCAATTTTCATATTAATCTTCTAGTTTTTTGAGTTGCCAAATCATCTATCAAAGTTTTATAATCAAGTCCTTCTAACATTTCACTCTTATTAGTTGATAAGATGACTAATACATTCAATCTATCTTGTAACATTGTTGACCTTAGGTAGGATTTAAGCAATTTTAAATTTGAAAAACTTTTTTCAGTGGTAGCAACCGTGACAGGTATTGTGAATAATATTCTATAAGAAATAGATACATTTGAAGAAAAAAAATTTATATATATATATATATATATATATATATATATATATATATATAATGTTTTGATTTAATTTAGGTTTAATTGCACTTTTGGTCCCCCAAGTATCATGATTGTGCGATTTTGATCCATCGGGTTTCAATTGTGACAATTGGGTCCCCCAGGTATCGCGATTGTGCAATTTTAGTCCATCGGGCTCCAATTGTGCCAATTGGGTCCCCCAGGTATTACGATTGTGCAATTTTGGTCCCCCAGATATCACAATTATGAAATTTTAAATGTCAGTAGTCTACGTGACACATGTGAGACTGATTTTATACTTAGTGAGGTCAACTTGATAGCTTACATGACATCCTACATGTCAATTAAAGTATGTGAGGTGTTAACAATACTATATAGGAATGTCATATAAGTTGCCAAACCGACCTCACTAAATGCCAAATCAGTCTCACATGTGCCACCTAGGCTACAGACATTTTAAATTGCATAATTGTGATATCTGGGGGATCAAAATTGCACAATCGTAATATCTGAGGGACCCAATTGGCACAATTGGAACCCGAGGGACTAAAATTGCACAATCGCGATACCTGGAGGACCCAATTGTCACAATTGAAACCCGAGGGACCAAAATTGCACAATCGTGATACTTGGGGGACCAAAAGTGCAATTGACCCTTTAATTTAATATTTATATTGGAGTATGTGATTGCACTACTTACAATTGTTTTTTTTTTAAAATCTAAATAACATATACACTATATAAAATTATGTCTTATTACTCAACCACTTGACAAATCAATTATCAATTGTATATAATAGTATATATAGTATATAGTAAAATCGTTATTGTCGAGGTGGTTCGACGCTTCGTCCTTTAACCAAGTGATTGTGTATTCAATCATTGAAAATAGAATAACAACACGATGTAGCACTTTATCCTTAATTGACTGATATGATATGAAGTGATTGCTCACTCACCATCATTTCTTATCAAAAATAAAGTAAAAACAGGTAGGGGCCTAAGGCAGTGGCCTTAATGGCCTATGTACATGGCCGTGACGGTAGCCGGTCAGAAGATGCGACATGGTTAGCATCGGCAACAACAGTTGCAGAAATATATGAAAGAAAATAATTAGATTTTATTAATTTTTAAGGTTTTGGCTAAGAATTAAAAATAATATCATATAGTTAGCGAAATTGGATTTTGAATTTGGAATTTCATACCTAATAATAATAATTAATATGGTCCAATCTTAGTGTATGCTCCATAATATTATTATTATTATTATTATTATTATTATTACTATTATTATTATTATTATTCATGCACTCTTAATGCGTACTTATTATACAGTTATACGGTAGTCCTTTGAGGTGTAGAACCTTCCTCTGCATAGTAGAACCACAGGGACAAACTCTTCCAGTTTATAGTATGTACTATGGAGTAACTATAGATGGATAGATCAGGGACTAATGATCTTACTTCTATCCTTCATAGAAGGAATCTCTGGATAAAATCTTTATGACTAAATTACACTTTTGATCCCCAAATTGTTTTTCAATGTTTAATTTGGTCTCCAAGTTTTTAAAATGTTCATTTTGGTCTCTAAGTTCTTAAAACTTATTCAATCAAATCCTTTCGTCAAGTTAACTAACGGACATGGACTTTGACTCCAAAAGAATGGTCCCGAAATTGTTTTTCAATGTTAAATTTGGTCCCAAGTTGTTTTTCAATGTTCAATTTGGTACTCAATTTCGACGGACCAGATGGGATCAACATTCATGTCCGTTAGTCAACATGACGGAAGGACTCGATTGAATAAGTTTTAAGAACTTAGGGACCAAAATAAACATTTTAAAAGTTTGGGGATCAAATTGAATATTGAAAAACAATTTGGGGACCAAAAATATAATTTAGCGGATCTTTATCTCATTAAGCAGTGACCATTTCCTAAATGGTTGCATATATACTTTACCTAATTATAATGATATTGATAATTATCCTCGATAACTAAATAGTTAACTTGGCAAAAATGGCCAAAAAAAATAGCCACCGCCTTAAAAAGAAAATCTATGAAAAAAACTAATGTACTTCATTGCTTCTAGGAATTTATGGATCTTTACTTGCCTATTTTCAAAAGAATCAAATTGATAAGTATTATAATTGGAAAAGCTCATTTAAAATAAACTTTTTTCTAAAGTAAGTAAATAAGTAATGATAAAGTAAATTGAGATCTCGTCAACGAATGTTAGTCCAGTTGATAAGAATAAGGCTCATAACTTATAAGATTGTGAGTTCGAATCCCACTATCGATATAATTAAGGATCTCATTACCTAACTCACCTAACTTTCTTAATTATACCCAAATTTTTTTTGAGATCTCTACACATTTTATTAAACTAAGAGTAAGTACATATTTACTTTATCACATCACTTTGAAAATGTCTTATCCATTATAAATTATAATCATATTTTCTTATAATTGTTTGACCGTTTCTCTTTGCGAGGAAACACTATCACATGAACAAATAGAGTAGCAATCAACGCTACCAAATATGGAAGCATTAGGCCACACCCGCATCGCACCAAAATGAATCTGAGGTGTTCAAGTCCATTTGGTGTTTAAAAATTTCCTGTAATGCAGCAGGTGATTCTCAAAGTGTTAATAAGTACGGATCTTCTAAAAGTATTCGGAGTTTATGGTGATTCGTGATATATATATATATATATTATTAATGAGGTCTATTTAAGAACTTTTTAAAAGTTGTTGGGATGTAGAGACGAGATACTTAAGTTATTAAAAATAAAAATGAATGATGTATAATGATGAGATTCATTTAGAAACTCCAAAATGGGTTAATGGAATATGAGGCTCTTAACAACTTGGAATAGAACTCGAATTCTCTTACCATTCTATGCCAATAGCAATAAATACATAACATTGACGAGTAACCTTACCTTGGATTTTGGTCTAGACACATAGTAGAAAAGGGTTAACCAGAAAACTTAGCGATGACCACTAAACTCCAAAAGCAGGTCCAAGGGGCAAAGTTTGTGGCTCAAGAATCCTATGCCTTGTTTGATTCTCTAGATGCTAAGCAAAAATGATTCTTAAACACTTGAAATAGATACTTGATTAAAATATCATGTTACATGTATGTATGCTTCATAGTTCTCATATATCATAAATTTTAGGTTCGGGATGGAATTCTGGATATCCCTATAATCGGTAGTCGTAGGATTAATCCCTCAATGATGTAGAGTACCAGTTAAAGGGCAACTCCTCTACTCACAAATACAGCTCCATTCTCATCACCAGGATTCGAACTCTGGACATATGTTTAAAGGGTCCAAGCAGGGACGAAGCCAGAAAATTCATATGAGGGGTGCCAATATCAAATATATGTATAATGAAATAACAATAAAAAAAATTAACTAATATATATATATATATATATATATATATATAAGCAAACTTTATGAAACAAATTTGTTATATGATTAACAACTTATTATATAAATTATTCAAACAGATCTAGGTTAATTGGTAGTATATTCACAAATTTGTGGAAGCTTTCCAGAATTACATAACAAAGTATCAATATTAATTTTTCATTGTTCGATCCTTATAGTTTTAGAATGATGTAACGTAATAGGTTACTCAACAACATTTTTAACATTACTATTTGAAATTAAAATTGGTGGACTAGAATATGTTTCATCATTTATTCTCTCTTTTCACTTGAAAAATGAGTCAGTAGTTTCTTCTTAAATATTACTCAACCACTAAACCTCAAAAATGATTTTTGTAAAATCATTGTTGTATTAAAAACAAGATTAAATAATTCAAAACAAATTCATCTTTGAAAAATTATATATCTTAGTCATATTTAGGAAAAAAAATTGTGGGTAAAAAATTGTATATCATAATCAAGTTTCTTAGAAAAATGGAATATATATATATATATATATATATATATATATATATAAAAGAAGTAAAAACTTGAGTGGGTCATGGCAACCAAATCCGTCTCTGGGTCCAAGCTACTAGCCATGTGGATCACACGTTGTGGGTGGGTCATATATTATATATTAAATTAAAATAAATATATACATAAATATAAATAAAGTGTTATTTGAACATCATATTTTGAAAGTTGAAATAACTAAGTATATTGCTAAATTTATGTATTATATATTGATAAATAAAATCTATATGCAAATTTTGTATAAAAATGCTCACCATATAGTGTGTCTAAAATTATTCTCACTCCATAAGCGATAAACTAACTTGATTACAAAGGAAGGAAGGGGCTTTCAAATCATCCAAAAAAAGACAAGGGGAACTGCTAAACATCTTATGGCATCTCTCTTGGATTTCACGACCATGATATGTGTAAAGTTAATTTGGTGATGTAAGGCACAGGAATGTGAGACCCAACAACAATTGACCTATGATTCCAATCCTTTACCACTTTTGTACCCATTCCAACACAATCATTCTTAGATGAATCCCTCCCTGTCAATTTGAGATGAGATATGGGTCTCAATCATCTGCCTCTTACTCAACAAAAGTAATAACCAGGAAGTATATATATTATAAATATATAGGTCAAAAATAGTTATAATCTACTTGTTGTTAATTCTTTCTTTTCCACCTTACTGATATTATCTATTGAAAATGATCATATCATCACATTGAGAATTGACCAGCAATGGTGACATTGTTTTACATGAAAGGAAGGTGTAGTAGTAATCTACTCTTGTGATCCTTATCAAGTTAATTAATCATGTGGCTTTATAAAAGGTCAATGCCAAACTACAGTCACATAATGCCAAGTTTCATTTATATTAAAAAATTGACGGTAAATCTTTCTATTTAGCTTTTTTTCTTCAAATAAATTACTGAAAATTAAGGAAGTGTTTGTTTTGTTTTCAGTTTCCTATTTTTATTTCCTGCTTTCAAAAGTAATTACAAAATTGTCACATTATTTTCATATTGTTTCCTGTTTTCAAAAATATATATAATAAATACTTAAAACAAATTTTTTTTTTCATATTTTTACTGTTTTCTGTATAAATCTTTAAAAACATGAAACATAATGAAAAAAAATGTCAGTTTTGTAATTATTTCTGAAAACAGAAGCCAGAAACAAAGAAATAGATCCTAAATTGCCTAATTTTCTCAACTTAAATTCCTTATTCGCATATAAGAAAAAGGAAAGTAAGCTTATATTCCCTTGCTCAATTCTATTCCTCTTGTATCCTTTTGACTTTTAGTAGTTCATTTCCAGGAAAATGAAATTTATCAGAAGAAACTTTTTTTAAAGGAGAAATTTTCTGAAAATGGTCTGAAAAGAAATTCTTGCAATACCAATTTCCTAAATTCCGTTTGCCAAATGCTGACAGGAGTCGAGAAGAAGTCATTTTTCATTAAAAAAACATGTATTTATATCTCAAAAAAATAATATACTTATATAGTTATATTTCAATGATAATATTATTTTTAGGGCTTTCTTGCTTTTTATTTTGTTTGGCCTACTACCCATTTATTTTATTTTTTTTGTGCGCCTCTAATTTAGTGTGCTTATGATTTTGGACTTACGTGCATTTGTTTTGTTTGACCTGTGTGCTGTTTTTCTTGGGTATGTCCCTGATAAATTTGTATCTTTTTTTATATTATTCTTACTTGCCAAAAAAAACTTATTATTTTTTGCTTTATTAATCAATATATTCTTAGAACACTAGTTAACAAGATTATTTCCAAAAAATTACGACTAAATTTTTTGAAAATAAGTTTTATTTAAAAAAATAGCATAAAATAATCAAGTTATTTCAAATATAGGTTATGATTTACCAAGGTTTTGAAAACCGGACCGGACCGGCTGGTCCAACCGGGAACCGTGACCTTGGCCGGTCCGATTTATATGGAAAACCTCCCTGTATTGAACCGGTGGAAAAACCGGAGAACCGGTTCAAAACCGGTCATAACCGATAGTGAACCGGCCTGAACCGGTTTCCTAAAAAAAAAAAATTAGTATAAAAGGACTTGGGTCATCCTAGCCAAAACCCAATTCTTTTGTTTTCTAACATATGTGGGCTGGTTGTAGATTTTGGGTTGGTTTTCCCTATGAAGATGATTTTAACATATATCTTTATATTTATTTAGTTTAATTTCAAAATAAAAAAAAAGTGTGCTTAATAATTTTAGTTGTTATGTTGTTTTCTTGTTTAATATTGTTACAAATATTATATTAAAAATTAAAATAATAATATTTAATTATAACCGGTTCAACCTCGGTTGGATCATTGAACCTCGAACCGCTGCCTTTACCGATTCGATGGCCGGTCCGATTTTGTAAACCTTATTATTTATATGAATTATTTTGTTTCCGAGAAAATGTTACTAAATGTTCAAGAAAGAAAATATTGTGTTCTAGGCTTCTAGCCTACTAGCCAGTGCCCGTGCATCGCACGAGAATATATCAATTTCTTAAAATAAATAGATGATATAAATATTTTTTGACATTTGAAATTGCATTTTGATTGTCATGGAAATTAACAAGCGCTTAATATTAATGTGGTAAAATTCATACAAATAATGTTACAAAAAAAATCATATAAATAAATCTTCAACCTTACAACGCTTGCTTCAAACTTTGCAACCTGTAAAAAAAATGAATTAATTTAAAAAAAAAATTGGGAGAAGTAAGAGGAATTAAACTTCTTAGATTCAATAGGCCCAAGAAAAGGAGCCCCATGTATGTCATCAGAGAAATAAAATATAACTATTTTTTTTTTTGTTAAAATATAACAGCTATCATTCGTTAAGACTAGATTGGAAGTTACAAATTCTATATTAAACATGATATAACATCAAACACATAGAAAAAAGGAAGAAGACATGATTAGTGGAGAAATAAAAGTTTTACGCAACTAACGTTACCAGTAGTTTTTGGTTGATATGAAGAAATACATACAATTGTAATCACTGTAGACAATAAACAATAATAACATATAGGATATGTTTGGATGCAGAAGTCTAAATAGCATCAAAGTTACAAAAAATTGCAATATTTCACAGTTAAGAAGAATTAAAATGAATATACACGAAAGTCTGCATGTTTAGGACATTTATAAATATCACATATAATATAAGTTACAATGGATTTAGCACGCTGTCCTATGACAATATATATAGTAGCTTGGATCCTCCCATCATGTATTAAAGAAAATTAGTTAGTTCAAATATCATTCATGAAAGTTGTAAAAAAAAACATAGGAAACAAAAATGCTAAACAATTGTTATAGACATACACTCTCGTCCAAAGAACTAATTCCACATTATCTCCAAAATATGGTTACAATAAATTTGGCTGATTCTAAAGGCGTATGACTCTGACTTTGATCGCCTATTCATCTTTCGATGGATAAATTAATGTCACAAATAAAAGTAATAGGTGTAGCCATAGCCAAATCTTTGAAGTTACTCAAAAAGAAACTCTCAAAAAATAAGAATATATCTTTACTCTAACATTTAGATGTATATTTGAAGATGAAAATGTATATCATGATTGATATATTTGTACAGAAATGTGTATTTCTTCATTTGTGAGAAACTTTTAGAAATTATCGTTACCATTAGTAAAATATAAAGGCATGATTGAGTGAAATTTTAATGTCCAAGCCATTTGTGTATATGGCTCAAAATCATTCACGAATTCTAACACGTGTATATATCTGTATCTCTCTATATACAAAGCATCCATGATTTCTCAAAAGTCTTATAAATGTCTATAAAAGAAATTATAAATATCATAAATTATTTTATCTGGTTTACATTGGAATGGGTACCACATTTTATTGTTATCCTTATTTGGTTTACATTGGAATGAGTACCACATTTTATTGGTATGAGATATAGTTATGATAACAAATTTTTATTGATAATTATATAGTACTCTTTGCTTATCAGAGTTAGTAAAGGACAATTATTTTTTAGTTGCTCTAAATAAACTAATTGGAAATGATTGATAATCCCAATACCAATGCAAGTAGAAGAAGAAATGTTTTGATAGCCCATACATGGATTCTAACACATGTATCTCTCTATATACAAAACATCATTATTTTCCCAAAAATCTTATAAATATCTATCCAAAAAATTATAAATATCATAAATCCATCCTTATTTTTAGTTATGATTGATAATCCTAAATACCAATACAAGTGGGAGAATAAATGTTTTATAATTTATATTTTATATTTTGAAAAAAAAATCACCCTAAATATCATTCTCTAAATGTGGAATGTTTTTCAATTGTCACTAATAAATTAATCGTTTTAACCCTGATTGAAAAATAGAAGAAGAAAAACTTTAGATGAACAAACCTTCTAAGGAGATGTTTGAATTTTATATTTTCATTTGATTGTCTGCATTTTTATAGTGCTTCTATTAGGTTGGATAAAGAGTAAACTTGCATCGGGAATATAAGAGAAATAACTCACAAATTTAAGTAAATTACATTGGGAAATGATTTATCATCTTGAAATTATTTATTTTCTTTAAAAACATATATAATTTATGACTCTTTGTTTATCACAATTCATGATATACAACAATTAATTTTTAGTTGCTTCAAATAATCAATTACATTGAAAATAATTGATAATCTTCAATACCAATATAAGTGGGATGAGAAATATTTGATAATTTTAATTTTAATTTTAATTTCATAAATAATATATATATATACTTTCTAGAAGATAATTTTTTTTCTAATTGTCAAAAGAATTAAATTTTATTATAAATATATAATCAAACGAATAATATGTATATGCTATTGTAAAATTTTTTTTATAAAAAAATATATAGCTTTTATCTTTAGAATAATAATAATATATGATCCATAATTATTAAAAAAATGATACGTTTCCAAAAAAACTATACTATATACCAATAATAGTATATATTTTATATAAAAAATACAGTTTTTATCTATATAATATATATATAACCTGTAATTATTAAAAATGATTTTTTTAATAAAAATTGTATGAATCAATTGTAGATAATAAATTTAGATGATTGGAAATGAATTGACATTATGATTTAAATAAATAATATTAGAAAATGATACATCTTGGAATTTTTTAATTGTTTTGGAAACATATATAATGTTAAATATTGAGAGATAATACAAGACAAGTGAAAAAAGAAATGTTTGGTAAATTTATAAATTTTATATATAATTTCTAAAAATGAAATATTTTGTAAAATGTCTAAAGAATTTTAAATTTTAAAATGACTCATAAAATGATACATAACATAACTTTTCATCCATGATTTTTGCTTTATAATATTTATAGATTCCTAAGCATTCACTTGGCACGTGATACCCTGTTGACCCTTTAGATCCAAAGCTCCAATGGATCAGTGCTCAAGAAAAATTTCACGACAGACGAGGTGGCGGAAGGTTTTGACTTGTGATTAATTAAGCTTTGATAATGGTGCATTATATCTAGTTAACCCAAAGTTATTATTATTATTATTTTTCTAGGGTATCTTTCGTGGGCAACTGTGAAGACTAATCTCTCAAGATACTGGACGATATTTAAGGGCTGACATCTCCCAACCATGTTTTCTTCATATGCAAGAGTCAGGGATCGAACCCCTGGTCACTTGTTTAAGGGGCCCAAGTTCGTTACCACTTGGACCAACCATATGTTGGTACCCAAAGTTATTATTGGGTAAACATAGTGTGTGTTTGGATAAACGTTTTATAAAAGTGATTTTGAATGAAATTGATTTTGTCAAATTGTTTCGGTTAAAATTGAGTTTGAAGTCAAATGATTTATTTTTGGATGTTTGTATTTTGAAAATAAGTTTGATATAAATTTAGTATAAAATTTTCAACACAATAAAAAAACTATTTTTTATTGCTTCCGGTTAAAATCACTTCCAAAGATAAAATCCATTCTATCGGACAATAATTAAATATCTCATTTTTATTAAAATAATGAGAATAGTCAAAAAAAAAAAATTTGAAGTTTCCTGACATAAAATCAAACACAACTGAGTCAATAGTCTATAATTGCTCTCTACATTGAACTCTGTATTCCACTCATTTTGAACACTTTTCGATATGTGATTGGCCCTTTTTAATGAGGTTTGCTAATAAAGACACTTATCTAAAAAAGATAATAATTTTTTAAGTAAAAAAAAAGAGATTTTAATATATTTTTTTCATTTTTTTAATATATTAAATACTTTACTATTTTTTATTTTAAACTTTTTATACTTCTTTTTTAAACAAATGTCCTTAATAAATTGTTTTATATGATACATTTGGCCCTAGTCAGGACACTGTATTAATTAACTACTAGTCATAATAAGGAAAAAACCTACTTATAGTTTCAATAGTATTGTTGGTGTTGTTTCTCAATCACTGTATACTATGTGGAATATTTATTTTATATTATTCATTATCTTTATGTTAAGGGTCCTCATGATATATTATGATTGAAAAACAATACCAACAATACTATTAAAACTGTACATAAGTTTTCTCCTAGTAATACTTAGAAGTAAATCAATGACTCAATGGAATAGTCTCCAAGCTTCTCTCCAATCAAGGTAAGTTCCTCTCCATTTATTTGGAAGGTCCATTAGGTGAGAGACACATATATTAAAATAATATTATTTATAAAATAATATTATTTATAAAATAATATTATTTTAATATATGTCTTTTTCTCTCTTATAATGGACATCTCTAGTAAATGAAGAGCATCAGGTTCCATGATACCTACGTATCTGCACTGCCTTTTATGAAGATCGAGATGAAAATTCAGGATATCATTG
Source organism: Sophora flavescens (assembly GCA_030762895.1). NCBI lineage: Eukaryota > Viridiplantae > Streptophyta > Magnoliopsida > Fabales > Fabaceae > Sophora > Sophora flavescens. The sequence continues at coordinate 130,693,715 of CM061069.1, forward strand.
TAAATAAAAATAGGAGGATGCTAACGAGTGCTCTTACGACATTGTTTAAAGAATTATGAAGGAAAATTTTGTATGAGAAATAATATATTTAACATTTTGTAAAGTGTTACAATTTGTTTCCTAATACAAAATTTTATTTTGTGGGTTCTTTAATCAATATCATTATAACACCCATTAACAAGACCCATAAAATTAAAACAATAATATACCGCAAGCGACTGATAAGGATCAAAGGATGGGGATATTGGCGTTCTAAGTTTTAACTCGGGGCGGAACAAGAAATTTGATATAAGGGGACAAAAATCAAATATATAATATGAAATAAATTGATCAATATGTGGTTGATCCAAGTGGTAAGGGATTTTGGCACCTTAAGTAAGAGAGCAATGCCACGTGGAGGTAGAAGACCTAAGGTTGTGAACTTTTTTTTCCCGGAGAAGAAGCAATGACATCCTGGGAATAAGCATTGGCTAACTCTGCCAGCAGTCGCGGTAAGATAGAGGATGCAAGCGTTATTCGGAATGATTGGGTGTATAGTATCTCTAGATGATAGGTGTTCGAATCCTGACTCTTGTGTATCGAAAAAAAAACTTGGTTGGGAGGGGAGAATACACCTTGTGTGCCCAACAGGTTCCCTGACAGAGATTAGTCACTACTAACAGTGATGGATACTTCATACCTTTAACATGGTTATCAAAAAAATATATGAACTAAATTGATAAGAAGCCAATATGTAGTTGGTTCGAGTGGTAAAAGATTAGGATATCTCAAACAAGTAGTCAGGGGTTCAAATCTTGTCTCTTACGTATGGAGAAAATATGATTCAAAGGGTAGAAGCCACTTTGTATGCCTAACGTGTTCCAGACGGATGCCTAACATGTTCCAGAAGGAGATTAATCACTATTAACAGTAGTGGATACTACATACCTATAACATGATTACAAGAATATTCTACTCAATAAATTCAATATGAGAAAAGTCAGGACTAAATAAATTTGATTGTTTTAAAAATAAATAGCATGAAAGATAAAAGACAACATCTATTCCAAGTGAATACTTTAAACATGCAAGTTTGAAATAGACGGTGATGATCTTAATCAAAAAATAGACACATATCCATAGTAAATTAATAGCGTGTTTGGTTCTGCCTTAGATCGATATGGATTTCTTGCGTCCTAATGCAAAATAAACAAAATAATTACGAAGCTACGAATCCGAGCATTAGACTCAACATGTGCGTTCATGGTCTTTTCCAACGCCAAAACAAACATATGCTGATATGATTCAAACTTTATATATACCCTATGCATTTTCGTCTTATGGATTGATATGATAATCCATAAAATTGACACACTAATGTTTTATTATTTTAAACATAGTTTAAAAAAACATAAGTCACAAAAATAAGGTTTAATTATTGAGTCGGCCTTTGAATTATTTTGAAATTTTCACGTAGGTTATAAAATAAAAAGTTTTTTAATTGGGTCCTCCAATATATATAAATTTTCAATTAGATTCCTGAGATAGTAAATTCATTAGTGAGCCATGAAATTGAACAAAATATCCGTGAGTCTCTCTAAGCTAGACACTCGTATCATCAATCTAGGCATAATTATTGGGAATTTGTGATATTTTCTAATTGATTACTTGATCTGATGTCCCAAATTCTCAATAATTATGCATAAATTGCTGATATAGGTGTCTTGTTTGGTGGGACTCGGACTCACGGATATTCCATTCAATTTCATGATTCACTAACGAATTTGCTACCCAGTGATCTAATTGAAAATTTTATATATATTTAGAGATCCAATTGAAAATTTCATGTGTTCAGAGATTCAATTAAAGAAAATTTAATTAATGGACCTACCTGAAAGTTTTTAAATAATTCAGGACCAAAAATAACAATAAAATTATTGATCATGCTGCAGTTAATAAACACAAGCCATCATGTCTGATTAAAAAAAAAACAAAAAAACTTCATGGTGACGTTGCTTACTGCATACCGTTCTCCAAGATTCCTGCACGTACAGTACTATCCTTTTTCCCACTTCACTTCTTCCAAGTTTTGCAATTGCAACATCTGCAACCCGTTGACCACAAATACCAAAGATGCTTACTTTGATATTTGGTTCCATTTCTTTAATATTTTGCTAATCTGGGTCCAAATAGTTTTATCCCTGCATGCGGGTGTGCTGACAAAATTTCAAATACTCTTATTTTATCACATGATGCTGATCGCTTGAAAGGTTAAGTTTTAGCTCTACAATAAGATATGCAATGTTAAGCTTCAACGATCATAGCTGTGGAGAGTGATAAGGGAAAAGAAATAGGAATAGTACCCTTTTAAAGACAATAAAGCCTCTTAATAAATTAGAAAGAGAAAGATTCATCTGAATATATATTTGTTTAGAGAAATTCTCACATACTTTAGAAGAATTTTATTTTTCTTTCTCCACACACATTACAATTAGATCTCTATATTTTATACTTGTTATGAGGTTCGTCCAGAGGTAATTATGCTTTTGGAGAAAGAAAAACTCTTCATCCATGATGAACATAAAAAAAAAATTCACTTGTTGTATGCTTATTCGTTCATGGGGTTAATTACATTTATTGGACTACCTAGCAAATTATGAAAATACACTACACTTACATGCATACTTAAAACAGACTTGACTTGCCAAGGACGGAGTCAGACTAAAATAATAGGGGGCAACTAATAAAACTAAAGTTTTTCCAATAAATATACATGCATCAAATTTCATGCAAAATATTTATATTTATAGATTTCAAAATATTAGTTATAATGTTATATTAATAATGTATTATAACACAAAACATCTCTTGCATGTCACAAAAATCATCTATAGTTGATTCTTACTAACTTTTTAATAATTTTCTTTTCAATATGTATACTGGTGATCTATAATATGCACCGTTAATATATCAAGTGAGAGGACCTTATTTATGTGAGAGTGAGAAAAGCAAATCATAATCATTATATCCAATCATAAATGATCAAGATTAAAACAAAAAAAAGTCATGTGAATTTGTAATCTTCACACACATACTTATATTGAGACTGCTCATCGCTAAATGAATCGGGTGGTTTCTCCACTTATTAATATATATATATATATATATATAATCTTCATTTATATATATTTATATACGGGTAATATAAAAAAAAATCAGGGAGGGGAGGGGAGGGGAGGGGGGGCTACGCCCCCTTAGCCATTGAATGGCTCCGTCCCTGAGACTTGCCTTCCCCCTCTAGAGTCTTATGCATTCATCATTCCTATCTCAGATATCGTTTTAATACTTTAAACAAGGATTAGATTCATATTCAAAAAGTAAAATTAAGCTTCAACTACGAAAACACTAAAACTTGGCTGTTGCCTGCTGACATAACACAAGTCAATAGTGTTACCTTAAAATAAAGGATACGGTAGATTAACTGATTTGAGTTAAGGATATGAGAAATTGAAAGGAGTTGAAAGTTCGTGTTTCAAATCTGACAAAAAAAAAACATTTAACATATTTACATTTTGCCAATATAAAAAGAACTCTAAAATAATATAGCAAAGAATAGAAAGAAGTATAGTATGAAGTGATCTGATTGGAATAGTTAGATTTGTACGGTCTCCTCGTTATAACTGATCTAAGGATAGCCCATCGGGTGATCAGGACCATTGACTTGTTCAGTTGGTGGGCCGTCCCTAACCCATTTTACATGTGAGGTTGGTGAAAGGCACTATCAACCTTTTCTCTCTTTTTATTTGGTTTTATTTTTCTCATTTTTCTTGTCATCATGCAAATTCTTTTGTTTTTTCCCCCCAATGGCCATATATCGGGTAATAGTCATGGTCCTGGTCATATAGGTCACTGCTCAGTGACTGTCTGTTAATTATTACTCACTCGTGGGCATTTATGGCAGTGGGGTTTGGTTGAAGAGGCAGCTATATTTCACGATGATCCATTTATGCTTCTAGTTTGTGGTAGACGTAGTAGACTGCTAAAGGAAAAGGAGCCATGTTTTTATTAGGGATTAGTAAACTTACTTTTAGAGATGTGTCGGCATTGAAAGGAAGGAGTTTGAATTCATTAAACATATGATTCTAAATTAAATCTATGAATTTCCTAAAAAAAATAGTTTAATTATAGTTTTGATATTTTATTATTGGTCATGTATGATTTTGGTCTCTGAAAATATTTTTCATGCATATTTGGTCCCCAGCTTTTTCAATATTATAAATTTGGTCATTTTATCTGATGCTTGTCAATTTTTTCAATAATCAATATAAATGAACCACTCCTCTAAGCACATAGAGTCACTTATCTAAATGCATAAGACCTCTTTTTTAGCTTTTGTGATAAATGATAATTGGTGAAACCAAAAAAAGTCTCGGAAAGAAGGAACAAAACCAGTAAATAACAGAAAGGAAGTACTGAATTATGTTGAATCAAAGACGTAGAGGAGGGAGAACCTCAATCAAAAGTTATGTGTGCTTAGAGGAGTAGTTCCTTTATGATAATCATTGAAAAAATTGGCAAACATTTGACATAAGGACCAAATTTGCAACATTGAAAAAATAGGGGAACCAAATGTGAATGAAAACAACTTTAGAGATCAAAATCGTACCTGACCAATAGTAAGTGGACCAAAACTGCAATTAACCCAAACAAAAATAGATCTATGAATTTATATGTATGTAAACATATTATTTTCTTACTTAAGCTCATGATTGTTAGGGGTGAGAATAAGTTAGGCCGAACTAGGTCCCGATAAGCTCGAGCCTGACCTAAGTTTCAATCTCAAGGCCTAAGCCAGACCTATTAACCTGATTTAAGTCAATTTTTAAGGTCTGAGTATGACCTACTTCAAAGCCTAACTTGATCTAGAAATCTATTTAAAAGTCTATTTTTCAACAAGACCTTTAAGTGGGGTTTTTGACAAAACTGAGTTCCTTTTAAAAACTATGTACCAGTTTAGGGTTGTTCTGAAACTATTTACCAATGGGAGGTCGTTTTGAATATTTTATTATTTTTCGGTCTGACGGATCAAAGGCGCCACTGCAGATGGCGCCACACTTTTTATAAAAAAAAATCAAAAAAAATCAAAAGGGGAGGCACCAACTGCAGTGGTGCCTCTACCCCTACGCATCGCTCTGAAGAGTGCATCAGTAGCGCCATCGTAGAAAGCCCTTCTTTTTTTATTTTTTTTGACTTTTTACAAAAATTAAAAAATTTATTTATAAAAAAACTCATTCACCAGATAATGAACTGAATTCACCAGATATTTGTACATGATTCACCAGATATTTGCACATACTTAACCAACAAATTTATTTCTCAAAAAAACCTATTCACCAGATAATGAACTGAATTCACCAGATATTTATACCCGATTCACCATATATTTGCACATACTTAACCAAAAAAATTATTTCTCAAAAAAACCATTCTCCAGACAAGGAGTTGACCATGTCTAATCCTCTGATCCTAATAAATGAATCCCTTCCTGATCAAGCAACCAACAAACAAAATAAATAAAATAATAGAAAATAATAAAATAACCAATAAAACAGACAAAATAATAAAATAATTGAAATAAAAAAATCCCAAATATTTGTGAGGCCTCCACCTCAGCACTACAGGAGGCATAAAAAATAATAGCAATAACAATTTACACCAAAAAGCATTCGCTGCCTTCTTCCCACAGAGAGAGGAAGTTTTTTACTGAACTGAACAAAATACAAAGAGAAAAATGTTCGCGGAAGAGAATGGTCTGAAGGGAGACCCAAGGCCCCCAGCCATCTCCCAAGCAAGGAACTGATCTCGATTTTTTGACCAAACTGTGATCCTTTTTGATAAAATATCTATATAAAAAAACAAGAAGTAATAAAAAAAATCCCTTAATAATGAGTAGCAAATAATATCGTAGTAGGCATAAAAAAATAATAGCAATAACAATTTACACCAATAAATATTCATCAATTATTACAGTAGTAAAAAAAAAATTATTTGGTGAGAGCATTGCAGAAAATCTCCGGAGTGAAATTAAGAAGATGAGTTTACCTGAGATGAATATTCCTTGATCCTGTCGCTGATGGTTCCGTCTAAAGCTCTCTCAGCAAGCTCATAATATACAGTATTGCCTTCGGGACCACTAACTTTGTCCTTCTGCAAGTACCTATTTGGTGAATATGTGTAAATATCTGGTAAATCGGGTACAAATATCTGGTGAATTCAGTTCATTATCTGGTGAATGGTTTTTTTTGTGAAATAATTTTTTTGGTTAAGTATGTGCAAATATCTGGTGAATCGAGTATAAATATCTGGTGAATTCAGTTCATTATCTGGTGAATAGGTTTTTTTGAGAAATAAATTTTTTGGTTAAGTATGTGCAAATATCTGGTGAATCATGTACAAATATCTGGTGAATTCAGTTCATTATCTGGTGAATGAGTTTTTTTATAAATAATTTTTTTAAAAAGTCAATTTTTTTTTTTAAAAAAGTGGCTGCTACAGTGCGAAACTGTAGCAGTGGGTAGGGGTAGAGGCGCCACTGCAGTTGGCGCCTCCCCTTTTGATTTTTTTATTTTTATAAAATGTGTGGCGCCATCTGCAATGGCGCCTTCAAAGGCGCCATCTGCAGTGACGCCTTTGACCCGTCAGACCAAAAAATAATAAAATATTCAAAACGACCCCCTATTGGTAAATAGTTTCAGAACAACCCTAAACTGATAAATAGTTTCTAAAAGGAACCCAGTTTGATCAAAAACCCCCTTTAAGTGTGTGTTTGGAAGAGCGTTTGACAAACATGATTTTGAGTGGAATTGATTTTAATAGAATTAAGTTTGAAGTGAAATGATTTATGTTTGGATGTTTTTATTTTTAAAGTAAGTTTGATGTAAATTTAGTGTAATTTGAGACTAAAAATCACGTTCGGGGGCAGAAGCTATAAATTCTAGTTTCAAGTTAGAATTGATTCCAGAGGCAAGATCAATTCTAGTCAAAAACATCCAAACATGTCAAAATCATTTTTTTTTGGTTTTTGGAATCACTTTTGCCTCTCACAAGAGTGAATCCAAACATACACTAAATATGTCTCAATTTGTAAATGAGCCATAAGCCTTCTAAGTCTCTACGAATAAAGAGATGGATATGCCTGTACTAATAAATAGGCCCATAAGCAAGTTTTCACAAATATATATACAAGTAGATCTTTACATTTAAATATGTCAATAGACATTTATTTTCAATTATTATAAATAATATATTACATTAATATATATATATATATATATATATATATATATATATATATATATATATGTGTGTGTGTGTGTGTTATATAGACTGGTATGATATGTCTAATAGACTTTAGCTAATCCCTAATTAATTCTGTGTGTCCTGGGCGATAATTAAGAAACAAATTAATTTTATGGGAAAAATTTAATATAATACTTCTTAATTTATTAAATATATCTCTTAAAATATATCTCCAGTCGCATCAGCGCGAAGGAGCATGTCTAAAATGACCAAAGTTCATTTTGTCATTTTCCCTTGTATGAACTTGTTTTTCCTTTTTCGTTTCTTTTGTCTTGTGGTTTTTAATTTCTACACTGTATCAATTTTTTTTTTTACTTTTAACACACTCCTCTTAATACACTTTATATTATTGAGTGTATTTTATATAAGATCATATATTTTGATAGGTCTCACATAAAATCCATCCAATAATAAATAGTATGTTGAGGAGGAAGATGATAAAAAATGTATTTTTTAGCATTTTTCGTAATTGCAATAAGATGCACATATGCTGCACATTTAACATATCTGAAAAAATAAAAAGTTTTAAAAATAGGTAAAATAAGTTATAATACAATAGTAAAAGTATATATAATTATATAAACATTATTTTTTGAAAATAAAAAATACTTGTCGAACATATTTTTGTGTATGGCTCCTCACAGTACTGTATTGATAAAACCTTAATGTAAATGAGCAAAAATTCAACTAAACTTTAAAATAATTGTATAGTAAATAGTTTTGCTAATTATTGTTTTTAAAGCAATGATTAAATTTTTTGAATAAAATTAAGTTTTAAATGATACATCACTTCTTAATTTATTAATGATTTAATTGATTTGTACCGTTAGTATAAAAAAATTATATTATCAATTAATCATAAATTATCATATTATTAAAAATTATTTAACTCTTATAATAAATTATCTTAAAAATCACATATAAAATGATTTGTGATTGATTGATAATGTAAAATGATGTATCAAAATTAAACTTGTTTAATAAATACACTATTTTAACCCCACTTATAAATTGAGTGTAAAGGTATGTCAGTAGTAACTTCACTGAAAAATAATGTGCTAGAAAAAGGGCATTCAGTTCAGGAAGCACAGAGCCCAGTTATTATAAATTCATTATCAGTAACTCAAATCTCACCTTCACACCACTTGTATTGTTTTTATTTTTCCACCCTGAGTGAGATAGATTGTGTGTAGAGTGTGAGAAGCATACATAGTTAAAACTCTATCTATCTAAACTAGTTAGCAACAATGGTGGTCAAGAAACCAAAGATTGTGATAATTGGAGCAGGAATGGCAGGCCTCACAGCAGCCAATAAGCTCTACACTTCCACTGCTTCCAAGGACTTGTTTGAGCTTTGTGTTGTTGAAGGTGGAACAAGGATTGGTGGCAGAATCAACACCTCAGAGTTTGGTGGTGACAGGATTGAGATGGGTGCTACTTGGATCCATGGAATTGGAGGCAGCCCAATTCACAAGATTGCTCAAGAGATCCATTCACTTCACTCTGACCAACCTTGGGAGTGCATGGATGGGAACACAGATGACACAACCACCATTGCTGAAGGTGGCTTCCTCCTACACCCTTCCATTGTTGAGCCTATCACAAAGCTTTACAAGAACTTGATGGACTATTCCCAAGGGAAGCTCACTGAAGACACTGCAAAAGGAGAAGTTGAGAGTTTCTATTATAAGCTTGCTGCTAAAGCTTCCAAAGGTGGCTCTGGGAACCTTAGTATTGGTTCTTTTCTCAGACAAGGACTTGATGCTTACTGGGGTTCAGTGAAAGGGCAAGAGGAGCTCAAAGGGTATGGGAATTGGAGCAGGAAGTTGCTTGAAGAAGCAATCTTTGCAATGCATGAGAACACTCAGAGGACTTATACATCAGCTGGTGACCTGTTTAGTCTAGATTATGGTGCTGAGAGTGAGTACAGAATGTTTCCAGGTGAAGAAATCACAATTGCCAAAGGGTATTTGAGCATCATTGAGTCCTTAGCTTCTGTGCTACCACCTGGTTTAGTTCAGTTAGGTAGGAAAGTCACAAAGATTGAATGGCAGCCCCAAAAAGATGATGATGATGGGAGGAAGATTGTGGAAAATGGTTGTTGTTCTAGGCCTGTGAAGCTGCATTTTTGTGATGGTTCTGTGATGTATGCTGATCATGTCATTGTCACTGTTTCACTGGGGGTGCTAAAAGCTGCTATTCATGATGATTCAGGTATGTTCTTCTGTCCCCCTCTTCCACCTTCCAAGGCTGAAGCAATTTCAAGGCTTGGTTTTGGTGTTGTTAACAAGTTGTTTATGCAATTGAGTCCATCACAGCATGAACAACACCACTCCAAAGGGTTCCCTTTCTTGCAAATGGTTTTTCATTCACCTCAATCTGAGATGAGGCACAAGAAAATACCATGGTGGATAAGGAGAACAGCTACCCTTTTCCCCATCTACAACAATTCTAGTGTCCTCCTATCTTGGTTTTCTGGGGAAGAAGCAATAGCACTTGAGTCACTCAAAGATGAAGAGATCATCAATGGGGTTTCAACAACAGTTTCAAGCTTACTATCACATTCCAAGTGGCAAAGGGATTCTAGTTCACATAAATTATGCAATGGGAATGTGAATTCTGATGAGAGGTCTCACCAAAATGAAGTGAAATTCAGTCAAGTCTTGAAGAGCAAATGGGGAACTGATCCTTTATTTTTAGGCTCATACTGTTATGTTGAAGTAGGATCAAGTGGTGATGATTTAGATACAATGGCTGAGCCATTGCCAAAAGATAGCATTTTTCATCCTTCTGCTTCATCTCCACTTCAAATTTTGTTTGCAGGGGAAGCAACTCACAGAACCCATTATTCTACAACTCATGGAGCTTACTTCAGTGGTCTTAGGGAAGCTAATAGGCTTCTTCAACATTATCACTGTGTTGGGATTTATAACAACTAGTAATTTTTATTTTATTTTCCTTTTTTACCCTTTTTCAAATTTTGAACATTAATCTCTATGATATTATTCCCATTTTCATCCTAAACATCTTTGTTTCTCTTTAAGGAAAGTACTGAGTGATTGGGAAAAATCAAAATTAGAAGGGGCAAGATGAATAGTGAGATGGGGACATTTAGCTGTATTGCTTGAAGTAATTTTCCCCCAATATATTACTTTTTCTTCATTTATGAGTGTAGTTTTCTTTTCATATGTTAAAAAGAAAACTAGATGAGATTTTTACTGATATTAAGAATTCTGGCCTTGGATGCTACCACCATGTGTGTCCTCTGGCTTCTCTCAAAGGACAGGATCCGCCAAACACGGCTCTTTCCATCTTGGAATCTCCTAGTCACTTCTTCAATGAAATGAAATATAGCTTGTTAACTTTGCTCAGGCCTATGTACCAACTTTACTCAACTTTTGATGCTACCTTAATCAAAGTTGGTCCTTGATTTGGTATGAAGCTTCTATAATTATTAACACGGTAAGTTGTTCGATTCTTGTCATCCCATTTTACATAATTTATTTGAACTTCAACATAAAACAAAATGAACATGTACATCAAGGGTGGATCTAGATAATTTTTCATCAAGGGCCAAAGTGAACAACATTTTGTTGTTTAAGGAGCTAACAAAATTGTCATTCATTTATTTATTTTTGTTAAACTATATTTTGTTCCTATACGTGACGTCCGTTTTCAACTTGATCCCTATATGTAAAATTTCGATGCTTGTCCTCACCACTTATTAGTGTGATAACATAATTTATTGGAGTTAAGTATAAAGACTAAATTAAAAATGATTATCACATATAAGAATCAGAGTGAAAATGATTATACAGTACTGGGACAAAAATTGTTCCTATACCAAAAAAGTATGTTTGATCATTGAATGTGACAATCATTTGGCCATAATATATTTTTTTTACCGTGTCATTGGTATGAAGTATCCACCGGCGTAAACAGCGTCCATCAAGGGACTTGCATGCCATTTAAGGGTTGCCCATCTCAGCTAGGTTTTTTTTCCTTATACAAGAGTCATGAGTCGAACATTTGACCATTCGCTTAAGGATCTCGAGGCAATTACCATTCTGACTAACTACATGTTGGTATTTGACCCCTATATTTTAACTTCAACATATGGTGTTATAACAACAATGGGTGATGATCAAATTGAAAATAATTGTGTATACAAGGACTGAATTAATAATTTTTTATACAGTGTCCAAGTTGAAAACAAGTACCACATTTAGGGTCAAAAATATAGTTCAACCTTTTTTAGGGTGAGGAGGATACATTACCCTCTGCTCTTGATTTATGTTGATTATGCCTTGAGCCCAAAACTCCCTTCACAAGTAAATGCATTATTACATATATATATATATATAAAACCATTCCTCTGCCATAAAACCATTGCTTATATTTCACAACAATGGATTAAAATTACTTTTGCTTTGAAAATAATAATGAAAAAAAGAAAGAAAGATAGTTGGTTAAGATTTAAATGTAAATAAGTGGTGTGATAAAGAAAGTAGTGAAAACAATCATGTTTATACGAAGCACCTAAGAGTAACACCCTTTAACATAAAACTCAAAAAGCAATCCTTTGTTTGGGTGAGATTAGAGCTGTGACTGTGAGAAGTTGGGACAATAAATGAGCTGGCTGTGATTCACATGAAAATGGATAGATAGAATAGAGGCACCAATGGTAGGGTCCCCCATCTTTGCACCTCTCCTGTCCCCATGACCAGTTGCGTTCGATCAGACCAATAACCAAAATGTCCTTTAACTATGAGACAGAATTTTAGATGCTTATGGCCATCTGATCTTTTCTGCAGAACCTCTCTTGGTCAGGATTCATGAAAATGACTGGTCCCATTCCCTGCCTAGCATAGTACGTATATATGTATCACTTCACATCAAGTACAGTCGGCAAAATCAAAATGGCTATGTGAAAAAAATAAAAAGGAATCAGTTGCAACTTAATGATAAAAGCGTAAAGGTGGTATTAATGCAAATGATTATAAGTAATGTTATTTTCTTTTCTGGGTTCCATCTAATCATCTTGCAATGGAAAGTTTTACCGTTTGGATCCGCGTTACCACCGTGTAGACGTGCGTCCATGTGAGATAATGACTTTGTAGCATATATACAGATACGTTACAGCATAAAACCAGAAAACTGAGATTATGCAGTAAAGAAAACTGAACAACACATGACAATTTAACGTGGTTCAACAAAAGTAAACTACATCTATAGGCAGTCGGAGACTTTTCTTATTCGAGGAGCACAATTTTTTGAGAGATACAATCAACAGTCACACAATAATTTTTTTGAGTAAAGATATTTGGACACATAATTTGAACATCTTATATAGACAGACACCGTATGATTTTATTGAGAGTGATAAAATACATGATACGAAAGAAGAACACACTCAATAAGTAGGATGAGTATTTTTATACAGTATTAAATATCATTTTTGTGTCTAAATATCATTTCTTTAAATTTTACACTAACACACAACCCATTTTTGGTCCAGCTTACAGGAAGAAAAAAAAAAGCATTTGGTCCATACTGGCCGAGCCCAGGGCACTAACCTCGCATCTTTTCTCCTTAAATTCTGATCTCCAAAAATATTGGGGCCAGTTATAATTCGGGCAACCACTTAACAACATTTAAGTTATCTCACTAATATATATATATATATATATATATATATATATATATATATATATGAGATTTGGTAACGTAGACATACTCATTTTATTTTTTAAAAGGTATACGTTAGCAAGCTAGTATTTTCCACGTTTTAGTTATAACTTGTTAACGTATTCTTTTTGGGTGGGTGTACGCTAGCAAACCCTTTTTTGGACTTGCTAATTTATACCCACCCATTTTTAGAATGACTATACTAACAAGTTACATCTTCGAAGATATTTTTTAATTTTTTTAGTTATAACTTACTAACATATACCTTCCAAAAATGGATGGACATACGTTAAGTAAATTATATATATATATATATATATATATATATATATATGAAGCATTTCTCCGGAAGGATTGGATGGGCATAAATGTAGGCCTTAAAGTAGGTCCACATGTGTTAATCATTGGCTTAACTCACAGATTTCCCTTCCCCTCTTCCTTCATTTTTCATATGGAACACCAACAACGTCACATGGAATAACAACCTGTGTTTTTCGGTCACTAAAATCCCGCCAATAGCTTCATGTGTTTGCTTGATAATGATAACAGATTATCTAAGAATATCTGTTTGGTGACTGTGTGGTCAAATCAAGTGCTCTCTATTATTGTAAGATTTCCCCAGACTCTCCCCGTTCCCCATTTCATGTTTTAAACTCAACCCTTCTCCTCCTTTTAAAAGAGAAAATAAGGAAAAGAAAAGGAAAAAATTGGAATGGTCCACTTGCTCTCTATTTTTGCCTCTTGTGGGCTTCAATCACCCTTTGATGATTGCATATCACAGACCAAGCTGTCATCTAGTCTTTTGTCTTATACATAAACGAACAAATGAGAATCTACCTTCGTTTACCCTACTCAATGGCTAATCCAACGTACATGTACATAATTACTAAAACATGGCCCCTTTTGCCTTATTAATCATAATTTAAAATCACCTTCATCAACAATACTCCCTGCTCACCACGATATATAATTGTTAACAATATATGAGTGATATTTGGAAGAGCTTATTTAAACTCCTTTTGACTTATCTGATGATATAAGCTTTTCTGCAGTGTGTTTGACAGAACTTATAAAAATAACTTATGACATCCCATAGGGAGTTTTTGACTTATTTTCATAAGTCACTGGAAGAAGCTTATGGAATTATCATAAGAGCTTATGCACTAAACACCATCTCCGTGTTTTTCACAATTCGAATCCTCTCATGCCCCTTTCTTTCTTTTTTTCTTTAAGCGCTTATGACATAAACTCTCATGTGATAAGGTCTTATGTGATAAGCTCTTAGTTAAGTTGTTTACCCAAACGCACCCATGGTCTGTTTGTGTAACCAAGTTGATGTGTCAATGAATTATCCAATTAAATTCTAAACATTATTAAAGTTAATGAGATAATCTTTCAATGCCGCATAAGCCTACTCAAGTTTAAGGTGTTTTTGGTTTGGAACCTACCGTAAATATGATATTTGGCTTCACAGTATATCCACCTGGGTATCCTACAATTTTGGCCCTTTGGATCGGCTGAGACTAATTCCTGCTTTGGTGTTTTGCCTTTCGATTTTGTTCATCTTGACAAGTAGGACCATCGAAATGACTACACCTACACATGGAAAGATTTTACTATAATGTGTTAACACTTTTCATTTTGAACTCTCCAATGGTCTCTCATTATTTATTTTCTTTGTTTTTCTTCTTTTCAATAAATTTATGGTGACTCAATCGCCTTGGATAAAAAAAATCTCCGATATTGTAAGCAACTCGTTTGCTTGCTTCAATCAAAAGTTGTATTGTGCTATTACCCACATAATTTCCCTCTCATTGATCCAAATTAATAACGTAAGGTTGGAAATTAGTGAACCATTACTTGCCTATATATCATGCACTTAGTAGCAAGAGAATTAATTTATTCACTAATTGAATGACGGGAAATTTAGGAAAAATACTTTTGTTAACACCAAAATTCAAGTTATGAGCCATCAATCCGGTAGACTAACATTTGGACCAATAGCCGAGTAGCACTTGTTGAATCAAGAATAACTTAAGAGATATATATGAGGTAGAATGATATGGGCGGAGCTTCTGAGCCAACATGTGCTTGAAAGTCGCTAGTGGACTGACTCATGTATTGGGTGATTAAGCTAAATAATGCAAATATTCGTCAATCAGTTGAACCAAGATCGATTAAATCAAGATTAGCGGAACCAAGATTAGCTAAACTAAGATCAGCTGAACTAGGATGAGATGAACGCAGTTACTAAGTTAAGATAGATAGCAAAGAAGTAGCAATTGAGCCTAGTTTAGTCGAGAAGATTTAGTTGAAGCAGAGTTAGCTGAACGGGGCTACTAAGTCGAGATGGGCTTTGAGGTCAATATTGGGCCTCAATGGATTGTTGTGAATGTTGATCAAATGGGCCCAAAAGGCTTTAATCATATTCAAAAAAGGAAGTGGTATGATAGAAGTTTAGAACTGACCAAGTCAAAAGTAATTTCAACCATTTAACCACTTCCCAAGATTTTCGGGATGAAGTTTAAGGTGATTTTAGAGGGAGAATATATATGAATAAAGAAGCCTACCAGTTGGAATCCAGGACAGTTCATGAGTTGGCCAAGTCAAGGTCGACTTGCGGGAATAATCACTTCCTTAACTATAGGAATATTGATGACATGGTTAGCTAATGGTACAGTTAGTTGAGACAAGTGATTTTGGTCCATAACCTCGCTGATCGAGAGGTTACAGGTTCATGAATTGACCAAGTCAAGGACGTACGTAAAGACTCAATGACTCATTCCCCTAAAAATACAGATATAGAGGAGGCGGTCAGCTGATGGACCAGTTAGCTGATGCAGGCTGTTTTGGTCAATAACTAAGCTGACTGAGCAATATACCTACACTATTGTTGCTAACCATGATTTGATATGATGTAAATTGTGGGTTATTGGGCGCTAGAGACAATGGTAGTGTAGGATATAAATATCAATTATTGTAAAGTTAATTTTGAGGACAATTATGTTTATTTTGATGTTTTCCTTTATCGTTTTTTATCCTTTAATTTTCATACAACCTTAGATTTATGTATATTGTCAACTAATCAAAATTGTCGTATCATTAAAATGTTTGATTTTTATCATGCTATTATCAACCACTTGTTAGGAAATTTAGAAGAAATACCTTAAAAGATGAAAACTATCATCAAACCAAAATCATTCATGTCAAATCATCAATAGAATAAATAGAACAAAAGTGTACCCAAATCCACATAAGATTAAGATCGCATGAACTCGAGTGTTCTTGATCTTCCAAGCCTATATGCACAACTCTTCTCGAAGAGTACAAAGCTTCTCCTTTACTAGTGATAGGATGTTAGAAAAGTATTATACATATGACTTGGGAACTGTACCCTTTTGTAATATGTAAGTATCTCCCTTTCATAAAGAGTGATGTCTTTTGAACTTTTCTTATTTCTATTTTGACTCATCATAAAATGTAATAGAACTTTTGGTATTTATCCATTATAAAGCTTGTGCCAAATTAGATATCTTTAAGTTCAATACCTTAAGCCTTGAAAGATCACTTTAAATGAATTAATACTTTAAATAGCTTATAAAAGTACATGATTATTGATGTGTGTTGACCCACATGTTAGATAAATATTCAACATTGAATTCTAATAAAATAAAATTAATCGACCTAGGATGTAAAGCACATCGGGATTCTTAATGTCTTATTGTGTTCTTTAACCAATGGATGTTGTAGAAGTGTTCACATATTATATACGTACCACTCAACCCCATAGCCTATTGCTTTTCTGTTTATTCAGTTGGATGTACTTTAATCATTCTCTTTTTCAAAAATTATGATTCCTATCATTTTCACCTTTGGACAATATTTCTTTAACTTTACGTGTCCAACTTATTTATCATAATGATCCTGCTTTTCCTTTTTCTGCAAATCTTAGATTAAAAGGTTAATCATATATGATTAAGAGATCTCTGTTCCTTTATTCTTTTCTAATGAGAATAACTTTTTTTCAATTCTTGGAGAGCCAATGATGACAAAAAAGAAGATGACAGAGTTAAGTAATCACATTGGGGTCTGGAATTTTCCTTAGGAAGGCCTATAGGTGATGGTAGGACTAGGCCCTTTAGTTAAATAGTAAGGAAAGATCAAAGTAGTAGGCCACTTAAACCTTGAGAATGGAATCTAGAGGTGTAGCCCTAGTCTTAGGCTAATAGATTGTTTTGAAGTTTTCCAAATTCTTTTTGAAAAGATATTTTCTGTACATCCTAAATATATTATCAGTGTGAAACATGCGTTTGATATTTGATATTATTGTATATATATTGTATGTAAAACTAAAATAAATATACTGAATGTTCAAATAATATAACTTTATTTTTTCATTTTTATTTTATTTTTTGAGATTGTCATGGTACTTGAAGTAGTTGATCCAATTATTTACTGTTGTGCTCATTCTCTTTCATGATGATTGAAGGAAAGCTAGCAGAGAACAATAGTTTAGCTGGACATGTCCATGACATGAGAAAGACAGTCCTCCTGAAATCTGTTTTAATAAGAAAATTGATAAAAGCTGTGAGGGTAAGGGATTCACTAATCCCAAGAATTGGCTTAATGTGTTTTCTAGGAGAAAATTAAGAAAATAAATTGAAAGGGGTGTCTCAACACTGCCTACAGTTCATGCTAACTATTACCTGTCTCTTTTACTTGGTAATAGCTTCTTATCAGAAGTGTTCTCTAATCAGTACTTTCTTTTATGATCTAGCAGCTTGAAGCTTGTGATTTTTGGACAGCCAAACTGGTCAAATATGAAGTCTTGGATGTAATAAAAATATTTGAAAACAATAATATAACAAGGATTGGACAAGATACAAACATTCTGACTATAACTGCTATTATTAAAATGGAAAATGATAATGATCAATTGAACCTTTTGTTTTTTGGCCATAATGATCAATTGACCCTGAAACTCTTCTTTTCTTTTGTTTTGTTGTGGGGTGGGGAATGTAGTATATCTGCTAATTTATAAAGTTATAATCCTAAGATGCACTAACTTTTCCTTTCTTTAATTTACACACAAAAAACAAAAGGAAGTGAACTTTGAGGACAAATGATCTGATACCCTAATATCTGGATTGATTGATGCATTATTAATGGCTAATAGGATTTTGAGGGCTGAAAACATGAAAGCTAGTGGGATGTTTATCCCGAGATATTTTTTTGTCTGAAATGAATGTCTTGACACTGCCACTAATTCATATTAATCGTGTCATATCTGCTTGCTATAGTTCTATGCTTTTGTATCCTAGGACTATTATCTTAATGACTTGTTCATTCAATAATCAGCTACTTTCACTCAGGATTAATCCTGCAAGAAACATAAAATCTGTAAAGTGATCTCAGAAAGATTTTTTGTTTTCAACTTTTCATTACTGTGAGTTGATATTTGTTTTTCTTAAGAAGAGAAACATTTATTTTCCTTTTGGACCCCTTTATTTTTAAGTGTAAGGGGAAATGTATAACTGAAAGTTAGTTACACATAATTGATGTATAACTGAAAGTTAGTTACACTGATATAATCAGTTAGTTCTGTTAAGTGTTACTTAAAGCTAACTCTAGCTTATAGCTCATTGTATATATACAGCAAATGTATCATTACACAAACTGAGTCAACTCAATACAATCCAATATAATTCCAATCACTCTCTTCTCTCTATTTCGATTCCCTCTTTCATCTTGATGTTCTGATAACTTTATGGTATCGGAGCTCAAGTTCGAGCTCCTGGAATGGCAGCCACACCTGCACCTGCGCAAACTCAGATCACTCAATTTATGGTTCCAATCTCAGTGAAGTTGGACGATGAAAATTGGCTCACTCGGAAGATGCAAGCTATGGGTACAATCAAGGCACACAAACTGCAAAAGTTCATCTCTGATTCGAACTCTGGAGGAAAACCTAGAAAATTCTTGACCGATGAAGATGAAATCTTGGGAAAAGTCAGTGATGCTTATGAAAATTGGGAACAACAAGATCAACATGTGTTTACTTGGCTCTTGGCTTCCCTGTCTCCAAATTTACATGCAAGAATGGTTGGTTCTGAACATGCTTTTCAAATCTGGCAGAAGCTTCTTGTCTATTTTGCTACCCAAACGAGAGCCAAGGTAAGCCAATTGAAAACTCAGCTGAAAAGTATCAAGAAAATAGCTTCTATGAATGAATATCTTCTTTCCATAAAAAAGATTGTGGATACCCTAGCTTCAGTAGGTTCTCCTATAAGTGATTCTGAGCACATACAAATTATTCTAGATGGCTTATCAGATGAATATGATTCTATAGTCACCTCTATAATCTCAAGAACAGGCCCTTATTCCATACCTGAAATGGAAACTTTGCTTATGACAATTGAAGAAAGAATAGAAAAGCATAAGACTAGTGTCACTGATGTGTCTATGCAAGCCAACTTGGCTCAAAATCAACAACAAAACCAGTATCAGAATAGTTATGACAAAAACAATAGCCACTATGAAAGAGGAAACAACAGTAGAGCACCAAATTACAGCTCAAACCGAGGAAGATTCAATGGTAACAACTCATACAAAGGAGGCTTCAATAGAGGTGATGAGTGTGATTTCACCTCATATTTCATGTACATTTCTGCATGCATTTTCATTTAGTTTAGGCATATTTAAATTGATTTTTATTAGTTTTTACCTTGGAACGGGTGAGACGGTTTCGTGGTGTTGTTTTGCAGGAATTTAGGGTAAAATGCTCAAGATTGACCATGATGGAGCTCGGATGAAGATAGAGCTTGAAAAGTGAAGAAAATGTACCAAACAGAGCCCATCACGGCCTAGCCGTGATGACCATCACGGCCATGATCGAGCAGAGCTAAAAAGGAAGAAAGCCTAAAGTCAGAATTGGTCACGGCCTAGCCGTGATGGCCATCACGGTCGTGACCTGTCAGCTGAACCAGACCCCCAAAAGTCATAACTGGTCACGGTCTTGCCGTGATGCCCATCACGGTCGTGACCTGCTAGTTGAACCAGACAGAACGGATCACGGCCTTCCCGTGATGCGTATCACGGCCGTGACAGATCAAAATTTGAAGGCGCGCCCAAGGCAGAACACGTCACGGCCTGGCCGTGATGGCCATCACAGCCGTGACGCCCGCCCAATTTATAAATAGGCATCTGGGCGGAACAGAAAAAGGATCCTGAACCCTAAAACATATTCTCTGGACCAAAGGTTGTTGTGGCTGCTGTGGAAACCTTCCATGGAGTTCTTTCCTTCCTTTATTCCTATTTCTTTTCTTTTGGTTGTCTCTATGATTATGTGTAGCTAAACCCCCTTCTTGTTGGGGTTAGATGAAGGCTTTTCTGAACTTGGTTGTCTCATGATTTGGTTGTAATACAAATTCCTATATCTTTATGAGTATTTGATTCCATGCTTAATGCTTTTCTTGGCTTGATCACCCTTGGAATGATTTGTTGCTTTGATAGACAATTGAAAATTTGATGTTAAAGCATGCTCATGAATCAAATGCAAAGTAGTCCATGAATCTAGACATAGGTCTTGGGGTGCTTGCAATCTTATAAATTTTGGCTCTTTACGCAAAATCTCATGTTAATCCACCTAAGACATTAGGGTTTAATTTGGGGTTTTAGGCTCATTCCACCAAGACATTAGGGTTTGAGTATTTCAGAAGATTTGATTGTCATAATTGAATTAGGAATTGTGTTATTAACCATTTCATTGCAATCAAGGGAGGATTAGCCTAGTCTAACCCTGGCAATTCCATCCATTTGTTAACCTCATCTCTTTTGCTTGTCAAGTGTTTGCAAAAATTCCTAAAAGACCAAAAACATTTTATTCTTGTTTGTTTTGTTACATTTTAGAACTCCCTTCCATCCAAACGATCGCCTAGATAGTAGTCCGATTTGCGAAGTGGTACTTGTCCGCGATTCCTGAGAACGATATCCGATCTCGCTACCGTATTACTTGTATGACTAGGTATACTTGCCTAGATTCGTCTCAACAAGTTTTTGGTGCCGTTGCCGAGGATCGGTGTGCCAATATCACGAGTACCAAAGGGGACTCCTAATTTAGGCATTTTTTTCTTTGCTGTCCTATTGCTGCTGTTTTTCTCTTTTTTTTCCTGTTTTCCTTGTAACTGCATAAGTGTCCACTTGAAGCTTAACTTGTGCTTGCTATATTTGTTGTTGCTCTACTTTGCTCGTTTCCTTGTATGCGAGGTACAATCGATCCTGGGGAACTTCAATTCGACCCTAAGATCGAGAAGCTTTGTAGAAAGAATAGAAAGGAAGTCAAAGCAAGACAAAACAGAGGAGAAGCATCTTCTAGAGCATAAGAACCACAAGTTGAGTTACCAAGTGTGCAAGAATCGCAAGCTGAAGTAGCAATTGTCACCATGGCTGACAACAATGAACAAAGGAGGACAATGGGGGACTATACTTACCCTAAATTCGATAGATGTGGAACTCCAATTGTTAGACCTGCAGTGGCTTGTAACAACTTTGAGATAAAGGCATCACTTCTCAATCTTGTGCAGCAAAATCAATTTGGAGGTTTAGAGAGTGAAGACTCTCATTCTCACATTGGCACATTTATTGAGTTATGTGATACTATCAAGCTGAATGGAGCTTCCGATGAGGCTATTCATTTAAGGCTCTTCCCTTTCTCTTTGAGGGATCGGGCTAAGTCATGGCTTCAATCTCATCCTCATGGGAGCATTATCACTTGGAATGATTTGGTGAGCAAGTTCTTATCTCGTTTCTTCCCTCCATCAAGAATGATCAAGTTGAGATCGGAGATTAATGCCTTTGCACAGAAGGAGGGTGAATCACTTTATGAAGCATGGGAGAGGTTCAAATATTTGCTTACCGCTTGTCCAAATCATGAGTTAGAAACATGGCAACAAGTTGCAACCTTTGTCAATGGTCTCAACAGAAATTCTCGAAGTATGATTGAAGCGGCTGCAGGTGGAACATTGAGTCAAAAGACACCCGATGAAGCAAAGGCCTTGATTGAAACTATGGCTAATAATGATTATCAAATGCCTAGTTCTCGATCATTGGTCAAGAGAGGTGTTTTGGAGCTTGATGAATATGGTGCTCTTAAGGCGCAAATGATCGCTCTTACCAAGCAATTGGGGGCCATTCAACTACAGAATTCTCAATTACAAGCAGTCCAAGTTCAAGCCGTCTCAGTGTGCGACTTCTGTGGAGGTAACCATGCCAACGAAAATTGTGAAATCAGTGTTGTTGGAGGTCCGGGGCAAGAAGAAGTGAACTAAATGGGAAACCAAGGGCCTAAGCATGATCCTTTCTCTAACACCTACAATCTGGGGTGGCGTAGCCATCCTAACTTTGGTTGGAGACAAGGGCAAGGCTCAAGTTCTCAAGCAAAGCCTCCTTAAGAGAATTCAAGCAATTTGGAGAATATTCTATCCCAATTCATGCAAGCAACTCAAGCTAATATGAAGAATCAAGAATCCTCCATCAAGAATCTAGAGCACCAAATAGGCCAATTGGCAAAGTAAATGACGGAGAGACCTCAAGGAAAATTGCCGGGAGATACCGAGAAAAATCCAAAGGAGGATTGCAAGGCAATTACTACAAGAAGTGGGAAGGTGATGGTTCCACAAGAAAAAGAGAGAGAAGAAAAGATAGTTGATGAGGTGATCATTGAAGATGCAACCAATGAAGAACTAGAGACTT
The DNA here is from genome assembly GCA_030762895.1 of Sophora flavescens. NCBI lineage: Eukaryota > Viridiplantae > Streptophyta > Magnoliopsida > Fabales > Fabaceae > Sophora > Sophora flavescens. Next base: position 130,716,491 of record CM061069.1, read on the forward strand.
CCCGAGCCACTACCTCTAGTCCTATTGTTGTTGAAGTTGAAGAACCAAAGAGAGAAAAGTCGGTGGATGAAGAATTTGTAAGAAAGAAGACTAAAAGGCAAATTCTTGAAGAAGTTGACAATCCTAAGGAGTTGCCACCGTATTTCAAGATACCCTATCCTCAAAGGTTGAAGAAGGAGGTAAAGGATCAACAATTCTCGAAGTTCTTGGATGTGTTCAAAAAGTTGCAAATTAACATCCCTTTTGCTGAAGCTCTTCAAGAAATGCCTTCCTATGCCAAGTTTATGAAGGAGATTCTTTCTAACAAGAGGAAGTGGAAGGAGGAGACGGTCATGCTCACAGAAGAATGCAGTGCCATACTCCAAAGGAAGTTACCGATGAAGATGAAGGATCTGAGTAGCTTTACTATTCCATGTACTATTGGTCATTTGAACATTGGAAGAGCCTTGTGTTATCTTGGTGCAAGTATCAATCTTATGCCTCTCTCCATCTTCAAGAAGCTGGGAATTGGTGAAGTCAAGCCAACCGGGATCTCTCTCCAATTGGCGGATCGTTCCATTACGTATCCTTATGGTGTAGTGGAGGATTTATTGGTAAAAGTAGACAAGTTCATCTTTTCGGTAGACTTTGTGGTGTTGGATATTGCGGAAGATAGTGAGACTCCATTGATTCTTGGAAGGTCATTCCTAGCCACGGGTAAGGCTTTGATCGATGTAAATCAAGGGAAGTTGGTGCTTAGAGTCCAAGATGAAAAGGTCACCTTCAATGTTCTTGAAGCAATGGGACATCCAAGTGACAAAGATACATGTATGAGTGTGGACCTTGTTGAATCATTGACTGACAAGAGTGTGCAACAAACTTTTGAAGTTTCATTGGAAGCGGCTCTTATGGTTGAGAATATAGAAGTAGAGGTATGTGAGGAAGAAGTTGAGTTCATGGTTAAATCCCTTGAGGCTTGTCTAGTTTTGAATAATGATGAAGACAAAGTTGTGGAGGATGTGCGGATTGAAGACAAGGGTGAGACACCTAGGCTAGAGTTGAAGGAACTTCCGTCCCATCTTCGTTATGCTTTCCTTGGAGTGAATTCTTCATTCCCGGTGATCATTAGTAGCGGATTAAACTCCTTAGAGGAAGAGAAGTTGTTGAGAGTGCTTAGGGAGCACAAATCCGCAATTGGGTGGTCTATGTCCGACTTGAAAGGGATAAGTCCCTCATTTTGTATGCACAAAATCCTTTTGGAGGAAAACTTCAAGACGGTCAGACAATCCCAAAAAAGACTTAACCCAAACATGAAAGAAGTTGTAAGGAAGAAGGTTGTGAAGCTTTTGGATGCGGGTATAATTTATCCAATCTCCGATAGTCCATGGGTGAGTCTGGTCCAAGTTGTTCCAAAGAAAGGGGGGATGATGGTTGTTGCAAATGATAAAAATGAACTCATTCCCTCAAGGACCATCTCCGGATGGAGGGTGTGTATTGACTATAGAAGATTGAATGAGGCTACAAGAAAGGATCATTTTCCCCTGCCCTTCATTGATCAAATGTTAGAGAGATTGGCGGGCCATGCCTTTTATTGCTTCCTTGATGGATACTCAGGGTATAACCAAATTGTGGTTGACCCAAGGGACCAAGAGAAGACCGCCTTTACTTGTCCCTATGGCGTCTATACATATTGGAGGATGCCATTCGGGTTGTGTAATGCACCCGCCACTTTTCAAAGGTGCATGCTTTCCATATTTTCTGATATGACTGAAAAATTCATCGAGGTATTTATGGATGATTTTTTCGTATTTGGAAATTCTTTTGATGATTGTCTGAAAAATCTTGCATGAGTTTTGAAAAGATGCCAAGAAACTAACCTTGTTCTAAATTGGGAAAATTGTCATTTCATGGTTAGGGAAGGTATAGTTCTTGGTCATAAGATTTCATCATGGGGGATAGAAGTTGATAAGGCAAAAATTGAAGTAATCGAAAAACTTCCTCCTCCCATGAATGTAAAAGATGTTAGAAGCTTCTTAGGGCATGCGGGTTTCTATAGGAGATTTATAAAAGACTTTTCAAAGATTGTGAAACCCTTGTGCAAACTTTTGGTAGTTCATACTCCTTTTGTGTTTGATGATGATTGCATGCATGCTTTCCAACTTTTAAAGGAAAAACTCACCACCGCACCGGTCATTGCACCTCCAGATTGGAGTTTGCCATTTGAGTTAATGTGTGATGCAAGAGACTATGCGGTGGGAGCCATTTTGGGACAACGGAAAAATAAAGTGTTGCATGTTATTTACTATGCTAGTCGTGTGCTGAATGATGCTTAATTGAACTATACCACGACTGAAAAAGAATTGCTTGCTGTTGTGTTCGCATTTGATAAGTTTAGATCTTACTTGATTGGCTCTAGAACTATTGTGTACACTGACTATTCCGCTTTGAAGTATCTCATGACTAAACAGGATGCCAAGCCAAGGCTCATTAGGTGGGTACTACTGCTCCAAGAATTTGATTTAGATATAAAGGACAAGAAAGGAGTGGAGAATGTGGTAGCCGACCATTTGTCTAGACTTCCACAAGCAGATATTCAAGCAAAGGATGAGTTTCCAATTCAAGAAGAATTCCCGGATGAGAGGTTGTTTAGAGTGCAAGTGACACCTTGGTTTGCGGACATTGCAAATTACAAGGCCGCCAACAAGATTCCGAAGGACTTCAATGCACAACAAAGGAAGAAGCTCATCCATGATGCTAAATACTATGTATGGGATGAACCTTACCTTTTCAAAAGAGGTTCGGATGTAATTCTTAGAAGATGTATTCCAGAAGAAGAGATTAACGGGGTTCTGACTCATTGCCACAACTCACCTTATGGAGGAAACCTTGGTGGTGAGCGAACCGCCATGAAAATCTTGCAAAGTGGTTTGTTTTGGCCCACCATTTTTAAAGACTCTAGAGCTTGGGTAATGAAGTGTGACAAGTGTCAAAGAACCAGAAGTATATCCAAGAGAAATGAGATGCCCTTGAAGGGTATTTTAGAGGTGGAGCTCTTCGATGTGTGGGGGATCGACTTCATGGGTCCTTTCCCATCATCCTACAACAACAAGTATATTCTGGTTTCGGTTGACTATGTGAGTAAATGGGTAGAAGCTGTCCCAACTATGAAATATGATGCAAAAGCGGTGGTTAGTTTTGTGAGGAAGAACATCTTTACCCGATTTAGAACCCCTAGAGCCATTATTAGCAATGGGGGTACTCATTTTTGCAACAAAGAGTTCAATGCGGTGCTGGCCAAGTTTGGAGTCAATCATAAAGTTGCCACACCATACCACCCACAAACTAGTGGGCAAGTGGAGTTGTCTAATCGGGAATTGAAGAGGATCTTGGAGAAAACAGTGAATAATGCAAGAAAGGATTGGACAAAGAAGCTGGATGATGCACTTTGGGCCTATCGGACTGCATATAAAACACCTATTGGTATGTCACCCTACCAATTAGTGTTTGGAAAATCATGTCACCTTCCGGTAGAGCTCCAACACCGTGCTTTTTGGGCAGTGAAGGCCTTGAACTTTGATACGAAGCTGGATATGGACAAGAGACTGTTGCAATTGAATGAGTTGGATGAATTTCGATTGTTGGCATATGAGAGTGCAAGAATCTACAAGGAAAGAACAAAGTTTTGGCATGATAAGTACATTCTTCCCAAGCATTTTGAAAAAGGCCAATCAGTTTTGCTCTTTAATTCACGTCTCAAGATATTTCCGGGCAAGTTTAGATCAAGGTGGTCGGGTCCATTCTATGTCAAGTCAGTTTCTCCATTTGGTGCGGTTGAATTGGAAGATCCAGCGTCCGGATGCACTTTCACTGTTAATGGGCAAAGGCTCAAGCACTACCTTGGAGGAGACTTTGATCGTCAAACAGTCTCCATCCCTCTTAAAACACCCTCTTAGAGACCATCTTCCCCTCAAGCTAGTGACGTTAAAGAAGCACTTATTGGGAGGAAACCCAAGTTTTCTTTTCTTTTTCCATTTGTTTTTGAATTTAACTCTTGAATAATTTGAGAAGATCAAGAGGTTTGTTAAGTGTTTTCAGGGTAAGAAGGAAGGAGAAACAAAGTCAGAAACCATCACACCCAGGACGTGACACTGGTCACGACCGTGATGAGCTACCTAGAGAAGTCAGAAAGGATCATGGCCTGCCCGTGATCAGCATCACGGGCGTGATGAGAGGACCCTAAAGATCAGAGAGCATCACAGCCTGACCGTGATGGTGGTCACGGCCGCGACACATTTCCAACCTCCCTTTGACTAGGCATGTGAGCCAGCACCCGCTACCGCCTCGGTGAGTTGTTCCAATTTTCTCCTCTCTCTGTCTTGATTATTTACATTGGGGACTGATAAGCCTCTGACTCATATAGTTTTATGGCTAGTATGACCAGGGTTTTGTGCATATTATATCCTATTTTCACCCAAATTAGATTAGATTGTCCTCAAGCAAGGTTTTGAGTCTCTAAAGTAGTTTTAGGTTAATTTAGCCAGTTTTGAGTCAAATAATGCACTTATAGCTATTTCTTTGTTTTCAGGTTAAGCAGAAGTTGAGAGAATAAAGAATCAGGGGATTCGCCTCGCGAGAGTTTTTCTCGCCTCGCGAACCTGAAAGCCAGCAGAACAGTGAAAATGACATCCTCTCTGGTTCGCCCCGCGAACATCACCTCGCCTCGCGACCCTGAAGGATGACTGTTCCAGAAATATGCAAGCTCTCGGGGTCGCCTCGCGATAATGGAAGTCAGAAAGCATCACGATTGGCCCCTGATGTTCATAACGGGCGTAATAAGAAGACTCTTCAGTTCTTCGCCCTGCGAGAAGACCAAACGTTGCTGACTCTTCATGATATTTTCCTAGCGAATGATGGCTCGCCTCGCGAGTGGGCTAAATTTCTGAAGAAGTATAAAAGACTGTTATGGGCAGATTGAAAAGACTTTTGCTTCTCCATTGTTTTTACCTTTTTCTGTGTGTTTTTGTTTTTCCATGGAGAACTAAGTTTCTAGGATTAATCTATTGTAATCGATTTCCACTACACTTGAGGTTCTTGTATTTCCTGTTTTGTATGCTTTTCCCTTTTCAATGCCATGCTTTATATTTCTGTTTGCTTAATTCAGGAGTATATTGTGTTGTGTTGATTTATTTTCGGTGATATTATGTTCCTATAACTAATCGCGTCTGCTTAATTCGCGTGTGTACGTTTCGTGTTCGCTAGTTCACGAAGGGCTTAACCCCGTTTGCTTAATTCGGGAATAGGGACATGTATCTGTAGTAGTGGTTTCGCTTGTAAATTGTTGCTACAACCGGGAGGGGATTAGAATCTGCTTAGGGCTTGGAAATTGCATGAACCTATGATAGTTGGAAAATCGAGAACAATAGATTAATCGTTTTTAGCTATTTGACAATCTCTTTGAATTGCCTTGTTTCATTGCTCTGTTATTATTTTGTTTTCTTATTTGCATCCCAATCCAAACCCCCCCCCCCCCCCCCCCCCAAAAAAAACTGATTTTTGTGATAAATAACACTTTAAGAGTCCTTGTGAGACGACATCCGAGTTGTCGCCCTAAACTACAGTTTTAAAACCCGCTCGTTCTTTTTGGCGCGTGCGCGACCAGGGACAATGTAAGTTTTTAAGCTTGGGGTAGGGGCATTTTTGAAATTTTTGAAATTTTGCATTTTCATGTTGCATTCATATAGGCATAGCTTTGCATGATCACATGATTCGATTGCTCCTTGCTTAAAGTATGCATCCAATTGTGAGAACTGAGTGCCAATTGAATTGAGATAGTGAATTTTTGAACCCAATTTTTCAATTCTTGTGATAAGGTTACAAATAAAAACTCTTGAGATGATCTTTGATAGTTGATAATTAGCATACGGTGCCTTAGATTTCTGTTTCTCACTGATTTTTGAACTACTAAAATGTGAGATTTTGAGCCAAAAAGGGGTAGTCACTAAATCTACCCCATTCTTTGTGATAGAGTGTTTTAATTCCTCTTGGATTATATTCTCTAGAACTTGACTTGAAACCGTTTTGAAGCTTAAAAATTTTTGAAAACATTTTTGAAAATGATTGAGGCACTAGTTATTTTTCCGGTTTTCTGAGCTTTGATTGACTAATTGCTACCCCTTAGTTGCCCAATTTTGAGCCTGAAAGAATAAAATACTTTTCTTGGTACCTTGAATTATTTGGATGAATGATGCTTGATAGGAGACCTTCTAAAGTATTACAAAAAGGGTAGAAAGGTAGTTGAAAAAGTATGGGATGAGAAAAGTCAGAAAAATATTTCTCTTGAATTGAAAATCTTCCCTTCTCAAAAAAAAAAAAAAAAGAGGAAAAAAGATAGAAAATAAATATGGAGAAGGGGATGACAAAATAAAGTGAGAAATAAGAAAGAAAGAAAGAAGAAAAGAAAGAAAGGTGGAAAAAGGAATCAAAACCCAAAAAGATATTTTAGAAGGTGTCATGTTTTTCAATGCTTGGTATTTTGTTTAGCCTTCTTGAAAATTCCTTTTCTTGATTTCCCCACCTAACGATTAATCCCATGGCACCGTCACAACCAAAGTAAAGACCTCTTGATTCTAATATGTTTTCACTAATAAAGTAGAGATTTGGTTGATAGTCAAACTCATGGTAGAATTCATTCCTTGAGGAAATTGAGCGAATTGTCATATATCCTTAACACTTGAGTGAGGTGAGAAGGAGTGCCCGAATAAGTGAGAATGTGAGTCTAGGAAACCTATGCGTCTAATTGGACTTGAAATTGATCGTCTCTTGCTGAATTATTTGAAAATGCTTGTTACCTGGATTAGTTACTCGGGTTCTTGGTTCACTATCCATGCTCTGATTATTTATATCTTCTGGCCTTGGTGATTGCTTGAGGACAAGCAAAGTCTTAAGCTTGGGGTGATTTGATGAGTGTGATTTCACCTCATATTTCATGTACATTTCTGCATGCATTTTCATTTAGTTTAGGCATATTTAAATTGATTTTTATTAGTTTTTACCTTGGAACGGGTGAGGCGGTTTCGTGGTGTTGTTTTGCAGGAATTTAGGGTAAAATGCTCAAGATTGACCATGATGGAGCTCGGATGAAGATAGAGCTTGAAAAGTGAAGAAAATGTACCAAACAGAGACCATCACGGCCTAGCCGTGATGACCATCACGGCCATGATCGAGCAGAGATAAAAAGGAAGAAAGCCTAAAGTCAGAATTGGTCACGGCCTAGCCGTGATGGCCATCACGGCCGTGACCTGTCAGTTGAACCAGACCCCCAAAAGTCAGAACTGGTCACGGCCTATCCGTGATGCCTATCACGGCCGTGACCTGCTAGTTGAACCAGACAGAACCGATCACGACCTGCCCGTGATGAGTGTCACGGCCGTGACAGATCAAAATTTGAAGGCGCGCCCAAGGCAGAACACGTCACGGCCTGGCCGTGATGGCCATCACGGCCATGACGCGCGCCCAATTTATAAATAGGCATTTGGGCAGAACAGAAAAAGGATCCTGAACCCTAAAACATATTCTCTGGACCAAAGTCTGTCGTGGTTGCTGTGGAAACCTTCCATGGAGTTCTTTCCTTCCTTTATTCATGTTTCTTTTCTTTTGGTTGTCTCTATGATTATGTGTAGCTAAACCCCCTTCTTGTTGGGGTTAGATGAAGGCTTTTCTAAAATTGGTTGTCTCATGATTTGGTTGTAATACAAATTCCTATATCTTTATGAGTATTTGATTCCATGCTTAATGCTTTTCTTGGCTTGATCACCCTTGGAATGATTTGTTGCTTTGATAGACAATTGAAAAATTGATGTTAAGGCATGCTTATGAATCAAATTCCAAGTAGTCCATGAATCTAGACATAGGTCTTGGGGTGCTTGCAATCTTATAAATCTTGGCTCTTTACGCAAAATCTCGTGTTAATCCACCTAAGACATTAGGGTTTAATTTGGGGTTTTAGGCTCATTCCCCCTAAGACATTAGGGTTTGAGTATTTCAGAAGATTTGATTGTCATAATTGAATTATGAATTATGTTATTAACCATTTCATTGCAATCAAGGGAGGATTAGCATAGTCTAACCCTGGAAATTCCATCCATTTGTTAACCTCATCTCTTTTACTTGTCAAGTGTTTGAAAAAATTCCTAAAAGACCAAAAACATTTTATTCTTGTTTGTTTTGTTACATTTTAGAACTCTTTTCCATCCAAACGATCGCCTAGATAGTAGTCCGATTTGCGAAGTGGTACTTGTCCGCGATCCTTGAGAACAATATTCGGTCTCGCTACCGTATTACTTGTACGACTAGGCTTCAATAGAGGCAGAGGAAGGTCTTCTAGAGGAGGTGGCAGAGGTTTCACCAAACCACAGTGCCAAATCCGTGAAAGATATGCGCACATTGCCCTGAACTGCTGGTATAGGTTTGATAACAGCAATCAAAATTCCAATCATGCACAGAATCAAGCTATGTTAGCAGAAGCTACTCATGATGACAATGCGCAAATGTCAACTTACATGGCAGTTCCAGAGACTCTTTATGACCCTGCTTGGTATCCTGATTCAGGTGCCACCAATCATTTGACTCCTAGAGATGGTAATCCGATGGCAAAAACTATTTACAGTGGAGATTCTAGGATAAAGATGGCAGATGGGACTTCCACTTTGATTCAACACATAGGTAATTCATTCTTCTATCCTTCAAACTCTTTGAAACCCCTATACTTGAACAATCTTTTGCATGTCTCTAACATTTCAAAGAACCTTCTAAGTGTCTCTCAATTTGCAAAGGACAATAAAGTTTATTTTGAGTTTCATCCTAATGCTTGCTATGTTAAATGTCAGGTAACTGATAAGACACTTCTTGAAGGCAAGCTTAGGAATGGACTCTATGCCTTTGACAACATCAGCTTTACTAATAGTTTTAGATCCAGCAATAACACTTGTAATGCTACCACTATTTGTAACAAGTTCACTCCTAAATTGTCTTTAACAACTTGGCATGCTAGGCTAGGCCACCCCTCTCCCAAAATTGTATCTCATGTACTCAAGAAATGCAATATTGCCATTGATATAAATAAAATACCTATAGTTTGTAAAGCTTGCTGCCTTGGCAAATCACATAAAATGCCTTTTTCTTGCTTTTCAAACTGTTTACACTGAACCACTGCAACTGATCTATTCTGACATATGGGGCCCATCCCCAATTCCCTCAAGTAATGGTTCAAGATATTACATCCATTTCATTGATGCACACACAAAGTATACTTGGATTTATCTTTTGCAAAACAAGTCTCAAGCCTTGGCCTCATTTGTACACTTTAAAACTCATATTGAAAACCTTACTGGCCACAAAATTAAATCATTGCAAACAGACAATGGGAAAGAGTACATAGCCTTTACCAAATTTCTCTCCAGTCATGGCATCTATCATAGATTCAGTTGTCCATACACACATGAGCAAAATGGCTCAGCTAAAAGGAAACACAGGCACATAACTGAAATGGGCTTAACACTACTGGCCAATGCTTCCATACCACTTCATTTTTGGGGAGAAGCATTCACCACAACAGTCTATCTCATAAACTATCTTCCAACACCACTCATTGACAATCAAAGCCCTCTTTAAACACTTTTTCACAGAAAACCAGACTATGCCTCTCTTAGAACATTTGGCTGTGTGTGTTACCCCTACACAAGCATAAAGTCCAATACATGTCAGAACAATGTCTATTTTTAGGATATGGTGACAAACATAAAGGGTATATCTCCTTATCTCCCACAGGCAGAACCTATATATATCAAGGCATGTTGTATTTGATGAGATGCAATTTCCTTTAAAGTCTAATCCTAACTTTCTCACTTCTCACTCAATTTCAATTCCTGCATATGATGTTTCTACTTTGCCTTCTATTCCTATTCTGTCATCATCTGGACCTATTACTTGCTCTAACCGGTTTTCTGTTTTGCAACATATACCTGAGCATGGTACACCAGCTCAAAATCCAGATCAGCATATCAGTGAACCTGGTTTAGTTCCCAACTTTGTCCCTGCTGCACCATCTGTCCCAGAATCACCCTGTGTTGAATCACAAACCACTGCTTCTGCTCCTATTGTCAACACCGAAACAGCTATGTCATCAGTTTCCTCATCTACACAGGAAGTCACTAATTGTCATCCAATGATTACTAGAAGGAAAGCAGGAATTTCTAAGCCTAAAGTGCTCATAGCCACTGCAAATCTCAGTGAAACTGAGCCTAAGTCTGTCAAAAGTGCTCTTTCCAATACCAAGTGAAAATTAGCTATGCAACAAGAATATGAGGCTCTATTAGAGACAAACACATGGACTATTACCACTCTTCCTCCAGGCAGAGATGCAATAGGATGCAAATGGGTGTTTAGAATTAAAAGAAGTGCAGATGGCTCAATTGAGAAGTATAAGGCAAGACTTGTTGCCAAAGGGTTTCACCAACAACAAGGATTCGATTTCTTTGAAACTTTCAGCCCCGTGGTCAAACCAACTACAGTCCGAATTGTTCTAACTCTTGCCCTCACACACAATTGGCCTATTAGAAGAATAGATGTTAATAATGCATTCTTAAATGGAGACCTTAGTGAGGAGGTGTTTATGGTGCAGCCCCCGGGTTTTGTGCAAGGCAATGGTTCCCTAGTATGTAGACTAAACAAAGCACTATATGATCTCAAACAAGCTCCAAGAGCTTGGTTTAACAAACTGCAGTAGCATCTTGTTCAATTGGGTTTTCACTCCACTAAGTGTGATAATTCCCTGTTTGTCAGAGTTTTAGGAGCTGTTACCACTCTAGTCCTAGTTTATGTGGATGACATCCTCATAACTAGTAACTCTCCCTCAGCAATTGCAGATTTAATACATGACATTAATGCCAAGTTCCCACTTAAAGACCTTGGAGGTCTGAATTATTTTCTAGGCATACAAGCCACTGTAACAACAGATAAGGTCTGCCTTTCTCAGACAAAATACATAAATGACTTGCTTGTTAAAGCCAAAATGGGAGAAGCCAAACCCATGAAAACTCCAATGATTACTGGACTGAAACTATTTGCTAATGACAGTCCTGATGCTACTGATCCAAGCTTGTACAGGCCCATCGTCGGAGCCCTTCAGTATGTAACTGTGACTCGGTCAGACATAGCTTATGCCGTGAACAAAGTCTGCCAATTCATGCATTCTCCAAAGGAGCCACATTGGCAAGTAGTAAAAAGAATTCTCAGGTATCTAGATGGTACTGCAACACATGGAATCACTCTTACAAGAACCTCTGGACTGACATTAACAGCATTTTGTGATGCTGATTGAGGCTCAGACCCGGATGATAGGAAATCAACCACTGGCTACTGCGTGTTCCTTGGTTCCAATCCCATATCTTGGTCATCCAAAAAGCAGCATGTAGTGTCTCGATCGAGCACTGAGGCTGAGTACAGAAGCTTAGCAGCTGTTGTAGCTGAATTAACATGGGTAAAATCCTTCTTATCTGAACTGAATTACTCCATTCCTCAGCCTCCAACAATATTTTGTTACAACCTAAGTGCTATCATGCTAGCTGCTAATCCTATCCTTCACTCGAGAACTAAGCATTTTGAGCTAGACCTCTACTTTGTTAGAGAGAAGATTCAACAGAAGGAACTAATGGTGCATCACATCCCCTCCACAGAACAGACTGCAGATGTTCTCACTAAGGCAGTAACCCACTCCATCTTTGAGAAATGCAGAGACAAACTCAGGGTGTTAGACTCCACAGTTTGCGTTTGTGTGTGTGTGTGTGGGGGGGGGGGGGATGTATAAGCGAAAGTTAGTTAAACTGATATAATCAGTTAGTTCTGTTAAGTGTTAGTGAAAGCTAACTCTATCTTATAGCTCATTGTATATATACATCAAATGTATCATTACACAAACTGAGTCAATTCAATACAATTCCAATCACTCTCTTCTCTCCATTTAGATTCCCTCTTTCATCTTGATGTTCTGATACCTTTATTAAGTTCGGGTTTTTTTCTTTCTCCCGGAGGGTTTTGATGTTTTTAACTCTGATGGAGAACTACATGGATGTGAATGTGAAAAATACAAAATCTGACATCAAATATAGATTATATAAAGAAAAGGATAGCGCAATGATAGCTATTTGGCTTGAATGTGACTCCATGTTGGTAGTAATGGCCTTTCCATCTTATGAGATGTTCCATGGAAGTTTACTACTAGATGGAGGAATTGTCCACATTTAACTAGTAGTATGATTTTTTTTTTTGTCTCTCATATTTTTAGCGAGGGTAATAATTGTGCGAACAAATTAGCTTCTTTTAGGATTTATTCTCAATGTTACATTTGGTGGGATACCATTCCACGTTTTACTTTAAAAGATTTTAATCGTAATAGATTAATTCTTCCTTGTTATAAATTCAGATGATTGATTTTTTTTTGTCATGGGTTTTGGTTTATGTCCCCATGTGCTCTCTTGTATTCTTTATTTATTTATTTTTTATTTTTTGGGAATAATATTTTGAGGTATGTTGTAAATGATTGGTAGAGATTGAGATGTCAACCTAATTGGGATGTACTTCTCTATTGTGATGCTTTTGCATCTCTCGCTCCTTTATTTAAAAAAAAAAGGTAATAGAAAGAAAAATCCATATAAGCCTTATAACTAAGGGTGAATGACCAAAACCATGAAGCCTGAAGTGCTTCCTAGCCCAAATGTTAAAATCGTTTACCTACACAATGGATTGTATTTGGATGGAACATAATCTTTTTGCTATCTAGCCTTGAGCTTCAACCTTTTCTAGAAGATTGTAAGAGTAACCATTTTGAAGTTAAGGTTAGATCATATTTAATAAAATACTCTGTTTATCCAGAAAAAAAACCTACACCCAAGCAAACCCACAAAAACACTCCCTCCAACTCAAAGTCAACTCTGGTTTTAGATCACAAAACACTCCCACCAAACTCAAAGTCAACTCTCGTTTTAGATCTTATTCTTCACGTTTGATATATGTATGATGTTTGAATTCAACTCTTTTAATAACAATAGTTTAATGTTGTTGTTTAGAAGAGCAAATATTATTCGAAGAATGCTAACGAGTATTCTTAGTGCATTTATTAAGGAATCAAGAAAGAAAGTTTTTATTGAAAATTGATGTATTTAATATTTAAAGAAGTGAATCCAATGAAAACTTGTTTTTCTTGGATTTCTTGACCAATGTTCTTAGAATACTCGTTAGCATGATTCACATTATTTTTGTCATAAGAAAACTAAAATGTATGCAATGATTTAGATCATCAGGTACTCCATATATTTTCTATTAAATTTTCTTTGTGATATTTGAGATGATAATTGTGTAATATTACATTATCATTTTGTTAATTATTATTTTTACATATGTTCATAATTATCGTCCTTTGAAATTTAACATGGCTAAGTTAAATTTGATCATAAAATGAGTTGAAGGTTGAAAATGAAATTAAGATTTAGAAATGATAAACATAATAAAGGGTAGTAATTGTTATTGTATAACATTGTGTATGGAAAAGACTTTGTTAGGAGAGACAAGACTTTGGCAATCTTTGTCTCAAGAAGGATTAGTTTTCGGCTATCGTACGAGGATAACCTTAATCCACACAAAAAAAAAAAAATTTACTTGTTTGAAAAAGAAAAAGAAAAAAAGAAAAAACAAGTGATTTCTTTTGATAAAATAAGAGTTCCAAATGACCTCTTGTTGCATGGACCCCAATTCGTTGATAACATTAAAGGCCCAATTCTCACTCCAAAGTAATACCTTGGATTTGAAAGTCGAGAATATGAGCCCATGCCAGTGGAATGTTTTATCTCATTTGTAGGATCTAACATCTTTTTTTTTCCCCTCAAGATATCCTCCGCGTGCAACCATGTGCCCCCATCTTATTTTGTGTTAACGAATACCATTCTATGTATATCTTCAGTTCCTTACCATGACCAAAAAATAATAAAGTCTATCTTCACATATTTTTCTTAGCTGGGAAGGTTTGGCAGGCTGATTCTCTATCAAGTGTATCAACAAGTACACTCAACTTGAAATTGTTAGATGAAGTTCTGATGCTTGTGGACCTCTACAATAGGCTCGTTATCCTGGCACCAGAACCTTTTGTACCCTGCTCTCAGAAATGAAAAATGCTAGTTGCTATGGTACCTTTGTATGTGATGCAAGTAATCACAACAAAAGGCACCATAAAAAATAGAGTTTTTGTCACGTCTAAACCTTTCCTTTTAAATAAAAATCTTGTATCACATAGGACAATAACAAAGAGTGATGATATAATAAGATGAATATTCCAAATGCCACCTAGAAGCAACTCTTTATTAGTGTATGACTTTCAATTTGTTCTTACATAGTAATTCCAATAGAAAATGAATGAAAATTATTTCAGGCAGAATGGAGTAGTAGTCTGACACATTTTTGAGTGTCCAACTCTCTCCCTGTAATGTATGGAGCAATATTCAGCATAATAGCTTGACAATGTATACAACATCTATACTTGTTCAGGTGGTGAATAAGGCCTTGACAATCTTTTTGTGTGAACTTGAACTTTCAGAAGAGATGGAGCATCAATGTCGAACTTTAAATACTATATATATACTGAACTCAGTGAGGTCTGAATCACATTTATTTGGTAATTGCTGCATCATAGGATCCTAGCTGCATAGGGAATCAACTAAGAGCTTCTTTGCACTTTCTAGACATGGATCTCCCCCCAGAAACTTCAGAAGCTACAGTTACCAAGCATGATTGCTTGCCAACACAGTTCTGAAAAAGGAACACCGGGATAATAAGCAGCCGATGAAAATGATATAATAAGACAGTGAGATGCATAACTACATTTCAGAACTGAAAGAATGAATCTTTCCGGAGCCAAATGATTTACCAAACTACATGATTGCTCTATAATGGTTCAGGAATCAGAGAAAAGAGATATGATAGAAAGAAAAGGTGCAATAATTACTAATATCACGAGTTTTAATAATAACTGTAGTTTGAAAAATGTTGGAAATCCGCCTTAATTGTGGTTTGCCCCTAGCCGCCTTAATTGCAACAACTTTGTGCTGCCTTCATTGCAGTCACCAGTACCTTCATTGTACTGGTTATGAGGGGTGTGTTTAGTCTCACATCACCTAGAGATATGACTTAAGTAGTGCTTATAAACCTTGGGTAATCCCTACCTTACATAAGGCCTTCAAGAAAACCAAATCCAATTGGCTTCCTGAAACATCAGCATAATGCCACATCTTGACCCAAAATCTTTAAGCTAAGTTCATCGGTTCTTTCACTTACATGATCCTTAATTATTCCATCTTTTTCGACATGGGACTTCTTTTCCTCACACGAATTTCAAACGGATTGCAGTCACCAGCACCTTCATTGTGCTGGTTATGAGGGGTGTTTAGTCTCACATCACCTAGAGATATGGCTTAAGTAGTGCTTATAAACCTTGGGTAATCCTTACCTTACATAAGGCCTTCAAGAAAACCAAATCCAATTGGCTTCCTGAAACATCAGCATAATGCCACATCTTGACCCAAAATCTTTAAGCTATTAAGTTCATCGGTTCTTTCACTTACATGATCCTTAATTATTCCACTCTTTTTCGACATGGGACTTCTTTTCCTCACACGAATTTCAAACGGTCTAAAGGGTTCTAGCTAAGGATTTTATTAGAAATATCTTGGAATGGGGCTATTAAACAAGGGCAGAACTAAAAGAAATGGAATAGTTGGAATACCCTTTCAGGAGGAATCACATGATCACACTTCATGTTCTTTTCACCAAAGCAATTCCAGTAGGGTCACCTCCCCATTCTTCAAACACAACCAAGGAGTTCCCACTAGATTTCAGCCATGATCGCGGAACATGATACCTGTCGAAAGACCAAAAATTGGTTTTCACCATATTCAAGTATTTACTTCATTTACTATGGGCATTGATTAATGAATCAAGAAATAGAAACTTTGCATTGGGAATTGTAACTTTTAAACTTTGAAAAAAATATAATACAACACTTTCCAATACATAATTTCTATCTTTGTATACTTAACCAATGCCCTTAGGGCAATGGTTAGGATTACTCTTGTAAAAATGAATTTCTTACCATCTCTGGGAGGGTTGTCCACAATTTGTCAGGCATTTTGATTGAGTATAAGTTCCAGCATAATAACAAGCATTGCAATTACCATGTGCTATATATCCAGGCCAATGGCGTCCAATGCTTTGACCATTTATCCATACTTCACCCTTTCCCATGCTGCTCATATCTAGAGCCAAAGGATCATTGCCAGCTGGTGCGCTAAAAGTTGTCTAACAACATCAAAGCATAAAATGACTGAGAGTCATTTGCAGACAAAGTTGATGATCATCTATAACAGTAACTGCAATGCAACATTTTGTTGAAAACTTATTCTTACCTTGTACCATGCCAAAGGTTGTTTTTTAGCCACTAATGATCCTTGTACCCATTCAACAGAGGTACTACCACTTTCTGTATGAAGGTTCAAGGTTTCACCTTTCAGACCAATCTGTCCAATAACATATAAATGTGTTAATCTTTACTGCTGGGGCATCCCAACAGCAGATGTAGGTAAATAACAAATAAAAAATATTTCTTCTTTTGGATGATTTTGCACCAAAACATGCTCAACAATGTACATAATGTTTAAGTTTCTTCTCGGTGACAGGCTAATTTCATCATTATTTTTTAATTTTCAAAGTTGTTAGTTATGCCTTATTTATTATCCTAGAATGGCACAGATGTTTATTTTATATTTTTGCTTTATTAGATCTCAAGTTGCAACATATATTAACAATTTGAATTCATTATTTAGTCTTCACCTTATTTATTATTTTTTTGGGGGCAATATACACATACTATTATTCTAAAACCTTTCAATGTTGCTACTGAGAAATGAAATATACTACATAACAAACCTTGTAAGACCATTTTTGCCGAGACAAGTCACGTGTCCCCTCATTTAGACCAGTCAGTGTGACTGGGCCTAGCACCCCAGCATTCCATGTCTCAAAGTGCGTACCAACATTCTGGTATTAATTGAATGCATAATAAGATTAAAAATAAAAACATTACTTATCTGAAAATTAACAAATGTATAAAACACATATCAGAAAAGATAGAACTAACCGGGAGACCCACGACAACACTAAGTAAAGAAATTTTGTTATTGCCAACCCTCAGATTCACACTGCCACTAAATGTTAATTTAGGATTATCCAGTCCCCCATAAGCAGTTCCTGCATTAATACAACAGATGGATAAGTAAAATGAAGTTTATTAAAGAACAATGCTAAGAAAAATTGGGATGCATTCTAATATTATTCACCTGAAAGTTGACCATTAATGAAAGCATGCAGAACATGGCCTGCTGACATTGCAGTAAGAACAGGCCATTTTCCATTCTTTATAAAACCTTCATCAGGAGCAATGTTGACACTGAACAAGTGATATCAATATTGATTAGATGGAAGAGGATAGGTAAATTGTAATTTTAAGTATCAAGAGATGAACATTCCAATTATTTGTCTTTAAGAAGTGTGATAAGTTGAAAGATGCTTACTCAGTCAAGTACCACAAATAATCTGAAGCGTCGCGGGTCACACGAACCTGCTCCCATAGTGCATTTGCTGTGATAGGATCATTTTGACTGGATGATGCAGGTTCTTCATTGTATGACTGCCAAGCAAATGCACTGTTAACAGGAGTCATCTTCCTATGGATGCTTGGGGCACCAACCTGCATGAAATTGGCAAATAGTTATAAATCTTCACATACTAATTTCAAAGGATTTCTGCTCAAAACACAATATAATTGTTATAAGTTCCTTCGAGAACAGCTTGAGTCAGACTTTCCAGTTTCTTGAAGAAATATATCAGTAACTTCGCCATAGATTCTATTAACAAAAATAAAAAATGGAAAATGCATTTAACATAGTCAGTAGTCTTGTGTTACCCTTGCAGTGTTGAAAACTGCAGTTTTGCAGTCCGGAAGAATACTGATAGACCAAGGTGGAAGGTCATATTGCCCATTTCCGAATTTAATTTTTGCAGAAGATTTGGTGCCATAATTTGCAAGGAATGCAGCACAGGCACCAGAACTTGTCTTGTACACATGTGCCTAAGATTATATTAACAAAAGGAATCAAATGAATTTTCAACACAGAAGCAGTTATGTTGATTTTCTTCATAAACTAGCTTAGGGTCTTAACCTCGAGGTTATTTCCGAGCAATGTCACCATGGGATCAACAGACACCAAAGCCGGCTCGCATTGTTTTATTGCTTTGTGCAAATCTCTCAAATGCCCCCATTTTGGTTCATTTAGAAGTCCTGGTATAATGGTATAATTGAAAAAGCTTCAGACTAATGTGAAAATGTATATCAGTTTTACCAATGTGATGCCTAAAATGAATATGTGCACTTTGCAGGCAAAAGCTTCCTTACGTCTTGAAGAGATTCTAAAGTGTGTGATTGTCACCATCCAAAGCATGTAAACAATTTAAACCTTACTGCATACCATATTCATCAATGGGAGCATCATAGTCATAGCTTGTGGCAATGAAGCGGCCACTGGATGTTCGGCCAAAGTTAGTCCCTCCATGGTACTGGACTCAAAAAATTGAGATATTAGACTCAAATCAAAGTTCTAAAACATGAATTTGTATAGTACTCAAGGTGGGAAATATTCACAATGGATTAATAACATATGCAAAGGGCCAACATACCATATAGTAGTTAACAAATGAGCCACGGTTCTGTATAAATCTGGCAACTGAGAATGCTATGTCTTCTGCTGGTCTAATAGGGGTTGCACCCCCAAAATAAGTGTACCTACAGAAGGGGAGACATTAAACTAAATATGGGATCTAGATAAAGCATTTTTCAGACTACAAGGTAGCATTTGTATGACATACCAGCCAGTCCAATTTTCTGTCCACATTTTGGGTTTGTAGTTCTTGTTGGGAGTGAATTTTTCACAGTAGAACGCATTGCAGGTGTCAATCTATATAAGCACAGTCAGTAAATACAAATCAGCGGTAGAAAGATTCAAGGTATTAGTATAATAAATTTGCCTAAAGAACACAAGTTGTTCCCTCATAAAAGGTTTAATTGAAACCAAATCTTGAAACTTTCTCAATATCAAAAAAAAAAAAAAAAACTAACAAGACATAGGCATGCTAATTACTGCTATTATAGAACAACCTAGAACCAGAGGAGAAAAGTGGAGAAGATAATAAAATTGATGAGGTATGCCAGAGAACCCTCATCCAAATAAAAGAATAATAAAAACAATGAAATGGGCCAAATGGACTTATGCAACATCATACAGTAAAAGCAACAACCTTAACCCAAATCAAAGTAAGTATAACACTGTTATTAACCCCACCACCATAGATATGTCACATAAATTAGACAGAAAAACACAAAAAAAAAGGAAAAGTATCTTACAACAGGATCAGGGGCATCTTCTTGCTTGCACATAACCCAGGGGACACCAGTATCTAGACCTACAGCCATTTGAGCAGCCCATTTGGTGTAAGCTTTTCCAGGAGCACCAATTTCCCATTCAACTGGTCCATACTCATTCTCTATCTGTCATATTCAATTGGATTTTTATTATACTAAATTAAGCATTTTAATCATTGCATAAAACTTTATAGTAAAAAGTACATAACTTGTTAACATAAGAAACAAAATCGAAACCAAAAACTCTTATTTAAATGCCGTTTCATTACCTGAGACATGATTATTGGACCTCCCTGGGTTTGATACAATTTCTCTGCTTTCATCAGGGTGACAATCTTCTCAGTAAATCGTTGCATTGCATTCTACACACATCATGACAAAATTGGATGGTTTGGTAACTTTAAAATTGTTTAAATGATGTAATCAATGAAATTATAATAATCAAATACTAACAAATCTAACATCTGCCTATAAAAAAAACTAATAATAATAAAATTATTATAATTAATGATGTTCAAAATTGAAAAATTCAAACCTTGAAAGGTTCATTGTCTGTTCTGAAAGCAATACCAGGAACATACTTGAGCCAAACAGGGATTCCCCTGAATCAAAAACAGAGGAAAGTGAACTTTGAGTGATTGCGAAGAATTATTTTCCTTTTTCTATAAGAATCTTCCTCCTACTATAATTAAAGTGTAAAGTGGATATGGATATCACTAAAATCATTACCCAAAGTTCCATTCAGCACATACGTAGGGACCAATGCGGAGATGAACATATAGGCCAGCTTGCTGAACCACCTTGATGAACCTAACCAAGTCAAACCTATCTTCAAAATAATACTGAAAATTTTCAACATGTAAAAAATTAGAATGAGCTTTCTTTGGAACTTTCTGATCATTGAAAAGAGAATAAAAACAACAAAAAATGAACATACCCCACAAAATAAATAAATAAATAAATAAACAAAAATTAAAATTGAGGAAAAGCATTTGTATTACTTTTCCAGGAGAAGGTTCATGTCCATTCCAAAACACATAGGTCTGTATAACATCAAGGCCTCCATCTTTAGCCTTTTGAATAAGGTCTGGCCACATCTGCATAAGGATAACTTAATTCATGAGGGGGAGTGATCATAGTAGATTGTGTTTAAAATAGCTTATAATAAAAAAAAAGTACTAATAGTGTGTGTTTTCTTTAAAAAAATAATAATTATAGAAAATCAAACACAAAATGCATCTTTGGTTATATGATTTATGTTTTAGAACCTGCAATCTTATGTGGAAAGTATCTATGGATTCACTCACTCTGTTGAGGCCTGAAGCAAATTGTGTAGCGATATATTTTTAAAAAAAAATTAACAAATTAACCCAATAATTTTCTCATAAAAAAAATAATTATTTTCTATACAATGAGGAGTTAAAGCCTAGATCTTGCAGTTAATGATAACATTTCATATCAAGTGAGCTAGTTTATGTTTATTCGTGTACCTAAAGTATCAAAAATATAATAATATAAAAAAATACAAACGGGATTTTTTTTAAAAGAAATAAATTATTTTTTTGAGAGACCTAAATCAAGGGCTTTACCTATTTGGCCCGACCCTGTATAGAGTTTCTTTGGGGCAACGTAAATCAAACATGACTATTTGGTACATGCATGGAAAAAATGCAAGATATGATTGAGAAAACAAAAATTTGATGAAGCATATTGGCAGAGTACCTGAGGTGTGCTTCTTGGATAATGGATGGACCCAGATATCAAAATTCTTCTCTGCCCATTAACAATTATGGCTTTGTGATCATAAGTCACAGAGGCTGTGACACCACAAACCCACAAAAACAATAACAGAAGCATATGAAAAATCCTCTTCATCATGAAACTCTTGAACCACACGTAACTTGTGCTATGTTTCTATAAGCAATGGTGTCTTTCTTTCTTTCCTTCACTATTTTTTTACTTAACACGTTTGAAACTTATATATATATATATATATATATATATATATATATATATATATATATATATATATATATATATATATATAAAGAGGGAGAGAGAAAGGGAATGGAGGGACAAAGAGAAAACGGCTTCTATGTTTTTTTGGTGTAGGGTACCTTTTATGTTGCTGCTTTTGAGAGAGTGTCTTATGTTATAAGAGTGTGGCAAGGTGAAGTGTGGGGGTTTGATAGGTGAGTTGAGATAACAAATGCAATGCAAGTGTTTTTTACTATTCTTTCCTTCGTTCACTATTTTTTATTTTTTTTTTACTTTACACGTTTGAAACTTAGAAAAAGAAGAAAGAGAAAGGGAATGAAGGGACAAAGAGAAAACGGCTTCTATTTTTTTGGTGTAGGGTGGCTTTTAATTTGCTGCTTTTTAGAGAGAGTCTTATTTATAGGTGAAGTGTGTGGTTTTGATAGGTGGGTTGAGATAACAAATGCAATGCAAGTGCTTTACATTGGAGCATGAAAGCAAGAGAGAAGAAAATGGGATCCTTTTTCCTTCGTTTTCTGTGGGGGGACTGGCCTCCCCTTCTCTTGTCCTTAGTCCTTACACGGAAGGCATTATCATGTGTGATGTTTAATAATTGGAATGTTTTATTTTAAATAAATTATATTTTCGTAAATCATATTTTTGGCAAGATGTAGTTTTTCTATCTTTACATACGAGAATAATGCTTTCCCAAGTTTCTACCTACTATTCGCTGATTTTATTCTCAAGATTTTTTTGCATGTGAATAAATTTTTAAAATTTGAAAGAAATATGGTAAACTTTTATTCCCGCACCAACATTCTCGGGATTTTTTTAAAAACTTGAACAAACGCTACCATTAAGTAATCATCAGCATTTGCTTTGGGAAATGTAGCTTGAATTTTTGTTTAGAAAAGTTCATTTAAGATAATTTATTATCACTCAATTATAGTTGAGTGAGATAATTATAGTTGTATATGAATTAGGATATAATTTAGGTGAGTGCTAACCTATGTATAGACTATAGAGCACTAATTAAGGAATAAGAAGTGATAACTTTTTGTTGAAAATGTATATTGGATTTTTTTGAGAAGTGTTGTATTTAATTTATGGATAAAAGTTAAGGGTATTGGTTAGCAAAACTCTTTAATTTACATGTGTTATAAGTGTAAAGATCTTTTATATTATTAATCAATAATAAATTATTGTATCATTAAAAATGTTTTTTTATAAACAAATTAAAAGTTACATGCATGCTTTGTGATTTGTTGACAATATTAAAAAAAAAATCAAAAATTAACTTAGTGAATTATGATTAAATCGTTATATTTTGTAAGTGTACATAATATTTTGAGTTCAAATTTTTTTTTTGGTTACAAAAGGGAAGAAACGAAAAAAGTAACAAAGAGAAAAAATAGCTCCTAGTGCCTCATATAGGCTACATCCACAGTATCGGCTAACAAGATACTGGACATCTCTGTTGATTTTGAGTTTAATTTTGATATATTGTCAGTTTTAAGGTTTTTTACATAGATAATCAATCACAAATTATCATAAGCATTGTAATACCCGGTTTTTCACTGTTTACTGTTTTTATATCGGTAAAATAAACATAAATGTTTATATTTTTATTTTTAAACTTAGAAAATGATTTTGGATAAACCAAGATCATATTCATACTCTACTTTACCGTAGAGAGTTACGATTAAATTTTGGGTCGAAAATTCACACGAAACCCGGTTTGCGATTTAAAGACAATAAGAATTTTACTGCTCAAATGACCTAATTTTGACTCGTAAACGAAAAACTTAAGGTTTTTATGAATTTTCCAACTTCTTAGGCTATTTTAATTTTTTTCACTTAAAAAGTGAAATAATATATATTATGCGGGCGTTATACGAAATCAGGCAAACGACGGAGCTGAAAACGGGATTTGCGGGACCCGCTAACAGATAAATACCTTGTCAATCATGATGACTCACTATGGATGACTCCCTATGGTCATGATTACTTATAGGAGGAAATTACTAGTTTAGCCTTTATGTTGGTTTTATTCACAAGTTTGCCATTGCATAAGATTACTATTTTGCCCCTCAAAATTTGTACTTTGGACCCAAATGCCCTCATCCCACACGGCACAAGCCTCCAAGGAGCCCGTCTCCATTTCTATAAAAGGCAAAAGCCATCATCTTCCTCAAAGTTTCATCATTTTGCCATTAAAACTCTAAGTTTCCATAGCTTGATTTTGTGAAGAAAGTGTTAGATTCCTTGCCAATTTCTTGATTCCAAGAGGTATACCATACTCTTCTCCCTTGATTAGCATCATGTTCTTCAATTAGTTTTGTATTTTGAAGCTTTTATCAATATGATGCATATTAGGGTTTCTAACTTCAAAAATTCATAGAAAATCATAGGAAAATCCAATGAGTATGAAACCAATTTCTATGATCCTATTATCATCTCTATATTCTGGATCTTTAAGCTTGCATCAAACAAAAATTTCTAGTCATTTGAACCCAAAGAGGCTGAACCCTAACTTTTGGTGGGGGGAGGATTTTGTTCATTTTTTCTTAACTAGTCTTGCATGATTCAATCTTATAGTCATATATGTATTGAATCTATGTTGATTGGATCAAATTAAAGTCTCTAAGCCATTTTATTGTTCATGGCCGAAATTCATTTGGTGAATAATTGGAATATTTGATTTCCATCTTTGTACAATGATCCTTGATTTAGGGTTTTAAGTGATTAAGAATCACTAATCCAAAGGTTTAGGAATTTTAGAATTTTTTTTGTCCTAAAAACAGCCCTAGGCCGAAACCAACATGTAGGCAATTAGGTGTTTTTAAGTTGTTTGTTTGTTGATTTGTTGTTATGTTTGATGAAGGATAAGCTAGGTTATCAGGTACGCGCATTACCGACGCTTGGAGTTACAACAAATCGTATATCGGAGAAATAT
This sequence comes from Sophora flavescens, assembly GCA_030762895.1. Classification (NCBI taxonomy): domain Eukaryota; kingdom Viridiplantae; phylum Streptophyta; class Magnoliopsida; order Fabales; family Fabaceae; genus Sophora; species Sophora flavescens. Next base: position 130,740,976 of record CM061069.1, read on the forward strand.
CGTTTACAAGTAAGGGGATTAGCTGAGGGGTTTTTCCGGTAGCATTGTGTAATTGTTGTTGTCTGTATTAATTATTGGGTGTATGTAATTCTTACTTAGCTAGCATTATTTGCTTAGTAATTATCTGCTGTTAATTATTTAATTATTGTTATATTTTGTGGTATGTCTTTAATTGCTAACTACTATATTATTGACATGAGATTATTGTTGATGTGGATTGTGGATTGGAAAGCTTGACAGTGGTCAGAGCACTAGTGCAGAAAAGGGATTCTACATCGGAGTTTACACATCGGTTTTTGAGAAACCGATGTGTAAAACGAGGCGGTGACATTTTTGAAATTAAAACCAAATTATTACACATCGGTTTCTAAATAACCGATGTAGAAAAGTATAAAGAAAAAAAAAGAAAATAAAATCTTACTTTTACACATCGGTTTCTATATAACCGATGTAGAAAGAAAAAAAAAGAAAAAAAAATCTTACTTTTACACATCGGTTTCTTATAACCGATGTAGAAAATTATAAAGAAAAAAAAAAGAAAATAAAATATTACTTTTACACATCGGTTTTTAGTAACCGATGTATAAAATTTAAAAGAAAAAAATCAGAATTTAAAAGTTTAATGTTTACACATCGGTTTCTCTATAACCGATGTGTATAAGATGTTTAACACATCGGTTTTGCGTATAACCGATGTGTAATAGTCCCAATTTTTCTTTTTCCCTCCTTCGCTTCCGCGCATTATCCCATTCTTTCAGAAAACCCCATTCTTTCCTCCTCCGCGACCTAGTTCCCCTCCTCCCCCAAACATCAACTCACCACCATCTCTGCATCTGAACCACCGCGAGCACCACCACAACCCTAACCCGACCTGCATTTTTCGTGCAACCCTTTGCACCACCGCGCCTCTCTGTAACCCAAACACCAACTCATTCGGTTTTCACTCACCACCGCCACCACCACCACCGTGTGTGCCTCTCTCATACCTTCATCGTCGCGACCATCATCTCTGGTGAGTCTCTTCTCTTTCTACTCTGATCTTCTCTCATCTATCTACTCTATCTTTGAAGCTTCAATGTCATTCTCTCCTTTCTCATTGAAGCTATCTGTCTCATTGAAGCTTCGGCCTCCACTTCTCTTCCCTTCTCCACTCCGCTCAGTTGCGCAATAAGAACCCTAACCGCGTGAACCTTAACAGAGAGTAGTTGGCAACCCCTTCAACGTCTGTGCCCTCCTCTTCTCACAAGTCACCTTTAGCGGCCGCATCCTTTAGAGGTAGGTTTCTTTCCTTCACTGGTTATTGGTGGTTATTGCTGGTTAGTTCTATATTGCTAGTTATTTATTTGGAAAACAGAGTTCATATAATGTTGTCCTGGTGGTTACTGTTGGTTTGTTCTTCTCTAATTGGTGGTTATTGCTGGTTAGTTCTCATATTAAGGTGTTAAGTGCTACATACCGAGTAGTTCATTGTATTAGGTAGATGCTAAGTGCTAGGTGTTTCCTTGAACATAATGTTTGAAAACTAGTGTCAAGAACATAATGTTTTCTTCTCATAATGTTTTAAGATCACTTTCTAGTTACTAGATTTCATGAGAAGAAAACATTATGTTCTTGACACTAGTTTCAGGGAATGAAGGAATTACCACTCTCTTCTACATCTATAAATAGTTCTGTTAACATTTATTAATTGAAGCATTATGCTTATTGATGTTTGAAAACTGAAAAATTATGAAGTTAATTAATGCTCGGTCAAATTTATTGGTCTCCTACATTCTTTCGTAGCTCACTAGAGAGGGATAAGAACCTCATTTTTTAGGAGAAAAATGCTAAGCATGTTGGACATCAATCAATGGAATGATGAATATTGTCTTTGGTTTCATTATAAAGTAGGCAAGTCATTAGAAACACTTGATGTGAGGATCATCTCCATTTGAGGTCCACATGGGTATAGTTTTTTGTTGGGGTTGGATTTCTAGTTTACTAGGTAATAGGCTTATTGTTGGCATTAAAATGATGATTAACATATATTAGGATGATGTTTTAGCCAATTACTCAATTAAGAAATATATGGTTGTTAGTTTTTCAAATACTAGTGCGCTTTTCCAATCTCCCCTTGCATTGGACTTGGGGATTGGAGTGTTTTATTATTTTTCTTAATGTTAATTATTTAGTAAAGCCTTAGTTTCCCGTTTGAGATGCAATACTAATGAGCGTACGTGTACGTGTACGTGCTTAATGTACTTGCTCATTGTGTTGGATCTTGAATTGTCCAAAGTTGGACAGTTTGGGAAAAAACTTTTTCTTAATTCAGTTATAATAGTTATTCATTGATTCTAATGTTATATACTTGATGAAAGTTCGGATTGATACATTTCCTTTCGTTCTCCGGTGCATACTTTATCGTGGTGGATGTCATCGCGTTCAAGTAGTGTACGTCGGAGACAAATGGGAAATGCTGCCAAATTTTGTCGAGTATGAGCATGAGAGTTAAGGACTAACTGTTAACCGAATGTTGAAAAAGTTTCTTCTCGAATGGGATAGGGCCATACCTGTCATAAGAAGTGGTTGATGAATATGTTGGACTAAGTACGAAGGTATTGGTTTAGTCATGGATCGCGGTTGGATGAATGCTAGATGGACAAGTGATGAGTATGAGAATGGAGTGGAAGATTTTCTACAGTTTGCAAAAACAAATGCTCCTGATAGTGGTAACGGAAGGTTTTATTGTCCTTATGTTAACTGTTTGAATGAGAGACGACTAGAAGCTGAGGAGATACGTGATCATCTTATTTGTGAGGGGATTTGCAAGAGTTATACAACATGGATATGCCATGGTGAATCGTTAGACAGGCCGAGGGTGTCGGATAGAGAGGAAGTTGATGACGTGGAAATGGACGATGGACTAGAGGACATGATCCGTGATGTTGGGCAAGAGTCTTTTCGGCGCGCACATGTGTATGATACTTTGTGCAGTGATGCGCAAGTGGCTTTGTATCCGGGGTGAACTAATTTCACACGGTTGTCAGCGGTGTTAAGATTGTTCAATGTGAAGGCGAGAAATGGGTGGAGCGATGAAAGCTTTACCGAATTGCTTGAGTTGTTGAAAGAAATGCTTCCAGAAGGCAACACATTGCCATCTCGAAACTATGAGGCGAAGAAGATATTGTGTCCGATGGGTATGGAGTATAAGAAAATACACGCTTGCCCCAATGATTGCATATTGTACAGGAAAGAGTTTGAAGAGATGCACGAGTACCCCAGGTGTGGGGTATCACGCTACAAAGTGAAGGATGGTGATTCTAGTTGTGATGTGGTCACCAAAGGTCCTCCTGCGAAGGTGTTATGGTATCTTCCCGTGATTCCGCGGTTCAAGCGATTGTTTGCTAATGTAAATGACGCAAAGAACATTAGATGGCATGCAGATGAGAGGAATTGTGATGGACAGCTTCGCCATCCGGCCGATTCTTTGCAATGGAAGAGAATTGATAGTTTGTTTCCGGATTTCGGCAATGAGCCCAGAAACCTCAGGCTTGGACTTGCTACCGATGGAATGAATCCATATGGAAACTTAAGTAGTATTCATAGTTCATGGCCTGTTCTCCTTGTAATTTACAACCTGTCTCCTTGGTTGTGCATGAAGCGCAAATACATTATGTTAAGTATGATGATTTTGGGTCCTAAACAGCCTGGAAATGATATTGATGTTTATCTGAGTCCCTTGATTGAAGACTTGAGAATGATGTGGGATGAAGGCGTTGATGTGATCGACGGGTATTGCCGTGAGACATTCAGATTGCGTGCCATGTTATTTTGCACCATCAATGACTTTCCAAAGATACGGGAACCTCGTGTGGGTATAGTGTTAAGGGGCATAAAGCATGTCCAATATGTGAAGAAGGCACATGTTACCATCAATCGCAACATGGAAGGAAGACAGTCTACCTTGGGCATCGGAGATTTCTCCGACGTAATCATCCTTATCGTAGATTGAGGAAAGCTTTCAATGGACTTCCGGAGAATGAAATTGCTCCGGTGGCCTTGACTGGAGAGCAAGTTTATGAAAGGGTGAACAACACTAATGTTATCTATGGGAAGACCCAGAAGAAGGCTACAGAGAAGAAAATATGGAAGAAGAGGTCGATCTTCTTTGATCTTCCTTATCTGGTGCAAGCTTGATGTAAGACATTGTATTGATGTGATGCATGTAGAGAAAAATGTGTGTGACAGTTTAATCTAACGCTTCTCAACATTCAAGGCAAGACAAAGGATGGTGTGAATGCTCGTCTGGATCTAGTTGCGATGGGTATACGAGAGCAGTTAGCTCCACTTAAAGTGGGGGATAAGAAGACTTATTTGCCCCCAAAGATGTCATACTTTATCAAAAAAGAGAAAAGAAGTTTCGTGAATGTCTACGGGAGTCAAAGTACCACAGGGTTACTCTTCAAATATCGGAAGACTTGTCTCAATGAAAGATCTCAAATTAGTTGGCTTAAAGTCTCATGATTGTCATGTCTTGATGCAACAACTACTACCGGTGGCCATTCGTGACATATTGCCTAAAAAAGTCAGACATGCCATTACTAGGTTATGCTTATTCTTCAATGCTATATGTAGCAAGGTCATTGACACTAAAAATTTGGATGAGTTGGAAAATGAGGCAGCCATTGTATTGTGCCAATTGGAGATGTATTTTCCACCTTCATTTTTTGACATCATGGTTCATTTGATTGTTCATCTAGTGAGGGAGATTAGATTGTCTTTGTCCCGTTTATTTAAGGTGGATGTACCCGGTTGAGCGATATATGAAGATCCTGAAAGGATATATGAAAAATCCACACCGTCCCGAAGCATCTATTGTTGAAAGGTATGTTGCAGAAGAAGCTATTGAGTTTTGTACAGACTACATGTCAGAAGCGGAACCCGTAGGGCTTCCGAAGTCTCGTCACGAAGGAAGATATGATGGTAAGGGTACACGAGGTATCACTATTAAGAGCATGGATCGGGAGGAAGTGCTTCAAGCACATTTGTATATATTGAATAACACTGATGAGGTTGAACCATACTTATGTGAGCATAAAAGCATCATCAATGAAACTTACCCTAGAATGAATGAAAAATGGTGTTTGAACAAGCATAACAAGACTTTCTTGAACTGGTTTAAAGAAAAAATTGCAAAGGATGGTATCGCTTCGCTACATTAAAATGGCTAGCACAGGGGCCTAACTTTGATGTCATATGCTGGAGTGGGTACGATATCAATAAGTTTTCCTTCTATACAAAGTCCCAGGATGACAAAAGTACTATGCAAAACAGTGGGGTTATGGTCGTCGCTGAGTCCATGCATTTCTCTAGTTCGAAAGATAAAAACCCTGTTATGGCATCAGTTTCATACTTTGGAATCATTGAAGAGATATGGGAGGTTGATTACACGAAGTTTAGAGTACCTGTTTTTAAATGTCAGTGGGTCGACAGTAACAATGGTGTGCAGCCGATGAGTTAGGATTCAAATTGGTGGACCTTAGTAAGGTAGGTAATAAAGAGGAACCTTTCATCATGGCATCCCAAGCAAAACAAGTGTTTTATATCCGTGATCCTTCTAACAAAAGGTGGTCAGTGGTTCTCCAGGGAAAAAACATGTATAACGGTAGTGAGGGAAATCACGATTCAACTCTTGATATTTCTGTTACTCCTTCTTTCTCAACACGAGTGCCTAATTTCAATGAGGAAAATGAAGTGGATGATGTACATGCTACTCGTAATGATCACCAAGAAGGGTTATGGGAGAACTTTACTAATTGACCACAAAGTAAGTTTAGTTTGATATTACCATCAAGTTTGGCATATTATATGTTTACGTTGATATTTATAAGTTATGTTTATGTATGTTGATCGATATTTATAAGTTATGTTTGATATTTATCCTGACATACTAACAAGTTTTTTTTTTGTTTTGTGTTTAAACAGGTATACATGGCTGATCATGAGGATATACCTCCTTCATGCAGCGGGTCAGAGACCCCGTCTACAGGTAGAAAGGGTAGACGTGCCACACGGATGAGGCATTTGACTGCCAACCGTGGGTCAAATCAGAGGATAAGAGTAGATTTTGATGATAACCTCAAACCTATTGGGCCAATGGAAGATCAGTTTACCAGTTTTGTGGCGACCCTTGCTAGGAACAGGCCTAGTATACTCATTGATAGGTGGAGAGATGTACCGGCGGACGTGAAGGAGCAGATATGGGAGAGTATTCTGGTATCTATACTTCTACGTCCAGTGTTTGTCTGTATCTACTTTATTTTTATCTTAATAATATCATTCTGTAATTCGTTGTTTCTTTTGGTCTTAATGTAGTTGACATTTGACATACCGGATACATACGCTATGAAGAAGCGTTCTTGTAAGTATCTTTGGAGAGCGTTGGAGGGGTTTTAAGGTCGACCTGGGCATATTCTATATATTCGGTCCAAAAAGTAAAAAGAACCCACTTGAGGTGTATCCGTTTCTTGACAAGGCGACGTGGGATCGCTTTGTTCGAGAGCCGACGTGATCCCCAACTTTCAAGGTTAACTTATTTGATTTGTCTCTAAATTTATGTAATTGCATTAATTTCATTTACTTATTTAATTTAATTGTCTTTTATTTATAACAGAGAGAAGAGGAAAAAGGGGCAGGAAAACCAAAGCAAGAATGTCTACCCCCATGTCATGTCTCGTTGGGGATATAAAAATATTTTTAATAAAATGTTTTAATAGGAAAAGAAAGCACGTCAAAGGCAAAGCATCTCAAGCGGATCCTAATGCTGAAAATCTTCCAGAGGTTGTTGATCCACCTCCACCCCCACGCCATCGTTCATGGAAGAGGGGCCGACAAAGAAAAACGGGACAATATACATCCGAGGAGGCCCGCCAAGTAGCTGAGAGGATTGTAAGTATAGTTTGTTGTAATTGTCATTTTAAGATTGTTACCGAATTGTAATGTGACCTGATATTTTTATGTGATAGGATGCCTTGGATGATCAGCTAACCCAAGGAACCTTTGTTCCTAGAGGATGCAATGATATCTTATCTATCGCCATCCAGAAACCGGACCACCCGGGCCGTGTCATTGGTGTTGGATGGGAGTCGGCATTCGCCAATACCATGGTTCATCTTCACACCAATGCCACAGGGATTCGGTTGCAGATAGAGCACAACTAAAACAGGAGATTGCAACTGAGCTTCGACAGGAGATGGCCGAGCAGTTTGCCCAGTAGATGGCAATATTTACTTCTTTGTCCCAGCAGATGACAAACTGTGTCCAACCCTCCTGTCCAACCCTCTGTCCATGTGAGCACTAAGGGCTCATGTGATCCTCCTCATCATCCCCGAAAATGATGATGATGGTGATGCTGCTTTCGTCGTTGTTGATGATGATGATGATGATGATGATGATGATGATGACGACCGATAGGTGTGAGCTGTATGTTGATGATCATCATCATCATCGCCGCTTAGTGGCATTGGGTAGGGCATATAATAAGTTAGGTAATACCATACACCACCGGTTATTACCGGATGATCATCTGAGGGTGTCTGTTGAGATTATTCGAGATGCTGATGCTCGAGTCCCCGTGCCCACCGAGGAGGTTCAAACAAGTGGGTCGGCCCCTTGAACTTCATCCTCCTCGGCCAAGAAGACTGGGTCGCCTTTCTTGTTGCATCTGAGGTATTCGGTTAGTTGTGTTTTTCTATATTCATAGTTGAAATATATTTATTATTGTTTAAAGATAATGCTTTATTTGTATTTGTTATAGGATGTTGGAAATGATATTGTGCCTAAAAGGTCGGATTTAGGAAGACCAGAGATGTCTGCTCCTGTCAAGGTATTCATTTGACCATTTAGTTAATAACGAATTAAATAACTTAATTATCCGTGATTACTAATATATATCTATGTTGTTTAGGGGATCGACAAAGGGGCACCTGGCCATGGTGATGTTTTCAAAGTTCTCGGCTATACAAGGTTGTCACCATGGAGGATGATGCAGCCTTGGTAACGTTGGAACATGATGCCACCCCGTGAATCAGTATATACCAAAGAAAGAACTTATGGAGATGGCACTCAATAAAGAAATGGCCAGTTCTGCACACATATCGTTTTGGTGCACGTAAGTACATTTTATTTATAAGTTAAGTACGTAATTAATTTTTAAATACAATGATAATTAACATGTTTTTCCAATATATTAGGTATCTGCATCGTATGTTAGTCGATCAGGGTAACCTCGCCCCTTTATGGGTTCATTGACCCCATGTTCATTCAAGGTGATGTTCTCGTAGCATCGGAAGACCCGGTCACTACCATACGTGATATACTTGCCCGAGACGATCATCAATTCTATCTTGCGCCTTATCTCAATAAGTAAGTACCGGTTATTTAAGTATAACTATATATGACTTAGTCACTAACCTGTTCCGCAAATTTACAGCGGCATTGGCAAATCGTTGCTCTTGTACCCAAGAATGAACGCCGTGGTCTTCTTCGCTCATTGGGAAATAAGCCGGCGAATGAACTCAAGACGATCATCGAAACGTAAGCGTTAAAATACTTTATAATCAGTAATGCAGTTGTTTTAATTATCCGAAATCTATTATATATACTTTAATTAATGTTTTTGTCATGATAGGTCTATTAATGCATCCCACATGTTGCGTGGTGAAAGGCGTACTCGGGCTATCAGATGGATTATTCCCAGCGTAAGATATTTATTACTTCAAATGCATAAAATGAAGTGGGTACAATAATTGATTTCTATTTTATTTAATTCCTCATATTAAAATTGTGTTTCATTTGTACGTAGTCACGTAAACAACGAGGGTCATGGGAATGTGGCAACAATGTGATGCAAGTGGATGTTGGAAATTATCTCCTCCGGATCACTGAAAGATGGAGTGAGGTAAATGTTAATTGACACAATTAGAAGTAATAGTATAGATTCGTTATATGTTTTATGTTAGTTTATTACTTAAAAGATATAATCTTTTGTCCAATTAAACTTGCAGATATTCAACAATCCAACTCCATTGTCTCATTTCGACATCAACATCATAAAGAGGCGTTGGGCAACTTTCTTTCTTGAAGTGTACCACCCATAGTTTGTATATATGTAGTTAGTTTAAAAACTTATCATATACTAGCTATAGTGTACCTTTGACTGATGATATGTATTAGCTATAGTTTAAAAACTTATCATATTGAATGAAGTATGTTTTGCTTTTGAATGATTGTGTCAAACCGGTTTGGTGTTCTGTTGTTGTTTCTTGTTTGATCAGTGGTACTCGCTGGTTTGTTTATTGATCCGCAACCTGTGTCTCTGTCATTGGCATAAAATGATTCTTAATAATGTTTGATTCACTAAGGTAGTTCTCATGCTTCTTTGCTGGCTGGAAATTTTGAGATTATACATTAAATTGAACAGATTTTTAGCACTTCAATTCTGAGTATGGAGGAGCTGAGTCACTCTTGGTCATTCCTTTCATTTATACCTCTTCTTTTATGCAATCATTTAGTTCTACCAACTGAAATGCTTTTTGTTGTAAGAGCTAATCCAAGGTTTTGTTAATGCCCAGATGATGAGTGTAGAAGGGGGGTTTGAAAAAAATTTGTATAGACTTGTAATTTGGAAAATTTTGTACAGACTTGTAATTGTTTACTGCACATGGAGCTTGAAGCATTTGATACATTTTTTAACCAATATTTTTTAGTGAAACAGGGGAAAGGAATGTTTGAAATGTAAATAATGATTAAAAAAAAAAGAGATTTTACACATCGGTTCTCAATAACCGATGTGTATATTTAACTTTCTACATCGGTTTTGCTTAAAACCGATGTGTAAATTTAACTTTACACATCGGTTCTTTATAAAACCGATGTAGAAAGTCAAATTTACACATCGGTTTTAAGAAAAACCGATGTAGAAAGTTAAATTTACAACTGCTTATTAATTGCTAAATTAATTTTCCACATCGGTTAATATAAAACCGATGTTTAAAATATACTTTACACATCGGTTTTATAACCGATGTGTAAAGTGGCAATAAACCACATCGGTTGTTTCCACATCAGTTTCAAAACCGATGTCGAAAGCCAAAAATAACCGGCGTGGAATCCCTTTTCTGCACTAGTGGAGCTTAATTAAATACAAGGATAAAAGCGTTTAAAAGCTTTTTTTTAATGAAATAATGAGTTTAAATTAGTGGAAATAGTAATATATTATTACTTATTTATTTATTTATTTGGTGAAAAATGGGAAATAGTGAAAAATAATATTATTTTAATGATTTAACGGCAAAAGAGCGTTTTAAGAGTCATAGTGAGGACGTAACCGTGAAAATATTTTAGCACTGCTAATTTTCACATAAGGAATTTCTAAATATTAGAAAATGTTGTTTTAAGAAAATAATTTTCAAAAATGATTTTATTATAGTGTTGAAAAAATTATTTTACTAGAAAAGTCTGGTTTTGGAATTAAAACGTTTTAAAAACGTCAAAGGACAGACAATTTCGTCAATATTTACAAAAGTATTCTTAAAAAGGGTAATATTGAGTAACACCGAGAATTTGTCTCAAACGATGTTTCCAAGTTCAAAATTGATTTTTGAACAAAAATGAGTTTTAAGGGATTTTGACGATTTTACAAAACGAATTTCCAACGTAAAAGGATTTTCGGTAAACAATGGTGTTATTTCCGTCAACTTGGATAAGTTGAGGAAATTTTGGTTTTGTTTTATGTTTCACATAACTAAAATAGTTTAAAGTTGAAAACGAACCTAGCTACTGAGACGTCGGGTCTAGTGTTCTATGATATGGGCCCGGGGTCAGAAAGGTGAAGTTATGGACTAAATGTCCTATAAAACGGGTGTTGGTTTTGTGCACTAAAATCTACGTATCTAAGACTGGTGCATTGGTCTAGATTTCGTGATTTACAAACTTTTGACTTGGAGTAAGTTATTTTTGGAATGAGGTATTAAACTTGAAAGTTTAAAATGGTGATTTGATCGTGAGACTTTTAGCTCCGACATAGAAAGATTGAACACAAAGAAAACTACGAGAACAAAATGTTTTACATGCATTTTTGGGGCAGACGTGCCTTTGCATAGGACTTGAATGCTTGATGGCAAGTATTCATGACGTTTGCATCATCACGTGCCTTGATGAATATATGACCACAAAACCATATACTATGAATAGTACTCACTTGTGCCTCGTTTTGGACAAAGTGATATGGTTAATTTGAACTCGCCTTATCCCGGCAATGATTCTGCCTTATTGGCATTGATTCTGCCTTATTCGGCAATGAGATCCTGATCAACTCATTTATTTGTTGGTTGGAGCTCCGGCGATTAGGTATCAAGGTTAGTTGATGAGTATTGAAGTGTCATGGTTTTTAAAACGGTTACGATTGTCGGGTATGAAACCCTTTTGATAAATATATTGTTTATCTTTGAATATTTATGTTAAATGATATTTGAGAGTCGTGCATGTGGTTATCATTTTAAAATCCATATATTGGTTCTCACCCTTGCATATTTTATTGTTGGTCTCCTTTCTGTATGGGTATGTTATTATCTGAGTATAGATGGATCCGTCGGTGCCACTGACTCATACGGAGGTTCGCTCTCTTCACTTTGAGGACGCCGACAACATGAACGCGTGGGTCATACACCCGGGCGCCCACATCGTGAGATATACCGGGCATGTACATACTATCGAGGGCACTATAGAGACGGGGCCACATCGTGAACTTTGGTCGATGGAGACTATCGAGGTATCCTTACCTCCGATGTGGCTACTACTACAACACTTGGTCGATCATAGGCAGCTTGAGGCGCAACCATTAGCTGAGGCCGCACCAGCACCACCTCCAGAAGAGTTAGTTGTAGACCCAGAGGAGATGGCCATTGATCCGGATGAGGACCTAGAGGAGTTTGTGGAGGATTTTCCTGAGTACATTTCTCTGGATGATGACGACGATTCACCTGATGAGGGTGCAGATGGGTCTTCTTCCGATTCATTTGTGGGTAGTGGGATTGACCCTGGTCTTCCCAATGGGTATCACTAGTCCTTGACCATCTGTAGGTAGTTTCATTTTTGGGGTATTGTTCCGTTAGTCTTTCTGGCTACTGAGAGCCATGTTTTTGTTATATGGCCATAGACGTTTCACTACGTGTCTTTTATGTTTTTATTTCTTTACTTAGTTATTTTGGAAATGACATGTTCTGATAAAGGCCCTATATAGTTGTATAGCTTGTACAAAATTGTTGATGCATATGTTTTATATATATACATATATGGTGTGTTGTTTATGTTTTTGTATGATGTTGAATGTCATGTTAAAAAGAAAAAAAAAATTACCACCATTTTTGGTATTAAGAAGAGCGTTACAAATTATTATTTTCCGAAAGTAACCAACATAATTAAAGTTTATTTTCCGCAACGTGTTACTATGTGATGACCCAAGAAGGGGTGTCGCAAGCGTGACTTCTATATACATTTATATATGTGACTTTTAGCTTAATTATTATAAGAGTCAAACATTTTTAATGATATGATAATTTATGATTTGTTGTCAATGTAAAAATAATTTTAAACTGATAATTTTAATTTTTTATAAATAAATCAGAAAAAACGTTACTCAATATTGTGAACACCATATTTTGTCCTCCATGCCCCGTATTATTAAAAAATAAAAAAATAAATTGGCTTTCTGACTTCTTGCTTTGTTGCGCATAAGTAACAGTTTCGGAGAGTCAATAAAAAAGAGATGAAGAGCCTTACACTCACAATGATGCATCATAAAATACTAATTGTAACTGAAAGAAAAAATAAAATCTAAGTGTTAATGGCAATAGATCACTCTCTAATTGCCAACAATTTTTAAGTAATGGAGGTACAAGCAGTTACAAAAATGAACAATTGAGATTGTGAGTATAAAACAGGAAGATTCAATCAAAGGGGGAAGAGGCAACGTTCTTTGACGAGCAAACCCACCATAAAATAAGAAAAGCAATATCAATGGGGTTGAACCTTCTCTCTTGCTTTGTTGTCTTCTTCCTTGAGCTCAACCATGGACTCACCAGAAAACACGTAAGTCGTCACAGTAAGAACCATGCTTCCTCTCTTGAATTCTACCACACAACAGGGAAGCTCCGTCTAGACGCTGCCAGTCCATCACCGTCCATTGTTACCGCGTCACACCTGTTAAGCTGCCGTGAGTCTCACCCAGCAAAACTGTACGTAGCATCGCTGCCACGAGCAGATCAAGCCGTTACACATCGCCACTCTGTTTGTCCAGTACAGCCACACTCCGCCATTCTGTCTTCCTCCATGTGTTGTTATCCTCCCTCTGCTTTCTGTGGCGGACGTCCAAGCCCCATCAGCTCCGCCACGTGCAGACTTCAGTTTGTCGCACGCCGCCTGCATCACCATCATAGGGTGTAGGCTAGCATGAGGCATCTTGGCATATGGTACATGGATGAAGCAATAAATTGACCAATGATAGTAAGTTTTGTTCACATGCCTCAAATCTGTTCTTTCAGTTGAGTTGAGTTGAGTTCCGTTCAGTTCAGTCCATTGTCCACCGTCTTCTTCTTCAACCCCGTCATTCCAATTCTTGCAGACCTCAAGGTGTGAGTCTCATTTTTGTGTAAATTTCAGGGATTAGATGGATGAGTGGCACAGAGCAGAGGAAATAAGCCGAAAATGGAAGAGTCCCTTTTCTTCTATCATCGGCGCTGGAGATGACGCACAGTAACTCTGTTTGGGGGTGTCATTGTTCGTCAGCATGTAGGAAGAAGAAAGACGTGAACTTTCCATAAAGGTGAGCTTGGGAAGCCATAAAGGTGTGAGCTTCACTACAGAAAAAAACCCGTTTAGCGACTGTCATCGGATGAAGTAAAATTAGCCGTGGGATCGACTAACTCTTGATAACAATGATTCCCTTAATCAGTCGAAAGCGTTAGAAGGGGGATTCTGCCTCCTAACTTGTGGGTTCCTAAACTACTCCAAATAGTGTTTAGTGTGGAAGATGAAGTAAATTTAAATAAATTCGCATAAACAGTAAATGGATTGAAATATAAAGCTTGTGCATAAAAATATTTGATTGTATTGATGTGTGTCTAACTCAAAATGTACAATGGGTATTTATAGGTTACAAACAGTCTATGCAAAGTATCCCTATGACCACTAACTCCTAAATTTTTGCTTGCTAACTTAGTGGCCACCTTAAGTTACAACGGCTAATCACCTCCAGCTAAAATCCCTATTATTTAGGATCACCTTTCATGATCATCTGCCAATAACCGCTAGCTTCCTATCTTCTATCTTCAACAGCTCTTTCCTTCCTAAAATCAAGCTAACCAACTCGAAACCGCACCCCTTGTTTATAGGAGTTCTGTTAACACGTGCAATCGGCTATCGAAATCACCTTATGAACGGACGAGTTTAACACAACCACCTCCTATAACCGCATCAACCTTTTATTCTTCACTAATTTATCAACCGTTCCCTTATCTTCCCATCGGCTACCAATACCCTAATCGACTGGCTTCCGATTTGTTTGGCCCAAACGAGTGAACTTTCCAACGGCTATAATTGACTTAATTTCTGGTGATAACATTTGCCCCCTTATATCTTCTATCTGATTGGAATGAAGATAGACTGATATAACTACTTCTACATTGAGTGCCGCACCAACATTTAATCTGCACTAGCGAACCACTTTACTTCCTTCCAACGGCTAGTTTCCTTCAATCACTCATCTTTCTTATATATTTAATCGAGCGCTTCCTTCTCTCTTTCACTTTAGCTTCTTGCGACCATCTTTTTGCTATCTTTCTGCCTTCTTTTTGCTTTCTTTCATCTGCAATCCTCTCTTGAACCTTCCTTCAAACATGTCTTCCGCATCCAATTCTCAGAACCCTGAAAACCTTTCCTATGGCCATAATGCTTCCGATGATTTGGCCTCCATTGCCCCTCAGCAATCGTCTTCTGCAACTTCTTCTTCTGAACAGGGAAGGGGTACTCTTTATCATATCGAGCACTCCATGACCCTGACCCCTTCTACCGAAGACCAAGACGAAAGCAAACTGGTCTTGGATAACATTCTTTATCCAAGTTTATTCGCCTTGCCGATTACGTCCAGCTGGTTCACCATGGACAAAAAAACTTCTAGCTTCTGGACTTGGCCCAGCCATTCTCCATCCTATCTCACATGACTCGACCGGATAGTTGCGGCCAAGAGCAAAGATTGTAAATCTTGGGGCATCTATCATTTGATAATGATGTCGCGCCATGACATCCCTCTAAAATCCGACCTCATCTTCGACTTCTGCGGCTTCTGGAACACCTCCATCAACGACTTCGTCTTTCCTTGTGGTATGATGAGCCATAATTTACTCGATGTTGTGGCTATCACTGGGCTTCCCTTCCACGTCAACGAAGTCCCCATTTCTCTGAGGCAATCGAGCCAATTTCAGGAATTAAAAGCTCCAAACCCCACTGCTATTACAACAATTTCATCTCGGCCAACTCCAATTTTTCAGGGGAGGTAACCGACCTTGAACACCACACGTTCTTGTTGTATTGGATGTGTAGGTATTTTATCTGCACCAATTCAGTACAAATAGTGATCGAAGTTCTCAATTATGTCCAACTCATCACCTCCGGGCAAGAATTGGCTCTTGTCCCTCTTTTCCTCGGTCTCCTCTACCGGAGCTAGTTCATATACGTGGAACGATTGAAAAACCAAGAGAAAACTGACAACATTCCTGGCCCACTATGGTTCTTGCAACTTTGGATCCTACACTACTTCCCGGAGTTCGTGGCTCAAGCCGAGAATCCAATTCCTCCTCCTCACAATCCTTTTATACTAGCCGAGAGACTGATTACATTCACCCCTTCCTATGACTCGACTGTCAAATTGGTGAACACTCTCTTTTCTCTTCAAAGGATGCCTTCAAAGTTTCACCCAACCATCTCTGCAGGAATCGAGCTGTCTTGGATTTTCACTTCCTATGAAAGCACTGCTCGTCAAACCACTCGCCGTGCAATCGTACTCGGCTGGGCAAGCGTTTTGACAGCCCATAACCATCTCACCGGCATCAAAGCCAAATCTAGAAACAACAAGTTCTCGCAGGAATGTTACGATCCCCAGTGCTTTGCTAGGCAATTTGGACTGCTTCAGTACATTCTGCTGTCTTTCTTTGAACCTACATCTCCCTACTCTCGACCCACATTTCACGAACATAAAGTTGGGGATCAATTCTCTGCCATCGTGGAAATATTATATGCCTTTCGATACATAAGCTTTCATCGGCAACCAAGCACCACTTCGACTTTCCTCAACTGGTGGTCATCTGTCATTGACAAGATTTTCAATAACTCAACTAATGATTGGGTCAACCGTTTGGTTGAGGGCAGGCCAAATGATAGGTCTTCATCTCCTCCACTTGCCGTGCAACCTGTTTCCTCTCGACCACCGTCTTCCTCTTTGCATGCACGAGGTAAATCAACACCCCTTTCAGGACTTCTAAATGACTTTGTCATTCTTTCTAGTTTTTAACTCCTTCTTGTTTAAATGTTTGAATACAAAAAAGGAATCATTGACCTAGATGACAATCCTGATGATAATTCCCCTCTTTCATTTGTCAAGAAGAGAACAAGGTCCCAAGGGATAACCATTAGGGAACCTACAAAACTTGCCCCCAAGAAAGCCAAGAAAGGAACGGGAGGATCGACTAAGGTATTTCTTTACTTAAACTTTAAGACTAAAATTTTACCAAGCCGAAACATGAATATTTATCCCTTTCTTCTTCCTCAGAAAAACAAGAAACAAACCCCTGAGGTTTCTCCTTCAGTGAATCGTCAGCCGAAGAAATGAACACCTCGGCAAGTTGTTGAAGTAAGTTCTTTTCCTCAACCCTGCAATTATATTTCTTCTAAACTCTATTCGGCTAACATTTACTTTGCTATTTTCAGTCCACTCTTCCGGACACGACTTCCCTATCACCCATTCATGAGAGGACAACCAGCTTCCCAACCACTCCAGTGGCACCAGCCGTTCAACCTGCTGAAGATCAAGCTGAGGGAACCATTCACCATTCAACTCCAATCGCTTCACCAGAATGTGAGATCCCAGATGACATTCTCCTTCAATACTTTGAAGCATCTGCCTCATCGGCCACCACTGCTCCTTCTTCTCCAATAGACGAACAACTCTCCAAAATTGAAGAACAATTGGAGCAATAAGTCCCTTCCGATGAAGCCAATGTTACCAAGTTGCGACTGTCCTTGTCGAAAATCATCCAAAATCCTCGATTCTCAGAAACTCAGAAGGCCATTCTCCACAGCATATCGACAAGGATTGGGAACATTCACTATGAGTATTCTGCCCATTCCCAGCACCATGAAAAAGCCTTCAACAACCTTCATCACCTTTCTGAGCTGGAGGCTCAAAAACTTCAATTGTTGACAATGTTCCGTTCAGTTCAATCCGAGAGAGAAACTTACACGGTTGAGAACAAAAGGTTAGTTGACAGACTTGCTTATCTCACGGCTGAACGCAAAAGGATTAACAAGGAGATAGCTGATACTGAGCCTCGACTAAAAGCAATTAAAGACAAGCTCAAGTCGAGTGTCAAAACCAGAGTCCAGTTATACCATCAGTCCACCGTGCTCGATAAGGAAATCACCCCTCTTGTTTGACAACGAGTCACCTTGGAAGGGGATTTGGCCACTGTAGAAAAAGGAATTTCGGCAGCCAAATCTTCTTGGGCAGCTTTTAAGACATTGTTCATGGAAGCCAAGACTGCTCCTGCTCCTCCAACTGCCACTTCGGCTATTCCTGCCCCCATGCTTGAGATTTCAGCCCCAGATCCTGCCACTTCCGTGCCTGCATCGGTTGATGCCATAATCACTACCATTGCGAATGAAGTTGAGGCTTCAGCAATTCCTAAATCAACCCTGGCGGCAGTCGAAGAAGTGGTGAAGACAGCTGATGAAGAGATCACAGCCGAAAGCTACCTCACAGCCGATGATGCTGCACCCAGTATTTCCGATGGCCTTCCTCCAACCACACAACCAGAATAACTTCCTGCGACTGCTCAAGATCCACCGGCTGACCCAGCTAATTAATTTAGGGATAGAAGTAGCCGATATATTTTTCTTAGTAATATTTCTTAGTCTTTTTTTATTAGAAAGATACTTGACCGGCTTGTGGTCAACATTTTACAACTACTCCTTCCCAGATTAAAGGATAATATGACTTTAAGTGCTTTCCATTAATGCTCCTACTTAATTCTTCACCTTGCATATTAACTAGCCGATAAGCACCTCCACTAACAAATTGACTAATAATAAAAGGCCCTTCCCAATTTGGTGACCACTTTCCATACTTGGGATCTTTACTCCCAACTGGAAGGATGGTTTTCCAAACCAAGTCTCCTTCGGCAAACTACTTATTCTTAACATGTTTGTTGTAAGCTTTAGCAACCTTTTGCTTATTTCGTCTAATATTATCCAGGGCCATTAATCTATCTTCATCGACTGATTCTAACTCCATCAACATGGCTTGTTGATAATCATCTAGTATCAAACCGTGCTGCTTGGCCACCCTTAAGGATTTCACATTGATCTCCGAAGGTAGCACAATATCTTGCCCAAAGGTCAATCGATAAGGTGTCAAGCCTATAGCCGTTGACTTAGAATTCATATAAGCCCACAACACTTCCGAAAGTGCCTCATGCCATTTTCTTGGATTATCCTCCAGGGTTTTCTTGATCATGGCTATTAATATTTTATTGGTAGCCTCGGCTTGCCCATTAGCTTGGGCATAATATGGGGATGAATGGAGTAACTTTATACCATACTCCTGAGCAAAGGCCACCATCTTTTTCACCTGTAAACATAGTTCCTTGATCGGTTGTAATGGTTTCAGGGATACCATATCTATGAATGATATGTTGTTTGATGAAAGTAATAACATCCCGCTGAGTCACATTGACCATCGGTTGCACCTCCACCCATTTTGTGAAGTAATCCGTTGCCACAATGATGAAGGCATGCCGTTTACTCGATGCAGGATATATCTTCCCAATTAAATCCATTGCCCAACCCCTGAAAGGCCACGGTTTGACTATGGCATGCAATTCCTCCACTGACACTCTTTGAATAGGACCATGTTTTTGACAAGATTCACATCCTTTGGCATACTTGTAACAATCAGCCGTCATAGTAGGCCAATAATATCACATCCGATGCAATGTCCATTTCATAACTGGTCCTGCCCTGTGAGCTCCACAAATTCCTTCATGAATTTCCCCCATCACTCTTAAGACTTCTTCATTCCCTACGCATCTGATATATACTCCATCGACCCCTCTTCT
The DNA here is from genome assembly GCA_030762895.1 of Sophora flavescens. Classification (NCBI taxonomy): domain Eukaryota; kingdom Viridiplantae; phylum Streptophyta; class Magnoliopsida; order Fabales; family Fabaceae; genus Sophora; species Sophora flavescens. Next base: position 130,760,400 of record CM061069.1, read on the forward strand.
TACTAATTCTCCGTCAAGCATTGAATATTTTAGTGCTCTCTGTTTTACTTTGTAGTCCACCTTAGTCGAGGGATCATTTAAGTACTTGATAAGCTCAGTCCTCCAATCTTTGGCTGGATGGTCTTCAATAGCCATTACTTCTATAAGGCTACCCAAGGATTTTATCTCTTTATAACTAGATGCGTGTTGGACGAGGTCATTAGCCGCATCATTTTCTTATCTGGGAACATGCATTATTACCACATTGGCAAAGTCTTTTAACAATGAGCCAGTCATTTCGTAGTATTCCAGTACTTTATGGCTATGACACTTATATTCACCCATTAATTGCTTGATTACTAACTGTGGATCACCCATAATCTGGACATATTGAGCCTTCATGGATGCCAGGATTCTAAGTCCCATAATCAAAGCTTCATATTCGACTTGATTATTTGAGCAATTAGACTGCAGCTGACACATGAATTTCCAATTTTGCCCAGTGGGGCCTATAAGTGTAACTCTAGCCCCTGCCCCCTTCTTGGTCTTTGACCCATCGAATGTCAAAACCCACGGTTTAAGATTAATGCATTGGTTAATCTATGACACCCTATACACCGCATGCATTCAAAAACCATAACACATATATATAAAAGAGAGAAAACACACACACACACACACACACACACACACATATATATATATATATATATATATATATATATATATATAATTATCAAAATCGGGTAGAGACTGCCGCATTTTAACAATACACGGAAATAACTAAAACATGTTTATAAAGAAAACATAACATAAAACAAAACCATAAATGAACCCAACCCCAATGTCACACTACAAAGCTGGTATAACCAATCCGATAAAACAACACGGATATAACTGGAAACAACTAAACAACTACTAAAAACGGGAAATCCTATCTACGAATCGCGGCTCCTCAAAGTCACTCCTCAACTGGCTGAACATCGACCTCTGCATAAACGATACATGCCATAAACAAGAAACACAGAGATAGGGAGTAAGAAACATATATATGAATATAATGGCAAGGAAGCAGTTAGCAAGACGAGCATACATCAAACAAGCATGTTATATCAAACAACAATATCATAACAATCATCATCATATAACATGTATGCTATGCAATGCAATTCTAGTCCACTCCTCTTCTATGCACTTGGATCCAAACTAACTCAGGATGCCAACATTAGGGTTACATTTCCCCATTGGCCAATAAGCACCAACGTCGGGGCAATCCACTAAACCATGGGTGGACCCCTAGGACAGCCGACACATCTTACTCTCGGATGTGCCACCACGATGTATACTTGATTCCCTTTCGGACGAATCTCGCGGATGACCAGATCATCTTACTCTTGGACAACCTCCCCTACGTTGCAGAACCTCCAATCAACATCTTCAATGCGTGAATGCATGGAAAACAGCACACAACCACAACCACCACCTCCGCTTGGAGGGAACACTAGGCTACCAAGGTACAACATCTTATCACTTGGAGCGAACACTAGGCTACCAAGGTACAACATCTTATCACTTGTCTTTGGTATTCATGTTCCGTCGGTATCTTATTAAGTCTTTTTAGAGTTTGGGATGAAAACCCCTATTTCAACATTCTGGATGATAAACCGTTGGTTCATCTAGTTTTATGACTAGAAAGACCTCAATTTTGATACCAATTGTGCGAGTTCACTCTTGTTTTAGCCCAAATTTGACTTTAATTGTTCACAAGCAATTCCTTTTAGTCTTAGGGATAATTTTTAGTAATTTCGTTTAGTTTCTTATCAAAATAAAGCATTTAATGCTACTTTTATTTTCAGGTTAAAAGTGAAGCTCGAGGAAGCTAGGAAAAATGAAGGAAACAAGCAAAAGGCAAAAATTAGCTATTCGCCTTGCGAACATAAGCTCACCTCGCGAGCCAGAGGAGCAGATCAAGCAGGAACAGGCAGCCATTCAGCCTCGCCTCGTGAGGCAATGCTCGTCTTGCGAGCCAGACTCAGTGAAATGAAGATCATTCTGCCTCGCCTCGCGAACCTTGTCTCGCCTCACGAGAAGTCCAAATTTGAACTGGCGCCAACTTAAGATTCACCTCGCAAATCCTTGCTTGCCTCGCTAGCGCGCGCAGATTTCAAACCTTATAAATAGCTTGTTTTAGGTCAATGAGAGCAGTTTTGGATTGGATAATTGTAATCCTAGTTTGCTTGGAGCTGTGTAGTGTGTTTTGAGTCAGTTCTTGAAGGATGAATGCTTTTATTACTTTTTTTTGTTGTTTTTGTCTCTATGAGGAACTAATCCTCTTTTCTAAGGGAACGATGAAGTCACCTTTGATGGCATAGTTTATCCAAGTAATATTTTCTTATAACCTTGTCTCCTTTCTTATTTCTTAATTCTGTTTTGTTTGCGTTAATCATGTGGCCAGTGGTTAACAAGTCTAGTTTGTTGAGGCTGGGAAGTGAGTCGTGCTTAGGACTTGAATTAAGAACACCGTTTGAACATTACTAGGGATAGAATAGGAAAGCGATGCAATTGCTATAGGGAACTAAGAACTTAATTAATCTAGTTGTGGGTTGAATAAATTGGGAAATTGACGACTTACCATTGTAGAAATTAAATTGAACATAGGGATAAGGAGATAAACACTTGGGTAACTTGATTAATAGGGTAGGTGAATTCGTGACCTTAGAGCCTTAGTCATAATCAAATCTCATCACAATCTTTTAGAATCTTTAATTAATCTTTTTGATTTAATCTTTGATTTAATTTTCTCTCTCTTCATAACCACTTCTCTTTGATTTGGTCAAATGCTTTAAAATTCCTTTTTAAAATTAGTTAAATTGGTCTTCCAATCCTTGTGTTCGACCTCGGTATTTACTTACCGTGTTTTATTACTTGCAACAGAACGGTACACTTGCCGGTTTGGTAACGGAGGTAAAGATTAATTAAAGATTCTAAAAGATTGTGATGAGATTTGATTATGACTAAGGCTCTAAGGTCACGAATTCACCTACCCTATCAAGCAAGTTACCCAAGTGTTTATCTCCTTATCCCTATATTCAATTTAATTTCTTGTCAACCGGGAACCCTCAATTACCCTAATGTCACTTCCGATTTTCAGAAGGAATTATCTACAATTGCAAGTCGTCAATTTCTCAATTTATTCAACCCACAAATAGTTTAATTAAGTTCTTGGTTCCCTATAGCGATTGCACCGCTTTCCTATTCTATCCTTAGTAATGTTCAAACGGTGTTCTTAATTCAAGTCCTAAGCAAGAATCGCTTCCCAGCCTCAACGCACTAGACTAGTTAACCACTGGTGACATGATTAATGCAAACAAAATAGAATTAAGAAACAAGAAAAGAGACAAGGGTATAATAAAATATTACTTGGATAAACTACGCCATCAAAGGTGGCTTCATCGTTACCTTAGAAAAGAGGATCAGTTCCTCATAGAGACGAAAACAATGAAAAAAGTAATAAAAGTGTTCATCCTTCAAGAACTGACTCAAAACACACTACACAGCTCCAAGCAAACTAGGATTACAATTCTCCAATCCAAAACTGCTCTCATTGACCTAAAATAAGCTATTTTTAAGGTTTGGAATCTGCGTGCGCTCGCGGGTCGAGCAAGGATTTGCGAGGCGAATCTTAAGTTGGCGCCAGTTCAAATTTGGACTTCTCGCTAGGCGAGACAAGGTTCGCGAGGCGAGGCTGGATGATCTTCATTTCACCGAGTCTGGCTCGCGAGGCGAACACTGACTCACGAGGTGAATGGCTGCCTGTTCCTGCTTGATCTGCTCCTCTGGCTCGCGAGGCGAATAGCCAATTTTTGCCTTTTGCTTGTTTCCTTCATTTTTCCTAGCTTCCCCGAACTTCACTTTTAACTTGGAAATAAAAGTAGCATTAAATGCTTTATTTTGTTAAGAAACTAAAAGAAATTACTAAAAATTATCCCTATGACTAAAAGGAATTGCTTGTGAACAATTAAAGTCAAATTTGGGCTAAAACGAGAATGAACTCGCACAATTGGTATCAAAATTGAGGTCTTTCTAGTCATAAATCTAGATGAACCAACATGTTAGAACCAAAGTGGTTTTGGATTAAAATAATCTCTTAAGTTTTGATGATAACAAAAAGGTTAAATTTGTATGGCAAAGTATTTGTCAAAGATTTAACTTGTTTTTTATAAGTATGCAGGGATTACTTGATTTCATGCGAGTCAGAGGAACTAAAATTTAAAGTATGGAATCTACAGATTCTAATTCAAACCTCTAGACCAGTCTATAACTCTTGGTAAAATTCTGAGTCTTTAGCTTTATGGCAGACGAGATCGTTAAAATAAGAATAGACGAGGTCTTAGAGTTAACTAAGGAAGAAGCATTACTAAAACACAAAGTAGCCTAGTAGACAAGCTCCATATGCCACGTCATTGGATGGAGCTTATCATTAAGGACATAACAAGTCCAAAGACTTGTGTGGACGAGCGCCTTACCATATTAGTACACGAGCGCTTCTGTCAATTCAATGGACGAGCGCTTCTATCACTTTAGTAGACGAGCGTTTCTACCACTTTAGTAGGCGAGCGCTTCTGCCACATCAGCAGACGAGCTCTTAATTATAGCACGTCCATCTCTCTGGACTAGGCGGAAAGTATGTAGACACATTATTAGTAGACGAGCCCGCCTCACTGATAAGTAAATCTTGTTTGTCCAAAGACCTGCGCGTCCACTAGTTTTAAGACGTGAACCAGTCTAAGCTTAAATGTATTTATTTCAAATGATTGCTTATTTAATTCAAAGAATATATGTCTTTTACCTTGATGCTTCTTTTGTATAAAATCTTTATCTCTTGGATAAAAGAACTTCGTACCATCGAAACCATAAACCTTTATACTCTGTCAAAATATATTGTTGAAAAGATCAAGTCAAGTACAAAGATGGTAAGTCAGAAAGCAACCTTTGGTACAATAGAGAAGTGACAGTTCTAATTTGAGCATTCCTCTGTTAAAGAAAAGCACTTCTCAGTGAAGCATATCAAGTTATCAGTCTCAACGGATCCAAGCATTTAATGCTAAGTCTAAACGGATACAATTTGAAGACCGTTGAAGAAGATCAAGATAGAGAAGCACTTTATATACTTGAAGAACTTCAAGGAGAAAATTAAGAGACAAAGATTCAATATATAGATATACGTAGTAACACAAGCTTTGATATCATAGTGCAAAAACTCTGTTGAAATTGTAACACAAGTTTACTTGTAAATCTTGTTGGTCTTAAAATTTCAAATCCTCACACGTAGTGAGTTCTTAGATCAAAGTCTTAAATCTCTTTGTTATAGTTAGAGCCTGAAGAGGCTTGGTAGAGAAAGAATACTTGTAGGCTGAAGAGGTGTTGAATATTTGTAAAGCTATTGGATTATAGTGGAGAAAATCCTTCAGGTAGAAGGGACTGGACGTAACTCTTGGTTGGAAGAGAGTGAATCAAGATAAAACACTTGCGTGCATCTTATAAACCCTTATCTTTTACAGTTTTTGTTTATACTAACTGTGGGGTTCTGAATTTGAGTTTATTAACTTTCCAAAACGTTCTCCTTTTTGTGTGTTGTTTTATTGTTTTGCTTGTAAAAGGTTTGAGAAAATACTTTTTCGAAAATCTGTTAAGAAACACAATTCAACCCCCCTTCTTGTGTTTCCCTGTGTCAACTTCAGTTGGTATCAGAGCTCAGCCTCGAAAGGGTTGAGCATCTAGCAAGTGCTGAGGGAGTACGATCCAACAAGCATGGATACAGAATAACATGCAATCAACAGACCTCCTCTATTTGATGGTAGTGATTATGACCACTGGAAAAAGAGAATGATGGCTTTTCTTGATGCACAAAACATGGACATATGGGAGCTGATTGAAACTGGCTACACTAAGCCAAGAGGTGATGCTGGAGCTGCTATTCCTAGAGCTTAATGGACTCAAGAGCAGAAAAATCAACATCAACTCAATCTGAAAGCTAAGCACTATTTGATGTGTGCTATCTCCAGATCTGAGCATGATAAAGTCCATAGCTGTAACACTGCTAAGGAAATATGGGATACTCTTGCCCTAGCTCATGAAGGGTCATCCCAAGTTAAGGAGTCAAAAATAAGCATGCTGGTTCATCAGTATGAGTTATTTAAAATGGAGAGCATGAAACTATAGATCAAATGTTTGGAAGATTCCAAACTATCACCAACAATCTTAGATCTCTTGGAAAAACCTATGAAAATAGAGATCATGTCAGAAAAAATTTGAGGAGCTTATATAAACAGTGGAGACTTAAGGTCACTGTTATTCAGTATGGAAAGAACCTCAATACTCTCACTTTGGAGGAACTTCTTGGATCTTTAAAAGTTCATGAGCTCGAGCTCAATGAAGAAGAAAGTTCCAGAAAAGGAAAATCTATTGCCTTAAAGGAAAAGAAGACTAGCTCTTCCAAAGTTCTTAAAGCTGAGAAATCATCTGATGAAGCAGAACCCTCTAACAGTGATGAAGGATATGATGAGGATGAACTGTCTTTCATCTCCAGAAAGATTCAACATATGTGGAGAAAGAAAGGTGGTTTCAGAAGGAAGAAGTTCAACAAAAAGTTCATCAAAGAAAAATCAGACTCTAAGGATCTAGATCTGTCTTCATCCGATGAAGAGAATGAAGCAGAGGAAGAGGCAAATATCTGTCTCATGGTTGGTACATCATCAGAAAGTGAATACACTGATGCTGAGACTTGCTTAACAACAGGAAAGAAACACACATCCTGGTACTTGGACAGTGGTTGGTCACGTCACATGACGGGAGAAGGGTGTATGTTCCAAGACCTTAAACATAGGGATGGTGACTGGGTTACCTTTGGAGGTAATCAGAAAGGGAAGATCACTGGAGTAGAGCTTGATGAAGCTATTGCAGATTTGAATCTCAAGGACTCTGAAATTCAAGCAAATGTCAAACCTGACGATCAAGTGGACGACCTTCAACAACTTGAGTCAGAAGCTTCAACCTCTCAACAAGAAATTGTTCAGAGATCTTGGTACTTCATGAATTATCATCCACAAGATCGAATCATTGGGAATCTTAATGATAAGCTAAGAACCAGATCTACATTCGAAGAACAAGATGATTCTGCTTTAGTCTCCGAGTTAGAACCAAAGACAATATACGAGGCTCTATTGGATGAGGGTTGGATTCTTGCAATGCAGGAATAACTAAACCAATTTGAGAGAAGTGAAGTGTGGACTCTTGTGCCTTTACCAAAAGATAAATCAGTTATTGGAACCAAATGGGCGTACAGAAACAAACTTGATGAAAATGGTAAGGTAGTAAGAAATAAAGCGAGACTTGTAGCACAAGGTTATTCTCAAGAAGAAGGTATAGACTATACTGAAACTTTTGCACCAGTTGCTAGATTAGAGGCTATTCGCATCTTATTATCATTTGCTTGCACATCATAATATAATGTTATCTCAAATGAATGTAAAAAGTGCCTTTCTAAACAGTGTAATTAGTGAGGAAGTATATGTTATGCAACCTCCGGGTTTTGAAAGTGAAACCCAACCTGAACATGTATATAAGCTAAAGAAAGCTTTATATGGTCTTAAACAAGCTCCTAGAGCTTGGTATGTAAGGTTAAGTTCATTCTTAATGAACAATGGATTTAGTAGAGGAAAGGTTGATACATCCTTATTTAGAAAATCCAATAAATCAAGTTTTATTGTTGTTCAAATATATGTTGATGACATAATGTTTGGTGCTACCTATGCATCTCTATGTAAAGAATTCTCTAAGCTTATGCAGAAAGAGTTTGAAATGAGTATGATGGGAGAACTCAAGTTCTTTCTTGGACTTCAAGTGAAGCAAACAGTGGACGAGGTGTACATCCATCAGACTAAATGTACAAAGGAATTTCTAAAGAAGTTTAAGATGGATGATTGCAAATTAATGAATACCCCTATGCATCCGACGTCCATACTGAACAAAGATGACAAAGATAAAAAGGTAGACCAAAAGGTACATAGAGGTATGACAGATTCATATTTATTAGAAAACATCTTAATATGAATTGTGTGGATTAACTATGCGTCCAATGCTTACGTCTATTGCATAAGTGCGTCCAATGCATGTTGCATGCACGTCTATTGTATGAGTGCGTCCAATACATGTTGCATGCGTGTCCAGTGAGTTTGCGTCTATTGATTGTTTGTATGGTTTTTTCAGACTCGTCTATGCTATCTATTGTTATATTTACATTAATTTATGTCCAAGACATATTTAATAACATCCTTATGCTGAGTCAGTTATTTCTATCAATCCCATCAATAGCTTTTTATGGTTTCAAAAACCTGCGCCACATCAGTACTCATTATTCCTTTTCTCACACATTTTCATTTTTTTAAATTAATTGCTTTGGGAAAAATCTTCAAATTCGAAACCTTTTTAAGTAATACTTTTTCCCTCTGAAAAACCTTTCACAATCTTCTATGTTGAACCCTCGAGTGTACTCTGTTTTCTTGCTTCCAAATCCTAGCTCTCAAAAATTCAACAATGGCTTCCTTTTCTGGTGGTTTCAATGTGGACAAGTTGAACCTTGCTTCTGAACTTCATTTCAACTTTGGGATTATGCAAGAATACAACTTGGATGTAAGCAAGAATGTCTGCTGCTGATTTTGGCAAGATGAACATAGCCAATATGAATCTCAGTACTTATCCTGCTGCTGCCTTGGCCAAAACAAAAGAATTGATGAAAATCAAACAGAAACAAGTTGAGCAGAACAATGCTGATGTTCTAGGGCTGAAAAGAACAGTGAGAAAGAAGACAACTGCTGTTAGGAAACCTTATGCAAGAAAGCCTGCAGCTTGAATTGTGATAAGGGAACCTAAAGCTGTTGCCCCTCAACCTGCTCCAACTCAGAAGAGAACAAGGAATGTGATCTTTTCTCATAATGAAGATGAGGACAGTATCCCCATCAGTGCTGTTTTGAAGAAGGAGAAAATTGTTGCTGTTGCTACTGATGTTTCTGTTCCTACCAAGAGAAGGCAACCCTCAAGAAAAGCTTAGTCTTTTGTGACTTTTGTGGTAAATGTCTCTACTAGTGATCATGTTCAATTAGAAGTAGATGCCTTGGTAGAGAGTTTAGAAAGTAGGGATGATACTGGTACTGCTGCTATGGTTGTTGACACTGATGTGTACATACCCACAATACAGCCTCACCTGCAAACTCACCTATAAAAACCTCACCAAACAGACCACACTTTCAACCCATAATACCTGCAGATGATCCCTGGTTCAATCAACCAGATGATGTAGGGATTAACCCTGGAGCCCCTTTTCCCAAAATACCTTGAACCAAATTTCCTTACACTCACCCTTCAGTTCTCTATGATGGCAAAGCTGAAAGCTGGGCCAAAGTAAAAAGAGACTGGAAAATCCTCTACCATCAACATGAACCTGAACCTATTTCAACCAGACCTTTCTATCCTTTACCAGAATATGAGTATGAACCTGAGTCCATACGGTACCCAGAATATATACCCATTCCATATGTTCCAAACCACAACAATCCTCTTCCATCCACTCTGCACAACCACATAGGACCTGCCCTTACTCACCTTCCACTACAAAATTCCCACCTAGAAAAATCTAACCAAACCTCATCAAATCTCCTCCTTTCAAACCTTTCACAGATGGTGTAAACATGCACATCATACCTGTGTGGGAAACTGACCATTGCAAAGCAAATGCTCCATCAATCATCCATAAAAGGTTAAGAACAAAAGGAAGACCTAAATTCATTCTGGATAGAGAAACTTATTGGGAGACTTTCAGACATCCAAGTATTTATGACAGAGCTGTGAGTCTTATGGACCACCTCATGTATGCCTTCCTGCAAAATGAGTTTGAAATACCAAGATATGTTAGGGATGCAACCTTTGTCCCTCCAACTTGACTGTTTCACACCAAGAAGAAGACAAAGATTGGTGTCAGACCCTATATGATTGCTCCAAGATTACCAATGATAGATCTGAACAAAGACAAGGATCTGAAGAAGCAGAGGAGCACTGCAAAGAAACTAGAAGATAGTTCTTGCTTTATCAATCCTGATACTGTTGAACCTTATGATCAAAATATGATTAATTTCTGGTTGTCACAGCCAGTTGAAGACATTGATCAAGATTCTGTTGGTAGTGGCTACAGTCTCAAGAGGGGGGGGGGGGGGGTGAATTGAGATATTGAAAACTTATTCAGCAATTTAAAGTAAAACAGTGCTTCTTTTAAAGAAAATTGGTTTTCACTCAATTTTAATTTCCGAGAATTAGGTTATGGAACAAGTAATGATGATAAGAAGAATTATAAGTAGTAACAACAGATTTTAACACAGATTGCAGATTTAAAGATTCAAGTTTAACAAGTATATGGAGTTTAGGGATAGAAGAACACGCAAACCAATTTATCATGGTTCGGCTACCTCCTCTGGTAAGCCTACATCCAGTCCCACACCTCTGTGGATTTCTTCACTATAATCAGCAATTACACAATTCTAATTACAGTAACACAAGGATACCATCCTTGCTTGAAAAATCTCCAGAAAGAACACTAGCTTTCTTTACCCAAGGATCCCTTCTATCCTTGTTGAACCCTAAGAGATACCCTCTCTTAGTCACTCTAATTCACAAAAAGAATTGAGTAGAAGCAAGACTCTAAAAGCCTGATAAAACAAATTGAAGTTCTAACTATCACACTTTTCTCAGAGATAAAGCACTTTGTTTCACAATCAGTATGAGTTGCATTGTTGTTGTTGTGTGTGAAGTGTTCCTTTGATCCCTCTTTATATAGAAGACAGATTATAGCTGTTGGGATCATTTAAGACAGATTTGGACCTGATTTAACAAAATCTGCTTTCTTGATTCTTGATCTCCAAATGTGATTATGTTTGATCTTTGTAGAGATTGCGTCCTTCTTGAGATATAACTGTTTCCATCTGAAAGGATAGCCAAGTCTTTTCTAAGAGTAATTAATCCGTGTTTATTTGAAGAGAAAAATATCCGCGTTTATTTGAAGAGAAAAATATCCGCATCTATTTGCCACGTCAGAAGACGGGAGTATTAGCTCAAGGTTATTGGACGGGCTCCAACTGGTGGACGAGCTTTATATATCATGTAAGTGGACGGAGCTTCTTATTTACATCAGTGGACGCGCGCTTCTGTTTCATCAGTGGGCGCGAGCTCCTTTTTACATCAGTGGACGCGAGCTCCTTTTTACATCAGTGGACGCGCGCTCCTTTTTACATCAGTGAATGTGCGCTTCTTTTACTTCCAGTGGACATGCTTTCTTTGTTCTTTCAGTTGACGAGCTCTTTAGTTGTTCATTGGACTTCAGCTCTTTACTTTGTTGGATGTCATTCTTGGTTCACTTCATTGGACGAGTGCTTATATTTTCCCTGTGTTGGACGTGCGCTAGTTTTGCTTTGTTGGACGAGTGATATTGCATGTAACTTAACACGAAATGAGTACGTAGTCAAAATTAAAAATCTTATGCAAAATACACTTTGTTTGTCATACATCAAAACATAAATGAGGGCTTAGTCTTACAGATTCTGCTTTTGCCATTTGGGCAAAACACATGCTGGATTCCTGTCATCAGTCTTGTCTATGAAGAAGACCCTGTCCACTGGGCTAAAGAGCTGCCTCCTCCTGTACTCACTTGTGCTTCATCACCACCACCATCTCCACCTTCAGAGCACACTGATGAGGAAACAATAATCGAAGACCTGCTATGGATGTTGACTCTGTTCAACCAGTTGCTGAGGTTGAGGAAGTTATTGAGTCTGTTCCTAGACCAAGCACTTCTGAGAAACACTCATCTTAGCCAATGGCTCTGACTGTCATTCATCCAAATGAACACCCTCAAACTTCCAGAGCTCTAGACACTGTTCCAAGCCGAGCACATGCTCAAGACAGTGCTGCAAGTTCAAGGCCCTCACTGCCTCCAAACTTTGAAGAGACAAATGGAAAAATTATAGAAGAGAGAGTAAAGGTTGAGGTCAAGGAACAAGTGAGAAAGCAAGTTACAGAATCCCTGGCTCCAACGAATGTAATGATCAACCAGATGATGAGCATTGTGCAAAGTTTTCAACAGAGTCACAATCTGCCAACTCAACCTCATCCACCTCCACCAAACTAGAACCCTCCTTCACCACCTCCACCCTCTTCTTAGCCTTCTTTTATTCCTTTATATTGACAATGATGGTCCACTTCTGTTTCCTTTT